>JAJMKF010000004.1:0-600000 GCA_030563825.1 Australozyma nongkhaiensis | reverse complement strand
TTGCTTTCGAACATGTCATCAGAGCCTCTACTATGAGAAGATTTCTTCATCTCATTGTTTTCATCCTCGGCTAAATTCATGTTGATAATGTCTGTCGACGTTATACTATCTTCCTGATGCACTAACGATTTGTCGATCAATCTAAGTCCACGCTCAAGCGATGAGTCAACGAACAAAAGTCTAATAAGAGCTTCTTTGCCTTCAATATTAAGTTCTCCACTGTATTGTAACGCAAACAAATCTTGAATGGATTCTTGGAGCTTCTTTCTGTACGTTTGAGTACGTTGGATGAACAGCTTGACATCTGGCAGTTCAAGATTGAACTTGTCATCATTACGCTGTGATAGTAATTTATTAAGCTGATCTGTGAGTGTTAGACAATGCAGATCGTCTGTAGTATCCAGCAGAGGCTTTTTGCGTATGACTTTGTGATAGTAATTCTCCATGTTTCTCATGGAGTAGGAGCCGATCCTTTCTTTGAAAGTCTCGGGCAAGGCCAGAAAATCTCCATCCACTGTCATAAGTGATGTAGAATTCTTCAAGCCTTGTATGAGAGAAGTTGCTGAGTAAATATCTAAATGATTTCCAATAATAGACAAGTAAGCCAAATCTTTACAAAATGGGACGATTTCAAACAAGTTAATCAAACTTTGCGAAGAAAGACCATTGTTTTCGAGATGTAAGCGAACTAAATTCTTAAAGGTCGGAAGAATTGAGCAAAAATAAGTATTGATGCTCTCTGGGGAAGTATTTGTAGAATGTTCTTCAAATAAAGGTTCCAGAACCAGCTCAGTTGAGTCCTCTTGTGCCTCAACCTTTAAACTTGAAGCATTGAAATTTCCAAAGAGTTTTGGATTGTTAGAGAAATCAAGATACTTGAGATTTGGAAGTATTGCCAAAAACTTCTCGTAAACTTCTTTGAACAAATCGTTAAAGCGCATATTTGTAGCATTAAGACTTAAAAATCCAAGCTTGGATTGGGATATCTTTTCCTGTAAATCCTCTCTTTTGTACAACTCGGTGATAATTTTTGGGAATGCTGATGACAGTAGATCATTGTATCCAAGATCCAAGCCCCTGGTGGTGCTGGAGAGAAAATAAGAGTCTAAAACAACAAAAAATTGTTGAGGTGAAAGTTGGTTATACGCAAGACCAAGTCTTGCTGTTCTGATAGAGATAGCTCTACGAATGAGCGTCTCAAATACCTTTAGGTCAGTGATACAACAACCTGTGAGAATCAACTCGTCAATACCACCACGAGCAATGATACAAGCAGTGAACATTGACCAGTCCATGTCAGATCTATTTTCCTTGTTGCAAATCATGCGAACAATTGCCTCTTCCTCTGGCTTTACCTTCTTCTTTTTCTTAGCGATCGACAACGGCGGACACTGTGTTATATCTAGCTTGTTTATGTACTTGTTGCGAGACAAAAACCAGCAAAAAAGAGCCCAGCCATCGGAGTCTAGTGGGGTGTTTCTGAGACTGAGTTTTTCTAATTGTGTCTTGGCACACATCGCACTCAAAAGGATTTTGAGTTGTTCATATGAGAGACTGACTCCGTCAAGAGAGATACAAATAATTGGAGCAATTCTTATAAAGTCTGCAAATGTCTCGATTTCTATCATAGTCGGTGTAGGGTTTCTGAACTGAAGAAATGGCAAAGGCGCCATTGAGCCCTTAGGGATTTGCTTCGCAATACCAGGAATGGGGAGGATCTCTCGTAGATGGCAGCAACGAGAGTACATCAAATCGAGTGCCATCTTCTTTACTGGAGCTTTGTATCCAAACTTCACGGAAGAGTGGATCATGGGTTTCTCTATTCCAAGTTTCTTAGCATGAGCATCAATTTTGGGTTCTCCGTCTGACCCGTTATCAAAAGATCCGTTACGGGTATCAGAACTCACTGGTTCCCCATCTGCGGTTGCCGCCTCCCCATTTTCTAGCGTTTCCGACCCCTGTGTCTTGTTCTCTCTCTTAGTTAGTCCAAATGCACCGGTTCCTCCAACAACCAATCCACCGCCTTGACCCCTCAAACTCTTTTCAATGTGTACTTTATCCGCCTCTGTGAGAGGGTTGATTCGAACGACGCCCAGCGGCAAAATCTCAACGTTTCCTTTTCGAGGAGTACGAGAAGGAATTTGCTGAGGAGGATCGATGAGGAAGGTCAGAGAGTGGAATGCAACATGCTTCAATGGTTTAATTCTCTTAAAATCGGGAAGTCCATTTTCAAGAACCAAATCATTAGATGGTTGTATAGAGTCGGACTTCATCAGAGTGGTATCCTGTGCTTTTACCGGGGATGTTGTATTTGGAACCGTTGCAGAGCTCCTTCGCCGGAAAAGTGAAGACAATTTTCCACCCTCAGAGGTTTTGGGGCTACTTGGTGTGGGAGCAACTATTTGATGTGGAGTAATGCAATTTCTTAAGGAACAGTGTGTGTCGGGTTTATGGCCCGGTTTGAATTGCAGCTGGCGAAAAAACTTCACGTATTCCAGTAGGCGTGGGTCATCGTATTCGTCTTCTGGCACAGTAGACTTATGATCTCTTCCGGACATTGTTGATAGAGGACTCTTACAGTCACGGGAGTCTACGGAAGTAAGGCCGTTTAGAGACGTATTAATTGTCGGAAGATCTCGACTAGATTTTTCAAACTCGAAGTCATTTCGGAATAACAGCCCAGGAGATGTAGATGCAGATGCAGAGTCTGTTCGTTGCAATCTATGCTTCAACTTAGAGAAGAACTTGCTACCATTTGAACCATTATTGCTGGTGGCACTTCCTGTGCTTACAAAACTAGATGCACTATTTCGTCTTTTTGGGTCTTTTGACGGAATTTCGGCAGTAGAAATACTCAGCACCGATTGAGCTTCCTCTTCTTGTATAGGAGCAATCGAAGGACGAGTTTTTGATACACTATTCTCATTTGTATTCAGAACTTGCAAGTGTGGAGAAGATGGCATTACTAAAGATGGCGAGTACAATTTCTCTTCAAAGCCATTCTTCTTCTCTGGCGTAGACGGCTGTGGCTTAAAAGCTTGGTCCAGGATACTTACATTGGAGTCTCTAAGAAACCAGTCCACATCATTGATACCAAAACCTTCAACAACTTCATTGGCTTGGTCTATAACAATCTCATGTACTTTTTTCCAATCGAAAGGCTTCTTTGAGGCATTTTCGGTCATGGTAACCTCTTATCTACTGATAAGGAATCTCAAGGTATGATAAGCACAAAAGCTAGGGAAGACCTTGAAAAGATATTAAAAAAAACACAAACAAATTAAGCGCTTGAAATCAACCGTTTGCGTCACTTGTAAATCTAGTATGTCTAATAGTCTAAATGTGGAGAAGCACGCAGATCAATCTTCCAACGTTCCTTTTATCAGACGAGATTGAGTTTCCCTAATTGTTCTCTTTGATAATGCAATCGCAATTGTACAGGCTAAATTTCTTTGAAGACTAAGGATGAGACGAAATTTCGGGTTTTAGATGATTGTGGTGTGGAGAGCTTTCTACAGCCAAGTATCCGCAGGAGCCACTTATGAGGGTATGATGTTGCTTTGTAGCAGAAAATGATATTGAAGAGGTATTGGACTTATAACCGATCAAGATGATTTTAAGTAAAAATACGGGGCAATCTCGGTATCTCGGTGTGTTGTGTTTTCTTCCCGTTCATTTGTCAGGGGGGTCATGTCAAGGGGTCACATGATCATTGATCCAATAATTGCAACGAATATCAAGATTTATGTCGTACACTCATTAAATTTCTAATTCTAAATTGTTTGGGATTAAATAGATCACAAGTTTACCCTAGAGATGCTAAAACATTTGTAAGCAATTTTCATTCAGTGCTTCGAGAGTTATTAGTACTCTTACATAGAATGTCTCAGATCGGCTGTTGTAAGAGCCGATGCCGAAGAGTCGACCAAAGGACTAAGTGCCAAATGCTGCCTAGACAAACAAAAGAGATATGTTAGTTTGTTTTCTGAATCATTACTATTAAATGTGCCTGTAAAATTATGTAGGTATCTTTATTGGCCCATTCCTCCCATTCCACCTAAACCGCCCATTCCACCGAACTGCTGCATCATCTTCTGCATCATGCCTGGGTTTTGCATCATTTGTTGTGCTTGTTGCATTAAGTTGGGGTTCAGTTGCATCATCTGTTGAGCCTGTTGGAGCATTTGTGGGTTGTTCATAAGAGATGCCATGTCTGGCATTCCTCCAGCGCCCGCACCACCAGCGCCACCAGCGCCACCGCCAAACATGCTCATAGCCTGTTGCATGAAGTTAGGGTTGGATTGAGCCTGTTGCATCATGCGCTGCATGTTGGCACCACCACCTAATGCAGGCGCTTGGCCACCAGCAGCATTCATGTTCTTAGCATGGCCCGCCATCGAAGCCATCATCTTTTGCTGTTGCAACACCATTTCGACCTCGACAGCAGTGCATCCGGAACCTCTGGCAACTCTTATTATTCTCTCGGGCTCCGTGACGAAGATTCTGCCATCACTTTCCAACTCGGCGTTGGTCATGGAGTCCATGATGTAAATCATATTCTTAATCTTATTGCTGGTCTCCTCCTCTCCGACTTGACTCATAATATTAGACATTCCAGGGATCATGGAGGCGATGTTCGTAAGTGGTCCCATTTTTAGGAAGTTGTTCATTTGTGTTTGGAAATCTTTCAATGTGAATTTACCTTCTTTGAAGTTTTCAATAGACTTTTGATGATTTTCATCGTCTTGAAGGTTCAAAGATTCGACGTGTTCCATCAAAGACTGGATGTCACCAATGCCAAGTAATTTAGAAATGAATGAAGTAGGCTTGAATACCTCGAAGTCTCCAACATGCTCACCTGTACCAATGAAGACAATTGGGGTCTTGGTAGTAGCAACTGCTGATATAGCACCACCACCTTTGGCATGACCATCCAATTTTGTCAAAATAATAGATCCGAAGTTAGCACTTTCTTTGAACGCCTTAGCTTGGCCTTCAGCAGCTTGACCTATAGCGGCATCCAAAACCATGATGGTTTGAGTGGGTTGAACGGCTTCTCCGATTTGAATCATTTCATCGAACAAAGATTGCTCTTGTTTATGACGACCAGAAGTATCGACTATAATAATATCAAACATATCTTCTTTGAACTTCTTTACACCGTCAGATGCGACCTTTACTGGGTCTGTCTCCAAGTAGGAACCGTAAAAAGGAATTTGAGACTTAATTGCATTTTGTTTTAATTGATCGAAAGCACCAGCTCTGAAAGTGTCCGCACAGACTAAACCAACCTTAAAGCCACGACGCTTGTAATAAACAGCCAATTTTGTACAAGATGTAGTCTTACCAGCACCCTGCAAACCCACGAACATAATGACATGGGAGTCTGCTGTTTTCTTGGCCGATTTTTTTCCTGGTCTGATAGGCTTCCCGCCTGTCTTCGCGCGGTTCAATTTTTTGGGTTTTGGGGGTTCTTCGTGTGAATCGACAAGCCCACACAACTCGTCAAAGACAATCTTTTGAAGTTTTCTCCGCTTGTTTGCCGCTGACTCGGTATCCTTTTTGATTTCTTGAGCTATTTTGGTTCTGATGGAATCTCTTAATTTGGCCACCAATCTGACGTTAACATCACTCTCTAGCAAAGCCGTACATATGTCTTTTATCATAGCCTGAACTTCGGTTTCTGAAACCGACTCAACTGAACTAAGGGCATTGCGCAAACGCGAGCCCAAATCAGCTAAAACCATGGCTTCTGAATTTACTTGGGTATGCTAACGCGGGGTTTCTGTAGAGATCTAATGAAGTGAACTTTACCCCGAAAAATTGGTGGAACAGATATATGCAGGGCTCTCAAAAAGAACAGCACTGAAAGGCCCAAATTTCAAAGACAATAAATTTATGATTTATTTCTAAGATCATTAGTGCATTTGTATCATCTTTTTGTTTCGCATTTTTTCAAATTTGCATTGGGTGCTTTTTCGTAGAGTTTTGTCAGACTCACAGATGGATTCAAACAAAGACTGAAAAAGGAAATAATAAGTTTAAAACTTCTCAATTACCTATATTTCTAATCCTTGACATTTTAGACCTTTTTCTCTTTCTTGTATTTTTGATTTTATTACTGACTTTTCTTTTAAAGATCTTTTAAAAGTTTCTGTGAGATTCATAGTTTTCAGACATTTACAATTGTGCTTGGAAATCAAGAATCCCTTCACAAATGAACCACAAAACACACAAAACCAAAAATTCATTCGTAAAAGTTTGAAGTATTTTTTTAAATCTAGATTCTATAAGACTTAGCATCGATATATCCTGAACGGGAAATTACTCACCTTAAACTTTAATTTTGTCTTGACGCTGCAGCTGATGGGTGAGCTTGACGTTGTGACTGCCAAAAATGAGTGGATTGCTGAAATTTTTGCATATACTTGTTTAAATTGCAGAAGCATATTTGCTGAATGTAGTCCGTTTAATTTCTTTGAAATAATTTGTTGTTTTCGTCAAAATGTCTCCTATTGTGTCCCTTGCCATATGCTGCAGGCAGGTCTAGGCTCTTTACTAGCATCCATGCAATCTTCCATCCTGCAGATTAAATTGACTTGACCCACTATCAGTCAACCCGTTTACATAGATTGAAGGTCAAATTTGAAAAAAAAAGTGAATAAAATTTTATCTTGGCAATTTACTTTAACCCAAACTTTCGAAGTCGCTCCGATTGTATGATGTATTTCCTCGTCGTAAGGCAAGGTGGCATCTGCTTTATTATTGTTTTGAGTAGTACCTGTACAGAAGCCCATCACGTGATGAATTAAAAATAGACGACTCTCGACTACAAACACTTCCGAATTTCTTCATTCTAGTAAGCTTCTCCATTCTTTCAATCATCAAAATGAAGTTGAGTTTCTTGGGTGTTATTGCCACTGCCATTTCTGCCGCCTCTGCTATGGGTGACGTATGTATTCATTCCTTTTCTGTTCCTGACCGATGTTTTTCGTCCGCTGATCGTTCAGTTGGTTAAAGATGGCTCTATTTGAGATGCCACTCTAAGATTACCAGATATTGGTAACATATCTTACGAACTCAGTTCTGAAACTCATTTATTCATCCTCGCATTTGGTCAATTCAGCAATTTCTTTCTATATGTTTCTCGTTACTAACTTTCCAGCTTGGTTTCAACTTGGGTGTCAAGGATAACCAGGGTAACTGTAAGACTGCTGATGAGTACGCTAGCGACTTCAAGGTCTTGCTGGCTTACACCAAGGTTGTGAAGACCTACGCTGTCTCTGACTGTAACACCTTGCAAATCTTGGGTCCTGCTGCCGAAAAGGCCGGTTTCCAAGTCATGTTTGGTATCTGGCCAACTGACTCTGCTCACTTCGAGGCTGAGAAGTCCGCTTTGCAACAGTATTTGCCAAATATCTCTAAGGACACTGTCAAGACTTTCCTTGTGGGTTCCGAGGCTCTTTACAGAAAAGATATGACCGCTACTGAGTTGGCTAACGCTATCGATTCTGTTAAGACCCTTTTGAAGGGTATCAAAGACAAGAACGGTAACTCTTACGGTTCTGTTTCTGTCGGTACTGTTGACTCATGGAACGTCTTGGTCGACGGTGGTTCTGTTCCTGCCATTAAGGCCGCTGACTGTGTTTACTGTAACGCCTTCTCCTACTGGCAAGGACAAACAATGAACAACGCTTCCTACTCTTTCTTCGATGACATTATGCAAGCTTTGCAAACCATTCAAACTGTTAAGGGTACTACTGACCTTGACTTCTGGGTTGGTGAGACTGGCTGGCCAACAAACGGTTCCAACTTCGAGAGTGCTTACCCAGGAGTTGACAACGCTAGACAATACTGGAAACAAGCTATCTGTGCCATGAGAAACTGGGGTATTAACGTCTGTGTCTTTGAGGCCTTTGACGAGGCTTGGAAGCCCGACACCTCTGGTATCAACGACGTTGAGAAGTACTGGGGTATTTGGGACTCCAACTACAAGCTTAAATTCCCATTGGACTGTTAAGCCTATTATTTTACCCTTTTCGTTTTCGATTTAGAGATCCCTGTGGGATGCATTCGTTATTATTACAAAAATTGCACGATTTGTTTTCAAGTTATTGTAGAAAAGTAAATGAGTAGGCTGTTTCTAAATACGTCAAAATCTGGCCGCGCCTTTGAAAGAACCGGGCAAGATGATAATGATTGAATCTTAATTTAACTAATGCTCTAATGCTACCAATTATTAGTCTACACACGAATAATCAAAATTTTTTTCATTAATATTATGAACCAGACCGAATGTAAATACATTATGCAAAACCTAAAGCAAAAAGGCGGAGAGGGCAACCAAAGTCAAGAGGGTGCCTGCAACGTTATATGAAGCACCATTCAGTGGGACAGTGGTGGCTGATGTGCTAGACTTGGAAGAGGTTGTCAGAGTGATAATTGTTGGAATTGAAGAGGTGATTTCTTGGGAGGTAGTAGTGGTGTTTCCGAAAGAGGAGGTCAAAACGGTGCCAGAGGTAGTTGCCATTTTCGACGAAGAGGTGGAAATGATGGTAGTGGAGTTCAAGTAAGTAGATGAGGCAGACTTAGATGAAGAGGAAGTAGAAGAAGAAGAGGTAGAGGTTGAGTTAGCAGAGGCAGAGCTAGCAGAGGCAGAGCTAGAAGCAGAGCTAGAAGCAGAGCTAGAAGAAGAGCTAGAAGCAGAGCTAGAAGAAGAGCTAGAAGCAGAGCTAGAAGCAGAGCTAGAAGCAGAGCTAGAAGAAGAGCTAGAAGCAGAGCTAGAAGCAGAGCTAGAAGCAGAGCTAGAGGCAGAGCTAGAGGAAGAACCAGAAGAGCCAGCATTGGAGCCAGGAACAAGGCCACCGAAAGTCAGTTGGGCCTCTTCAATACGACCATTAACGGAACCATCCTTGGCCTTGATTGATTGCCATGTACCGCTTTGGTCACTGTACAGGTACTCGGTACCAGTGGAGTAGTCAGCAACCTTAACGCTCTTGATGTTCATAGTGAAAGGAGCCTTACTGAAATCAGTAAGTCCGCCAGCCCACTCAATGGTACCAGGTTGGTTAGATGGGTCACCACCTGCCCAAGCACCAGCCATGACGTACATTGGAGTTTGTGGGAAGCCCTGACCGTTGTCTGGCAAGACAGTTCTCACGACGTTACCGTCAATGGACCAGGTAACGTGATCCTTGGTGTATTCAATACCGTAGGTGTGGTAGTTGTCCATAGCAGAGCTAGAAACGGCATGCTTTCCACCTCTGTCCCAGGTAGTGGTGTCACCCTTGGAGAACCAGTTGGATTGAACCTCCATGGTGTCACCTCCAATCCACTCAAGGTCAATCTCATCCAAGTCATCACTCTGAAGGTAGAAGGAAGAGACAATACCCTGGCCAGCAGCAGCCTTGAAGACAACCTCGACCTTACCGAACATGATGTAGAAGTTAGACTTGATAGCTGGGTTGTCCCATCTCTTGTTGATGGTGAAGGCCAAACCGTCGTCAGAGTAGGTCAAACCTGTCTTGCTTACTTCGTTGAAGTACTTAGAAGGCGACGAGAAGTTTTCAGCAAAAGACTTGCCGAGAGCTGGGTCTGCTGGACAGGAAGACAGCTTGAGGGGGTTGCAATCAGCGCTAACCAAAGTGGCTGCAAGTAAAAGGGAGGGAATTGAGAATTTCATTATAGCGAGAGATACCAATCAACGACCAACACAAAAAAGCTTTTATGTATAGATAATAAAGCGATGACGGTGTTCGATGGAAAAATTGAAGGAAAGGAAATTATCGCCTTAATATATGAAACGGGAAGTTTAAATTAAACCGTGCCTTTGAGCGCGTTTTCTATTTATAAACAGCATTTATGTGCGCACGGCGGTTGTGAATATGCAGTCTTCATAATTTGTTCAGGAGTTTCAAAATGAACGAATTCAGGCAGTGCAAGTAGGTTTTTCATGTTCTAAAAATTTAATTCAATACAACCACTATCCAAAATTACTTTAAGAAAACAGAGGGTTTTTAATATGTAATTTAAGTTCGGGAATTTCTCTCTTGTGGAGATTTTTGCGTACTGCGTAGCGAGATGGGTCCTCGTAATGTTCCAAGGAATCCTGCATATGACGGCGAGGTCCCACTGCCTCGAAAGAAGACGTTGAACCGTGACTGGAGTTCCGAGCTTGGCACGAATAGCAATAAATCATCCTCGAGAAAAGATAGTAATGTAATTAGGAGTGTAGTAGGAAAGAACAATTCCTTACTAAATTAAAATATTAAGTGTTGAACGATTTATAGTGTAACTTATTTTCAGACGCTCAAGCGCGAGTTTCAAGGAAGAAACACGTATACAGGAACATATTTCTCTTGCACATCTGCTGGCTCTTGGACCAGATCTGGGAAGATCGGCCGAAACCGCTTTTGGTCAAAAGAATGATACCCATACCCCTCATTAAACAAAGGCTGTGATATCTATTTGCAAAAAAGGGTCTTGACCTTTCACTTATTTGTTTTAGATCTTCAAATGGTGGAAAGATGGAGATAATTAAATTGGCCGTTCCTGAAACGGCTGCAGGACGTGAATACGGGCGCTAAATTATACTGTCAAAACAAACGAACGCGTACGGCAATTGAGGTGCGTCTAGCGCATCAGTCTCCTATTTGACCAACCAAAAACGGCTTTAATTATAATATTTCCCTCAATGGGAAAGTCATTTACTGCAAGTAGTATGGTAATGAATTTCTTTTTGTCTCGTTAATGCGGGTTAGAATACATCGCTACACTAGTATGTAAGCTACTGCCTGTAGAGAGAGGCTATGAACATGAGATTACTATGACCCGGATTGCCGTATTCCTGAAATTTTTTACAGAACTTCTGTAGTTTCATCTATTTTAGTAGAAAACAAAAACAAAGTATAAACGAGTGAAAATTGCGTTGTTAGACCATCAACGGAATTGCAGTTTCAGTGGTGAAAAATTGTACATGATCCGGCGCTGAGATGAAATTTCTTGGTAAACAAATAATGCGAACGCAAAGTGACGACACTTGGGCTAAGTGTAAATAAACAAGAGAAGAAACAAAAAAAAAACACAAACTTCTCTGCGATGTGACTTAATGTAATTCGATACTTTGACGTTTTTTCATTAGATCAATTCTGTGTGTGTGTCTGAATTTAAGAATCAAATGCCAAGAGACACCGATGTGAATCAATATAAATCAATTGAGTAAATCTCGGCTCCTCCTTCTATACTTTCATCGTGAACTCCGTCGATTTGTACTAATACAAATCTTGTCTTGACAGGCGAGGAGAGCTCAAAAGTTGTAATATTGTGTCTAGAAACCGGCTTGATTTTCATATGGTCAATTGGATCAAAGGGAGCACTAATTTTAACTGATTCCTCATATATTATTTCGAAGAATTCATCTTGATGAATGGCTTCTTCCTTGAGTTTAGTGGCAAATGACAAGTTTTCGATTATATCTGGACTCAGGCTCATACCTGAGTCATGTTCTCCTCCAAGCAATTGACTGTGTACTTTCAAATTTCTTGGAGGGTTTGAGCCCCAATTGATTGTTCCCGCTTTAAGTGTTTTTTTCAGTTTCAAGTCAATAAGGATCTTTGTAGTCGTGTTATGAGCTGCTTTCCATCTTGTACTATTACTACCATCGTGCATCAGAAGAGTGACATCACCTGATATGCCTCTATTTATGTTGGCAAACCAAGCGGAACCACATTCTGTAAGACTCTCTGCTCTCACTTTTTTCCGTTTTGAGACATTAAAAGAGACAGTTTTGTAAGGATTCAACGTGACAAAACTATCACTGGAGGTCTCCTTTATTTTAATTTCGGGCAAATCATTAATCTCATTACCAATTGGGCCATTATTCGTAATGATCAAAGTATCTGATGTGAGGTTCAATTGCAAGGTTTGGTTCATGTAGTAAATTTCAGGGAAATAAACTCCATTGGGCACCATTGAAAGTGAATGACCCTTAAACTCTAAAAATCTGTGAATCCTGTCATCGATAATTTTGTATGTGAATCTCAACCCAAGTAAGCCGTGAAGAATAGCTTGCAAGAATCCACCATGTGCTGTTAAGAAGGGGAAAGCAGGATGAGTGCCTCCGTTAGATTCATAGTTGTCACTACTCTGCTCGGAAAATTGCGCGAACGGCGCTCTGAGATACGGCTGAACTGATTTCATAAGGTAGGATTCGCCAGAACACCCGCTATCAAGAATCGAAGATGCGACAATAGAGAAAATGGGAAATGTCATAGCGGGACCAGTGCTCACTTGTCGCATTGCGTAATAATCAAGATTAGCTTTGGCATGTTCGTTGGAGTCGAACTCCCAGCCTAGCGGATATGACATCATCACGACATCTGCCTGCTTGATCAATGCAGAATAGGGCATATCAGTGTATTCAAGATAAACTCTATCATCATCAGGAGATGTTGGAATATGCATTTTACCCAGTATTTGGCGAAATATATCTGGCACTGTTTTGTTGAGATGATCCGCAATAGCAACAGCCCATTCCACTGTTTTAGATATGGCAGCATTAGTGTAAGCCCCATTATCTATATGATTGGCAAACTCATCTGGATCTGTCAAATTGTTACTTGTAAATTTTCCGAGAGTCTCATTGTAGTACACGTAGGAGGAAAAGAAGCTAGCGGCATCATGAACAATTGGATATATTTGGCTTTCCAATGTATCCTCACTAATAAAGCCACTCAAATAAAGGTTGAAAGCTGAATATGCAATTGCTGAATTAATGTGGTACTCGTAGTCGAAACATGGCCCAGTGGCGGTGCAATTTCCGAATCTACCACTTGTCCATGGATAAATGGCCCCATGAGAATTCAAAAAGGGATTTGATGGACTACTTCTATTTTTAACAGCCTGTGGTCTAGTGAAAGATCGATAGTTAAGCAATGTTGCAGAAATCAGAGGGTTAAACGGAAGAATGCCCAGCAGCATCCACAAATCGGTATCCCAAAATACTTGGCCCCCATAAGCATCCGAAGACAATCCGGAAACTCCAAGTGCTGCTGTAAGACCATTTGCATTTGCGCGACTGTTAGCGTGCAAGTGGTATATTGAAGATCTAGCGGCAAGAGTTAGAAGTACGTCATCAGGGAACGTCACTTCTAATGTCTTGCCCAAAGTAGCTTTCCAAGCATTTCTGTGGAGAGTTGAAAGTTCCTCGTGATCAAAAGCTTTTACTGCTTCAGAAGCTGCTTCCAAAACTGCTCCAGCGTTTTCATATTTGATAGGATCAAGGTCCGTTGTCACCACGCCAACAATTTTCCGAAGAAGCGCAGTGTCCTTCGGTTGAACCTCCAAATAAATATTTTTTTTGATACTCGTTTTTGAGGCTGAAGAAACCAAATCAACATCATCTGTGGCATTGTATGAAGTAGTGAGTCTTGAAGAGATGGCGCCGAAATTGTTTTTGACATTGACTGGAGAAAACATTAGGAAAATACCGTCATTTGTTGGACCAAGAGAATGAAATTTACAATTATGAGATGTGTCGATGTCTAATATATCAGAAGCTTTAACAAAGATCGCGTCATTTGTCGGGTTGTGAATTTCAATAGTGACAACGCCCACGTTAATGTGGTGCTTGTTTGCTGTTACATTAACTCTCAAGTTCAATGAGTTTAGCCAAGTGAATGAAGTCGATACTGTCCCATCCTCGAAAGAGAGCACTTGCGAGTATTTCGTGATATTTCCCCAAACAGAGCTATCAAGTGACGGATCTAAGGATTCACCGCTTCCAGAAGTTAAAACTAAAGTTGTCCACTGTGGAATTGCAGAAAGAGTGCTGTCAGATCCGTACTGCTCAAGCCATGGAAAATTGTTTCCATTAAGTTTGTCTTGAAGGTTGTAAAAGCCTGCCACGAAAGCGCCGGCAAAACGCTCATTGAATTGAGGCCAGCCATTCTTGAGATCTTCGGGACTCGAATCTTCACTATCAGAAATCAGGTCGAATGCAAAACCTTGGCCCAAGTTGGGGATCCGAGCTCCAAAATATCCATTAGCAACGTATGGTTGTCGTTGAAACAGGTGATAATTTGGGAAGTTTAATGTACCCACAATGTTTTGTTCTTCATCAAAAAAGGCGTTTTCTGAAAATTGTAGCTGGGTGAAAATTTGCTTATTTGAACTTGAATTAACAAGAGATTTGTATCGACTCAAAGTAGGACAGTCCTTACCCTGAGTGAGACGAGCGCATAAAATCAAAAAAGTAAGATATAATAATATCATACCTTTGGCTTTATGGCTTCAGCAAACTTGATGTACTCCAATGTGGTGAGTCAATTTGTGAGTAATTCGCAACAGTTTTGTTATCACGGAAAGCTATGCCCTTTATTTCACGCCGTGCAATTATACGTAGCCATTTACCATAATGGGAATCTTTAGCTCATCAAAAACCAAGGGCAACTTTAAAATGTGCTTCAGAAACCTTTACGTGCTTATTTCACTATACGGTTACTATTGTTTAAGTATCTTAGATCTTTCTAGTAAAACATCAACATAACAGAGAAGAGAGACGCAAAAAGTACGATTCATAAATTTGATTTGTTCTATTCATGCCTTTTGGCAAATAATTTTTACTGATCTTGGGAAATCCATGCCCAGGTTGGGCTTACTAAGGTGGCTGGCTATAGTTACAATAACTCAAGAGAGAAATTTGCAAAATTCAACGAGATAATCATTGGAAGAGCTCCAAAATAAGAAGTTAATTAAAAATAGTTATGTCATCGTTATTTGTATAAATTGATGCATTCTAGTTCATTTATCATTATCAATTTCAACCCCTTAGTGCGCTTACCACTAGTCATGAGACTACACAAAGTGACTGCCCTCCGATAAATGATAAGCATACACTCAAGTGAAACTGAGACAATAAGAAATGAAACCAATACTCATACTCACCTTGCTAGCCTTTGCTCTAAAAACAGAAGCAGCTCCGATACCCAGTAATGAAGACGAAGATTTTGACACACTCAATTTGATCCTTTTAATCACAGTCCTAGTGGTTATTGTTATTTTCTGCATAGTTGTGGCAATAATCAAGACTATCAAATACGTGAAAGAAAAGCTACATAGAGACACAAGCTTAGAAGAAGATAACCAGGCGTACCTAGAGCTAGATCTGGATGAACAGGAATTGTTTTTCCAAGCCAAGGAGTTTTTGGCCAACTTTCCCTACTTCAGAGATGAACTCACTCTTTCACAAAACCTTGATATACAAGAAAAGGGTATAAGAGCTTGGGAGTTTTCAAAGGACTCCATGCTTCTGAATAATGATTTAATTATTGTAAATAAGCATGAGCTCACATTCTTCAAAAAATTCGAGTGCTCTGCGCAAACCAACTTACCGATACCCAGTACAAACGAAGTGTATTACTTCGAAAGCAAAATATACTCTCTACCACACCCTGAAGAAACCATGTTGTCTATAGGCATCGGAGTGAAGCCATACCCATGGTTCAGACTTCCTGGCCGGCATGCACATTCAATATCTTATGATAGCGACGGTTACCGCCGTCATAACCAACCATTCAAATTCAATACACCGCCACCATTCCCAAAACTTATCGAAGGAGACGTTGTTGGAATTGGATATAAGGTTCGCTCTGGAACAGTCTTCTTCACAAGAAATGGAAAGAAACTAAGCGAACTGAAAATCGGTGGCCATATTAAAAACTTCAAAATTCCTCTTAATGGAAGTCTATATCCTATTATAGGTGCCAATAATCTTTGCTCTGTGCATGTGAATATTGGACAAATGGGTTATGTCTTTATCGAGGGAAACGTCAAAAGATGGGGATTTGCGCCGCTTGAGGGAAACGGTCCCGCACCACCAGCATATCAAAAATTTAATGGAGATATTCTACTAGAAAGATCTGAGATTGACGACGAAAATGATCTATCTGAGCGTGAAAACGATTTCCCGCCAGACTTTTGGGACCTTCATCCGAATGAGGACAGCGTTACTCCACAATTCAGCTTCAATGCTTATAGTGACGTTTCTGTGGATGAAAGGATTACACTACACAGTCTTATTCCGAACGTTCCCCCAAATTACGACGCAAGCAGCATTGCCCAGTCAGAAGAGGTAGATTACACGGAGGATAGTATTCAGCCTTACGAGGAGTTTCGAAGTGCGCTTGAAGACACAGAATCAGTCAAAAACTTCGATGCAGATGACTCTGTTGCAACTGAAAATATACTCGATGAGTTAGAAGAGCTTCCTGCTGAGGACGCTGATAACGAAACAAACGAAGCTCCAACTTCATGAATGTATAAATTTAATTAATTTTTATTTAAAATCTTAATTTATTACTGAATTCGTGCTTTTGAAGTTTTTGTCAAATCATTGATTTTAACTGGGAAATAATTCCGTCTATCTCTTAGCGCCAGTTGTAGCCGCATATATGAATCATACATGCTTGCCTAGCCCATATGACATTGAAAGAAAGACAAATAAAGACTCAAAGTCCCACAGAATCAAAAGAGGTCTATATTTTTGACCAATTCCAAAAGATTATTTTTAGAAAAGTAAAAAAGTCTGTTTATAGTAATGAACAGAAAGAGCTTTTTGAACCGATCTTACGCGGACTGCATGTGGCGATAACGCGCTAATGGCCGTTTTGCACCAGTCTTCCTGATAAGGCCTCTTCCACTTTAAGCCCTATAAGTACGCTGGGCTTCCCTTAGAATGTCACTCATAAAATATGTTTCAATTGGGAGTATTACTAGTGGTGCTTTTGGGCATATTTATCTGGAGAAAATATGCCAAGAGGGTATCTCATCCTGAGCAAAAGCTCTCAATTGATCCCATTGGCCAAGATTTTGACTGGAAAGAGTGCAAGCCACAACAAATGTACCCGTTTTTAGGGAAGAAAAATTTCAACCCGTCTATGGGTGTCAAAAATATTTCCGACCGTAGGGAGGAGCTTTTTCTTATTGAAGATACTTACATGGATTGTATCAATCTCCGCAAGCAGAACCTTGAAAATCACGAGGAAAAACTTATCCATTGCAACGAAAGTGAAAATGCAAGTCGAGCAGTTTGTGAATTTTATGATATGACAGTAGCTTTCTTGTGCGAGCGGTACTCGCACTATTTCATTCCCAACAGGGATAAGAATATCGTGGCAAATCTAATTACTGGCGAAACCTTGCCTTACAGCTCAAAAGATCAAAACACACGTCATTTAATGAAGTTGCTCGCATTAAACACTGAGGAAGACATTCTTATTATGTTGAAGGATGATCCCACGGACGAGGACCAGGAGTATATTCTTAGAGCATCACTTACTGGCCTGCCCGCCGGTTTTGATCCTTCTCATAACTATGATGAACCCATATCGCATATTCATAAGCCTGTACCTCAATACAAAGACCGCCTTCTGTCTCCAATGCACCGGTTCTTTAATAAGCTCAAACCTAGTGATCTTTGGCAGCGCGGAAATTGGTCTATTCAGACCAATAACGAATTCTTCAAATTGGAAAATCATCATGGTCGTTCTGGCGACACCATTAAAGAATTGACACGCGATGATATCGATTTCGAAAACGGTTGCTATCTTAGATGCGAACGACAACTTCTCACTCGCTTACCTACTTCCAAAGCCGTGATAATGCTTGTAAGAACCTATTTGACACCTGTAAAGCAAATCAAAGAAGAAGGTTTTGGTGCGGAATTAGCGAGGGGAATAGAATCACTTCCTGATGATTTAGCATTTTACAAAAGAAGAGGAATGTGGGGTCGTGCTGTCAGAGAGTTTTTAATAGAATAATGATAAACAATAACGTCATTTTTTGGTTCTTTTTGTAACAATCAGATAACTTTTTTAAAGAGATTGAAAAATCCTGAATCTACACGCTTCCTAAATTTTCATCGCAATAACTTTTAAAATTTGACCTAGTGCAATTTAACGTAGTTACCTGGGAAGACACCGACCTCACCTGTAACAGAATGCTTACCAGACCACCAATCCGAATCAATAAAGTCGATCTCAACAATTACATCGCCCTCTTTAAAACTAATTTCATTGTCTTCTTCTTTATCGTAGTCGTACTCGGCAGTAGCAGATTGTCCTTTAGGCTTGGCAGGTTCAGAAGCAGCGGGTTTGCTTTCCACGGGGGCAACCTCTTCCTCTTGCTCTTCGTCATTAGAACCTTCAAGGGCCACATATGAGGCAGGGAATACACCAGACTCGCCAGTTCTAGAATTCTTACCAGCCCACCACTCCTCATCTACGAAGTCAATCTCAACAATAATGTCACCCTCAACAAATTCAACTTCGTTGTCTTCGTCTTTCTCGTAGTCGTATTGAGCAACTGCAGATGGCCCCGAAGACTTAGCAGGAGCAGGTTCACTTCTAGATGGGAGAGCAGGAGCAGGTTCGCTTCTTGATGGGAGAGTAGGAGGAGGAGCAGCAGCAGCATCAGTCTCTTCATCCTCATCTTGTTCCTCATCCTCCACATCCTCATCATCTTCTTCTGGTTCCTCGGGGTCTTCCAATTCTTCCTCCTCTGGCTGGGATACAGGTTGCACATCTCTTCTTGGAAGAATAGGCTCAGTAATTTTAGGAGGGAAGGAAGCGACAGGCTTGGCAACCTCTGGCTTTTCTTTTTCCTCTTCCTCCTCTTCTTCCTCATCCTCTTCATCTTTTTTGTCATTTAAAGACAAATTAGCAGCGCTAGAGGTAACCTGAGTATCATCTGGATTGGACTCAATCTTGTACTTACCTCTTTTTTGAGCCCAGGCTTGCGCAGGTGTGAGGCCATTCTCATTGCCGTGAATTTGGTAGACACCTTCAGGTTTCTCCTTCTTTACAGGAGTAGAACCAAAAGCAGGCTTTGAGCCGAACTCCGGCTTTTTGACATCGTCAGTGGGCTTGTATCTAGATGCAACGTTGTTGCTTGTTTTAGGTTTAGGCAAAGAAGAAAGGCGGCCATCGCTATGAGTACTACCGATGATACGGTCACTTGACTTCTCTTTAGAGTCTGTGTTTAAGTTGTTAGGCTTTGGTACGGAAGAAATCGTATCGGACTTTTGACTACGCAATTCTTCGATGTTGACTTTAGTAGGCTTATAAGCAGAAGGCACGTCCTCTAAAGGTTGCTTCGTAAAGTCACGTTCCTCAATCTCCTTCTCCTCACCCCAGCCGTCGTCATTAGCAGCAGGCTTTGGTGCGGGCTTTGGTGCAGGCTTGAAAGCAGGCTTTGTTGCAATAGGTGGTTTAGCACCGAAAGATGGTTTAGCACCAAAGGCGGGTTGAACAACTGGCGTAGGCTTACCAGAAGGAGCAGGAGCCCCAAACACTTTAGGTTTAGCTGGCTCAGAAGACGTTGTAGAAGACGCAGGACGAGAAGCAGCTGGAACTGGAGACTTTTTGATACCAGTTGGCTTACTTGGAGTGGCACTTGCATTGTTAGAAGCATGGAAGGTATATCTTGCGCCGGCAGCCGCACCTACTCTGGAGAGGAACTCTTCAGGGTCTAAATCATCAGTGTCTCTGGCAGTGATTTGGATATGATAGCCTGAAAAGATACGAGCAACTTCAGCGAAGTTAGCAGCAAACAGAGTACGCAGCTTCAATGGAGCATTGTCAGGACACCAGCCCAACAAGATATTCTTAAACACGTCGGATCCTGGAACTGTGACACGGACAAAACCGAATTGAACTTGACCATCATGAAATTCTTCGATGAACTCATCTAAGGATCCTGATCCGGTGTTGGAGACGTCGGCTACGCCGCTCTTAGTGACCTCAAAGACCGCATAAGTGGTCAGGCCGTCACCTTGAACGACACTATCGTACGCTCCCTGAAGCTTTTTGGAATTTGTAGACAAATCAATTTTCTCCATATTGATTTTGTGAGAGGGAATTGAAATTTATTGAAGTACCAAAGTGTATCAATTGCGTGGTTTATACACTAGTGGATGGAAAGTGTGGAACCTCCTGAGTGCTCAATACTCGGGTGCATATGGTGCTCACAATAGGAAATTGTGCACTCCTCATGACAAACACGAATGCTCCATACCATCAAAGAAATAATTAGCAAGTGGAAAAGTAGTTGAATCGGAAAAGTTAGTTTATGTAATTTACACGTATCTCAAATTTTCAATCTGTTGTATTGTATTGTATTGAAATGTAGTCTATATTCTAATGAAGAGTAATTTTTTATGCTACCGACCCCGATCCAAAGATAGCTTTGACGACAAGATGATTGATATGGTACTATTGTAAGGTTCAACAGAACCAATTTCCGTTTTAGGATTTTGTAAAAATTAAGGTATAATTTTGACCATATAAGCCATCCTGTCAAGCCCTGCTCGGCACGTTTCTGTCTCGTTCTCTTGCAACAGTATGTATGAGTAATTAACGGGAACATCAACGCTGAAGATATCAAATCTTCATTTCTATTTCATTGACTGAACGATGGTTCTACTTTACCAATGCGAAGGTTAAGCACCACATCATTACGAAGCCAGCCACACCAGTTGGAAGTTTCTCCACGAAAATCTCCTTGATTGGCGATGCGAAGAAAAGCTCCGGCTTACCTTCACAACAAAGAAGATAAAATGACAAATTTGCAAGTGTCATTCCAACAAGATATAAAGCTACACCCGCTAGGGACTCTAAACCTAGGACACCTGCGGCTACACCCAACGCTAGACACATCACGTCCTGCTGTGTTTGAAGTTGTTGTTTGTTGAAGTCGACATTCGGTTTATATAGCTTGGTTTCATCCATTGCTTTTCATATATATGTAATTGTTTTCTTATTTTCGGTAAAAGGGCTTCTGTATTGACACTCTCCTGGAAGTGAATAGTTAGTCGTGAAGTGAAAGGTGGAGATCAACTTATCAGCTAGAGTCGAAAATTAAAATTGATTGATTTACTTTTTCAATTAGATGTCAAAAGAAGTAAATAAAGAAAAACAACATCAAATACTAGACTTTCTTACAAAAATTTTTAATTACTGACACCTTTGTTGATGCGTATTCATCTAACTGGTCGGTACGGCTACTATAATAGATTGGTACACTGACTAAGAATCGCCACTCGACGCCACTTTTTATACACGAGGCTAACTTGTATATATATCTCCATTCCAGCCCGTTAATTCTTAAAACATTCCTTTGACTTTTTACAAGAACATTTTACTTTTCTTCTTCGAGTCCTCAAGCCTAATCACCCTTATCTTGTCATCCCTTACGAAACCAAAAAGAACCCATTGGTCATGAGTACAATAGATCCACCATATATAGAAGAACTCAAACGTTTCTTACTTGTTCTACCTATGAAAAGTAACTTTGAATTGGGTGAAAACGCAAAAAAGCTGCTTCGAAAGACTCTTTGTCAAGCTGTTTCTTGTGGTGGAACGCACTATCCGAGTTTGTTCCCCAAACTTTCATCTCCAGGTTCTTCGTCTGAATCAATAGTTGAAATATTAGAAAATGAGCTCCAATGGCTGTTTGCAAAATACGACACAGAGGTCCCCACACCAGAGAGTTATACATGTTCACAAGAAACATTCAGTCATCCACGCGACCTGCCGTGCGCTCGAGTATTCAGACGTGGAGAGCCTATTTTTAAATGCTCCACATGCGCTCTAGATGAGACTTGTGCTTTATGCGCGTATTGTTTCCATCAAGATCAACACGAAGGGCATGTAGTTAATGTTACTGTCTGTCAGAGAGAAAACGGTGGTGTCTGCGACTGTGGTGATCCAGAAGCTTGGGTGCATCAATTCAATTGTCGAGATGGAATTAATCAGCAACTGATGGCTGATATTGTTCCTTCTGATGTCAGTGACGATTTACACACGGCGTTTGCCCGAACAATTGATGTTCTACTCGATTTCATAATTGATGTGATGTGTCAAAGTGATCTACAATTTGATTTACCTTGGGACATCTCGATGAACTCCAAAAGGTATGCTGCAAGTAATCCTCTCGATCCAAAGAAGTATGGGTACCCTAATAATAATGTGGATGCTTGCGAGTTTGATCCGCCGAGCCAAAAGTACAGTTTGATTGCTTATAATAACCAAGTACATCATTTCAGAGATGCTGTACAAAGAATTCATATAGCAAGTAAAAAAGTACCAGAATTTGCTGTGATGGTTGCAGACCAAATCCATAGACATGGAAGAGCCAGAGTCATTCAATCCCGGAATGTTGCGCTTCTTTTTGAAAGGCAGAAAAGCTTAAGTTCTACCGGGCTCATATCATGCATTAGAAATGCAAGAGACGAGTTTAGAGAAAATATGTGTCACGAAATTCTTCTCTGGATTGGCGGATTGGTCGAGCGTGATATGTTTAAAAGTAGTGACAAACTAAAAAACGCTTTGTGTCAATCGTTTTGTTCAAGATGGGATAAGGGCCTTCCACATGCCAGTTTTAATCATTCCCATGGCCCAATTAGAGGAAAATTAGATTCAAACTTTAAATTTCCCCGCGTTGAGCCCATTAACAGGAGCAATACACCTGACTCAAAATGGTATTTTAATCCTGCAACCAAATGGAATATATCAAATGAGCTTAGCCAGCAATGTGAGTATGATCAAACTATAGATGACTACATATCCAGCTCTTTCCAAGGGTCGCGATTTCAGTATATGATCTTTCTTGATATTCGATTTTGGAAGTCTATTCGTGTTGTTCTTCACACTATCTACTCAACTTATCTCATCACTAATTTAAAATATAAGGCAGTATTTTGTTGCCAATACGTTGATATTTACCCTGGAATTGCTGATATGTTCCTTGCTCTCGATGGTGAGCCAGAAGTAAATATCATGTGTACGCTCTCGACACAACTTTTCACATGCCTTTCGAACTCTACTACAATCATCAATCGAGGTGACGCATCTAGAATATTCGCCTCTATCTTTAATTTCCTTAGAACAGGCAATGTGCCTTTCTTAGATATTCCGCAAAAGGATCAGTACAAAATATCACTCACCAGTTTAAAAAACCGCCGATGGGGTCAGATATTGTTTGATATTGGATATATACTAGGAAGAGGAAGAGATAAAAACCTCATTTTAAAGGATTCGCTTATTCCAATGGTCTGTGACATCTTAACGTTGTTCCAAGGTAAACCAATCATGGTACGTGAAAAAGAGAATCACGTAGAATATGAGAGCTCTGACTATACTGCTTTTTTTCAGGCTGTTCTGGTTATATATCAATTCGCAGAATACGTAGCACATGCTGTTACTAATTTGACCCCGGAATTGAGACAGAATTTGGCGCTTAGATCTATTTTCTATGTGGTACATCAGCTTTTGGTCATTGAAGGTACCTATTCAGCCCCTCAAAGCGTCGTTGATCATAATTCTACCGACTATGGAGCGAGTCTCGTGGAGAACCGCGACTTTCTTGATGATGCTAAAAACCGAGATCTGTTAAGGCAAAGTTTTCTTCACCCATTGCACTCATTCTTATCATGGCTAATTGAGTTTGGTGCCTTTGACAGTCCAGATAAACTTTTGCAAGTTATTGATGAGGTTCTTAAACATTTCAAGACCAGCCACCCTCAAGTTGCCACTGAGAATTTGAAGCTGGCTATAATTTACCAATACCCTTTGCGAACGATAGTCCTATCTTCACAAATTAAATCCGGGTTTTGGGTCAGGAATGGTTTCAGTGTAAGAAGCCAATTGCAACTCTATAAAAGCACCAATTTGCGAGACCAAGGCTATTTGAGAGATCTCTTCTTAGTGCAGACTTTTGTTGCCATATCTCCACCAGAGTCAATCATGGCCGATATGCTTAAAATCTGGTGTTTCTACGACTGGGCAACCCTGGGAAGCATTGCGCACTTGTTCTACGAAGCAGATATCTTCCCCTACATGTTAGAAGAGTGCCTCAGCTCATTCATTCATATTCTAACCGAGGACTTATTCTTGCGTGGTGCAACCAGCGACGAGACCACACAAAGAAAAATACGAAACGAAATCATTCACAATTTATGTTTCGGGCCGATGACATTTTCAAAGCTTTGTACTCAAATTCCCGAACATATTTCCGCCGATAAGAGGTTTGAAGTCACACTTGAGAAATTGGCCACATTCAAAAAACCAAAGACTGCTAAAGATACAGGTTTGTACACCTTGAAAGAGCAATATTTAGATGAAATTAATCCATTTTATTTCAACTATACAATCAACAAGAAGGACGATGCCATCAAATTTGTCAAAGAAAGAGCCCAAGCCACATGTAACAAGAGATACCATGATGTAGTCGTGACACCAAAACTGATGAAGTCGGAAAATCTTGGCATTTACAGCAATATTGGTAATTTCACAGCTTCCTCACTTCTCTCCATCTTCTTACTACAAACTTTAAAGTATATTAAACACTTCGGCTCCAATAAGTTGGAAGGTTTGGTAGAGACCATTTTGCATCTTCTACACATTTGTGCGATGGAAGAAACGATAAATAAGAACAAGTATGGCTCTTTCTTTTCTCGTTTCTGCGAAACTACCTCTTTTTCTAGCACTTCCTTGGCTAATGAGCTTTACACTTTACTTGACGACGAAAGTTTCAAGGCTCATCATGCCAAAATCAGAGCAATCTTTGCATGCTATGATTTTGAGCTGCAACTCATTCTGAACGCATTGGCTGAATCCATTGCGCACTTTGACTCCAGCAAACTAGTGTTTGCGCAAAGTGAGCGCGAGACTGAAAATGACGAGGACAGGAAAAAACGCTTGGCTAAAGAGAGACAACAAAAACTTATGGCAAAGTTCAAAAAGCAGCAATCGCTGTTTCTGAAGAAAAATGACTCTCAGAATGTCGGAAGTGATACTGAAATGACAGATGCGGAGCCAGAAGGCTGGCGTTTCCCTGACACACACTGTATTGTGTGTCAAGATACAGCCAAGGAAGCCGGTCCTTTTGGATTACTCAGCCACATCTCAAAGTCTTCAGAGTTCAGGAAAGTTCCCTTCCAAAACCAATATTGGTTTCTCAAAGCTTTTTCGGATAATTCAAATCTAAACACACATCCTGATTTTGGGGTAATACCAGAAAAAACCAGTCCTGAATGGCAAAAGTATATGTCTCACGTCGAGGAGGATGCAATTATCGGACCTGGATTTACAGATCATGACTGTGTGGAACGAAACGTGACATCTGTAACATGTGGTCACGGAATGCATTTTCTGTGCTACCTTCAATATTTGTCGACATGTAGACCACGTCTGAGTCAGCTTACTCGAAACCCACCCGACGTTGTTGAAAATCGAGAATTTTTGTGTCCATTATGTAAATCCCTTAACAATATGTTCATTCCTGTTTTGTGGTCAACGAACGATCGCCAAATGATCAAATTCCTTGAACCGGGACAAGACGATATGATCTTACCTAAAATGTCGATATCAGCCCATGTTCACAGAGCTGAATGGTTCGATGAGTTTATGGCAGTCAACACAAAATCTTTATCTAATTTCCTGATTCTCACTCCTTCAGTGATTGATATGTTTCAAAGAAACACTTATTCGATGAGCGTTGATCTGAAACATGACTTCCGCCTTCTCATAGCTAACATGTATAAACTCCTAGGTATGTTGAGTTTCCCCGGAGATTTTGAAATGGAGTATCCTTTAGCGTTCATCAACAGCGTCAAGTATGCAGAAATTTCTTTAAGAGGACTCAGTAATAACTCAACGAGCATTTTGAGTCAACTCTCTAACAACACTTTAATCAATCTAAGAGTTTTCAATGAGTTTAGACTTACATTGATGGAAATGAAAGCTAGTCATTGGTATCCTCAACCTTATGATACCCGCGATGTTCACTTACGTCAGCTTTCACATATACAAAACATGTCCGCTGATTACTTCAATGATACGATTTTGTGTTCCGACTTCTTAGAGGTGCTAGTCAATGCATTCCCGGTGCCAGCGGCTAACATCTCCTTTAATTCAATCTTAAAAACATGCTTCATTGGTCTCATCATTCAAACTGCCAATATTCTCACATCTCAGATTATTTCCCATAGATTTTTCGTCAATGACAATTTTAGTATTTTGGATGTACCAGTTTCAGAAATGATTTCAGATCATGAGGCACAGGTAGCTGGTCTGCTCTTTTTTACTTTGCAAAGGGCAAAATTCAATGCTTATCTTCCTCCTTCCATTGTTAATGAGAATCGCTTTGGGTTTGTTTTCTACTCGATGCTTCTTAAATCTGTGACTCCTTTCCTTAGACAGGCTCTTATCTACGTATATGCTTGTTGTGCTAACATTGATGGTATTAATCTTACAATCTCGGACATGGTATTTGAAGCGGATCAAATTTGTCAAATTATGCGTATTCCTACTTTGAATTCAATACTCACTATGATGGCTTCTGAATCTTTAACAACAGAGGCAGAAATTTTGCGTAATTTCATTGCCCATATTAGCAGCATCAAGCTGTTTGAAGAAGTTGGAGCTAGAACAACAATTGATTATCCTGGCCAAGTACGCCTTATTAATCTTCCTGAACGTCTTGATCGATTTTTTACAGATTACTACTACCTGGAGAAGTATCAGCATCCACACCTCACGATCGAAAATCCTGCTATTTGCATGTACTGTGCAATAGTTGTTGATGTTCAGAAAGGAGCCATTGATTCTAAATATGGTCAATGTAGCGCGCACTTTGCAAGTGAGTGTAATAATAGCGTGGGTATATTTCTATTACCAAAGGAACGAAGTCTTGTTTTGTTACATCGAAATGGCGGCTCATTTTACGACGCTCCTTATCTTGACCAACACGGAGAATTGTCTGGCGAGAACAAAAAGGGAAAAACAGCTCATCTACTGGTTGAAAGATATGATGACTTCATTAGAAATATGTGGCTTATGCACAACATACCAAATTATGTTGTGAGAAAGTTGGACAGCACCATCGACGCAGGCGGATGGGAAACTCTTTAGTCGAATATTCTTTTCCTTGCAAATTTAATTTCAATAAATTTCATAATCATTCATTTCTAATACACGTCTAGGATTATTGCTTTTACTTGATGATGGCTCAATTGCAAAGCACAAAATGTCTACTAATCATTGAAAAAGTCTGAGTCGAGATCTACCACAACATCATACCGCTGATTATCTTCATCCTCCTCTTCTTCTCGTTGTTCAAGCAAATCAAGCCCAAATAATCGACGAACATAATGTAATTTACTGCGGCAAGCAACCCCAAACAACTCATTGTTCAACCAGATTTTATTAAGGTACAAGTATCGCTTTTCGTTTAATTCTGCTTCCCCCGGAATATTGTCCAGTTTCACTTCTCCATGTTCTGTCATATATGGGCCGGGAAGATGAGCCTCACTTGTTTCGTCTATCTGCACATATACAGAATTGAGACTCAGACAGAAGAAAAGTCCCATCTTGGCACACTCCCTTAGGTGCATGGTCTTTTCTCCCTTTAATACACACTCAGAACAATGTAAACAAATGAAGGATGTCTTATAAGGAGTTGAATCAGCGCTGCGCACCTCCAAGAAAGACTTAGGCATTTGAATTATTCTTTGAACGTTAGGGAAGGCAATGAGGCCCTCTCCACTTTTGGAAGGTAAGGCATTGCGAACATCTTCCATGACTTGTCTTTCGTATGAATTCAACTGATTCATGGACCTGAAAATTTCATCTAAATCGGGAATATTCAAACATTTACAGAGCAATGTGATGTATCTAGAGGTACTCCACTGGTCATTGTATTCATGAAGTTCCTCAAATTCTTCAAGACACATGTATTCATTTTCACCTGTTTTGCTGCAGGTGAACACATGTCTTAACATCACACACTGACGCAAAAATGGAATAACCAATTTCTGAAGTGCTTGATAGATATATCCAGCTTGCTCTTCATGTATTTCGATGTCATCGGAAAGAGAATACAATGCCGCTGCAACTCCCATAATGATATCCTCTGAAACCTCCACTTGTTCATCTAAGGTGAATGGACAACAATTATCGTAAATTTTTTTCAACGAGTCAATGACCATGCGAGCAAGCCCGGCTCGGAAATGAGTCTGAAGTGTTTCGCCGGTCAAAAAAAATGAATCAATGGTGTCTGAAAAATGATCATCCCCAAACTCATTAAAGCTCCAATATTTTTTTGCACACTCTTCGAATTTCATGGTTGAGGTTTCCATGCGTACTTTGTTAAAAAGCATCACTCGATTCTGGATTAGAGAACGACAAAGAAAAATGGCAGACGATGGGAAGCTATCAATGAAATTGGACATCCCCTTCACTCCGTCGAGTCTTGCAGAGATTTCATACGATTTGATGGAGTTTGCCAATAAGACAGAAATTTTTTTTGTATGATCAAAAACAGTAATAGCATCAGGCTCATGCAACTCAAACGGGTCATATGTTGGCGTTTCAATGCCTTCCTTCAATCGATCATTTTCAAAATAGTCCAGGTGGATAATCGAGCGAAGAAACTCGTCATTTTTTTCAACAGATAATTGTGCGCACAGATCAAAATACTTAAGAGTTTTAGGCTCACCTTCTAACCATTTAGTCGGAATCAAAGAGTCTTCTTTGCAATAATATGTGGGCAAAACTTTTCCAAACTGTTGATTACACAAAGGACAGACGAACAATCCTTTATCACCGTTTACCACGCAACATTTTTTGTGTACATAGTGCAGACAGGTGTATGGCAATTCAACACATTTTTTCTTGGATCTTGGGAACACGTATTGCTTCTTGTCTGAAGCTTTGCGAGCCTCAAATTTGTAAAGAGCATCTGGGCCGGGTAAATCCCAGTAGTTTTTGAATGCAAATTGAAAATAAGGACCACGTGGAGGTAAGTACCAAGCAATGGCTTGATGGGATAAGGCGAAGGGCAAGCATACCGCCTCATCGATTGTCTCTTTCTCTCCACAAGCAACACATTTGTTTTTATGAAGCTTTTCGTCTGAGCATTTTCCATCGTCTTCAAAAGAGTTTTGCTCCATGAATGTTTGTCGCTGCTTGGCAAATTTCAGCAAGATTTTTGCCTTTCTTGCCTCGACAGCGTCCTTACTTCTCTTTCGTTTCTTGTCTGTTTTGTCTCTTTTTCTCTCCCTGTAGTTTCTGATGTGCATCTCGCCAAAACATAAGCTGAGGGATTGTATAATGTTTTCGTCCTTTAAAATTAGCGTGTCAAGAATAAATTCCGCTTTGGCAGAGACAGTGGGGGAGATTGAAGCATCAACAATGGAAAGTAGTGAGTTACAAATTGAGTACTGAAGGAAATATTCGTTAATGTAGGTCTTTCCGTGGTTTTTTTCATCATCGACAAGAATAGCATGGATCAAGTGCAACAAAGGTGTAAGAATGCTCTCTTCTTTTTCGTTTAATCCCAATTGCAAAAGCTTGTAAGAAAACTTGGAGAAAAGTTTTGTTCGGAGAAAATTTCCCATGTTACTGTTTACATATGCGTTTTTGCAAAAGTGGATTCTCGGATGCAAACATACTCTGGAAGGGTCAACTCTTTTATGTTTTGCAATGCTTTCGATTAACAACAAAAAGGTTGATTGTGACAGTCCTGAATCCAAAAACAATCCTATCAGGTCAACCTTCTCAAGTAATTCTGGCTTTAGTCTATAAATTCCAGTGTCGGTGAGACCTTGGGGAGGAAAATAATCTGCATGATCTTTGAGAATATCTGTAAAGGTTTCAATTGACATACCTCGACGTTTAGACTTCCTCCAAAGACTGGAAAAAGACTGGGGTCCCTCTGCAAGTCGGTAGGTCAAGGACTTTCCTACGATGTAAGCAGCTTCTTTCTGTTTATCACACTCATCGAAGTAATATCTTTCAGCTAGTAAGTTGTACATGAAAATAATGAACTGCTCGCATGCAAATCCAAACTTGTCTTCATAAACAGTCTCTTTATGGGATACTTCGTCTGACATCCAACCCACAAGTTCCCACCTTCCCAATAAGTATTCGAAGAAAACATCTGGATCCTCGAATAGGGCAGCAATTTGCACCAAGTGAAAATCACTGTAATAAGAAATGTCTGCGAGTTCGCTGAAGTAAAGTGAACTAATTTCCGCGACTAACTCACCGTTTCTCACCCACGTTCCAATCTTCACCTGAGACGCAAGTACAATGCTTTGTAGAGAAGAATCATAAATTCCTTTCCATAAATTCATGTTTAATTGAATGGTTTCTGAGACAGATGAAACATCAAGATGTCTCATAACTGTGCAAATAAGAAATTGTAAAGGGTTAAAAAAATATGTTGGCTTTTGGGTAACTGGAAGCATTGAAAACCAAAGATTGTTGCTTTCTCTACCTGTCATAGACATTATGACTTTCAATGCATCAACGGCCACTTTTGTATCGAGTATTTTGACCTTATTTATTGCTCTAACAAGAGGAAGGGGAGATATGCCAGTTTTGGCCAAAAAATTATAAAATTCGTAATTTTCTTCCTCGACATGATTTCCCACCACACGCTTGATTTCGCCTATAGATTGAAATAAACTGATATATGCGACGAAGGCCAGAAGTGTCTCCTCTCTAAACAACAAATTGAGGGTATCATTAGAATCGTTTTTTGTGAAAACACGATCAATAGTGTCCATTCCAATGTTCAACGCATTGTGAATCTTAGAAATATGCGGGAGTCGTCTCTGAGGGTCAGAAACGTTTGTTATATTGCGATACCCAAAACTATTTTCCCGGCTGAAATAAGATTCAATAATCTGAATCACAGGAACAATAAGGTTACATGGGTATTTGCTTTGCAAGACGGAGTTGTTTGTTGGCGGACACATGAAGACTTGCACTGAAATTGATTGAAGACAAGAGTTAGGAGCGTCTTTGTTGGCTATAGCCGTTAAGTACAACAACGCAGGATAGCTTCTGAGAAACGAAGTTGCAAATTTATCCTTATATTTTTGATCGTGCATAAGTGACTGGATAAGTAAATTGTCAATTCTCTTCCGTATGTCGCCAGGGAACCTAAGCTCATACGTCAACAAACGCAGCATCACTTCTACATCGTGAGAATCAAAATCTACGGCAAAATTTTCCATCAAGGTGGTTGAATATCCACTCAGGGAATTCTTGGGATTGTAGGAGAAGATTCGACCCTCATACAAGTCCTTAGTTGTAAAACCTGGCAAAAAACAATAATTATCATCAAGACCCATACCTTGAAAGACGTCCATTTGCAGGAAATTTTCTGGTGTGTCAAGAAGAATCTCTGCCGCTACAGCCTTGGAAATAGTTTTAAGCGCGAAGTTCCATTCGCAACACATGAGGTTTTCAACCCATTTTAACAAGAAGAGAACCATCTTCTCGCGCATACTATCTCGAGATGGACGAATGAGAGTTACGGTTGTGAGCTGTTCTGCGGCCTTTTGCTGTTGAATTAACGAAGCGAGGTCTGAGGAGGTAATTAAAGTTGGCTTACCATATTGACCAATTTCCTCCATTAACCTTCTACGAGTGAATACATCTATCGCATCACAGTATTCAACTAAATCATTCGCGTCTCTTGCAGTCCGGTTTTCATACTCAGTTAAGAATAGATCCCATTTTATGTCCTCGTCTTTTCTAAGTTGATCCCCGTCACCATACTTATCGTAAGGAAGAGTGGTTCTTTCAAAAAAGTCTAAATATGTGTCTGCGGTTGTGTTCTTCTCAAGATAAGCTGCGACCTCAGGTAGTTCCTGAATAGACATATTTCCTACATCGACAATGTAGCCGATTACCACAGACAAAACCAGATAAAGGCGCGAAGTAAGATTGGAACTAAGAGCAACTTCATCTGAGCTTTGCAGACATGGACAAGTTAATTTTCGAAGAAATGCGCTCTCGTCTCCGCAATCACACATACCGCCTCCCATCGCGGTATACTTAAGAACTCTATGACCGACATGGTCTGCGGAATTGTAACAATCCTCACACAAAATACATGAGCTATCATAAAAGCAATCATTACATCGGAACAGAAACTCTCCATCCTTTAAGATACGCGCACACGCCTGGCCCTTCGCATGAGAGTGTCTTTCGGAAGTGGCGCCCGAAAATTTAAGATGAGGGTCAATTTTCAAAGGATCCCAGTTTAAATCAATTGGCACTTCCGCATTTTTTGTGTTATTTGCACCAAAAACTTCTTCTGTAAGCTCACCTTTACCACATAGAGCATAGTAGCACGCTTTATAGACATTAGCTTCAACATATAGCTGATTCTCATATCCTAGCTTCTTAGGCAAAGCTGCAAGAAATTGGCGTAACTCTTTCTCAGTAGATTTAATATCAGACATGTCAACGTTTGCCGTGAAGCTACTGTTCAGAGATGCTGTGCTCTTAACTTGTGAGATCGGATCCATGGAGAACACCAACGTTTTTGAAGAAGTGGATATCAATTGAGACTTTAAAATTTCAAATAAAGTTTTTTTATTTTGTGTCTTAGTGTCTTGTTAGTCTGTATACGCAGGTGTATGTAATCGAAGAAGTTAGCCCCAATTGGCTCAGGCGATAAATCGATCTTACCTCGAGATTTAGGCTTGACTGCATAGGTTGGAATCGGGGTAGCCGATATGCCAGAAAAATCAGAAATACGAGAAAGGAACAATATAAATATTTTATCAACTTATTGAACTTATTATTTTTTGCTCCATTGAAAATAAGTACTGTTATGACCTCTGTGATTTCCAAAAGTGACTGTTGTATTGGGTCGAATTTCCGTATCTTCCTAAATTGATTTCCATGTAACTTTCCAGTTTGTAGAATAAGTGACATACAAACCGCGACGGAATGTTCTTTGTTCATTCAAACTGTAGACCGCTTTTTCTTTTATGTTTCATTCCTAATATGTTCCTTGTAATTAAATGATGTAAATATAAAAAGTCTACTCAATAGCGGCTAGAGAGTCAAACAAAACAGAAATCGACTCACCAAAGTGATCTCTTCTAATACACTCCGCAAAAATCGGAGAGACATCAATGACAACCAATTTATCATTGGCAGCCACTTGCTTCTCAGCAATAGGGTAGGTATTAGTGACGACAATCTTGTCAATGCACTTAGAAGCAGTCAATTCCTCCAAGCATCCATCACTAAAAACACCATGTGTTCCAACAACGTAGACAGCCTTGGCCCCACAGTTTAATCGCAAATGCTCAGCAGCAGCAATGAACGACAGTGGCTTATCAATCATGTCATCCAAGATGATAGCAGCCTTATCGTGAACATCACCAACCAAAGTAATAAGCTTTTCCTGAGCGATGGATTGGGGTTCATCCTCATCGTCAGAGTTAGCAGCGTCAAATGAGCCGCCCAAGACGTCAGAGTCGGTTAAAGTCAGTTGAGCCTTGTTCTCTGGGATATGGCTATCTGGGTAATCATCGTCGACAACGTGACCCTTGACTACACGAGCGGTTTGCATTTCACTGGCAATGTTGTCACAGGATTCGTTATTTGACGACAATCCTTTGAGTTGACGGGTTCTCTGAAAGTTGTCTTGAGTTCTACGACGATCAGTGTGGATCATAGCGAAGTTAATTTTTAAAGAATCGGCCAAAGCAGTAACTCTCTTAGTTCCACCTGGGTTTTTAGAAACAACTACAGCATTATTCCAGTCCGGAATGTTGTGACGAATCCATCTGGCCAATGTAGGAGCTCCATATAAGTTATCAACAGGCTTCGTGAAGAAACCTTGCATTTGAGAAGCGTGTAAGTCCATTGAGACAACATGGTCAGCACCTGCCATAATAAGTAAGTTGGCAAGCATACGAGCAGTAATTGCACCTCTGTGCTTCTTCATCTTAGATTGTTTCGAGTAGGGGAACTGAGGAATAACAGCGGTAATTTTTTGAGCAGATCCTCCTCTACAAGCAGAAATTAGAATTAAAAGCTCCATAATGTGGTCGTTGATCTCTGGAGATCCAGACTGGATAATGTAAACATCCTCATCACGAACGGAAGTACCAATTTGAACCGAGGTCTCACCATTAGAGAACTTTTTCAAGGTGCATGGAGCAGGGTCAACACCTAAACGTTCGCAAACTAGGCGACCTAATTCAGGATGAGAAGAACCGACGAAAATCTTACACTTACGCATTCCAAGGTTTGTAGCAGGAGCAGAGATGTTTGATTGGAACAAATTGATGGTTGGAGGTTTAGCGATCAAAAGAAGCTTTTAATTGAGACAATTAGGAGTGTATGGGACCTGTGACGTATGGATTAACGTATTAGGCTGATTATTTCCGTAATTATTGTCTTGGGGCCACTGGAGATGTAACTTATTGGCAAACGTTTAAGAATAATTAACAAGATGAGATATACTAATAAAATTTGTATGCGTATGCAGGTCACTTCCGGGGTACTTAATACTAGCATTATGCCCGGCATTTGAAAGAGAAAGCTAAAAGAGTTTTTCATTTTCATTATCACCAATCAAATAATTCAGTGATTTTTATCTCTGACAAGATTTTTGTTCCAATCATGACCTTGTCATGGCTTGAAGTGAAGATGCTATTAAACAAATCATAGAAAAGTTGAGGAATAAAGTAGGCACACAAAAAACAATTTTGCGATAGCAAGTTATTTATAATTTCTTCTTTTTAGGATAATCAGGTGAATTGAAAGCTCGGCGATTTCGTTGGCATCATCTTCTCCTAGAGATTTATCAGTATAAAACGGTACATATATCTCATCTACAACTAATGAGCACCAACAATACTCAACACATTGAGGATAAACTACTACGCCACAAGAAATGTATAGAGTCAAGCTCATTATATAACGACACAATAGAACTACTTGAGCCACTCAAATTTGACCGGATTCGTTGTCTAGCGCTTGGTTCACCATGTGAAGAGTTTCAAGCACTCTACCAATTGGCACTTCTAGAGTTGATTATTGAGAAATTTAAAATTCAGGCTAATTTAATCTCTATCTATGATCCAGCATTTACAGAAAATGACATTTCTCTATTTGAAGGCAAGGAGTTCATTGTCGAATCGACTTGTGAATGGGATAGTAGGTCTACCCTATTTTTCATGCCACACGCTCCTCGAAGCATGACAGAAATTCTTTTGAACGAAAAAAAGCCTCTTTGGGTTTTGGGAAATGATTCATCTGTCACTATTGGGACTTTAAGTAGCGCCAAGTTTTTGGAGAAATATCCTACTCTAGCGACAATTGTGCACTTATATGAACGAAAGACTCCGCAAAGAAAACCTGAAGATAACTTCAAAGTAGTAACCGGACGGAGAAGAAAATCTAAACAAAACAAATTAGTTTATGTCGCTCCCGAGCTAATCTACGATACTGATGGCATGTATTTTAATGACATAGAAATAACTCGCATCGCTAGTCCTGAAAATCCAATATGGAATGACTCGTTTAGTGACTTTGCCTTGAATGTCTTTTCTTGTAAGGATGAAAGATTAAGCGGAAGTACTGGTGTTGTGCATGACAAAGGAAAGGATAATGAGAACAATAATCATGAAAATGAGGAATAATCAGTTCGCAATCTCTTATTGCAAGCGTTTAACTATTACTAAAATGACTCGCGACATGGCTTAGATTGTTGGCTACTAATTTGAAATAGGGAAAATATACAGTTTTAAGTACAATTATAGAATTAAAGACTGCGTGTTGCATTTCTGCAACAAGGCAAGATCGTTACATCTTAACTAAGCTAATCGACTCTTCTTTTGCAGTGGCTCGAGTCCATCCAAAGGCTCTAACAACCCGGTAGTCATCATCTGGGCTGAGGTCATAGAAGGAACTTGCTGCATCGGAAGTGTCACGGCAGGATTCTCAATAAGAATACCTTGGAGCTCGGGAACGGAAGGCAGCTCTTGGAAAGTTTTAGGGCCTAAGAGATGCTTACTAAGCATAAGATATAGATCATCCTTTGTGAATGGCTTTGCTAAGATATCGTTCATACCGTGGTGAAGGTAGTTTTCCAAATCTTTTTGTTCAAAATTACTGGTCATAGCCACAATAGGAGTATTCTCATCAAACTTACGAATGAAGTTTGCAGCGGAAGCTCCATCCAAGTTCGGCATAACGATATCCATTAGCACCAAATCATACTTGGTTTGTTTGGCAGTGTCAATAGCGAGTAATCCATCCGTGACCACTGTGACTTGACAGCCGTACTTAATCAAATGCTTTCTGCAAAGCTGAATACAAACATTATCATCTTCCACAAGCAAAACATGGAACTTTGGATCGGGCAAATTAGTAGTTGAAATTGATCCATACATTCCATTATTGCCCATCTGCGGCATAAGATGATCTATTCCTGTGCCTGGGATTAGGTGAGGGTCAGATGCCATTGGCCTAGTTGGGTCTGGAGGTTGTATTTGATGAGCAGAAGGCATTCTTTGCAGAGAAGCATGTGTAGTGGGCAGCGCGTGTATACTTCCGTTGGCAGGCACTTTCTCTGGTGGTCTCGTGTCAATTGAAGTAGGATTACCGCCAGGCATAGCAGCAGAAGGTGCTCTTGCATTCGGGAGGGTTGCGGAAACAGTGCCTGGAGTCATCATACCCATCATGTGAGGACTCGGCAAGTCAAGGTTGGGAATTTTAATTCCAGCTTGTGTTAAACAGTTCATAAGAATCCCCATAGAGTGGTAATGACGCTCGTTATACGTACGACAGGCTACCACGCTGTCAAATAAAGCCCTGTAACTGTCTGTTGTGGCCTTAAGGTCACTTTGGAGTCGGGCAACTTCAAACAGTAGAGCTTGGATCTGTGAGCTAAGTTGGCCCTTCATATCCACAGGATTCTCTTTTTTAGTTGGTGGTTTTCTTCGAATATTTTCCAAGGCATCCATATCGTCTCTCTTGAAATCTGGGTGTTGAAATTCCCATGCATCGTCGCCATATTGATAAGTTTGTTTCTCCTCAGTTGGGATTTTAACTTTATGGAAGTCATACTTATTTAATTGTCTGACAAAACTAGCAAAATTGCTATGTTTGAAGTGGATTGGTAGAATGTTTTTTGTGAACTCGTTAGTGTTGAGCACCACGAAACTTGTCCCTGTAGGAGTCCAGCGAACAACGTCGATATATTTCTCTTCCAGGAGCATTTGGTATAGCTTCCTGACGAAATCATTGTGACCGGTAGTGGCTGTAGGAGCCAGAGCAGGTTCTTCTTTGATGGCCATAATTAGAAAAGTGAGTTGAAATGGGAACGTAGAATAGTACAGGTATGAGAAGGGAAATAATGGTGATGAAAAGCGTCGGCCAAGTCACGTAGGTGAGTGTTTTGTGGAAGAAGAAAGTATTGGAAGTGATTAAGCTTTTCACGTCAAGAGGAAAAAGCCAAAGGTAAAATTAGAGCGAAGCTTTTAATAGCTGGTAGTTAGAAGGCAATTTGAAGTGCACACCCAGGTGAAAGAGTATAGCGAGGAGGCGGGGGAAGCAAAATAAGGGTGACTTCCTTGATATAAATCAGATAAATAGTAGATAACAAAAAGACAATTAGATTATGAGTTGTCCTTGGGTCGCAGTGACGAACTCGGGGTAAAATAGTGTCAAAGAAGAAAAAGTGGACCTTACGCTGTTAACTGACGTGCGCGCTTTCACTTATGAAGCTGGATACTGGAGTGTAGTACTATCGGAAGCGGCTCATGTACTGGTGTTCTATTAAGCAAATGCTTGTCTGCAGGCCCCTTGTCATTTGAGTTGAGAGGGTTTAGTTGTACTGCGAGGAGGAACCTCAGCAATAAGGAGACTGGAAAAAATTTAAATGGTGTTTAAGTACCAGAGGGTTTTATTTGTTGAAAAAAAAATTAATTTTGCGTCTCTTTTCGTTTGTTTTGTTGAGATGATGTGCACTAAAAGTCTCTGTAAGAATGCATAGACGTGTACCAATTAGGATAGAAGGGTGTGTGTTAGCTTGAGGAATGCCGTGACTGCATATAATAACTATTCTGATTGGAAATCCAGCAGAACATTTTCGTAAAAGGGAAGTAATGAACGAATAGATAACATTCAAAATAATTGTAGAATTACTTTAAAACATGCGCCTTCACGAGAGCTTGTTCTGTCTTGTTCTTGGTTTTTTCGTAATCTAGGTGTTCACCCTGCAGTTCATAAAACTTTTGGGTAACGAATTGGTTCGGTTATCATTCGGCCATTGGTTCCCGACTCCGATCATCAATTGACAATCGCACAAATTTCTTTTCCTTTGAGGCTGGAAAAAGCCTCGCCAATGAAATCTGTTGATTCCTTTTCTTTCGGATATTTTTTTCTTACTTTTCCCTGTATTCAATATTCGTATTTTGGCCTCTTACTGTATCTTTACTATGCTGGCTATCTGCACAGAGTAATCTAAGACATCGGGGAATTGAAGTAGAGGAAATAGACTTTTTTTTTACCAGCGTTAATTGTAGGGTATTTTTCGTAATTTGCTTGCTCTTTGGGCTTTAAATTCCAGGCCTTGTGTTAATAATTACGGAACTAGTTTATTTCTGTTTAGCTATATGGGTGCTTCCAATCAATGATTTCCACCATTTCTTTTTGTTTTCGTATCGTGAGGCTATAATTACAAAGCGGTCTTCTTGATACCTGTTTTATAAATTTACGGCGGGCAAATAGATTTTTAGGGCAAAGTGAGACCTCGCTTGACTTGATCAAAGGATCTCTCAAAAGGGTTGGACAAAGGAGAAACCCTTGTAAATGTTTATTTAGATTATCTGTTATCGTCTTCGTTTTTGTCATTCTATTTTATTCAAATTCATTTTATATCAACTAAAAAACAATAAAGTAACTCATAATTCGTCATGACTAGTTTTTGACTTCAACTCAATTTCCCAGTCACCTGCTACATTGACTTCTGGGCGCTTAATTGTCAAAATGCTCTCTTCTTGCGAAAATTTGGCTTTCCATTGCTCCCCTTCGCACTTAATGATCACAGCGCTAATTTCATCCTGAATTCCCGCAATAATAATCTTCTCCACCTTGATCGAAGAGAACTTATTAAATGAGCTGCTTTCGATACTGGCTGAGGAAGCAATCCTATTTCCTAAGGTGGCCTCATAATTGATCAAAACAGACTCTCCCTTTTGGTAAGCAAAAGACTCACCGTCGTCCATATACAAAGATGCCTTAGCAGAACCCAGTTTAGATAAAGCAAAAACCAATGTGTATGGATCATTGGCCATGAGCTTGGAAGAACGTCTGAACCTATCTTGTCTCGAAATAACAGAGCCACCTTTGAGAAACATAGGAATATCTTCCAACTTAACATCTTTATGTACATATCCTTTCTTTGAAATAGCCTTACCATTTAGATTCCCGTTTGTGTAGTCATAGTAGACCTCTTTATCATCAGGAATGTAAACCGACACTTGAGAGGCTGCTTCTTCGGTCACAGGCTTCACCAAAAGACCAGAGCTACCTAAAAAGAATTGATCATCAATTTCGTAAGTCTTCAAATCATTTGTGTTGTCGAAGACCATCGGTCTCCAAATTGGAGCGCCGCTTATACTAGACTCATAAAATAAAGTATATAAGGTTGGAAGCAACGCATATCGTAATCTTACCGCGTCACGAATAACAGTCAAATATGGTTCGCTCATTAGGTACGGCTCTCTTCTTCTGGAATCAATGTGCGCATGGGCTCTGAAGAATGGGTAAAAGATACCTGTTTGATACCAACGAGCAAGCAACTCCTCAGTCGGATCACCAAAGAAACCACCCACATCAGCGCCAGAAAAGGGCATGTTGACCAAATTAGAGGTTAAGACCATGGGAATAGAAATTTTTAAGTATTCCCACTTGGACATGTTATCTCCGGTCCACATGGTTGCAGTACGTTGAGACCCTGCAAAGTAAGCTCTTGTCAAGATAAATGGTCTTTGACGGTTCGATTCGCTAAATCTCTTCACCAAAGAATTGTAGGTAAGTTCATGAAAACTCTTTCCCCAAAGGTTATGTACAGATCTATGCTCCCAGCCATCAAAGTGGAGATTGTCCTTAGGAGCTGTAGATTCGGGACCATTGAAAACTGAAGGTTCATTCATGTCATTCCAAAGATGAACGTTATCCTGAGAGCCAATAAAACATTCCGAGGATTTCTGAAACAATGAGTCCCAATATTGCTGAGAGCCAGTGTTGAGTGGATCAATCCAAATTGATTCTCCAGGCCAGCAGTGCCCTTTGTAACTTTTGCCTTTGAGGTCTCTCATGGCCAAATTATTATTATCTACCCAATCACTAACCTTGTAAGAAGTTTTAAGATGCGGATCGACAATCACCACCAAATTTCTTCCCGTTTCATCTAATTCTTTCATCATATCAATATAATGTGGAAATTGAACAGCATCCCACGTGAAGTACTTCTTTTTATCGGTGTATTCAACGTCTAACCAAATAGTATCGTAAGGAATGGCATGAGCATCCATTTGAGAGTGGACATCCAATAAATCTGTCTCGCTGACGTAGTTCCATCTACATTGGTGGTAACCCAAGGCAAATTTAGGAGGTAGTGCAGTGTTTCCAGTAAGCAACCCAAATTTTGAAGTGATCTCTTCGGGGGTATCTCCTACCATTAAAACCAAATCTAAAACACCATTTTCAGAGATCCAATGTGCGTTAATGGATGTTTCTTTATCAATATCAACGAAAGTATCGGCTGAATTCATCCAGAAGATACCAACCGAAGCTTCTGGCTTGATTCCTACGAGTAGTGGGATACTTCCGTACATGGGCATTCGAGAATCGGTCTCATACTCGAATATGTCTACGTTATAGAGGCGATATGGGGAATCATCTTCAGTGGTTGATTTCAAGCTCATTGAATCTGCGTGTTCGGGGATTCCATACGCATGTTTGAAGTTTACCAATGAAACATCTACAGCTACCGATTCAGGTCCCAAAGGAATTGTGTCAGCGCTTGAGTCTGACCACGAGTCCTGAAACATATTGAAATCACTTTCTAGCTCAGAAATAAGATGAAGAGCATTCTCTTTTTCTGTTCTATAGTGTTCTATGTTTAAAAATTCCCTATCGTTTAAGACAATTAATGGTTCTTCATTTTTGTAGATTGTCACTTTTACTGGACTGTAGATGAGTTCCAAACGCAATTGAGACTCTACTCCATACTTGAATGATAACTTTTGTTTGCTTGTTGTAATTTTACGAGAGAATTGTAATGTCTTTTCATCTGGATCTTGATCGAATGCAGCTGCAGCTGCCCCATCGTACCTGTGCACATTAAGAGGCCCAGAACTCGTAATATTTCTATTTTCGTTGACTTTGAAACGAATGTTATCTCCTGGTAGCATCAGGATTTGAAGATCAAAAGAAACTTCTGCTCCATTGGGTAATCTCTTTTTGATGGCAGCCTCAATTGCCTTTTCGGATTGAGTCACAGATGTAGCATCAATGAAGTAAGGAGATTCTGCTTTTTCAGATGATATTTGGTTTGCATAGAATCTATTACGAACACAGAACCCAGATTGGTTGCAATCTTTAAATAACTCGTGTTTAACTGCGCAAGCTACCACTGTCATATAGACAATGGATAAGAGTGTGGAAACTCTCATTTATTGGACAGATAAGAAGACAGTTTCCAATTGAGTTATCAAAAATGTAAAAAGTGGGAGTTTTGGATTTAGAAGGGACCGTCCCCGGTTGTTTGGGGAGTAATATATATTATTGAGGGGTCTACGCAGTAGGTAAGAATAGCACTTTCTGAGAAACTATATTCATTGATTTCAATGACTTTAGCGTTTCAGTATATCTACAGGAAATGTCTTACGAATTGAAATTGAGCATTTAATTATGATTTGAAAACTTCTACTGATAGATTGGAGAGGTAATTTCTGATGATGCGTCATTTCAATCAGCCAAATTCCTTGCTTACTACTTCCACTCAGATCGTTTTCGACATTAAAATTTTTGGAATACAGTTGCATTAACTATTTTAATTGCATCTTGGTTCGGACTAATTAAGGTATTTGCAGTGTTTTGTTTTACCCTGTTGAAACTGGCCTTGGCCATCAATTGTCAGGAACTACGCAAATCGTCGAAACATCTTCAGAACTTCCAAAATCTAGTCTCTCAATTTTTTTCAACCCGTGCTACTGTCCTATTGTTTGGATTACTGAGATTTACTATTGTCCCGTCGCATCTTAACCTTCCTATCTTGCGAGTTTGAAATCTTCGGGAACATTTCCCTTTTAGGACGAGGCGCTGAAGTCAGTAGTATGATCCGAAAAAAAAAGGTTTCGAAAATTGAGATTTAATTTGTCCAACTCCTTTTCTGGATAGTCCTACTTGCTAAAAAGCTGTCTGATTGTGGTGTTGTGTTCAACGTATATTGTGATCTATCAATCTTTGGCGCTGAATGATACAATTTCAATGGTAATTCCAGATCTTTAAGCTTTAAATCTGAAAAAGCGCGCTTTAAGTAACTTACACGCGATCAAAAAAGAAACAATCGCTTTTTCTTCTATTTGGTGACTTATTTTTTTGAAATTTTCTTTCTGACTTCTTTGGAAATCTTCTTTTCACACCTTCATTTTAGATTCAAACATACAAGGAACACAAGCTCAGAAAAATAAAATCTATTTCAATACAAATTGAAAAAAGATTCGTGCATAATACTTAATTAATTTATCATGTTGGGTCGTCCGGCTAATACTACTGTTGATCACCTAGACTGGTCGTGCGTGCCTCCAAAGTAGAAGAATGGGTTCAAATTTCAACAAGGTGTTTCACCAAGCAAAATACTGGCTCTTCATCACAGAATTGACGCCTGCTACAACTTCAGTCCAATAGCTTTATTTCCAACAAACTCCTGTTTTATTATCTATTCTCTTACCTCTCCTTCTTTTTCTTCTTAATTTATTTCGTCCTTCTCGTGTATATACATCATTCTGAAAAATGGACTCTGAGGACAAGAAACGTAAGTTTGACGATAGCGATTCTTCAGAACTCCAACCATCCAAGAAGCCTCTTCAATCTTTGAGCACTCAAGGTCCTCTTACTCAACAAGATGTTGTTTACTATAAGAAAGAGGCAATTTGGCGTCAAATGAGATTTTACAAGTTGCAAGCTGTAGAGGTCAAATCTGAGCTACAACGGTATGAGACACGTTATAAGGCATTTGTGGCATCACACCTGCTTCTTGAAGGTTGGTATTCTACCGTTGTCAAAGCTTTAGGCGAGCAGCCTTTGGAACAACTAGATCTAGCCAGCACCTCAACATCTAAACTCGAGGAAGTCTTGGCTAAAAGACAGCAACAGCTTCTCAATCTTTTAAAGGCTACAGGCATAAATAGTGAAGAAGCTATCTCTAAATTGGCTGACATTATTGCCTTAGAGACTGAGAAGAATGAGGCACAGACACTTCAATCCAATTTGGAAGAGAAGCTAGGTAATTTGGAAGCTCAAATAATGGATCTTCAAATGGCCAAAGATCGCTTCGAGTCTGCTACAATTAAGCGAGTGATGGCCAACAACAAACAAAAGACAGAGGAGTCTGAATCTAAAACCAATGGCAAACCTGCCGACGACTCCCCAAAACCTGCCACTCCTGGCTCTGAAGTCAATGCAGAACAAGCAAGTGCTGATAAGCAAGAGCTAGAATCTTTGAGAGTTGAGTTTGATCTGATGAAAGCTGGTCTCACAACTTTGACTGAGAGTTTGAAAGTAGCCAATGCAAAACTTTCGAAAGCAGAACAAAAAAATCTTCAACTCTCTCAAACATTAACAAATCTCAACGAGCCTGAACTTCTTAACTCTGCCAAGTATGTCAATCTACTCTCACAAAATAAATCTTTGCTGGAGGCCAATTCGCAATTATTGCAACTCAAAGAGGAGTTGGTAGCGCGCCTTGGGGATCTAGAGGAGAAGCAAGCTAGTGTAGTTAATTCTGTGAGCACTGAAATTACCGAAGAAAACAAGCATCTCAAAGAGCTACTTTCTAAAGCCGAAACTGATTTGGCTCGTGTACGTGCTGTGAGAGACGAACTTATGGGTAAGCAAGCTGTCCTTAAGCTGGAGCTTGAGCAAACAAAGCCAAGCAGTGAGGCTGTCGCATTAAGTGATATTCTCAATCAAAGATTACACAAGCTTGAAGAGAGACTAGCTGCCGAATATTCTATCGAAAATGATGCGGACTTGGAGGTGCTTGATAAACCCGAATTAATAAAACGTCTTCAAATTCTCAGTGCTGAGCTAAAGGATCTTGAGACTGCATTCCAGGAGACCCGTAGTCTTACGTTAGATAAGTTGAAGGACTCGACAGACAAAGACGGTCTTGTTAAAAAATTGACCGTAGAAAAAACGAAAGCTGATCAAAAATACTTCGCTAGTATGCGTGTCAAAGACCTGTTATCTGCAGAAAATAAAATTTTAAAGTCTCAGATCACCAAATCGCAGGAACTCATTCTGAAACACGGTGAGATCGAAAAGACTTATGTCGCCAAAATTGACCTGCTCAACAAGTCTTTAGCTGAATTGAGAGCCATTAAAGAGAGCTCTATACGCGAAAACTCAAAGTTGTACGACTCCGTTAAGGGTTTGACTCGTGCTCGTGAGGGCGCTATGAAGGAGATCAACCAACTTAAGGAGGAACTCAGTTTGCTCACTAAAGAGAAAGAGACTCTCGTTGAAGAGTGCTCCGATGTCAAATATACTCACAGCAAACTACAAGGAAAGCTTAAAGCAACAGAGAACTTGCTCCAGAAGTACAAGAGCAACAACACATCGTCCATCTTGCAAGAAGATGAGAAGCAATTGGAGGCATTGCGCTCAATTACGAAATGCTCTGTGTGTTCGAAAAATTGGAAGAACATGGCCATCACAGCTTGCGGACATGTGTTTTGTGATGGATGTGTTCAAGAACGTCTCAACGCGCGCCTTAGACGTTGTCCCACATGCAACAAAGGCTTTTCCGCCAACGATCTTTTGGCTGTACATCTTTAATTTTAGGAACTGATAGAATATCATGTGTATAATCACTTTTAATGTCAATAAGTACGAAGGGATATAATTCGTTCTACAGTCTCCTGTAACCTCAATTATATAATAATTACTTATAATCTACGTAAAGAGTAAATAAGGTCTGCGCTATCGTTTCCTGATTTTGTCAGTTTGCTGGAAATGAATACATGTTAGTTCATCCGCGGATCCATTTACTAGTGTCGTTGTCTTAGAACAGAATAATTGTGCATAATTAATCCATTAGTCTATAAAGTTCCACTTGCCTATATTCTTGCCATTTCCTCTCTATCAGATTTCCATACTGGAGCCACTGCTGTTGCGAATCCCTTTTCCAGCTTCCTTTTGAGAACAAAGCGCTCATCGAACCAGTCGATTAAGTCAACAAGACAAGTCAACTCATTCATTTCTTTGAGAAGTTTCCTGGAGACAATCTTGTCCATCATTTGAGACAAGTGATGCTGTGTGATGCGGAATGGCAATCCATAACTGGAGGCTAAATCCCAGAAAATCTCAATAGCACCCCATGGCGTAGTCTCATGGCCCGCAAAAAGGGCAGGATTTGCCAAAATACCACGAACAGCCATAACACCGTCTACTTTAGTGTACTCAGCAATGCGATCGAAGTCTGCCATCGAGAAGCAGTCGCCGTTAGCAACAACAGGTATGGAAACCGTTTCTTTAACCAACTTGATGGCATCGAAGTCCGCAGGCTGGGAAGAACGTGTTGTTTTAGTACGGCCGTGAACAGTGATGTAATCAACGCCTGCGTCCTCCACCATCTTTACGAATCTGACGGTCTCTGTAAGATCTTTATGAATTCTGATTTTTGTCTCCAAGCAGACTTTATCACCATACTTTTCCTTCACCGCTCTCACCATACTTGATACAAGCTCGGGTTCTGACATAAGAGCTGCACCGATTCCTTCACGGACTTGCTCGCGGATTGGGCAACCACAGTTGAGGCCAATACCATCAACGTAGGGATGGATCATGTCTACAAACTTCAAAAGATCTTCAACGTTATTGCAACCCACTTGCACAACGACAGAACGATCGCCCTCATTCGTAGTGAAATCGCTTGCACGAGCCACTTCATTCCGCACAAACTCTCTGGCCAAGATCATTGGCGTATAGACGATGTCTGTGTTGTAATGACGCACCAACTCACGGAAGGGAAGTTTTGAATAACGGACCATAGGACCCGCAATAGTAGCTGGGCGTCCCTTATCTCGCAACGATGTTTTGAGAATATGAAGTGGATTATGTTCTGGATTTCTTTGGGAAATAGCCATCTTGGTGGGACGAAGAGATGCGATGAGCTTCGAGAAGAACGTTATCTTGAACCAGAAATAATGAAAGAGGCTATATGAATGTGTTATTTAAATAAAAAGTTGAGAATGACCTTGAAATGCAAACTCTATTAGCAAAAAAAAAATGTGACGATCTATGGGAGATACGGTGAATTATAAATAAGATAATGGTGGGTGATGAGGGAGAGTTTGTCGCGCGGACTTTTTAGCCTAATTAGGAAGGGATGCCCGCGATAACAATCAAAGTGAGCTTCATTGCGAAGATACTTCGCGGGGAACTTCAGAAAAAAATCAAGGTGTACAGAAACATGAAAATAAGAAGTATTCATAGGTAATCTTTTTATACCATTCGATTAGAATATGTGTCAAATAGCTTTAAAGGGACCAACAGTTGAAAGATAACTAATCCTACATACTCAAAAACTATCCATATGAACATCCTCTTAATTCTTCTGCCTTTCACTACTAAAATCACGAAGTTACTAAATCTTACTTATTATTCTGGGTATTCATATATTCACATTAACCTGGTGTATTGGTAATACCTATATAGTACAAGTAACTATGATACAAGATGGAGGATCGGTAATTAAAACGAGCCCACTCATCGATTCAAGCGTTTTCAGCTTTCTTACTCTTCTTCAGAAGATTCTGATGAGAGATCATCATCAGAAGACTCCTGAGCAGGAATAGCATTGAGATCAAATGCCAGGGTAGCCATGACACCGGCATCGCCTCTCTCGGCATCGTCAAACAATTGTAATTGAGATCTCAATTGCTCCAATTGCTCAATGTTTCCTGAAGAGTACATGGATTTCTTAGTTTTCTTCATGGCGTTTGAGGCTGCTTTCTTTCCAAACAAGAAGTTATAGAGCTTGAGGACAGTACGGTCCTCCAATTGGTCCATATCTAATTCAACCTCCTCTTCGTCACTGATGACAATGTCATCTTTGATAATCTTCACAAGTGCTTGCAACTTCTTGTCATTCAATGTAGGAACAATCTCAGAAACTTGCTTCTTCATCTCGTATGTAACCACAGGTGGCTTCTCGACATCATTCTCAAGGATTGAATTGGACCGCGCGCGCTTACTCTTCTTCTTGGATCCCTTCTTTCTACGGCGAGCATCTCTTTGTTGTCTCAACTTCTCCAAATGTTGCTTCTTCAACTCATCAAGTTCCTTCTTCATGCGAACTAATTGATTCTCCAAGAACTGGATGGCTGGCACATTAGACAACATAGCCTCGCTAATCTCAGGCTCATCGTCATCGTCGTAGTCACTAGAGTACTCGCCGTCTGAGTGAGTTGGAGTTGAAGTTGGAATTGGCTTGCTAGCCCACTTTTTATTGAAGAATTGCTCAAGCTTCAGCCCCATAGTGTGCACATCATTTCCCAGTGGGTTAAAAAGATAACAATTCTTGAAGATTAAACGCACGTCACTTTCAAATGCATCACCATTCTCGTACTGGTTGTTGGCAAGCTTAGCCTGGATGGTGGATAAGTCCATTGGCTCCTTGACAATGTCAGTATAATGGGGAATATTAAGAGCAACAGGGTCAACTGGTTGCAAGAAAGGGAAGTTAATATTGTAGAGTTTCTTTGACATCAACTCTTTGATGAGTTGATTGCAGAAACGTAACTCTGCGGCATACTTCTTTTTGCGTGGACGAACGTCATATGGCAATTCTTTTGAGCGAGGAGGATGGATAGTCCTCTTTGGTCTGTGTGCAGCAACGGACTCCTTCTTAATTTCTTCAGCAGTAGCCATTCTCTTTCTATTAGCCGAAGCAGCATCCACAGCACCATTAGATGGTAAAACCTTTGGAGGAATGTTTAACATGTGCTTCTCAAATTGAGCCTGGATGTTACGAGCCATGCGAGAAATACCTGATGATTCACCATTAAACTTCACACAGTTAGCTACCATAAGATTAAAGTCATCGACTGTCTGCGAAGGGTTCTCGTAAGCATCGAGATTGACTTTTCTTTCGATGGTGGCAAGATCCATAGGTCTGGTGATGTAGTTGTAGTACAATGGCACGTTTAACTTCACCACATCAACCGGCTGAAGGAAGGGACCAGCATCGCGTAACCTCTTAATAGCTTTGATTGTGTTAAGCACAAATTTGGCTTGGTGCTTTGGCATGGGGTTCTCGGGAAGATTATCCATGTCTGGCTCTGTTGGAGGTTTAGGTGCGGGGACCATCGAGGCTGGAGGCACAGCGGTAGCTGGAGGAGCCTCTGTTGCATCAGCAATAGAAGCAGCTGCAGGAGTTTCTTCAGATACTTCGGCCGAGGCATTGGCAGGTTCCTGTAGAGAACTCTCCTCTTTGACATTAGCATCAGAGGAGTCAATCTTGATCTTCTTTGATGCTTCATCATCGTCGCCAGAAGGCTCACTTTCTAGTTTACGCTTTTCTGGAGAAGGAGAAGGGTTTGGTGGAGAGAGTGGCTTCTCGGGAGCCTGTTCCTCCACGGAACCCTCTACTGGAGTCTCTTGTGGAGCAGCCAACAGCTTCTCATACGACTCGGCTGACGGAGTCTGAACAGGAGTGTTAGCCTCTGGACCCAACGAAACCAGAGAATCGGACATTTCTTCGGGATCTTATCTATATGACTATTTGACGAGGGCGCCTATGCTTTTATTTTTTATAAGATGGATCTAGTTGATCAAACACACGTGACAATGTTTCAAATCAATATCAATAGTTGGAGAATAAGCGGGCCTGTATACACGCACACACAGAGATAGAAGGAATGGGGGAGAATAACCAGAAGACAAGAGACGAGGTGCAGGACAGGTTGTGGACAGGTCGGTGGACAGGTCGTGTATGTACCAGTGCGAGGGGAATAAAAAAAAGGGGGTGGTGTATGGATGTGAGGCGATCGTGCAGCGCTCAAATCTGAGAAAGTGCGAAAATTTTTCGAAACCGAGCACCACCGGAAATTCAACTTTATTTATATTTGCGTGAATATTGCTGGAGCAGAGGCACCAGCTCTGACATGATATCGGTGCACACACGACCTGGCCTGCAGAAAGCGTCAGAATTTTTCGCTTTTCGAACAAGAGCCAGCCACAAAAGCATGGGGTAAAATCACCAAAAAAAATTATTTCGATAACAGTATTTGTTTATCATCGAATCTACGCAACGTAAACCATTTCCTAAAGCGTGGTGCTAGGACACACAGAAAAAATCGTCAAGGTGTTGTCTGTTAACTTTTCTGAAGCAAGAGAAGTCCAGAGCGTAGTAGTTGTGCGTCACACGACCTCGGTGGCGGAAGATATGTGTTGCACGCTGGAGTAAGACGCGACGAGTAGAGGCCACGTCAGAGTGCTTACACGAGCAGATTAGAGTTGTTCGTGTGGAGGAAATGGAAGCGGTAGTTACTGTTTTGGGGGAAATTATGGAATGGGAAAGTGAGGCAACTACTCGGCTGTATAGCGGCTTTCTCTCATTGTGTTTCGGTTTCGTTTGAGTGCTTAACAGTGGACCGCCTAGTTGTCAAGGCAAGGGACAGGATCACTAATACGAAGGGTAAGTTAAGTGATAACGGGAGAAGTAGTCGGTCAAAACTTGAGCTTCGTTCGTTTTATTTTTGTTTTCTTTAATCTTTTTCGTTTTGCTTTTACAAGTGGTTTTTAACGTATTTGTTTCTCGTTTTACTTGGGCGTGTTCTTTGTGCTTTGTTATGTTCTTTGTGTATTGGTGTAGTGAGCCTTTTGCATTATCTTATCTATTTGCCGGAGACTGCAGAAATTTGAAACATGGGCGTGTTTCACAACGCGTCTGGTGTTGAATTGCAAATAAACGCAATTAATTCCATCTTTAAAAAAGTTGCAATGTTTGTTTTGAATTCTTGGTTTGAGATCGTTAAATAATTTCGACCAATTACTTTGATTTTGAATTGCTGTTAAACCAAGTCAATTGCCTGGAGAGTTTAGTATACATAGAAGGGCATGTAGGGAGGATGGTTGTTTCGAATATTAGGTATTATTAATACTTGCGACAATCAAAAACTCAATAAAAGAGATCAATATAATTAAATATAACAGCTTTGGATTAATTGCTCCGATAGGGTGACGATTTTAGATGGTGTATCAAGGTCAAGTATTGTGCTAGTATCTAATATTACAATTTATTAAAGTGATATGAGAGCGCCAAAGATGAATAGCCTCATGATCGATTCTTTTGAAACATGATAGAAAAGAAGCCTGAAAACTCGCAGACAAAACTTGTAGAAGATAAGAAAAAGCGACAGATTGATCATCAAAAGGACAGATGGAAAATACTAACCTAATTTTCCACCAGAAGCAAGTCCTTGTTTTGCAAAGAAATGCTTCGGGTACGATTACTGACTTTGTAGATACCAACGAGCTGTTGCGCCAATTCGAACATGTTGTTACGCAAAGAGATGACTATGAACTGAGCATTCTTTGTACGCTCTTTGATGTAATTTGCCACAATTGACACATTACGAAAGTCCAATGCAGCATCAATTTCATCCATGACATATAGCGGTGTTGGCTTGTACTTATGAAGTGCAAACACAAGTGCCAATGAACTAAGTGTTTTCTCTCCTCCAGACAAATTGGAAATGTTTTTCCAAGATTTCTTGGGTGGCATCACACTGAACAAAATTCCTTCGGAAAATGGATCCAAACTATCGACCAATTCAAGCTCGGCGTTACCACCCATTGTAATCATTTGATACATGACCTTCAAAGAGAGCGAAATGGTGTTAAAACCCTCCATGAACTCATCGAGTCTCTTTCTTTTTAAGTTCTCGCAGTTGCTTCTAACACTGTCTCGTTCTTCCACTGATTGATTCAAATCTGTTCTTCTGAGCTCTAAGTCTTTTTGTTTAATACCATACTCCTTGAGAACTTCAACATCGACTTTAACATCGTTCATATACTTCTCCAATTCCTCAATTTCCTCTTCTACCTGATCAAGGTCCACATTTTTCATCTCGTCTTCGGTTAGTTGTTCAACATTTGAGGTGCTGTACAGTTTCCTTTCATCTTCAGGCATCCAATCAATGTAGGGCGCCGTATCTCTGACAACAGTGCCTTGCAACGCTTCCTCCAGAGAAGCAATATCACGACGGTATCTTTTTATAATTCCTTGAAGCTTCTCAAGTTGGTTGCGAAGCTCAATCTCCTCAGACTTGAACTCGTTGATCTTCGCATTAAGTTCCTCCAAAGATTCCTCTACTTTCTCAAGCTCAGACTCTTGGCCATTAATTTCAATTTGAATTTTATCGATTTCGGTAACAAGTTCTTTAAGTTGTTGTTTTCGATCAAGAGAGGCAGCTTCAAATTCTGCAACCTCGGCGCTTGTTGCCTCCAATTCAGCTTCGCCATCGCTGATGATTTTACTGTGACGCTTGATATCATTTGCAAGCTTTTTCATGGAGACTTGGTCGCCAGAGGATTTTTCGACGAGAATCTCGATTTGTTGCTTAATCGAGTCAACTTTAGAGTTTTGAAGTTTCAATTCAACTCCACCAGCTTCCATAATCTTCTCCTCTAAGCGTGCAATTTCAGTTTCAGAATCCACCATTTGCAGTTTGAGCGCGTTTTGCTCTTCGATGACTTTCTTCAACTGCTGCTGTTTCTGACTAATGGCCGACTCAAGCTCCGCTGAAGCATCTTGTTGCTCTTTCTCAACAATAAGTGCTTTCAATGTAGCACTCACCTCCTTTTTCTCGTTGACAAGTGCCTTAATATCAAGCTGAAGTGCTTGAATTTTGAATTCCGTTTCAGGTTTTAGCTCCTTCAACTTCCTGAGATTGTTCTCCATATTGTAACATTCCAGGTTCATTTCCTCCACTTCCTGCTCCATAGCAACTAATTCTTCCTTCATTTGATCAACATCTTCCTCAGAATAGTCAACTGACAGTGAAACTGCTTTGGATTTAAGTTGCATTACACCTTTAGAAAAATTGTTACCACCTCCAGACATTGTACCCGATGAGTCGACAATCTTTCCGTCTAGGGTCACAACTCTAAATCTTTTGGGTCCATGAGCAACGCTTCTGGCCTCTTGCAAGTTACTGGCAACAAGGGTATCACGAAGTTTACTATAAAAAGCTGGAAGAAACTTTTTATCTTTTGGGGTGATCAAGTCAAAAAGTCTCCTGACAGTTGAAGGGTTTCCGGGTGTTTGGATGGGTCTCATATTCAAATTATTTCTGCGAACTTGCTCCAAAACAACAATATAGGCAGTTCCAAGCTTGTGTGAACGAAGGTATTCAAGACAAGCTCCTGCAGTTTCTGTGGTCTCTACCACGAAGGAGTCCAAAGCAGGACAGGCGGTAGATATTGCAATATCATATTTATCATCAATTTCGCCCAAATCACCCAAACGACCGTAGAAGTCGCTTATTCTGCCAGACTTGTGTAGTTTCATTAATTCTGTAAGAACCTTGTTCCTATTCTGTAAGTTGGACAAGGAGTTTACCGCATCTCTGGTCTTTGTTCTAGCTGATGCTAACCGGACTCGTTTCCCTTCTAAATTCTTTCTGCTGCTTTTACATTGCTCATCACCTAGCTCAATCTGATCATCGATGTGCTGCAACTTTCCTTCAAGAGCTTCCAACTCAGCTTCTTTGGCCTTTCCCTCTGCTTTGATGTCGACAAGTCTTTTCGAGGTGTCTTTAATTTTATCGTTGAGGTTGATCTTTTGCGTCTCCAACATCTCAAGTTCAGAATTGATGAGTTCAACCTGTCCTTCTTTCGCTTTGAGTTCATCATTAAATGGTTCTAGCTTTATTTGAAGCTGCAGAATCTCCTCTGACAAATGTGATGTTTTTTGCTTGAGCTCAGTTCGAAGCTTTGCAAGTATACTTTTCTCTTTATCTAATGAATTTTGAAGGGTCTCTAAGTTTGTCTTGAGATCATCCTCGGAAGCTTTTAAGTTTTCTAACTTCATGGTCGAAGAAGAAAGGGCAGACTCAGAGGTGCTTTTTGTTTTCTCAATTTTCTTGATTTTGTTCTGGACATTTTTGAGTTTTTCTTCTAGGGAAACAACTTGACTGTTGATTGATTTTTGTTTTTTCGTAGTGGTTGCAAGTTCACGAGTCAAAGAGTCCATCCGCTCCTTAATTGCTGATTTCTCCCTTTGAACTTTTTCTATGGAGTCGCCAAGCTTCTTGTTCTTCTCATCCTCTGCAGCGAGTTTGTCGGAAATTTGAGTGACTTCTTTTTCGTATTTATCAAGCTTTTTCTGTGTATCATGTATGCTTATTTGATGCTTGATAGATCTTTTATCAGTAAGAGATTTTTCCATTTTCAAAAATTTCAATGCCTCGATTTTCGTTTCCTCCAAAGCATTTGCATCATTTTCTACAAGTTCAAACCTGCTCTCTTTTTCAAGACACACCTGATTAAGTTCTTCAACTTTCACAAGCCCTTCATCGATCAAAGGTTTGTACTTACTGGTACCTATAATATCTTCCAAATACTCTAATAGACCGTCTTCTCCTTCTTTCTCTGCCTTTGATTTCATTTGTGCAATTGATTCGACTTCACCCTGTAAAATCAAAAATCTTTTGTGATCCAAATCAATACCCTGACCTCGAAGAAAACCAGTTACTTCGGTGTAGGTACTATTTCTACCATTTAGATAATATTGGGAGCCATTTGACTTAAAAGCACGTCGACTAATTACAAGCTCGGAACCTTCTACTTCCGTGGACTTGGCATGGATATATGGATCGTCAATCACATGAGCAAAATGAATATCAACTTGACAGTATTCAATGGACTTATCTCCGTCAGAGTTATGAATGAGCTCTGATAATTTTCCTTGACGCATCTTCAGCGCTCGGAATCCAAAAACGAACAACATGGAATCGATGACATTAGACTTTCCACTTCCATTTGGGCCAACGACGGCGGAAAAGGATGCATTGAAGGGGCCGATTTCTTGAACACCCGCGTATGACTTGAAATTTGTCAAGACTAGCTTTTTAATGACAAGTCGTGGGCCAGTGCTAACCGGAGGCTTCAAATCTAAGCTTTTCTTTTTCGGCGACACTAAGGCGATTGTTTGAATTGGCGGGCTTTTAGTAGGTGTGCCTTCGGATGCTTCATGAATTTTAATTTGTTGATCATTAGGTCTGAGAGCTTCGTTTGGATTTGGATCGGCATCTGGAGTTTCAGCTCTTAACATTTCTGAGTCAGCTGATTCAATTTTTTGTGCAATGTTATCTTCTTGGTTTGAACTGGAAGGTTCTTGCGGATCCTCAGATGCCTCACGAACACTCTCATTTGGGCTTTCTTTTGAAACCTGGCGACTTTTGGACACGCTCAAGACTCTATCTCGGATACTAGTGTCAGCTTTAGGAGAATCATTGCTTCTAGAGTGCAATCTTGGTGTATGTGTGGGCGATTCTACTGTTTGTTGATGCTGAGACGCATCTTCGAATGATCGAGATGTATTCTGGTCAGATTCAGCGCCTGACACGGAATTTTCATTGTAATCGCTATTATTTATAAAAGTATCTTCATCATCACTGGCATCGATTCTTCGTTTACGTGAAGGCTTGCCCTTAGACCCCATATCCTGGCAGTGATATATTTATGTGTATGTTTACAATTACTGTATACTGTATCTGATCTGGGGAGAGTTCTAAGACGTGTAGAGTGATAAAAACAAAAAGGCATTGAAACTTTGAAATTATTATCTTGTCAGCTTAATGATTTAAATCGATTAAACTTTTCAATCTTTCAACCAACATTTAATTTAGAAAGGGAATGTCGAATGTGTTATCACGACTACTCTAAAATACTTGAAGATAGAAGGTTCAAATATTCGCTTAGACAATGACTTCGTGTTCTGAAAAAGAGATTGAATAGGCATTTCAAATCAAACGTGTTTATGACTTCAAAGAATTGTTCTGTGTTTATTAGTTAATGTACAAGGTTGTATGCTGTATTTAGATTGAAATTTGTTCAATCCTTTGACTTTTTCTTTTCTTTCTTCTCTTTCTTCTCCTTCTTTTCTTTTTTGTCCTTTTTTTCCTTCTTTTCCTTCTTCTCTTTCTTCTCCTTCTTTTCCTTTTTCTCTAGTTCCTCACTGACGCTTATTTTTTCTTCGCTAGTGGAAGTCTCAGCCAGTGAGTTCTCAGCAGCCTCATCTTGTTGTTCCTGCTCTTTCTCCTCCACTTCCTCTTCCTCTTTTTTCTCTTCTTCATCTTCTTCCATTGGCTCTCCCTCTCCAAATGCTACCTCAGATTCTGCTTCCTTTGTGTCAGCCTCTTCTTCACTGTCGTCAAATTTAATCTTCTTGTTTGGAGTTTCTTCGGTAGATTCAGCGGGTCTCTTATTGGAATCAAGGTCGAGTTCTGCCAGAAGAGGAGGTAAACCTCTAAGATCTCTTTGGATTCTTCTCAACTGACCCAAAACAGGATTTTTACCTGCAGAAGTAGACATTCCAATGTTTGTGAATGCAATAGCTTCCGATGGATTGATAGCACCAGTGGATATCGTTTCTGTGGTGGAAATAAACTTTGATAAGAGAGCCTCAGCACGACTCTGGTCGATAGGCTTGACGCCTTTTACATGAGCAACAACTGGAGCGTTAACAGCACTGACCGCGACGAATTTACTACGAAATGTTGACATTATTATTCAAACGAAAATGCGAGTAATGTACTAATTTAGGTAAGTTCACAGTGTGGAGAGATGCTCATCTCCTCCATGTATGTAGCTGCAATCTCAATGCTGAAATGTACTGTGCACATCTTTCAGGCGTAAATCTGAGTCCACTCCCTCGTCTCACTCCAACAATTTGAAATTATTCAAACTCTCTAGTTGGTCTTCAGATTTCACATTTCCCACAAATATCTCAGAAACTAATCATGTCATTTTTCATGAGAACTCTTACGAGAGTATCCCTGCCTGTTGCTCGTAACCTACAGTTCAGCCAAGTATCTGCTGTGAGTCGGCGTAATTTTTCATTATTCACGAAAAGCACCTTCACCAAACCAAGACTTCCAATCCAAAGCAACACAAACATCGAGTCTGTGACTCAGACTGCTCTCCCACAACCAATTAGTGCTCTTTCCCTAATCTCTTCTCTTATCCAAAAAAGATTCAAGACTAGAGGTAATACTTATCAACCTTCTACTTTGAAGAGAAAGAGAACGTTTGGCTTCTTGGCAAGATTACGTACCAAGGACGGACGTAAGGTTTTGGCTAGAAGAAGAGCCAAGGGCAGATGGTATTTGTCTCATTAAAAACAACAAAGAACTTATCAGCATTTGTATATATCCATCCATCGAATCCACGTATTTTATCTGAATACATGACATAGATTTACGATAAACCTATAGAGATTTTGTAGACAATAAGGAATACTCCATTGAAACATTATTTTCAGAATTTCAAGACAGGTTCAATGAGAATTAATCTTTCGTTTTTCATATATTCGATATCTTAGCATAAAATTTGGTCTAACGTTTCGTAAAGAAATGAAACTACAACCCCATAGATTATACATATAATTTTTACCTATATCAATTATGCTTTCCCTAGAGTCTTGGAGTATTGTTGTTCAATCTCATTAATGACTTTTTGTAATGCGACGATCGCAAGCTGATGAACAGCATCCGGAAATTTATTCCGGTGTAAGCCAAACCATTCCAAAGGTGGCGTTGCGTTACCTAACTCCCTTAATTGAGGTGCCTCAATAATTGGAGGGGCGAGTGCTTTATAGGTATATTTTGATTTTGTAGACACTTTTTCTAAAGTGTCTTGAATGTCTTGATCAAAATCAGTATGGATTTCACCCGGGTTAGGTGGATCTGAAAACGTAGTGAGTGATCTAAGCGACTCGCGGTCTTCTATTTCAAGAGTGTTGAGAGTCCGCAAACTATCTCTTCTTGTAGAATTTAGACGTAAGCTAGTAGCTTCTGTTCTTGACAAGAGTGCTCTCTTGTGCGCAGCATACATATCTCTCACACAATTAACAGAGCCAAGGTTCCAACGAATATTGACAGTTCCTCCAAACGAAGACTGGAATACATATTCAATAAGCATGGTCTCGAACTTTTGGTAAGTTCTCATAGAGATCATAAATTTCGGCAAACTAATGATTTCTCCACCTTTCGCTTTTCCAACATAGTTCTTGAAGTCAGTAACATCGGCACCTTCAATAAACTCTTCGTTCGTACCAGGAGTTGTCGAGAATGATGCAATAACATTGTTTAATTGGAGCTCGATTTGATTCATAACTCCAAGAGAATACTCATTCTGTGCAAAACTAGCTTTCGACAAATCACACTCGAGAACAAACACCTTAGTGTCTATAAACGAGTGAGGGAATACTTGAAGTCTGGTGAGACCAGTGCTAACTTCGATTCTTGTTTCTAATTTCTTAATTTCTTCTGCAATCATTGCCCCCATCTTTGCGTCAACAACATCATCTTCATTGGAATCTTTAAGAATTTCTCTATACGAAGTCTTGTTTTCCTCGATCATTCTGTTGATTGTGCTGTAAATATCGTAAAAATCGGAAGCAGAAAGAGATGTGAGACTAATATTGACCGCTTCGTAACTGAGGCGGACATGAAGATGATCCTTGGATATGTCTATCCCGTTCTTACGGTTGTAGACATCAAAAAACCAACCCGTCAAACTTATGAAGGCAAAAACATGATCGTCAAATATTCCCTTTAGAGAGATCTGGCCGAAACCCCCCGACATGTGAATAAGCGGCACGTCAAGAACAGGCAGATCTCCAATCTTCCATTCAATAGAAGAATTAAGGAAAAGCTTATTGAGTTTCAAATAACCACCAAGACGGCCATCGAACTCTACAGATAAAGTCTGTAGTCCCAGATTCAATGAATAGTTCCATGCGCTGGATTTCAGCGAAATTGCCCATGCACTATCAATTCCAAGCTTCACAGTGCCTAAGGCAGAGCCAAAGTCGACTTCAATGAAAACATTAGAAACAATGAAATCAAGTTGCACAAGAATTGTGGACATGGCCTGCGATGTTTCGCGAAACTTACTTCCCGTTTTAGGTGCAACCGATGTCCTGTCGGGACGGTTTTTCTCGGGAATCTTTGTGGCTGTCAAAATTTCTGCTTCTTCAGAGGGGAACCAAATATCACTAAAAAGATCCACATCCTGATACTGTTTCATCTTCACGTACCCAGTAATCCCCAGAACAGAGATTGAGGCGAAATTCTCAACTGGGGGCACCAAAGATATCACGTTCGAAAACAAGATGCTGTGTACCTCGATAGTACCACTTCGCTCATCCGAGTAAATATGTTGCAACGAGGCTGATATACTTTTAATCTCAGCGACTGCATGCACAGTATCAGATGTTTCAAGACCAGAAGATAATGTAACGGATGCCCCATCGAATTCAACAACCGCAGCCACCTTGGCAACTGGCTCACAACTAAGAGATACCTTTTGAGGCTCGATTCGAATGCCTATGTGGTAATCGAAGTCCTTCAAAACTCTGCGGAAGTCATTAAGGCCAGTGCCTGGTTTTTCCACCTTGTTTTTGATTTCTTTCACATGCGCTGTCTTCTGCGATTGCGATGACAGGAAGAGCGATTTGAACGTACTAGCAAAGTCCTCGATAACCGGAACACATGATGGGTAGAGCGTATTGTCAGATTTGGATATAAGCATTTCTGCTTTCATAAGATGCTTCCTTTCTTCTTCTTTGTGGAGCTCATACAGCAAGACTGTCAGAACAGCTGGACAGTGTAATGTCAAAGAGGATGGGATATCATTGAGTTCATTATCCTGCAACCTATAAAGAAAGATTTTGGAGCCTGCAAATCCTACTGTCACCTCCACTCCTGAGAAATTAGGCTTAAATGATTTGACGGAATCCAGTGTCAGTGAAGGACAAGTTTCAGCCTTTGGAACCAACTTATTTCTCATTTCTGCAGTTTTGGTTTTTGTTTCTAGGAACTTTTGTACGTCCGCTATAGACTTCACAGTCCGCTCGATTGCAATCTTCAGATTTGACATAAAACGTGCATCTAGCTGATCACCTTTGATATTAATCCACAATTTACGACCTTCATCGACAAAATAATTAATTTGCAACTTTGGCATGAAAGCCCGATTGAGTCCATGCATCTCAGATGAAGTGCTGAAGAAACTAGAGGCTGTCGAACCGTTAGCAACAGAGAAGTAACCACCCATCATCGTCAACTTACCTACATCTGACTTTGTGACAGCGAAAAGACGCTCAGCACCACAAATAAATCCAGGATAGTCCTTGTAGGAGCCGCCGAAGAGCCAGCCCACGCAGAAGTTGTAGGATAACACATGTATCGAAGACAAAGTGAGCCTTTTAATGCTAGAGGCCTCAGAAACAGACTTGTTTTTGGACTTAGTTTCCGAAGGAATCTGCCTACTATTTGACGTGATTTCCACTTCTTTGGAGTTGTCAAATGAAGCCTCATACTTAGGTATCAATTTTTTTAAGCCTTCTGTAAAGTCAACTAGCTTAAAAAGCACGTGTGGACTCAAACATACCCTAAAGTATTCAGAAACAACTTGTAAAGATTGACTCCCTATTGTTCTGTTGCTAACAACAGCATCATTGAGAAGCTTTGCAGATATGTTTAAGTCGATCATAGTCGATAAGCCAACTGGCATCAGAGGATCTAAAATGGTGATTCTGGCTCCAGAACAAGATGCATCCCCGTAAATAGGGACCGTGAGTAAAGTAGTTATCAAAGTCTTATCATAGTTTGTCAACAATAGACTTATTTCCTCGAGCTCGACGGAATATCTACACAGATCCTTGTAAGTTAAAAATCCACAATACTCCTGGCTTACATGTAATTCGAAAGCAATTTTGGAAGAAGATTCGGCCTTAGAGGGTTCTGGCTTTGCTACAACCTCAAGTTCACCCTCGCTTTTTTCATTGACTTCAATGTTTTTAGTGAAAATGCTAATGGCATCCTGAAGAGCCAAAATCTCTGCATCTAATGTAGTTTTGTGTTTAAGTAAAGCCTCACTCGCACTAAAGAACAGCTGCACAGATGCCTTGAAGTAACCAAGATTAACACTCGCCTTTACAGCCCAGAGATCATCGAGTTGTTTCATCTGACTTGTAGCGCTAAATCTGGAGCTCTCGGTCCTCAACACGGGAGTATCAGCAACAACAAACTCAACAGTTAAGTTTTTGTATCCTGTTTCGACTTCAATAAAGGAACTGCGGATGGCAGCTTGAAGTTTACCGTTTCGTGCCACTATATGTAACTTCAAAGGTTGAACAATATCACAATATAAGGTGAACTTGTGGCATTCGGTGCGAAGAAGTAAGTTCGGAATTGATAGCTTCAACTCTTCTGAGTCCTTCTGGCTGGCTTTAACAGATGCTGGCGCTTCCTCTGGCTCTTTCAGGGACATGAGATTTAGGGCTTCAATCAATTTTATGTCTTTGTCGACACATTGCAAAAAATCAATGAAACGACTTTTATGATCCCTGACTTCCATATTTACCTCTTGTGTATCAAAGTCGACGATGTAAACTGAATCACCAGTAAGTGAGGCTCCGGCGACAACACTGACACCGCGTGTATTAAGAGTGAGAAAATCTACGTCCTCCTGGCCAACAGAAATGTCGTTCTGACCAGAACTCAAAGATAAATGAAATCTGTCTGACTCTGTTGTGCCATTCTTCATTTGCAACATACATGATGTTCCTTGAGAGTAGAAGTTGAGGTTAGTATGAGTAAGTGCCAAGTGAAAATGGAAAGACTCAATTCCAAAAGAAAACAAAAACCTTTTCTCAGCAGGATCTTCCTTCTGGTGAGTTTCTGTAGGTTTATTCTCTAATTTACTAATTTTTTCACCTAATATTTCTGCTAGTATTAATGAGCGCTGAGAGAGGGACAAATCACATTCCAGGACTTTAAGCACAATTTTGGTATTCGGATTCTCGACTTGTTCGGAATCGAGCAACACTCTTACAGCCGGAGTTACTTTTTTCTCCACGAGATCGAAATCTAGCTCGCGTATGGACAAAAAATCTTTACAGTCGTCCAAATTCAAAAAACTCACAGCCACAGAACCGATCTTGAAACTCAAATTCCAAGGTAAATCTGGGCCGCTTTCTTTGAGAAAAATTGATTCAAAAAATCGTCGCCTTTCATCCAAATTACCCTCCCATGCCCTCCAACTTTTGAAATTTGTGTAAACTATGTTGAGTCCATCCGGAGGCACATTCCAATTACGTTTCAAAAAGTGCTCATTTGCATCTTCATAGCAACGAATATCAGTGAGAAGACTTCGAAATTTCGACACGACTTTCCAGCTGTCGAAGAACCGCACGTGGTCCATCACCGATCTATGTAATCTCGAAGGCTTTGTGATCACTTTGGAATCTAATTGCAGTTCTAAAATTGCTGCTGCAGGACTAAGTAGGTATGCAAGTTGCTTCCTCCAATTATTTGAAGCCTTTGAAAACTCACTGAAATTCGAAAAAGCAGGCTCTAATTTCTCGAAGAGATGCATACAGAAATCCAAAGACCTTCTCACGAAAGGTTCTTGGACGACAATTTCAAGTTCTTGTAAAGTTGAAGAGCTGATTCTACCATGGATTTCATCTTCGCTGAACCAAGCTTCTAAGTCTTTGAGCAGTAAAGCAAATGAGTTATTGACGGAATTAGGAAACTGTTGCGCAATCTTTAGTTCTTCTGTATGAACCGCAAATGCCATATAGGTTTCCTTAATTACATTTGAATTGCTGCGCACTTTCAAAACGGAATCCTTGGCCACTATAGATGGGTTCATTGCCGAGATTGTTATCACCGGTATTGGAGGTGAAGGCGACAAAACTGTAGATAAATCATGAGTATTCTCTGTTGCTATTTTTAGATTCACTGAAGGGCATACAAATCGAATATTGTCAATCATAGATGCCAGTTTGATTAATTTGATGATACTCTTCACTGTTTGGCAATGAAGGCGATCAATTAAAAAGTCCAAGTCAAGGATTTGCAGAGCCAATGCCAATTCAGATATGCAAAGGACCGCTTTAGGATTAATGAAGCCTTCAATAGGCTCGACTTCGATGATGTAAGCATCGGTTTTCTGACCTGGAATAGGCTGTGTTTGAGGCATAAACTCCTCGTCATCATAATGGATGGTAGGCTCAATAAAGTCTTCTATGAGCGAATTACTGCTATTTGATGACTGTTGGCCTGAATTCGCAAGCGATATATCTTCAGAGTCGGAATCCGAGTACAAATCCTCGGAGTCAAGGGGTTTGGAAGCGGTTGGAAGTGAAACCAGTGGATATCTGGATCCGTAAGCATCGAGATACACCTGGTCTTTGTTTTCTGGAAATAACACAAAGGGAGCTCTATGGGTCGGAGCGTCATTGCGTCTAACATGTCCTTGTTGTTCGGATCTATGTATGAGCATTGTGTCCTTTTGGCAAATGTCATTGAAAATAAGACTTGTCCGTATATACATGCAATGCGATTCATCGCGTAAATCTACTATTTCAGCAATGATTTCAGGAAGAAGTACCGTTATCCTATCTGAGTAGCGGAGGTTTGCTACATCATTGAAGGAAAGGAGAATATCTGTGGCAACAACCCGGCAATATGTGTCCTCCGACTCTGTTGTGAATTTAGCCTCGATTTTCGGACTCCGGAAAGAAAAATTTGCGGCATCGTAAATAATTGGCACAACATACTTGTGTGTGTTTTCGAAATCCTTAAAGCCTAACATAAATGCCAGGAGACCCGCCAGTAAACCGGATAGACACATTGGATCACCATTAATGAGAAAGTCTCCAGCATTGAAATCCCATTTACACTGATATGTATTCAGATCCAAACCGAGCATTCTGTGTGTGTGAACGGCAAATGTGTCTATAACAAATTCCGGTGTTCTAGTTGAGACAAGTTCAGAGTAGCCTTTTCTATCAAAAACAATGGCTTTCGATTGTAACGCGCCAGGCTTGAAATAGTGACACTCTGCTGGACTAAAGTCCGTTTGAAGGTCCATATAGTAACTGGTGAGGTGGATATCCACATCTAACGAATTAAACAAAATTCCAATGTGATGAGCATAGTCATAGATTTGGCACGGAAAGACAAGTAAGCCCTTCCTCACCAGAAACGAAAAGATGACATTCAAGTCGTTTTCGATCTTGTAATGGCCCCAGTAGTCCGGATCAATTTTCTCATCTATCAGATTAGGCTGTCCGTCTTCACGCGCAATGGTATGCAAGTACTCATCGTTTGTTTGGAAAGTTTTAAACTCCCCAAAATAATTTTCTTTGAGCGCAAAAAAATATCTCACCAAGTATCCATAAAATAATAAAGACACATCATCTGCGCTAGTTTCGATGTATGCTAAATTATTGTGGTTTACCTCAATATTACTGTAGGCTTTGTAGTAACCGTCAACTACTAAGTTTCCCGTCGTTCCCATATACTTCTCGCCCTTCATGAAGGAGCCTACGGTGTGGTAAGGGGGAACTTCAAGAAGTATATCTAGCTTTGGCGTTGAAATATTGAAATCAATTTTTGAGAATTTTGCAAACGATCCTCTTGCGGGTATTGATACATCGATAGCAATTGAAGGTCCTTGGAAGCATAAATAAGAGTTCGATTCAAAATCAAGGGAATCATCAAAAACATTTCCATCGTTCACATTTAAATAGATGCGATAATTTTCAATGGTCCAATTTAAATTGTATATGAAAGGGCGAAAAAGTTCGTGTTTTGTTGGAGGCCCAGATGCAAAATCTGATACAAGATCTGTGAACAACGTTATGTGCTCTCCTAAAAAGAAAAACGCACCATTCTTGGACTCCATTTCAAAATTCCATATACATTCGGCATTCCATTTCAAGGGAAATGCGATGTCCCCACCAAGTGTGTGTGAGTCTGCAGTAAATAGTATATCATGAGTAACGCTTGTTCTTACTTCAACTTCCGAAAAGCAAACATCGAGCCTATTCTTTGAGCCCTTTTCGTTAGATAAATAGGATATAAATAAGGAAATGTCAGTTGCATTTCCGCACGTTACTTCGATCCAGCCGAAGGGACGTGTCTGTTTTTGGGCATTGTTCCCACTTCTCGCCTTAAGGTCTTCTCTATCTTTGCTAAACTCACGAGTTGGAACCCGAATGACAAGTTCATCAGTGGTCTTTATGCTAATATTGAAACCCTCGTTTCTTCTTTGAACGCCGGGCCCATTAAAGAAATCAGTCATTTCACCATCGCGGGCATATTGGGGAAACAAAAGCGCTTGCAAAAAGCCTCTTTGTCTTTCAGCCCATGAACCATAATTAATTGAAGCCGTAGTTAGAATTATATCAACTCCGAATTTAGGATACGTTTTAATCTCAGTTATACCATCGGGGTTGGTTCCTGCAATGTCGAAGTAATAGAGGAGTTTTGTGGACGCACAATCAAGCAAAAGACTATACTTAGCATATTCTTCAATATTGTCGAGTTCAATTATAGGCTCACCTTTGAAGTCCCCAACATAACGACGCAAACCACGCCATTCTTGAGACGTCTCATTGAATTTACGTTGTTTTCTGTGAAAAATGCGGGATATAAATTTTTGTCCCTTTTGAAACAAATTTTCTTGATACTCATGTGAGTGGAATTCGGTACGACGTGCGCCTTTCGTTTGAGTATCGGAATTGTTTAGTGTATACTTGTCAGGATTATATGTAATATTAGGTTTCATGGACACCTGAAATTTCTCCATGTCGGTTTCGAAATTGAGACGGCATTGATCGTAAATACATGGGCTCTTGGCAATGTCTATAGTTCCCAGTGCCGAAGTGAATGAAGCTACTAAGATATGTGGAGTGGTGTGGTTTCCCACAACAATAGCTCCTCTGCGAATTCTAATACCAACTGGCAAGATTCGGAGCAATGAATTATCATGTCTAGTAGTGACGTTTTTATTGTTGTTGCATGGTCTCTCCTTTGTCTTATTCTCGGAAAGCTTCTCATCGCCTTCACTAGATAATTTATCAGAAGCAGTTATATCAGATACATCCTCCGTATCCAGGTCTTTAGCCAATTTTTCCAAATTTTCAATGATGTTATTGTATGCAAATTCTCGATTATAGACAAAAACTTCAAGGCCATCAATTTGTACATCAATGCTTGTATCTAGGCTCTTATTGACTTCATGGGTGAAAGAATGTTCAGCATGTTCACCCTCTTGAGCGAAGAAGACATCTGAGACTCGTATCATATTAATAAGCCAGTATCGCCAAGTTATATTTAATTTAAGCATTGATATGGTATAATCAGAATTTGACATCACTATATTTGTAGCTGTGATTCTACCACCCAAAGGAGATATTCGAAATGCATTGAAAGAGACAAGAATTCTGTACTGCTTCCATAATGTTAATCGAAGAATTGAAGAAAGAACAAACCCTACTAGTCTGGGGAAGTAGAAGACAAACGCTATTCCAAGCACAACAGCCAAAATCCAATCTGCGAGATAGACCCAGCTATCTGAAAAGGTAATGCTATTTGATATATTTGGCGGTATTGTCGCCATTTTGAAGGTACGACAATTCTATCGTCTGTTTCAAGGTTTGGTTTGTGGAGAGGGTGGCTATTTGACTCAGGTAAGCTATGATAGAAGATGTGTCTAAACATACCTGAAAGATGGAGTAATATGACATAGAACACAGCCTATTTTAATTAGTATCAGATTTGAAGAAAATTTTGAATTTTCATATCGACCATTTATCAATTCTTTCTTAATTTCGAAAATCCAGCCTCTCGATTCTACTTAGTTATTGCTGTACGACCTGATTCAACAAGTAAATGATTATGGAGGTGTTAGATAGAATGCAAACTTTATGCTCTCATTAAACAGTTCTTTCTGCGGTTTGCTTGTCATTTTTATTATAATTATTATCTTTTGCTTAAATTGGCTTCTGCGTCTCCATTCAAAGACCTGGGGGATATGTCAAATCTGTAGTATCTTAATTAGGAACTTGTAAAAACAAATCAACAAGCTTACGAAAGAATTGATTCGAGAATTGATTTATTCAATTGATGCTGTCTCCTGTCAAAATAATTTGCCGAATCTCAGATCTTGCCAATAGTTCTTGTATACATATGCTAGTTAAACTTTATTGAAATAGGTTTTTAAAACAATCCACAACCCTTTAAAAATTGTAGAATACTGTTAGAAGATATGATGACATTATTCGAAATATTACTTCGATTTTCAAAATCATTTTCGATTTAGGGAACGGCTGCAAATTATGCAAGATAAGTCTGTACAGGCACAATTTTTAAAAACAAAAATTAGAGTGGCCAAAGATAATTACTCATATTCCATTGAAGTTCTGTAGAGTATAAAATTATACAACCAATTATAGTGATGTCTCTCAAATATGTATTAGATTTAAATTTAGAAGTTTTTTAGATGCTTAATTCTTATTTATCGTTTCTGTGAGTTGAAGGTACTTTGCGAGCAACCTGCATCCCGCGTTCCTGCTCTTTGTGGTAAACATAAACACAGGAGTAGTTGGTTCTTCATCAGCATGTCCTCTCACACATTCATCCCGAAGGATCAGCTAGATCAAGAGAATCAACATCAAAACATATTTAATAATGATTCAGCCAAATCTCTTTCGTCGGTACCTGCCAAAAGACCCTTATCAAGGGGTCCTCCTCTACCTGACAAGAGAACAAGAGTTCCATTAAGCGGTAAGAATCAAAATTTACAGGCTTCTTTACAACGGTCTAAATCATTCATTCCACAAAACATACAAGCATCACGGCCCATATTGTCAGGTACAACACTGGGCTTCGTTCCTACTCTCTCTCAGAAGCCAACTTTAGCTAAATCAAACTCCACTTTGGGATTCTTTTCTCATACCGGGTCTGCAGCAAACAAAACAGGTCCAATCATCACCAGAGATACGAATCCCCACAGAAATGAGGTATTTCCTGGGCTGGATGCACACAGAGTCAAGGAATTAGTTCCTCTCTTCACTACTGATAACATTACGAAGCAAGTGTCCGAAAGACTTCCACCTTTAGAGCAGAAACTACAAGACACGTTTTCTGAGAGGACCACTCTCTTGCATTCCTCAAACCTTCCTCCCGTCTCTACAATTCCTGAACCAACTAAGAAAACTGCAAATGATGTTGAGCAACTCATTGAGGAGCTTGCCGAAGACGAGGACAGTTTAGAGTACAGACCCCAGAATGTCTTGCCTCGATTAAAGGACGATGTCATTGGCTATTCGCCAATTCGCCAATCGGATCTCGAATTTTTGAAAACGGGCCGTAGAATCGGTAATTTCACTGAGCCAGAAGTTTATGATCTCTCATTTGAAGACACAAGTGATGAAGACGAGCAGCAGAATATGTCATTTCAGAAGCAATTGGAGATAGATGGCCCAATTGGATTAAGTCTGAAGGATTTAGAGGACTTATTGGAGTTTTAATTTGCTTTTTTTTATAATGATCTATATACATGAACCGTTTTTCAGAACGCACACAAATAATTTGAGCAGATTTAGTAAAGAGCGAGTGAGTTCTCATTTTGTGATTACTGCTGAGCACACTCTGTGGTGTATTCTTGATTTCCGTAGTTTGCGTTTTCCTGAGGTTTTTCCGACTCGTACTTTGGCAATTGGCCCAGTTTAATAACACTGTAATTTGTAATGTACTCTATATTGGCACCATTAAGTGATTCCTTCAGCACCAGTTGCATCTTTGCTTGTTCTTTGTCCACAAGCTCAGTGGGGAGGAGGTTCAGGAGCTTAGTAAGGTCATTCTTTTCCAAATACCAATTGTCTGGCGGAAATTCAATATCAATTGCAACATACAAGTCTCCCTTTTTTTGTGCCAGCTTAAACCAACGGGATCCCGACTCCTTGACCGGCATTCCCTCTCCCGGGACTCGTAGGAAGTCTCCTGGTCTCATTACTTGACCCTTTACAGTGGTAAAATGAATGGCTCTGCTATCTAGATTTGTTGCAATAATTTTAGAAAAGCCAGAGAGTGCCTCTACTAAAGTGATTTTATGTTTGATGTATAAGTCATTGCCTTTTCTAGTGAATGTTTCGTGGTCTTTGCAGTGAATTGTGAGAATAACGTCACCAGTTTGTTTACCTGGGTATTGGTCTGATTCACCGGATAAAACAACGCTTTCGCCACTATGAGAACCTGGGGCAATTTCAAACTCCAAAATCTTTGTTTCCTCTATGACTTTTGTTCCATTGCAACCCTTACATTTATCCTTAGGACGAATGATTTTACCTGAGCCACCACAGGTTTCACAAGTGACGTGAAACTTTGAAGCAATACCAGGACCCACTCGTTTAATTTTAGCAGTGTAGCCCTGACCCAGACAGGCAGCACACTCTTTCAGCATTGCCTTCTTGCGAGCGCCTGTTCCTGTACAAGTAGTACAAATGATATTTCTAGTGGATGTAATTTTGTAGGTTTTTCCTTTATATAAATCTTCTAGAGTAATGTCGACATCCATTCGAGCATCCTCAGTTCGTTGCATGTTGTTCTGGGCATGGCCTCCATTAGGTGTGGGGCCGCCAGTGTTCATATTACTGAAAAAATTGTAGAAATCATCCGGATGAAATTCTTGAGAGGAATATGCATGATCAAAGGGGTTGCTGCTATAACCTCCCATACCTGGCCCGTTGGGAACTCCATCTGTCGTGCCGTACAAGTCGTAGTCCAGTCTTTTCGCCTCATCGCTTAAAACTTCATATGCGTGTGATATTTCTTTAAATTTAAGTTCGGCGTCTTCTCGCTCATCTTCGGAAACCTTATCAGGATGGTATCGAAGAGCCAACTTTCTGTAGGCCTTCTTGATTTCGCCGTCTGATGCAGACAGATGAACTTCTAAGATTTCGTAGAGATCTAGCAGCATTAGAATAATTGGGCACCTTTTATGATCCTTGAATTGTTATCTTAATATGAAAGAGAGTTTAAATAGGAGGAGAGACTCTGTGGTGGAAGTAAGGACGCCACTATTTACAAGATTTAGTTTTCCAAGTAGTACACCCCATGTTTCGCGAGGTGAAACACAACACAGTTGACCAGACCAAAGTGGTGACTAAACACAAGTTTTTTTATAATCTTTCTGTTTTTCTATGATATCCGGAAAATCTGGTTCGGATTCTTTTTCTTGAGAGTTATTAATTATATTCGAAACTGAGCCTAGTATGGCTGCATGTGTCTCGTAGACTAGGGCGAATTAACGCTAAAAGACCGCCATTCAATTAAATCAAGAAATTTTAATACTTTAAGTTCTACAATTGAATATTTGCAATTGATAGCCGAAATTGTTAGTGACGCCTCCCTGTCCAAAAATCGAAGATCATTCAATGAGATGTTCCGGTCGGCCCTAAGAAACTCGCTCAGATTTCCCAGAAATCTAAAATCACAAACATTAAAATTTGGAAAAAGCAAAAAAAAAAAGTAAAAGAAAAGCCAAAAAAATAGCGACGTGGACAGGATTCGAACCTGCGAGAGCAGAGCTCATGAGGAGGTGCTGTAAACCTGCACCTCACGCCTTAACCACTCGGCCACCACATCTGCTGATGGATGTTTGAGAAATTAGTAATATATATGATGCTTAGTGTTATACTATTAAATTGCAAAGCTACTAAATTAAATAGACCAATTTTTGACCATAATTTGTTATTGTATTAATTTATTTGAACCTTTGAACAAAATGGCTAATATTAAGATCACGCGTCATTTATAATTGCCAATCTGAGACGCATCAGTGCTGGCTGGTCCCATATACTGTGCTCTTCTATTCTTATTTATCCCAAATTTATTCCCGATAGCAACCAATTGCAAACCAAAACCTTCCCTAAAACCAAAATTAAAAAAATGAGCGTCCCAGTTCTAGGTCGTCTCTCGGTTTTAGAATGGCTACTTGTCGTCGTTTCAATGGCTTTCTCTTGGTTGGAGTACGCCAGTAATACAATCACCAAATTGCTCCCACCCCCAATTATCCAGCTTTGCTCGTACAGTTTAAATCGTGTTTACAGATGGACTCCAAACCCAATTAGTTTCATAACAAAGCTAGATGATGATCCAGATGATGCTATTCTGTTCAAGTACGTTTCCAGTTCCACTGATATTGCTAGAGATAAGCATAGACTCATGACTGGAATGCTTAATAGTAAAAACATCCAGGAGATGTGCCGCTTATTTGATTATGATATCGAAAATCATATCGTTCGGACCAAGGATGGTTATTTATTGACTGTGAACAGAATTACTAAGTTTGATGGCAAACCGGCGCGGCGAAACGGCAAGGTTGTATACTTACATCATGGTTTACTTATGAACTCCGAAATTTGGGTCACCATGCTAGAGAAGAACCAGAACTTACCATTTATTCTTTACGAATTGGGTTACGATGTGTGGCTTGGAAACAATAGGGGAAACAAGTATTCTCATAAGCATTTGACTAAGAAACTTGATTCAGTAGACTTTTGGGACTTCTCTATTGACGAATTTGCATTGTTTGATATTCCTGATACAATTGATTTCATTCTTGAAGAGTCTGGGAAAAAATGCTTGACGTACATTGGTTTTTCTCAAGGTACAGCTCAAGCTTTTGCGTCGGTGTCAGTCAATACTGGTCTTAACCACAAGGTCGATAAAATCATTGCAATTTCACCCGCAACTACTCCACATGGGCTCTACTCAAAGTTTCTAGATATACTTTTGAAGTCCAGTCCGAATCTCATATATATTCTCTTTTCTCGTAAAGTATTGATGCCTTCGGTATTATTCTGGGAAAGAGTCATGTATCCGCCTTTTTTCGACACTTCTATTGACATTTCCAATTATATGTTATTTAATTGGAGATCTTTAAATATCGACAAGGTCCAAAAGGTCGCCTCATATGCTCACTTATACTCCACAACATCAGTCAAAACTGTCGTGCAATGGTTTCAAATCATGGCCAGTAAAAATTTTCAAATGTATCATGATACATCAGGTACCATTTCGAATCTCAATCCAGTTAGTTATCCTCTAAAAAATATCCGTATACCCATCTCGCTCATTTATGGAAATTGTGACTCTCTCGTGGACATCGATGTGATGAAGAATCAATTACCAAACGATAATGTGCAAAGCTATTGTGTGAATGGTCATGAACATCTCGATAATTTGTGGGGTCGTGATGTTGAGACAACTGTGTTCCCACTTGTTCTTGCTGCCTTGGGGGAAGTGTAACCTCGATCACCTAAATCAGACAAGTGGCAGGACCTCGTCTACCATTATTTCTTTCTTTACCTTTTCTATTTCAAAGACCCAAGATCCTCAATTGCATTTTAATTTATTTAAATTTACTTCACACTTTTTAGTACATCACCTCAAAAGCGTGTTCATAATTTTTTTTCGCAGTTGCCCTAACACTTGGACTACATATAATGGCTGCAAAACTTCTGCACACAGTTCGTTTAAAGTGGACTATACAAAGCAAACAGTGCCAGGAACGCAGCAAAGAGCCTGCAGAATTAAAAGTAATGCTCCTTTTCAAAAATTCATTATTTTCCTATTCTAATAAAATTATTTTGCTTAGTAAAAATTATTCACGTTTCATCCATAGCTGCAGGCTTTAATTTCTCCTTGAGTGGGAAGGCGTGCACACAGACGAACGTCAATTCTGGGTCTAAATTCTCTCTTTTTATAGTCAACTTCATAAAAGCAAATCGCTCTAATTTATCTTTCACCGCTTCTCGCATTTCCATAACAAGTAAGGCTGTCTCAGTAACCAGCTAAAAAGAATATAGTCTGGGTTTCTTGTGGTTACCATGAATCTCGATGGCTCAACTTTGGGTGCCACTTGTGATAGAACAGAAAATCATGCGGAGGCCACAAGCAACATAGATCAAGTTGGCGAACCAGATTCCAGCCATCTGGCCCCAAGGCTACTGCCTGTGCCAAACTTCCACCCAACAGGTACGTATTTTCGATTACGAATTGGCAATCCTTGCATGAGAAGCAGATGTTCCTTTGCCCTCACACCCAAATTGACACACGAACTAACAAAACAGATTTGACAAAACTTCTAGATAAAAAGGTACATCAGATCGTTTCTGCAAAGAAGTCACAGCTGGAATATGACGAAATTATGCCTGAACTTCTTAAATTGGAGGGAAGATCCTTACCCGTCACAAGTGGCATACGAAGACTAGACCCAAAGGGAAGGCGATGTGTACATTATTCTTTGCGTCTCCTGGAGATCCTCGGAGTAATTCTAGAGCCACTGTCCGAGGAAGTTCAGAAAGCATCCCACGAAACTGCGTTGAGGAACATGATAACCTCCGATCCTAAAGTAACTCAGAGCCCGAAAGAGTATCCAAACGATTATCTATCAAGAATTTTGCTTGACAACTACCAGAATTTACTCAAACTTTCCACACTGTATTTTAACTTGTCCTTGTCGACTCTTGTCACTCGGTTTCTCGTAAATTTGATTTATAACTTAGAATGTTGGGAGATCTACCACCTTCTACAAGCAATTCCAGAAATCGATTATTTTCTTAAATTAATTGGATTTGAAATTGTTACAACTCCCTTTGGCCATATTGTCAAACCTCCGGAAAACTACTTAGGCTTTAATTTGCGCCAGGGTTTGCAATATACGTTTCCCTTCCCTTTCTACAACTATTCTTATCATTCGACACGTCCTGAGGCTAGAATTGAAAAATACAGGAAAATCAAAATCCAGCCGTATATGGATATAAGTCTAAGTACTTCGAAAAATGGTAGCGGTGAACGCACGAAGGGCCAGCGCTACAGTTCTGCAATTGCTGAACGCGTTCTTGAACATGGATTTCTTCTCCCATTTCAAAACGCAATCAAAAAAAATCAAAGGACAAAACGTTACAGTCTGTTTGAGACTCCGATGTACGCTTTTAACATTATGAGCGTTGAGGACATCGAAGAAGATTATTATAAGTACTACTCTGACGATGAGTACGGCAGCGATGAAGACGAGATAGATGGCGAGGAGTACCTTGAAAACGGCGCTGCTTATTATTCTGATGACGAAAAACGAAGGAAGTCCATGTTAACATGCCAATATAAGTTTATTCTCTCTCGATTTGTGAAGAGAAGCATACCAGTTTACTCCCGAAGAGCATCAATTTCAGCAGGACCTAATGCAAGACAAGAATCGAATGACAATATGAGGCACTCAAGTGCAGTTTCTTCTGGCCCAGTTTCTGCTGGCTTTAGCGGCGATACAATAGCAGGAGCCACAAAAGCTCCTGTAAACTATACTTCAAGAGCATCTTACTCAGCACCACAATACTCTTCGCAGGCTCCTAAGCCATTGAAACAAGATAGAGTAAATACCTTTCCGAAGTCAGTATACAATGTACCTAAAACGAACAGAAGCAAAAGTGAAGCAGAACCCTATTCGGGCACAAAGAGCTCAAATGTTTCTACAGATAATCCAGCTGCTTCGACATATCCTAAACCGTATTCCGCATATTCTGGGCTGATGATGCCAGCGTATGGACCATACCCCTCAGATCCTTCGCAGTTGCAGGCAGCTGGCTCACAAGGGGTACCGCAAAATGTGGGACCAAGTGCACCAAAGCCTGGTGGCCAAGAAGCCTATATTGGGCAGGAAAATCCAAAAGGTGAACCTATTCTATCTAGGCGAGATGTGCCTCAGCTTCCAAGCCAGTCACTTCTGCAGAAGCCAATAAATACCACGCGCAAGGAACAAGGGCATTCGCACAAACCAGAGTTGCCTACAAGCAATGCCAATGCATGGTCTCAAGGACCAAGACCAAGTCTGATATCTGCTTCAGGGCCTATGGCGCAGGGTTCTTCCGGAAGACCCCCTCAATATCCACTTAACAATGGATATACATCCCTGGCTTCAATCAGACAAGAAATATCCAAACACAGTCCTCAAACAGGGCAACCTGTAGCTCAGATAGTGACGGTTCCTACATATGGACTTCCACCTTATAACGCTTATGGTACCTGGATGGCTCCACCTATGCAAAATTCCGAGAAGAAGGGCGACCCAAAGCTGGCTGCTGAGCAGATACAAGGATATAGATACCCTGATCCATATAACCCGTACGTAAGTGCATACCCTGCAGCTTATACTTCAATGTATCAGAGACCTGACCAAATGTATTACACAACCGGGGCGCCCAACATGGGATATGTTCCACACCAAAGCATAGCTCCTCAGCAGTACCCGTACATGGGGATGTACACTCAACCATACCCACAGCCTATGCCACCGGCTTCTGAAGATACGTCGCGAATGGCCTCATCAAGGAAGAGACAATCTCTGAGCAGTAATTCTTCTGCAGCAAAGAAACCCAAGGAAAGCAAACAGAAGAGACCTTCTAAGGGTACTGAGTGACGAATTTACTAACCAATTAGATCAGACTATTCAAAAATCATTTTAATGCTGAAGCTAATTTGAATTGATGAAGGTCAATTCTCGCAAATATTAAATAGAAATTGCCTCAAAATGGCTGCAAACTTGTCTGCAGTACCATCATGTCTCTATTATATACCCCTAACTAAAGTTGAACTGCGCACTAAGTAATATATATTAGCAATGAACGAGTAAGAGAATGAATTTCTTTGAAAACATATTAACATTAAGCCTCCATCCGATGTCGTCGATTTAAATATCTTATTGAGTTCCCCACACGCATTAATTGTGGGTGCAAATTGTTTGGTCGTGCGTTACACAGTTCTACGAACAAACCCATCGTTTTGCAGTCGGATGCAAAATCTCCTTGAACTCTAAATCAACCCTAACAATCCCATTCAACGTTGTGATTAAATTCGCATTGAAAAGATTGACTACTTCATTTGTATCGCTCAATTTCCAATCCCCAATTATTGTAGACCTTCTTCGTTATTGAAGTCAAATTGGTTGGCGTTGATCCATACCAATCAACACCTCCCGAGCTGTAACCTGATATGGCCGATCCAAATAATTCCACTCAAATCCCCTTAGCAAGAGGCAGGCCTCTTGAGACTTTCAACAAAACCACTCCAGCAGGTGTTACTTTAATCCTGACCAATGCTCCTCCCTTAAATGTCGCGGCCAATCTAGTACCAGGCACCCAAGGAACTTCCCCAGTTGTGCCCTTGCCTAACTCAAATGCTGCTTATCCCAATTTGAATCCTGTTTACCCAATCACAGATAGTGGCTCAATTTCTCAAAGTGGCTATTCGGGACTGTGGTTGGGCTCTACCTCGCAGCCAGATGAGAGTATCGTTTCAGCTCTCTTAGAAGGTCTCCCTTCAGAAGTTGTTGAGTATAGTGAACACCTTTTCAAGATTTGCTCAATACTATATGATGGGAAAGTTTCAGTCGAAGACAAATATAGGCTTGAAGCAAAATTATTAGATTTGACTGTCATGTTACCCAAGATGGTCCTGATTGAACTGAAAGACGATCCTTCCAAGTCAAAGCTTTACTTGGTCGTCGAGAGATGTTTTGACGTTTTTATCAGAATAATAACAAACCTGGATTTAGTAGCTGTTGCAACCATTGCCGTTCGCTTTTTGACCACGGTATTAATGTCGCTAAATTACTGGGAAATCTACAACCTTCTTCGATGGAGACCTGCAATATACCAATTTCTCATTCTCATCAAATTCGATTTTTCTGACTGCTACACACGCTTTCTACGCGATTATGAATACTTCAGAAACACAGGAAGACCACTAACAAATGATGAAATTGAGTTAGCCACGGAGGAGCGACTAGCCAAAGAAAGATTCATTGCCCGCCAATTCCGTGGACCTAACTCCCCGGAGGCAGATGAAATACTTGGATATTCGTTTGACCCTGATCTTTTTGATGAGCATGATAAGTTTGTTTTGGAGCAATTGTCTTTAAATAATCCTGTTCCTAGAAAGCGTCTAGTGGTGGATCATAAACTAGCCGCTCACAGAGTGATCAAAAGACCAGACCCTCGTGAAGCTATTGTGCGCAATTCAAATTACGATCCAGACGTTGTTCATGAATGCCATCTTCCATCTGCAGATGAGCCTGGCATGCTCTGTTTGAGGCGCTTTTCTCGTAAGTACGAGTTGATCAGACATCAGGAAACCGTGCACTCAAAACGTAAAAAGCTCTTCAAATGTTATGTATGCGTGAAGCAAAACCCTGCGATGGGTCCTCGTATTTTTACTCGCCACGATACATTGGCTAAACACATAAGAGTTAATCACAGAATATCTGGCAAGGAAGCCAAGGCAGAAGTCGCCTACTCAAAGAAGCACGCAGAAATCGTTGATGAAAGTAAAATAAACATATCGGTTGGACGAAGAAAGGTTAAGGGAGAGTACGAATTTCTGGTGGTCCTTGACAGAAGACATCTGCCGAGGAAGTTCACCGCCGACGGAGAAGGAGAGGGAGAAGGAGAAGGAGAAGAAGATGATGGTTCTGCTGACAACGATAATGCTTCTGGTGACGAAGTTCAAATTGATGTTATTTAGTATTTCGGGAGATCTCATAAGATTATGTCTGAGAACATTTGTATGGGAGTATATATGGATGTTATAAATAAAGTAAACAAAAGAAAAATTCAAATGAATGGGTAATTTCATTTGCTTCGCTATACATGTATCAATCCTCGGAGTCTTACTGTGTCTTACTTCAGTAGTTCCTGAAGTATCTATTATTCCATCGAATGACTTCATTGTCAAAAGGGGTCTCAAAGTTCCAATTTAAAACGCTGAATGCAAGAAAATTTAGTTTCACAAAGCAAACTTGTGTTTCCCTTTTATCCTATATTAATGATACACACTCAATCTATACACTTAATTTTGCGACCGAGTCTTCATAGCTTAATTGTGCTTGAATCTCTTTTTTAATTTCTTCGTCATCAATTTCATCTAGAAGTTCCCTTGGGAATTCAGATAAACCTGTCACCTTGCGATGAATGTCGGGGTTAACAAATCGAAGAGAACATTCGAGAGTCTTGCCATCTTTCGAATCAGCCAATTTGACCATTTTTGAGCTTGTTGGTTGACTGGATGAGGGATAGAAGTTAAAGCCACTATAGCTGTCCTTAACTCCACGTGCCCAGACTAGACTTCTCAGCTCTGACAAAGCCTTATTATATTCAGAGGTTTGCACGGCCACTTGGTACATCCATGTGGCATCAGTCTGGTAATTAATTAATGCAGAGCCACTTACCTGAGCTTGGAACTGATTAATATCTCCAGGAGCCAGAGTAGGCCCTTTAGCGACGAACTCTTCTGTCTCAGCGGGTTCACCTTCAACGTCACCTCTTTCGCGGGCCTGATCCTCCCAGAAGTCGTCGGTGACTTTTTTACCATCAACAATCATACGGGCACCAAACTCTCTGAAAATCGATCTGGCGGTAACCAAATTTACAGCTCTTCCTTTATAAGAGGTTGGAATTAAATGACGTCGAATTAAGTCCATCTTCTCTTCGTTCGTGCAAACTTTTTTAAAGAGTGATTGGTGAGTCTTGAACAAGAGATACGAGTCTCTGAAACCAACCAATCTAGCAGGTTCAGTGGAGACCATATACTGTCTTTCACCTTTTCCCAAAACAGTAAATGTTTTAACGCGAAACTTTCTATCGCCTTGTAAGAACCCTAAACGATCAATCTTCTCCCGGCCTTTTGGATCCTCATAGTCTAGAACTATCTCATCGAACTGGACATTTATTTCGTTACCCTTATCATCATAGAAAATATCATCTGGACGAGGGATCTTTGGCTTTCTACCCCGCTTCTTTTTACGCACCACGACTTCAATTGGGTTTCCATTCTCATCCATGAGGACTTCATCTGGTGCTGTTGTTTTTGCAGCCAGATCAGCACTAGCTGAATCTTCAGTTTTGACTTTTTTGTTTGATTCACCCTCTTCACCCTCGGGGTTCTCACTCAAAGCTTTTCTCTTTCTGCCTCTCTTTTTCTTCGGTGGAGGAATTAGATCGTCTTCATCTACATCAACATCAGCTGCATCGTCTTCTTCTTCAATGTCTTCATCTTCTTCATCTTTAACAACGGATTCGTCTACATCCTCGTTATATTCTTCATCTTCTTCCTCTCCGTCAAAATCTAAACCAGCTAGATTCTTCCGTTGAGACCGTGGCTGGCGCGGAGACCGGACCGGTTCCGGAGAAGAAGCTGCAGATTCGGATCCCAGATCTTGAGCCATGGTAGAATGAAGTATTTATCCTTTGACTGGGTTTGGTGATAGGGTTGCAAATGTACAGACGCGGTGAGGGTGACTCTTGAGTCTTGATGTCTCTTTTGTTTGCAGCTACTGAGTGCAGGACAAGAGCTTGAACAAGGAATACACAATACACAAAACAGTTCTAACAAAAACCCAAGTAGGTACTTTTTTTATTTTTATCGAAGAAATTTCATTCTTTGATTATGTGTTGCTTTTAATTCCCAACTGAACGTGCCCACCTCCATTGCTTGGTGCTGACCGAATCTCGCTATGGAATTCTAAACCCACAACGCATCCTATTCAAGAAAGTTGCGGCTGATATATTGGACAAAATTTGTTGGAGATGATAGAATCTTAACAAATCCAAATTGTAAGCTCTTACAAAAAAAAAACTTCATCTATGCTTAGATTTTATCTATTATGTACAATGAAGGGACTAATCCTTCTTTTCTGTGTCTTCGTTGTCTTTCTTCTCCTCCTTTGGCTGCTCATTCTTAAAAGCATCGTTACCAGCAAGGTACTTGTCAAAGGCATCGTTTTTCTCTGGGAAGGGACGCTTGCCCAATAAACGAATCATGTCTTCTCTAGTGATAAACTCCTTCTTTAATAACTCTTGCGCGACAAGTTCCACTTCCTTTGATTTTTCTGTCAAAAGCTTAGTACAGCGGTCATGACAATCTTGGACAATTCTCTTGACTTCACTATCGATGATCTGGTTGGTCTCGTCACTGAATGGCTTGGCCAAGGAGTCCTGGCTTTGAGTGTCAGCGTAGTTGACCATACCAACCTTAGGAGACATACCAAAACGTAAAACCATGGATTGTGCAATGTTGGTCACTTTCTTGAAGTCGTCATGGGCACCGCCAGTAACTTGTGCAAAATTGAGCTCTTCAGAGACACGTCCACCCAAAGTCATCACCATACGGTCATAGAGATCAAATGTAGACATCAAATATTGATCAGCGGGCAAGTACTGTGCGTAACCCAACACACCCAGACCTCTTGGAATGATGGAGACTTTAAGCAATGGTACGGCGTGCTCCAAAAACCATCCACATACAGCGTGCCCAGCCTCATGGTAAGCAACGACCTTCTTCTCATCAGGGCTCAAAAGTTTAGACTTCTTCTCAACACCGCCAATGACTCTTTCAATGGCCAACTCGAAGTGTCTGAGGGAGACAGCCTTTGCGTTGAATCTTGCGGCAATCAAAGCAGCTTCATTACACACATTTGCAATGTCTGCACCGGAGAAACCAGGAGTCAAAGTAGCCAAACGGCCAGCCAAGTCCTTATCAATGTTTTCTTCCAAAGTGATTTTCTTAAGATGCACTTTAAAAATGTCCTTTCTACCTTCCAACTCGGGGTTGTCAATAGAAATGTGTCTGTCAAATCTACCTGGTCTCAACAATGCCTTATCCAAAATGTCAGGTCTGTTGGTACCAGCCAAGACAACCACATGGTCTGAAGTGTCAAAACCATCCATTTCAACCAATAATTGGTTCAAAGTGGTTTCACGTTCGTCATTAGCTCCACTGGCCTTTCCCTTGGATCTTTGCTTACCAATAGCATCGATTTCATCGACAAAAACAATCGAAGGGGCATTTTCACGAGCGGTCTTAAACAAATCTCTAACACGAGAAGCTCCGACACCAACGAACATCTCAACAAACTCGGAACCAGAAACAGAATAGAATGGAACTCCTGCTTCTCCAGCAGTAGCACGTGCAATCAATGTCTTACCAGTACCTGGAGGGCCAGACAAGATAGCACCACGAGGAATTTTGGCACCAAGCTTTTCGTATTTGCCTGGGTCTTGTAAGAACTTGACGAATTCCATGACCTCGACTTTAGCTTCGTCCATTCCTGCAACATCCTTAAACTTAGTCTTGACGTTAGTTTCTTGGTTGAATTTCTTTGCGGTTGACTTTCCAAAACTCATGGGTCCACCCATTCCACCCATGGATGCCTTCTTGGTCATGTAATAGATAGCACCCAAGAACAACAAGGTGGGGAGGAAGTTAACCAAGAACTTTGCCATAGATCCTTCAGAAATGTAAACAACAGGAACACGGACCAGTTCAGGTATGTTGTACTCCGTCTGAACAGCCTTTAGGTTACGCTCAAAGGTTTCGACACTTCCAATGGCAAAATAATATTCACCAGGTCCAGGGTAACGTGATCTACCGTTTTCGTTCAATTCCAAAATTGCGGTACGGTTGTTAATAACACGTATTTTTGCAACTAAGTTTTGACGCAAGAAATTAGCACTGAACTCTTGGAATGTTATCTCGTGATTCATGTCTCCACCAGAGTATAACAACACCATAAGCAAGGCTCCAAACATACCCAACAGGAAAAGTTGCATCATTTTTGGAGTAACAGTGAATTCGACAAATTTGTCATTTTTATTGTCACCTTTGTTGTCATTTTTGTTCTTAGAGCCGTTACTGTTATTAATGTTGTCCTTAAAAGAAGTACTGGTCGACAGTTGGTGATCCTTCTCGGTCTTATTGCTTTGCAAAATAGGTTCACTAAGTTTTGCAAGAAGTTCACAGAGCTTTGTAAGTTCTCTATTCTCGGCCTTGGAAGGGACTTGGTCAATAATTTCAAAAACCTTAATCCAGCGAGATACTACCAAAGGATCCAAGTCGAACTGGCCGAAAAATTCGGCGGACAGACCTCTAGCAATGAAAGTGTCGTAGAGGTCTTGGACAACTTCGTCCAGGAATTCAACATCGTCTAGGGTGCTTAAACCATTAACAAGTCTGAAGTATGTAATCAAGTAGGCCAGGACCTCCTTGTCGGTAGCAGGTTCAAAAACACTATTCAGAGAGTTGAAATCGGCGGTGATCTCGTCAACGAGACTCAGTTGTGTGATTTCCAAACCCCAGTGTACATCTTCAGAGTATCTGGAAGCTATATATTGTGCCAAGCGTTCTGTTCTGTCCACAGAGGTCAAAGACAGAGCGTCGTTTATTGGGATTGGCTTTAACTCAAAAGCCTCTTGGTGGTGTTGCAAACATTTCTTCAAGAATATCTGTTCTTGTTCTTTGAGTTTTGGGGCCAACTTGACTTTATCGTTATAAGAGCCATTCTTAAACTCTTTGGTGAGATTCTCCAAATTTTTCTTTTCTTCCTCGAGAGCTTTCTTATTGGAGTAATGTTGGGAATGATGGAAATTTCGAGAAGACAAAATATTGAGATTGGCAATAGCAGATCTGCTTCTTAGTCTGTGTGGATGTTCATAGAAAGTTGGGTTTCCATGAAGCGCCCTCAGTAACATACGAGCAGACGACTTCCACAATGGAGCGGCTCGCCGAGCATACATTGCCGACGATATCAAAGGTGTCGCCATCTGTAACTAGGGAATATTGAGTAACAGTGAAAAGACTGGAGGGCGAGTAGATAGCGCAGTGCCAGAGCGTGCAGTGCGAGGGTGGGTATGCGGAGGCAAGAGAAGGTCCGAGTGGCGAACAAATAATTCGTTTATTATAAGGACAAGGAGAGAAATCGATAATCAATATTATTTACAATTTAGGAGGCTTCAAACATTTGACTTTTTTTTAATCGGTCAACTTTTGACCTAATTCAGCGCATAAATCCACACTGTTTCAGCTCACCTTCACAGCTTACTGTACTTCGCATCTTTCAGCAGAATTCTAGCCATCGTTAATTAGTCAAGGGTAGAGAAAAGCCCAGCCAAAATATAATGTAATTTTTCAATATATAGATTTTCCGAAAATTTATATCTCTAAAAAAATATAACCCCTTATTCATTTTACATTTATGTGAAGAGTATTGACATTGCAGAGCGCTTTGGATACACTGTTACCTCGTCAAGACAGAAGGGAAGAAAAACAGGCATAACAACAAAACAGCTTCTCTTCGAAATTTGAATTATTTTAAGAGACTTTATATTTTCTTGCTGCTACTCTTAATCGCTAGACGTTTCTAACTTAAAGTGAGTCTACTGACCGGTATATTGTATTAGCAAGAGAAGCATTCTACTAGCATTTGTAATGTGCTTCTATCACACTGCATAGCACTGATGCAAGCGCTATCTCCGAAAGAACTCTCATAAATAAATGTCCCACAATTGAGGATTTCGTTAATAATTATCACGCGAATTTATACTAAGATATTATAAGCAATTAATTTGCGCATTAATTAATTGAACGGTCTCTTCTTTTGCGCTTTTCATAGCTTACTTAGCATTCTCACGCCGCCATCTCGCACTGTAAAAGTAAGCAGTCTTGCACCAAGAGGCAACAGTTTAGGACCCTGTGGAAATGAACTGACACTGATATTAAACTGTCCAATTTAACATATATTTCCCTCTGCAAACTTTAAAGCATTTCATCGTTAAAGAAGCTCAAACCTAAACATTTTGCGAAAAAAAGTGAATACCCAGTCCATCTAATCTGTTTATCTATACATATCTTTGGCTATCATGAGTCAGTTGGAAGCTACAAATTCGATAGATGCAGAGGCACTAGAAAACGAAGTCCTGGAGTTCCATCCGATTCTGCCCGATCATGATGATCTTTTAAGTCCTGCGAGCCCTGATAGCTTCGGTACCTCCCCAAACTCTGATCAATTGAGACACCGTCCTCCTATATATCGCCAATACACTCAGCAAGATGCGCAGTCTCTAGTGGGAGGTGAAACCGTTTCTTTGGAATTGGATCATTCGTCTGAAGCTAGTAAAACAAATGACTGTCGAGCTCGTCTGGGTACGGTGTTTCTGTTCTCTCTTCCATTTGGTGGATTAGCCGGTATCAAGGCTGGCTTGAAACTACCTTCATTGCCGTTCACCAATAAAGAAGAAATTGAAATTGATGATGAAATGATCGAAGTTCGTAATCGAATTGATCGTCAATTGTCTGTGACTACTGTTCAAGAGGCTCGCCACTTTTCGGGGGTCAAAGGTCTACAGAATGTAAGAGTAAAGGCAATGAAGTCCTCGCTAATGGAAAATATCTCTGATCTTGTGCCAGATTTTATTTTGAAAAGTAAGCGCTCCTATGAATCCGTTTATGATGACTTAGAAGGGCCCATCTTGGTGATGGGAGGCTACCGAGGTTCTGTCCTTAGAGAAACTGAAACTGGGAAAAGGGTTTGGGTGCCCATCAAAGCTGGCTTGCACTTAAAAAGTGTTAACTTATTTTTGGGACCCTCTCGTGAAGACGAATTGAAAGCTACTGATTTAATCTATCCAGATGGTATACTTAAGAATATTGGTCCGTTTGATATATGCAAAAGGTTCATGAAAAGGCTACAGAATGGAAAAACTACCATCAAAGATTTCGGATATGATTGGCGCTTGAGTTTGGATATTGTATGTTCTCAGCTCATAGCTGCTTTGGAGGATTTGTACATAAAAACGGGCCAAAAAACCATTGTTGTGGCTCATTCCATGGGTGGGCTTATTGCCCATGGAGCCATGCAGAAAAGACCAGACTTATTTAGAGGACTTGTATATGTAGGTGTTCCTAGCGAATGTCTCAATATTATTGGCCCTCTTCGATACGGAGATTCCATCATGTTTTCCGATCGTATCTTGACTTTTGAGACCAATTTTATGATGCGTTCGTCATTCTGTTTCCTTCCATTGAGTGGCAGAGTCTTTGCTAACAGAGAAACAGGTGAGCACTTCGATTTAGACTTCTTCAATCCAGATACTTGGGTGGAGTACAGCCTTAACCCCTTGGTCGCTGAGGCCAGAAAAGTCAAAGAAGAAAGCCAAGAGACTGAAGATGATGAGGAGACTATGGTTGGAGTAGGTGAACCCCCAAGAAAGAGTTTTAGCTCAACTTCTCTAACACACTCCTCTTCTGGAAGCGGTTTGAGCTCCATTACGTCTCTTGGCTCTAAAATAAAGAAGTTTCCTACAAACTTGTCTCTCAAATCGAAACCATCAATTGTTACTAACACGATGATGCAGAAGATTCACAAATCGGGGAAACCTAATGCCGCAACACTGCAAATGAATGAAGTTTGGGCTGATTACAAATTCTCACTTTCATTCTCAGAGGCCTACAAGTATCTTTCAGAAACTCTCAAGAGAGCCAAGGAGTACGTTTTGGGATTAGACTACAAGCCTGAATTGGCTTCTCTGTATCCTCCTCTTGCCGTTGTTTATGGTAACAAAGTTCCCTCTGTACGCGGATCTTATGTGACATCTCCTCAGGACATCAAAGACGGTAATTATTATGAGTTTTTTTATGGCCGAGGAGATGGAGTCATTCATCAAAGATGGTTGATGCCTGAAGATAAAGGTTTCTCACTTCATGACCCAGAAAGAGGTACAGGCCACATTGTTGGCAAGTTTTCTACTGATCGTGGCCATGTCGATTTGATGACAGATTTAGAAGTCATGGCTGATGCATTGAGCGCCATTGTCGAAGCCGATAAAACATGGGTTCGCCCACAGAATTAGAAAGCGCAAATTAGAATAGAAAAGCTGCAGAGCTTGGCAGCTTTAAACTTAGATTTTTATAACGAGATTATGATTCATGTATGCATATCAATATTATTATTACAACTATAATTCTATCAAAAAATTACTACTCGGCACCCTCCTCTTCATAGGACACCATTATCCAAAGACTACAGATCTGGCATGAAACAGCAATATGGAAGCCGCCTGTTCCGTCAGGACTGCCTTCTTCCAAATCTTCTTCCTTCAAAACCATAGCTCCTTCACTCGTGCATCTGGGACAGTTTCTAGTCCAAGTGGCTTCTCCGTTGATGTCGGTATAAACAAAATCGTTCAATGTATATTCATCGAGGCCAGCTCCAGTCACATTGAATCCATTTCGTGCGCAACTTTCAGCTAGCTCCTGGTCGTAAGCTGCCCTTTTCTCTGGATCCGATAAGATAGAATATGCAATTTTGATATCCTCAACAGTTGCAAAAATCTTTGTGGGTAGCGTTAAATTTTGCTTTGAGGTGTTGAGATTCTCGTTTAAATCATTTTTCTCTTCTTGTTTTGTTTTTGTTGTGTGGGGTGTTATGTTCTTGTCTGGATGCGATTCAAAGAGTCTTGAATGATACGCTGCTCGTAGCAGGTCACGAGTGAAAGAGGTGTCAACACCTAAAATATCATAATGATTCTTTTTCATTTTTTTTTTGCTTTTACGTCCTCTGATTATTTTCTCGCCATTATCGGTGAATATACTTGAAGCTCTTATTAGATGATTAGGAGTACTGCTTATAGTATCCGCGATGAGCATCTCAACTTAGACCTACCCAAGAGAGACACACTCTAGGAAGAAATAAAAAGATATTGAAAAGAATGGAGAAAAAGGAGGGCAAAACGACCGAACTCAAAGTCTTGTCCTGTTCTAAAGAGCCCGAATTCGTTGTGGGCTCTTTTTTCAACGGTTTACAAATCCCAGACTCCACAGAGTTTGATCTTTTCAAACACAAGACTCAAAATGGGAAATTCGCATTACACGGAGAGAATTCAACGCTAGAATACAATGGACAAACCGAATCTGATGAACAAAACGATTATGTGGTTGCATTTTATGACAAGAAAAGCAGGGCTGTTCAACTCTTCCGTGCACCTATGATTCCAGCTGTAGTGACCTCAAAAGAACATAGAGTCCATAAAGGCCCTAAGGTCAAGTCGAAAGGTTTGCGTAACACAGAACAAAGAAACGCTTTGGGTAAAGAGTTCGGTACCAAGAAAGTCAAGGCCAAGATCACCAACTACGACAGAAACAGAATTGACTCCAACAGATTGGAAGGTATTGAGGCTGATATTGTTGACACAGTTACCGATGTTGTTTCTGCTGACCCAAGTTCTAGAGACATGTACGAAAATCCTGCCGCTAGCTCCGTCACTCCTCTTGTTGACGCTGAAGCCACTAATGTTGAGGATGTCTACACTCTCGAGAGCATAATACCGAGCAAAGAATGGAACTCCATCCGTGTTCATTCCATCATGGAGGAAGAAGATTTGGAAAAACGTTTGGAGATGTTGCCCTTTGGCAAGTCTGCATTTGTGGCTAAGAAGTTGTCTCAACACATTTCTAACGGAAACACTAGAAAGGTTCAAATGTTACACTACGCTTCGTTGTTGTTTGGTGTTTACTCTAACCGTAGAGTTACAAATAAAAATAATCTTATGGAACGTTTGGAGAACAAGCCATCCGAGATTTTGGTAGATGGCATTTTGGATAGATTTGCTGCAGCCAGAACCACTGGTTTTGGTAAAAGAAAAGAAAATTCTTTTGTTATTGATCCTTTCCATGAAGATAAATTGCTTTGCTACTTGTTAGCTCTCATTCTCCACATAGAAGACTTCATGGTCGAGATCAATCCCTTGGCCAATGAACTCAATATGAAGCCAACAAGACTTATCAACCTTTACCGTGCTTTGGGCGCTACTATAAAGCCTGCTGGAGCAAGCATGGCAGAGGCTGTTGGTATCTCCAAAAAGGATGCTGGAACTTACAAGGTTGCAGTATTAAAGGTTCCTTTCAAGCAACCTGAAATGATCAGAAGACGCGCAAAGTAAATGTAACAAAATAAATAAATATAAATTTTAGGGAAAAGAAGATCAATAATTGTAAATATATTTGCAACCGTACCTTTTGGCAGCTGTTACTTGTTGCATTATGTCAGTAAATGCCAATTTATAAAAGGTAAAAACTATGAAATTCGAAATTTAAAATACACATTTCAAGTAGGTTTGTCGCATATCAAAATTTGAAATACTTCCCAATGATGTTAAATTGTATGGGGTTGTTAGCTATAGCTTGATGGATCAACTACTTCATACTTCCTCCAGACCTCAAGCAAGTCAACAGATAAAACAATGAGTGTTGAAGACGAAAAGCTTAGCAAGACTCTTGCTGAATTGGCCAATTGTGAACAGGCAATGGGCGATGCAGAGAAAGATGTGGAGATCTATCGCATCAAGAAAACCCAAAGCATCTACGCCAATAGACGTGAAATTACAAGTAATGTTCCTAAATTCTGGTACATTGTTCTTGCAGAGAATGATAGTTTTGGTGATTACATTCTTCCTGAAGACTTTAAATACTTGGAGTTCATCACTGATATTTACGTTCACTACGATGTTGCAGATCATGACGACAAAGCCCGCTACAGAGACTTCTCAATTACCTTTAAGTTTGATGACGATAAAGGCAGAATTGAATCTCAATCTGTCACGAAGAAATTCAAAGTCGATGATGTAGATGGTGAGGAAGAGCTCACATCTGAAGTTACAAGTATTAAATGGCCAGAGGAGCTAATGGATATTTGTCCTGCTAAAGTAAAAGCAAATAAAAAAGAGAGTGGATACACAGCTGAAGAAAAGAAAAGATATAGACAAGGTATGAAGACGTTTTTTGCATACTTCGACTGGACTGGGAAAGCACCTGGTAAGGAATTCAAGTGTGGGGCAGATTTGACCCGTCTCATAGCGGAAGACTTGTTCCCAAATTCTGTCAGATACTATGTTGAGGCTATCAATGCTGATCAAGGCAGCGATGTGGACTCGTCTGAGGGTGAAGAGTTGGATGTCAGCGACGACGAGGAGAACGAGGAACTTGACGAAGCTCCACCAGCAAAAAAGCAAAAACAGTAACTGATTTTTCTTAAATAGGCAATATATTAAACTTGGACATTTCTGACAGTGATTCTCAATGAACCGGGGATGCACCATAATCATACATCATGAACATTTTTAGTATCTTATATACTTTTTGTTTATTATTAAGTTCTTATAAACTTCAGGTAATTTATTTTTATTTTGTGATGTTATCCCTTTCATTTATACTTATAGACCAATGATTTATTGGCTGCAAAAGGTCCACTAAGTCCAGATCTTGGGCCAACTATCAAGAAAATTTTGTTTGCAACAATAAGAATTCACGAATAAATAAAAAGCAAAAACAGGTATTATTCCTCAACTGACATCGTTTCAGATTTATCCTAAAGCATCTACACGACACTCGCTACCCATTTATTCGCATACAGTGGGGATGCAAATTATAGTGAGACCACTTTTCGTCCCGCTCCCATTTCTCCCCAGACCAAACCCCTTGTTAATAGTCTTGTGTCCATGTTGGCACTCAAACGGTTTCTCTCTACGGCCGCAAAGCCAATTGCCCGTGACGTTGTAATTGTTGGCGGAGGACCAGCAGGTCTTTCTCTTCTAGCCGCTCTCAAGAACAGCCCCACTACAAAGCATCTTAAATGTACCTTAGTGGAGGCTCTGAAACTACAGCTGGTCAGAGATTTCATAAATGATCCACCAGAAAAGTTTCACAACAGAATCATTTCGCTAACACCTAAATCAGTCCTGTTTATGCAAGAGAAGTCTGGAAGTTGGGACTATCTTCATCAAGACAGAATCAAATTTTACGATAATATGGTTGCATATGATTCTCAAGATCCAGATGCTCGTATTCATTTTGATGCCAGCACTATTGGTGTAGAATCAGGTCCTCGCCCTGAAATCGCGGCCATGTGTGAGGTTGTTCATATTCAAGGTTCATTACTTCGAAAGATAGATGCTCTTAATGAAGAGTTGTCTGAAGAAGAACAAGCTGAGATCATAGATGACGCTAAAGTCGTGAATATTGTATCAGGAAATACTTTGAGTTCTTCTGCTTCAGACGAGCCAGCTTTAGACTGGCCCATTGTCACACTCAGCAGTGGTGAAGTGCTTCAAACAAGACTTTTAGTTGGTGCTGATGGTCAAAACTCTCCTGTGAGAAATTTCGCGGATATCGAGTCTAGAGGCTGGAGCTACGATCGTTTTGGTGTGGTTGGTACTCTTAAACTTCAATTTAATGACTACAGAGATATCGCTTGGCAAAGATTCCTCACTACAGGTCCCTTGGCCATTTTACCACTTCCTGAAGACAACGCCACTTTTGTTTGGTCGTGTACTCCTGAATTGGCCGAGATTTTGATGAAGGTTGACGAGAAGATCTTCCCTCAATTGATTAATGCAGCTATGACTTTAGAAGAAGTTGATTTGAATTACATATACAAACTTTTGAAGGCTAACCCTGCTGATGAGCTGGTTCTTGAAGAGATAGAATGGCGCACCTCCCTCATCCCTGAAGATTACTTGGATGAGAAATACCCTGTCCCAGTCAGTGAACTTGTGGACGGAAGCAAAGCGCGCTTCCCTCTTAAATTTCTTCATGCAGATACCTACATTGCTCCCAGAGTAGCTTTAGTCGGCGATGCTGCCCATACTGTTCATCCCTTGGCTGGTCAAGGTCTCAACATGGGGCAGACAGATGTTGGCCTGCTTGTTGAAGCATTGGACAAAGGAATTGAGAGAGGTCTCGATATTGGATCCACTTTAGTCCTTGAAAGATACGTCGCTACGGCATGGCCTAGTAATCATGCATTGATGGGTGTTTGTGACAAACTCCACAAAATTTTTTCCACCGATTTCGGTCCAATTGTTGCAATCAGAGGATTCGGCCTCAAGTCCTTGAACTACTTTGATTTTGTGAAGGACACCATGGTGAAAGCAATCAGCGGGCGCTAATTTAAGGATATTATACATACGAGATCAATGATTCTATCTACGGATAAGACATACTTCATTGTAACCAAATGAAACGTTTGAAAGTAAAATTTGAAACGATAACTTGTAGATACCTGTGTTTCATGAATTATGTTCACATTGAATGTATTTAGATACAACAAAGACTCGAATAGAGAAAGATATTTATTAGGAAAGAAAGAAAAACAACTTGAATAAATTATCAAAAAAAAAAACTTTCAACTCAATGTTGAAAAAATAGGTCGTACCCGGATTCGAACCGGGGTTGGTCGGATCAAAACCGACAGTGATAACCACTACACTATACAACCATTAACGATCATTTATTTTAGTGCTTTGCTAAGTTTACTCAAGTACAATATTTCTATTTCTAGCTTATAGACCATTCTTCTTTTCATATATTTATATAACATTGGTTTATGCTAGAACCCTTGGTATTCCTAGGACTAGATGAAAATGAAAATCGTTTGCGCGTCCAAGCCTTTCATAAGCATAATCTCAACACTCTTTTTTGTGCCTAAGCGATATCGAATCAGAGACCGATAACAAAATGATTTACTTCTTTTTTTTTATTTTTTCTATTACATGATTTGAAGCATTGAGACTAATTGCAAAAGTCTTGCAGCCACAGTTCTTACACCTATGTACAGTCTAATACAACCCGGTATTTACCCCGGAGAATACTTCATCTGACTCACAGCCAATGTGAAAAGGGTTATGAATTCAATTATTGTCAAAAGAGCTTTTTCCTTTTCTCAAAAACACTTCTCGGACTTCTCTCATGTGATTGTTGGCGGAGGATGTGTTGGAACTGCGATCGCTAGTCAATTGCAGCTGGTTTCAGGTAATAGTGTGGCCTTGTTGGATCAACATGAAATGCTAGGTATGGAAACTACCAGTCGGAATTCGGAAGTGATTCACGCCGGTCTTTACTATCCTCCTGATTCCTTAAAAGCCCAATTCTGTTTACGTGGAAAAGAATTGATCTATTCAACGCTCGATCCCAAAGTTGTGCCTTATCAACAGTGTGGGAAATGGGTTGTCGCTCAGACAGAATCCGAGGGCGAGTATTTGGATAAACTTGCACAAAATGCTGCTGGCCTTAATGTTCCTACAAAATTAATTCTGAAGAAAATGGCAAATGATATTCATCCTTTAATCAGAGCCGAGTTTGGTGCACTTGAGTCTCCAACGACAGGCATAATATCAGCACATGATCTTGTCTCATTTTGCAACGCAGAATTTGAAAATGCTGGAGGAACTGTCGGTTTACATACGAAGGTATTAGATATTGAATACGAAGAGCAATTGCTGAGGTACGTTCTTCATTGTGTTGTGGCAGATTCTCAGGAGCCATTCACGCTAACAGCAGATAATATCGTCAACTCTGCAGGTCTCTTCGCTCCCCAAGTTGCAAATATGCTACTTCCAGAAGATAGAAAGGTGCAAGGGTATTATGCGAAGGGAAGCTATTTTTCGTTTGCTCCTTTAGAACCTCTTGCAACCTCCAAGATAACCTCCAAATTGATCTACCCATGTCCTAATCCTAATGCCTCAAGTCTTGGAACACATCTCACATTTGATCTTGGTGGACAGTTAAGATTTGGTCCGGATCTTGAATGGCTTTCCGTGACTGATGCAAATGAATTGAACTACGACGTTAGTGTTGAAAACTTGGAAGGAGCGCTTGAGGCTATAAACACTTATTTGCCTTCAGTAAAACTAGAAGATCTCCAGCCATCGTACTCGGGAGTTCGACCAAAATTAGTCTCAAAAGATGAAAACAAAAAGAAGTTTGCAGATTTCTACGTGAAAGAGGAGCAGGGTTTTAAAGGTTTTGTGAATTTAATGGGAATTGAGAGTCCTGGGTTGACTTCGGCGCTTGCTATTGGAGAATACGTCAGGAGCCTTTATCATTCGTAGGGAAGATAGTCAACAATTTCTATAAAGACCGCATAATGCTAGAGCTAATCATCATTCATAAATTAAATATAAAAGTTAACGTTATTATTTTCTATCTATGCAGCCACCTTTCTTCTTTTTTCGTCATTTCCAATGCTTTTAGTGGGTAAATCCTTTGGCGCTGTTGCTAGTGGTTTCTCCTCAAAAAATTCGGACAGCAACGCCATGGAAGTGTCAAATCTACGCGATGGGTCTAGCTGCGTCATCAGAATCATTAAATCTAAAGCCTTTTCAGTAGCAGCGCTAAATCTGTTCCTTAGTTCTTGTCTGGAAGGAAGTGGATACACTTTCAATGCATCGTAATGAGGTAAGCTAGACACATTAGGCCAAATTTGCTCTGTAGGAGTACCAAGAGCTTTGAATGTGACATCTAATTGATCAATGTCGTCCTTTCCAGGTAAATAAGGTGTTCTTAACATTAGCTCTGCAAAAATAATTCCTACAGCCCAAATGTCTACGGCTCCAGTATAATGCTTTGCGCCAAACAATAATTCGGGTGCTCTATACCACCTTGTGACGACTTTGGGAGTAAGGTCTTCGTTAGCATTGCCGAATGCTCGAGCTAACCCAAAATCTGCTAGCTTCAATTGTCCATCTGGCGCAAGAAGTAAGTTATTGGGCTTCAAATCACGATGTAATATAAAGTTACGATGGCAATGATGAAGTCCACGAAGAGTCATTAAAAGCCACGATTTAATATCAGATGACTTAAACACTACAGATGTATCTTTGATCAAAACTTCTAGATCGCACGGGAGGAACTCTAAGACTAGGTTCAAGTTATTGTCAGGAGACATATACACATCCACCAATTCAATAACGTTACGGTGTCGAAGTTCTTTCAAGTACTTCACCTCTCGTATAGCAGACATGTCCAAGCCATCTTTAAATAGACCCGTCTTGATCTCTTTAATGGCTATTTCTCTATGAGAGAATACCTGCTTCCCCACATAAACAACGGCATATGTACCTTCACCCACTTTCTTATCTTTTGTGTATTCGTGGGTCATTTCAACTGCGTAATTGGATTAAAAGGCTTGTAAACTGACGTTTATAGACGCAGCCAAATATATGTATTAGGGTGAAAAGGTTGTGCAGGGCCAGAGAATGGTAAAGGAAATGTTAGAGCTGGAAATACTCAATTTAAATCGAAGAGATAAACGCATTTAGCTTTTAATTCTATTGGATAGTATTCAAATTCTTTTCGTGATTTTTTTCCCTTAAACTTCTTGATTTTAAAAATACTTTGGATGCAAATCAAAGAAATCAGCTGTCTACAACTTACAATAACGATATTTCTAAATGCACATAATTTCCAAATTAAAGATATTCGGCTTTTTTATAAGCCTTTGCACTCCCATTGACCGAAGACATACCAGCTGTTGCCACTATCGCCAATTACAAGACCACGGTACGTTCCCAGCTCTTGGCAGAGAATGTTCGCACGATACGAGCCATGTGTCTTATAAGGGCCATCAGGAACAAGTTTAGTATACTTTCCGGAAGGAGTCTCGATGACTAGCTTGAAGTTAGGGTTCACGCTAACATTGCTTAGTCCTTGCGAAGGATGTGCCTCGATTTCAAAATTATAGGCGTTTTTCAAAGCAATTGTACTTGTCTGTGGGTGTCTGATGTATAAATCATTGTTCTGACTTTGGATAGTCGGATACCGTGGAACGAATAAGCATTCCTTGGTGCGGCCACTGTGATACAATGGAATGACACAAGCTAATTCATGAATGTTGTCAAAGTGAGTCTGTAAACCCTTTGGTCCAGCAAAAATTTGCAACACTCCGATAGACTCTTTTTCTGGTAGAATGGCCTTGACTTTGGCAATTCTTTGTGGTCCATTCCAATAGACTTGGCACAAGGTGTAGTCGTTTGAAGTTGTGGTTGATGCTTTAATTAAAGTGAATAGTTCGACAGAGGGAGGAATGAGTATATCTACCTCGAAGACCTCTAAATCATGCATGCGCGTAAGCGCGTTATTGAAGTTTATGAACTCAAGCTGATGCTTTTGAAAGCTTGAGTACATCCGCGGCAAATGAAAAGCAACATTTAAGTCAATCGGAGGGAAGACATGCTGCAATTCTACGACGGAGGGTATATGTGTTGATACGATGTCAAGGGGTTTGGTAAGGAAATAAAATTCATTGGCGCCTTCAATATTGCAAATCAGTCCCTTCTGAAAGCAAATAAGATCAACCATTCGGAATGTTCCGTTGTTTTGCCTTGGAGATTCTATCATAACTGAAAGCCAGCAGTGATTAACCAGAAATTGGTCTGAATGGTAGAACTCGTTGGGTTTCTTCCAAAAGCCCAAGACGACCTCTGAAGGGATATTCAAGGCCTCGAGAAGTTTCTTGAAAAGATAATTGAGCTGATAGATTGTAGCCTCATTCTTTGCCATGACTTCACGAAGTTTTGGTTTGGAGCGCAGAATGTTTTCTCCTTCGTCGATGATCAGAAATTTGCACAAATGGAGCAAGACAGCTCTGATCTGGTCAGCCCGAGAAGAGCCAAACTTTACACTGATATCGGAGATGAGGTCATTTAGATCGGTATCACATCCGTATCTGGCCAGAAACTCGGCCACCTTTCGATTGTTAGTTTCAATTTCGAAATCTGCAATCTCATCAGGACCGAATGTCTCGCTGGTGTTGATATCTGAAATATATTCTAAAGGCTTGACAATGAAATTAGGCTCGCTTCTGACTACTCTTTTTGTTCTTGTTTGTTTATCTTGAGAGTTCAAGCTGTTCATTCGATTCAAGTCTGCTTTAACTTGCTGCCAAGAGTCATGATCAGACTCGAGCCTTGCTTCCATTGCATTCTGCTCAGGCTTCTTCTTGATGAGTTTCTTAAAGAGGTTTGCTTGACGAGATTTTTTGTTCTTGAAAATGGAGCTCATCAAATCATTGTCTTCAGGTAATGCGTCACTTTCGCTAGCATTTGCAAGCTCATTCTTTAATGACTGGAAATCTCTCTCATTTTTGTGTCTAATAAACGAACCAGCACTAGTAGCGCTTAACTCTGAGAGATTCAATACGTCACTTTGTAAAGATTTGATTGAATTCTTCAACTCCTCTGGGTACTGAGAGTAACTTTTCATCAATAGCTCGTTTGTTGCTCCAGAGGCTCTGAAATCTTCAGCATCAAAAGGCATTGCCTTGTGTTTTGGTGGAGGTGGCGGTGCTTCCTCGTCGTCTGAAACAGTATAAACGGTATTTCCCATACTTGGTTCAATATCGTCCTTTGAGAAGCAATTTTGTTTGGACAGTAATAACTCTTCACTCAAGAAACTAGAGTCACACAGGGTGGCTTTCCTCAGCACCAAATGGCTTTTTTCCAATTGACGCAAGTGATGCAATTGCATTTCAAGCTCTTGTTTCTTTTGAGAGATGGTCTGGAAGAATTCATCCTGGTCTCGCAGCATCTTAGGAGGTGAAGGGTCGAACGAACGACCTCTAATTGGGGATGCTTCTGGTGACATAAGTTTGCTTAGTCTTTTTGTCTGAGTGTTGACTGTATCTTCTGGTTGCTTCGTGAGAGTCAGGCTTAAGACATGTTGAGAGTAGAGGTGAACAGGTTTTGCCTTTGAACGCGATTGTTTTTGAAATGAACGATCGAACGTATCATCGAATGATTGGTTGTATTCGTCGATGGCAGGTGACAGTCTAGAAGCCACAAGCTTTCTCCCTGAGGAACCGTAGGTCCCAGAGCGATCATGAGAACGGTAGTCTGCTTTGATAGGTGTTACTGGGTTTGATCTCCTACCGCTATGTTTCAGAGATGATAATTCTACTAATGCAGGGGTCAGACTAGACTTGACTTTGGTGGGAGTAGGTTGCGCAGAGCCACTTTGGGAGGGAGGAAGCACATGTACAAAGTCTTTAGGGAAGATTCCCTCAGCACCATTACGAGATAAGCTTCCCTGCCACCACAGTTCGTCAACAAAATTGAAAACTTTGACAATTTCATTTTCTAGGAAACCCAAATCTTCGTCCTGTTCTCCAGTCCATGATACTTTGGTCTTAGCGAGGAAGGGAAGCGGTGGAAGGGACATCACCTGGCTCTAACAAAGATAACGAACAAACAAACAAACAAAGAAGCAAACAGTGAGTGATTTTTTATATATTTTCAAAGAGAAACGAATGAAATGTGGAATCAATGCTAACGCAGCTTCTGCTGAAGCGTTCTTAGTGTGCAGCTCTTGATCTTGCCAAAAGGCTTTGAAGGCAGTATGATTCCCTTCCCAAAGCGGCTCTAAAGTAAACAGAGTGTTGCCAGCAAGGGGACCCTTGCAGGACTTGATTTCCCAATCAATAAAGAAGGGAATAAATTTGGATTTGGAAGTGATAAAATCCGCTGATATATGAATTTTATCTAATTTTTAGTTTCTTTATTGTCTTTGGGTTAATTTGTTAATGAAGCATCTAATATGTCAAAGTGATTTGCCTGCATATAGAGTACCTTACATTTGCAGCCAATCTTTAAATCGAAGGCAGGCAAGTATTGGAGGATACGAGAAGCTTTATTTGAATTAATCACATAACTAATAAGAAGGAAAGTAAAAAAATAAAAAATGGAACATGACATCCACTACCGGTTGCGCGTTCTTTGTTTTCAGTTACCTGTACATTAAAAGTTTTATAGACATTTCCTAAATATAGTAATTCGTACGTCTTTTTTAGCCCACTTTTTTTAACTTCCATCTTATTTCTATATCGATTAATCTAAGCAAAATGTAAGTTTCAATTGTTTAGGAGTATTAGTCTGGTAGTAGCCATCAGTGAGAAAGCGCCGAGCCAATCACAGGCGAATTTCGAGGTTTGTGCCAAAACCACCTTAATTGCTGTCTCTTCGAGGAACCAATTCAGAATCGTGCGTACCACCACCTAAATTACGAATTTGGTCACGTTTGGTGGACCATACGCTGCTCCCTTAAATTGTATTAACAACAAGAGTACCAAAACGGCTACGATAATGAAACTCGATCCCCTTATTCAATAAAGTATTTAGCTACGTTTTGGCTTCTTTGATAATTTTTTTCTCTTTATTCCGAGGGATAAGCGTAGACGCATCTTCTTTCATTCAACTTTTAATTGAATACAGATTCAGAGATAATTGTCTATTCTTTGGAAAAATTGTACAATTTGAGATGGCTGCCCAGTTGCTCAGTCTATTGATTGAGAATTTTTATTGACAGTGAGCAATATTGATTCTACAAAATAAATAATCACTACTCGTTTGGTGGGCGTCATGAGTACAAAACACATCGGATTAATGTAAACAAACATGAGAGTTTTACTATCTTCAAAATATTATTCAAATAAACAAATCTTTCCAAAGTAGAGCAACTTGCGAAACCTTAAACTTAATGGCAAACAATTCATTTTGTGGATTAAAATCGGACATTCCCTAATTAAATCTCTATTTTCAAATGGATATATATTAATTTAAGATTGTTGACGAACTCCGCTCACGATGTCGTCCACCCTCAACAAAAGACAAGCACTCTCGATAGCAGTCTTGAGCGATTGCTGTTTAACTACTTCAGGCTCCCACACTCCAAGATCATTCATGTCAACGACCTTACCCAAATCACCATCAATACCAAAGCAATGGTGGCCCTCGGCATGCTTAGCTCTTAGTTGAGACAAGATTCTAATTGGCTTTCCTCCACAGTTTTGAATCAATGTTCTTGGAATAACTTCAAAAGCATCAGCAACAGCCTGGTATGGCCATTGAGCAACACCTTCAATAGTCTTAGCTTTTTCTGAGAGCTTGACGCTGACGGCCATTTCTGTAGCTCCACCTCCTGGACTTAAGGAAGGCTCGAACATGACATTTCTGGCAACAGCCATAGCATCTTGCAAATTACGTTCGATTTCGTTCAAAACATCTTTGGAAGCACCCCTAAGCATGATAGTACAAGCGGATGGGTCTTTACACTCAACAAGGTAAGTAAAGTATTCATCACCGATGAGCTCAACCTTGAAAAGACCACACTTGGTACCAACGTCAGACTCTTTCAAATCCTCAATTCTGTTAACAATAGTGGCGCCGGTAGCGCGGGCAATTCTGTTGTTGTCGGATTTCTTAACTCTTCTTAAAGCAGTAACACCGCCCTTCAACAAGTAGTGTTGTGCCAAATCGGAGACACCCTTTTCAGTAATCACCACATCAGGCTTAAACTCCAAAAGTTGCTCACAAATTAAGCGCACTTGCTCCTCCTCGATCTGCAAGATTCTATTCCAGTCCTCTTCCTTGGTAATCTCAATGTTAGTTTGGGACTCACCTTTCTTATATTCCAATGGGCAATCCAACAAAATAACACGAGGGTTCTTAATGTTACGCTTCATCTTGGGATGGGTTACGTCTTTGTTTAATAAGATACCGTCCAAAACTTCAGAGTCGGTGACTTCTCCACCAGGAATCTTCTCTATACGGGCATATCTCTTGGTGTCAACTTCCTTTTGGCCACCATTTTCAATAGCGACAATACGTACAGCTTTCAAAGCCAATTCACACATCTTCTGAGACCACTTATTAATATATTTTGTACCAATGGAAGACTTGATTAACCCAATCATGGCAGCGTCATCTTCAATGTCAACAGTCTTGGATACGGAATGAATAATTTCTAAAGCATCGGACAATGCTTGCTTCAAAGCTTGGATGATCACGACAGGATGCAAATTCTTTTCTATGTATGGGAAGGTTTGAGCAAGAATCTCACCGGCCAAGATGATCACCGAGGTGGTACCGTCGCCGACTTCTTCATCTTGTGTTCTACTTAGTTCAATCATTGACTTTGCAGCAGGATGGGACACGTCAATTTCTCTCAAAATCGCGTGGCCGTCATTGGTTAACGTGATTCCTCCCATGGGATCTAAGAGCATCTTGAGCATCGCCTTTGGTCCCAAACAGGTTCTTATGATGTCTGCCACGGCTTTCGCGGCAGTAATGTTAGACACTTGAGCCTGGCGGCCGCTCTGTCTTTCTGTGGATGTATTGAGATAGACTACGGGAGCTTGCATCGTCGGGTCCTGGTGTTGGTGGAAAGAATGTTCGGATTCAGATCTGGAGTAAGTGGTAGGAGCACTATAAATTTTTCAGCTCAGAAAACAATTTCCAAGAATGCGCGAGGGAAAATTTTAAGGACTCCCTTTTTTATTGATTATTATTATAACTTAATTTTTTTTTTCTTTCAGTTTTCTGAAACTCCATTGAAGGAAGGTTCTTATGAATGGATGTCTCTGTATTGCCTTCTCAGGTTTGCAACTACACTAACATATGGGAATTTTTTTTGAGTGATATTCAAGTTGGAATAAAAAACAAGAATTCTAGAGTTGTTTCGTTATTTTTCTCATCTCATTATTTTCTTGAACTGTTTGAATAGTGTTTGTATCAGTAATCATAGAGATATTGAACGTAATGAGGGAGACCACAAATTGTAAAGTTTAATGATTTTCTTAAAAAATACATTAATTGTTTATCAAAATAATTTTCCTTTTTTTGTGCAAATCACCGCTTTTTTTTCTGTTCTTTTCGGGCCGCACCAACTCTATTAGGTATGAATTTCAACCCCACGTCAGCACTGTCAGATCAATGGATTTCATTAACACGAATTTCGTGACTTTAAAAGACCTTGATGCAGTCGACGAGAAAATCGCAACTCTCAATGATGAGAAAAGAATTGTGACTAACAATTTGAGTTCACGGGTCAATTCAACCTCTTCTTCCCCAATAGTCTCCGCCAAGGTGACCCAACTCATAAACGACTTATCATTACCATCAACACCAGAACATGTGGGTGAACTAATAAATAGATATGGTAATCTTGAGGCTCTTGTTCTATTGAAGAGTCTTGTTGAAAAGAAGGCTGCATTGGAGAAAAAACTGGTTATATTGAACAAAGCTGCTAAACTCGAAAGCAGACTCCAGCAGGTTGGTTCTTCTGCTCCCATCGAAGAACTAATATCCAGTTTAAAAGATTGCAATGAGTTAATTGCACTCGAGGATACTCCAGAAAGTGTCAAAACTGTAATTCTGGATCTTCTGGGTACCCTCGCAGAAAACCGTAAGACATCTTTGTCAGAGAAACTCCTGGATGCTCTTACGGAGATTCACTGGCTCTCGGCAAAGGAGTCTGTTGTAATTGAATCTAGTAAGTTAAAAGACCTTTCGAAACTATGCAATGAACTCATAGATTTACAGGCCGCATGGAAAAGCCCTTGTTATCCGGAAACCTGGTGGGCTATCGACACGCTACTTAAGCCATTTAAGGTAAGATTTAATTTTCATTTCCGTCAGGATACGAAGGCCAATAGAATCTCAAAACCAGAATGGGCTTTCACATATGTTGAAGACTTTCTTACAGACAACTTGCCCACACTCGAATTGATAGTTGGAGAAGCATTACTTAAACACAAAAGAATTGCTGCTTTTGAGGTAATTTCAGTAGTTTTGCAGCCCGTTAGAGAAAAGGTCGCAGAAATGATGAAAATAATAAACTCTAACATTGAAGCTTGTGAAGCTGGCGACTCAACTGCCGAACAGAATGGCCGTCTTCTATCGCATCTCATCTTTGAGTCGACATCTTTTGACCAGAGACTCCGCAACATTTATAAATTCAATCCTCATGTTGTAAATTTCAACGAAGCTCCCCAAAAGAAATGGCTGGGTCTTACCGGAGACGTATTAGTCGGTGATTTGGGGGAAAGTGACGCAGTAAACAACTGGCTTAATTTGGAGCTTCAATTAGCCAAGAAAAGATTTGACACAGAAATTGTCGGCGCCAGAGATGCTTTTCTTATTGATAAGGACTTTAGCGCGGGCTCCAAACAATCCTGTAGTGCAATTCTGCCTAGTTACTCTGCTTACGGATTAGTGAAGCTCTTCGAAAACTTGACAACCCACTTCAAAACTCTCAGCATAGTCAAGTATCAATTAAAATATGTATCTAGAATTCTGCTTTTGTTTCTTGATGAGTATCTTGAAGCACTCAATTCACAGTATCGCATCTTCTGTGAGTCCAATAATCTGAACATCATTCTGACAATTCTACCCGGTGCAACAAAAAATGAGCAAGTGTTGTCAATTCAAACAGCTACCACAAATGGCCTTAAGGCATTGGAGACATTGACTGGGCTCTACTGTCTGGCTAAATATACCGTTGGAAAAATGAGCGATTGGGAAAACGAATTGATCTTCATCCAACTATGGGACTATTATAAAAGCATCCTGACTAAACTGGACTCAGATTCGTCCATCTTTGAATCCACTATTAACGATTATAAACCATTAGTGCAAACTATTATGGATCGTTACGACTTGTTTTTTAAGAAACAAACTAAAGAGGTCTTAAAGGGGTACGTCAATGGACTTCAATGTAATATCTCGGCCAAACCAGGAGAATCCGAAGAAAGGGAAAGATCATCTCAACTTTCGAACTTCACTACAATGCTAGATGCATATTTATCCTACTTGAAAAGAAACTTGCCAGAGATTGATTTCTACTTAATATCGTCAAAGGCTTGCGACTCGATTTCACTGACTTTACTTGAATACGTCATCAGAAACAACAAATTTAGCAAACAAGGTGTCAAAAACTTCAAAGATGATATTCAGTACTTGGAGAGTGTTCTTTCTGGCGTATTGCTTTTGGACCTGTCTGGTACTCTCTCTAATAAAGACCACAGTTCACTTAACAAAGTACATCAATCCATCGAATTACTAGAACACTTCGATGTCAGTGCGGCCAAGGTCATGAAGTCGCTGTTCACTGACTCAGAAGGGATCCGGGCTCAATTTAGCTCTCGTCTTGTAAGCCTCAGTGATGAGGATATTAGAGATCTACTTTATAGAATCTTGTGAGAAACCAAATAATAAAGCTAGCATATCATTCTAATCTAGAATATTCTATTTCAACTTTTAAACTCGCAATTTGAAATTCTATAAAAATTATGTCATCTCCAATGTTATCTGTAAATTAGATAAGCGTTCATATAAACCAATTTGCATCGCGCGTTGGTGTAAACAGGCTTAATAACTACAGAAACATCTAATACTAATATGTCATTAACGCGTAAAAGAGTATGTTTTTAATAAAAACAAGACTTCATTTCTCATTGAATACAAAACTGACCTCAGCAATTGGCGGATGCCCCAGCCCTAGCGAAAAGACCACTCCACAAGTACACGTCTATCGCTAAACTTTTCAACGTCAAAGATGGCCAACAGCACATTCTTCTTCCTAGAAAGCCAGCCGGAGTTGTTGTAGGAAGAAGTAGTTCATGTGATATTAAATTATCGGGAAGCGATATCTCCTCTAAACATTGTCAATTCTCGCTCTCAATCAATAATCGAAAAGAGTATTTGCTTCTTACAGACACTAGCTCCAATGGAACATCTGTCAATGGTGAGGTTTTAGGAAAAGGTTCCACTTCTCTACTCCGCAGTGGTGACAGAATTCAATTCGCTGGAAGCTCAACTTACATATTCCGTTATCTTTTAGATGACCAAGAGAACATACCTCGAACTTTCTTCGATGACTATATCCTACAAGAACAGCTCGGAACGGGACACTATGCAATTGTTAAGGAAGCCAGAGATAGAACCACAGGTGATATTGTGGCAGTTAAAATCTTCCATCCTAATAAATCAAAAGGCGCCGGCTCTGAGGAAGAGGAGGCAAAGCTTCGACAAGAGATGAATTTGCTTTTATCAATCAACCATCCAAATATAGTAAAGTTTATATCTCATTATGTTGAGCCTATCAATGAGTACTCGTCAACAACGTACTTAGTGTTGGAGAAGGTCAACAATGGCGAGCTCTTTCAACGTATTGTAAACAAACTGAAGCTAGGTCAAGAAGAAACAAAGTCTCTATATAGACAGCTTTTGTGTGGTCTCAAATATCTACATGACGCTAATATCATTCACAGAGATATTAAACCAGAAAACATCCTACTAGACATCTCTCCCAGAACCAGCGCGGCCCAGAAACAAACGGGCGCCTGGGATGAAAATGAGCTCGATGTTCGTGTCAAAATAGCTGATTTTGGTTTGGCAAAGTTTATAGGTGAACGGAAATTCACTAATACTCTTTGCGGCACACCGGCTTACGTTGCCCCTGAAGTCCTCAACAACAACCGTAATTACTCCACTAAGGTGGATATATGGCTGGCTGGTGTATTGTTATATGTTTGTTTGTGTGGGTTTCCACCATTTAGCGACGAATTAGCTCCTCCAACGATGAGGGAACAAATCCTTCTGGGAAAATACGCATTCTACTCTCCATACTGGGACGATATCAGTGACAGTGCCCTTGACCTTATAAGTAAATTGCTTATTGTAGATCCAACTAAACGTTTTGACGTCGAGCAGGCAATTGATCACTTCTGGTTCCTGGAAACTACAAACTACGAAACCAATGAACAAGAGAGGCCAAAATCAGACTCTCAACCCATGACGCTTCTGCAGAAACACACGTCCAATCTCCAAGAGTGATCTTTAATATAAAAAAAGAGAAATTACAAACATTGAAGGGAAGAATGAAAGGAGGCAACGGCATCAAAAGTTTATACCATTATCTAATTTATAGAATATAACAGTTTCTGGGATTAAAGAACAGAGTAATAGCTTACAAGAATTTGTGAGCATGATTAATTAAGAGAAGATTAAATCTTGCTCTTGTGTCGTTTATTGGTATGTACAGAATTGTCGTTGCTTCATTCCATGAATTTATAATTTCAAGGCAGCTATTTCGTGCTGCCGCGTGTGAAAAAAGGTTGTAAGAAGGGTTTGGTTAGATATAGCCAAATCCCGATATTGTTGTGGAAGATTTTGAGCTGGATTGTTCATGACTCGATCAATTTTTGATCTTATGCCTTCTAAATTAGTCAAAACACTATATGCGCTGGGGGTATTGCCCGATCTTACATGTGCATCAAATTGACCCATAAGACAAGAGATGTCACTATGTGATTCGACACCAAGTTTGAACCACTGTAAAGCTTGAGGGACATTATCGAATACATTAAGCTCCAAAAAGCCAAGTGATGAGAAACATTCTTGAAGTCCCCTCGAAGCACTCAATTGTAGGTGATATCTGGATAGTTCTGGATCAGTGATTGTGTATAGTTGTGCTAAGAAGTAGTGGGCCTTTACAATGTTAGAGTCAAGTTCTCCAAATTTGATGGCCTTTTCGAAACAAAGCTTTGCTTTATTTAAGTCAGGGCGCGGGCTCAAGTATTGATAATAATATGCGCCCAAATTAGCATAGACATGACTCGCTAAAATTGTATCATTTTCCAACTCTAAAAATTGCTTCCAGTACTCTGCCGCTTGGTCATACAACAGCTTAGACAAGGCAAGATCACCAGCTAATTTGAAAACTAAAGGATGATTCACATCGCTGAGTTGTTTTAAAAGCTTGTTTGCATGCTCAAGATCTTCTTTGGATGTCTCTTTCAGTTGAATTGCCTCAAAGGCTAACATTGTGATGGCATCATTGTTCCCCAACTCAGCGGCCTGTTCAATCAACTCATTCTCCAAATCCACCAAGTTCTTATTTACTGACTTCGTAATACTACGAATGTCATGTAATATGGAGCGGAGCATCATTAAATCTACGTGTGTGGCAAATTTTGGGAGTCGTATTTCATCTGGTGTGTCTAACTTATCATAGACACTATTGAGCACAGACATTACCTTCTTGTAGACGAGACGCGAGTCATTGTCATAAAGCAATCTATTTATGGTTTTCTTTTTCGGGAGTATGGTTATAAGATTTGGTCGAGTGGCAGTCAGGGCAAACCTTCGGAATGTTAGCGTTAGGCTCATTTTTCAGTTGGTTGAAGATTCGATTTCAGAAGATATATTGGATACATAAGCTCACTACTGTTGTCACGTGATTTCGATTTGATGAGCGCTTCTCCCTATGTAGATCAATCTACTATAGGAAGGAACGCCATTTATCAACTCATGTTCTTGATAAATATTGTTTTTTTTTTCTGTTGTTGCATTTGACACTTTTCTCTTATTATTTAAATTCATTACTTGTCGCTTTTGTATCTTTTATTTATTGCTTCATTAAGCCTAACTCTTAACTATCCCTTCACTTTGCCAAACCTAGCTTTAAGCATTGCCATTATAATCAATAAACGTGTCGACATGACTTGTTGAAGCAACTGTATTAGGAGTGGCTCCTGCGTTTGAATTGGCAGGGCTGTCTTGATAATTATCGGTCATGTTTATATCAAACCCATAATGGTTTTGACCTGTCTCTTCATAATTTGAACTGTTTACCGTAATAGGCTCAGAGTATTCGGAGTAGGAGTTTCCATACATTCTTCTCCCACTAGGAGGTGCCGGTGTAGAGAGTCGGCCTTCTGGGCCCTTTTTTAAACCGCTTTCTGAAGCTGGATAGGAATGTACATTAGTAGATGGGCTGTGGATTAGGTTCTCTTGTTGAGAGTGTTGTGATGCAATGAGGTTGTTATTAGGGGTCTGCACGGCAGAAAAGAAATCGGGAGTTTCGGAGAAAAGCTCGTTGTAGGCTCCTTCGGGTTTACGTTGGCCCTCAGGGTAATTCTCGGGCTCAATGCTATCAGAGGCAGCTTGATCGAACCGACTTGAGCCAGGGACCAGCAGTCTGTTACTTGGTTTAGCGGACAGCGATCCTTCAAATTCTGGTTTGATATCGTAGTTAATGTCTCCAGGTGTTGAGCCATTCCAACTCTGAATGTCGTGCTTAAGTTGGAAATCTGACTTGGCTCCAGCGCTGCTTTCAGGAAGGTCAATATAGTCTTTAGTATTAGAAGCAATGCGTGAGTCTGCTTGTCCGTATGCAATGTCGGAACTTTGAGATGGTGTATGTGTATCGTGGAGATGCAGCGGTTTATGTGCTCCGGTGTTCACAGGAGCTGGCGGTATACTTTGAAATGGTACATGTGAATGCGCTACCTGTGCGTTTTCCATCAAAAACATCTGTAGTATCTCAAGTGACTGTTTCACACCAACCAAAACGTGTGGGATCTTTTCCCCGCCAGGTGAATAGAAAGCGTTACTCACTTGCTGACCCTCTGAAAAATCTTCACAAATCGACCATTGGTTTAACTCTGCGTTGACTCCATTATAGAAATACACTGAAAATTGTGGCTTGTGCGACAAGCTGATCCGCAATTCATTATTCTCTTTGCTGATGTTATTATCCAATAGAGAGCACGACAAGACCGAGGAAACAGGGTAGAATACTCTGAATAAAATCTTTGAATCATTTGTGGGAGCAGAGAAGAAATAATTGATCTCGTTGTTTTTGCGTGATAGCACAACCAGTAGGTCAACGTCAGCCATAAATTGCTTTACGCAGAAAGGAGCGAGATTCTCTACGGATTGTACCAAAGAAGGATTATTTTCTCCCGTCTTCACTCGCTGCCATGACCCCACAGAAAGTGATGAGCAGTCTACAAGGTTGTACAAGTGTAGCTGGCTTTGGTGAGCTTCTAGCACTTGGTTAGCAGATGTAGGAATGTTTGAAAACAGGCTGGATCTTGAAGAGGCATAACTAGGTACATCTTGTGATTGCATGCCTACCGACATAGAGTTTGAGCCATTAGATGGATTATTGGAACCTTTTAATCTGTCGAGTTTCCGAAGCTTTGCACGCCGATTTTGAAACCAAATACGCACGGCCTTTTCAGACATTCCCGTACGATCACTAATTTCTTTGCGTTGCTCGGGCATTGGATTTTGATTCACTTCGAATTCCAGTAGAAGGTACTCAAGTACTTCACCCGAAGCACGAGTTCTCTTCATGGTGGACTCGTCAGACATTTGGAAATAAATTCAAAATCTTAATCAATTGAATATCAGACTAATTTGATCCTCGGATTCTCTTTAAATGGCAATGTTTACTAGGTGCAAGCAGCCCAATCTGAGGCAGGGTGGTAATTTAAATTTCTTGTTGATGCAAGCAATTTAATGAAATAGGCCACCGGTGAGTGGATTGGAAGATTAAATCGGGGCTTGAAACGTTATTGCACACGATGCAGCCAACAGAAATATGATTGGCTCTGTTTAAAGAGAAATTGGTCAATGGACACAAATGAGGGAGGTCTTTAGAAATCACTAATTCCAACTAATTGAAAAAGAGAACAGTATACAATAATGAGTGGTGCGCGCTTTGTGCAGGAATCTCAAATCTTGTTATATTACCCTGTTACGCAAAAGGAGATCATGAAGGGTGCAAACGGGGGAATTACTTAATTTTAAAGCTATTTGGTTCTTTAAATGTAAATTTTATATTGGCAAGATTATTTATACATTCCAAATTAGCCTTCTTTTGGCGATGGATCCTAGTCCGCTCCCGCGGATCAGCGACTTGCAGCCGCGATGTATGCCTTCGCCCCATGCGTTAATTAAACGTATGGACAGGAAGGTCTCACAAGATACTTAAGGACACAATTTATTAAATTGTTGCGGACTTGTGATGATATCTATGTGAAAATTGTCTTTTTGATTTTTGAATTGATATGTTTCATTTTTATTTTGATTGGTAGTTCTCAATATTAAGTATTAAGAATTGTTGATTGTGTGTCTGTAAGAGATCTTGAAACCTATAAGATCGTAAGACTTGAAACAGGGTTTAAAGTCCAAATCTGGCTTCCCTATATTAATTATTATGAAGTATACAAATTGAACTCCATGTCAAAAGACATGAAATAAAATTTTTAAGAATTAAACTGGCTTTAGCATGTAGTCGTAATTATATTCGAGTCTAGAGGAGGATCTCATCAACGGTCAAATCTTCGAAGGCAGCAAAACAATGTTTCACCGAGCGCCAGTGTCTTGAGGTGGGCTCCCAGCTCAAGTACAGTTTTCGAAGTGTTTCCAAAAGCATTAAGTTTTGAATGTGCTTAATGTGCATTAGGTCATTGAGTAGACCCCGGACACACCATGGCAAATGGTACATATTTTTCTCTAGGTCTCCAGTAGCTATATTTAATGAGGTTTCTTTCGCCTCTCTTCTGTGTCGAACACTTGTAGTCTCCAAAGCAAACCTCAAACCTGTCTCAAAGACACTTATATCTCCGTGTAGTATACCATGTGTCCCATTCAACTGTATAGCACCATGAGTGATTTCCAGTAGAAACCAAAGGAGATTGTGGTCACCGTAACCAACATTTTCCATCGTAAGCACAACAGAGATAAGATTGATGACGAATAATGGAACATCCGATCCTTCGTCCACATATATGCATCTGTAAATGTTTGGGTGGCGAATGTGTTGCGCCAAAGCCGAAGAAAGGGGAACAAATTGATCAGTTACAGACCCTGACAATGTCACCTTTACGTTATTCGCACATAAACACTGCAATGCTTCTTTGATCGAGTGACTGAGTACTGAGGAAGGTTTTTGAAGCTCAAACAACTCATTGATGATCTCGTTTTCGCTTTGTGTGTACGCACGAATAACTACCTTAGTGTCAAGGCCCGCATAAGGACCCAAATTGGTGCCAGCAATACTCAAAAGCCCAACTTTCTTTTCAGATAGGTCAAAGCGCTCGCTCTCAATCATCATTTGAGCTAATAGCAAAAGAGAAGGCGAACCAATAGAGTTTCCAACAAAAAACACAAAATCGGCGTCGCTTATATCCTGAATCCAATTGAGAAGGAGATTAAACGATTCTTGTGCTCTAGATTCTATCGTTCCAAATCCCTCTAAAGAAATTAATTGGATATCACCATACTCGCTATATCTTTCATCTAACCAGGATTCTAAGACTTCCAGAGCTGATCTAGCGAATTTGGAAGAAGTTCCTGTACTTTGGCCAATGACCAATTTCACAAACTTTGGAGGTAAAAAGCTATGAAGTGATATTACTACTGCCTTTTTGGCCAATTTTTTCTTTTTCGATGAAATTGACCCGTTCGTTGACGTATATAAATGTCTTTCGGACGTTTTGTCGCCGTAAAGCATTGCCTCACCAAGCAAACGTATTTTTGTTGTCATTGTAATTACTCTGAAATTCTCATGCAACTCTGGTAGTACACCAAAAAACTGGCTTTGATTTTGACTTTGACTTTTACTCTGGTCCTTACTCACATAGACGCTTTTAATAGACGAATTGGAGGATAACACCTCGTTATTGCTCTGACTATGAGCCATTTGGTGTAATTGGGACGATGAGGCCAGGGCCTTTCGTAGACCATTTGCCCGTCCATTTTTATTCATGGTATCCATTTTAGTATCGTTCCCTCCAGCTAAAGGAGGAGAATTATTTCGGATGGGCTTTATAGCCGCCATAGATGACTCAAAGAACTCATGCGCCACCGCAGGTTTCTTCTTATGATTATACTTAACAGGATGAGTGCCAGTTCTGGTGCCTGCAACAGATAGTTCCACATCCGTATTTCTGTAGTGTCCTGAAATTGCATAATGACAGGAATCTTTTGAACTCTCGAGTGTTTGTTTAGCTTCTTTGAATAACTCTGCTGTTGATTGATCCTCAACGTCGCTCTCCAAATCGGGAGCAGACTCCGCCAGAAAAGAAAGCCACAGAAACCATCCTGTAGTAGCAGCTTCACCTGTGGAGTTAGTATTTGTATTATTTGGTGCTTTTGTGTCATGCGCGTGTGCTGCATCATCCGTTGAACCATAGAAAATACGAGACCACAACCATGATGAATCTTCCGGTTTCGGTGTTTCTGCTACATTATTAAGAGGTTCTGGAGGAATTGGCTCTGTGTTGTTGGTCCAAGGCCAGATTCTAGCTGACCGTGCAGCTTGTTGGTTGTTTGATGTGGGTGGGTTTTCGGGAGATTGTGGCAACAGGGGCGCTGGGGAGTCTCCCTGGATTTTAGGAGTCTTCAGCAGCCACCATGAGCTACCAGTGGTGTCATTCATTCAATCAATTTGAAGGCACGGTTTGTAAATTGAAGATGTTGCGATTGAGATCTTAAGACAACAAGTGAACTTGTGCGAGAAATGTGTAGAAATCGTATTTTTATTGTATGATTTACAAAATAGATCCTGAATCTTGAGTCTTGTGTGTCGCAATTGAGTACTTTATTCTTGAAGTTGGACTATTTGAAGAGATCTTTACACGGCGAATGTTAATTATGTACGATGTAGTAATTCTACAGAGGCGTATCTCGCCTTATCTGGGAAAGACAGTGTGAAATGTGTATTGTGAATTTTAAAACATACAAAATATAATTTCAGAAGAGATATCAGTCGCTTTGATTTATTTAATTTTTTTTGATTCTACATTTTATGTTTCTTTCACTCTCGAACTAAATCATTCTATACATAGCAAAATCAACCTTTTGAAGGAGCAAACCCAAATCAGATATTTTTTTTATCCATTCTAAGATCTTTGGGATTTGCTTTAATTCACCATTGAGATTTATTTCAACTTAATTTATTTTGAGATAAAGACTGCTAATTGGTTTCGATAGATACAAATTGATGACTTCTGAAAAAACCACATTTTCGAATAGCAAATTTAAATGAGTACTTTCAAATTAACTCTATTTGATCAATTTCATAATCAATCGGTATTCAAGAAGCGTCTTTAATTTTTGACCTAAATGTCTTTACCCCAGATTCTCATATTTGTGGCTTATCATAGAGCAGCCAGTAAAACTACTTCTTCCTTTTACATACAATTGGCATTTCAAATCCGAAAGACTGTCTCAATATTGTTCTCTATCGAGTATCTATAGCTGACAGTAAAGTCACATCTTATAAATATGTCAGATCCATGGAGAGAATTGGCAGACAAGCTTGTGAAGCGAGATAAGGCTGAGAAGACTGACTCAGAATACTTCCAGGCCTTCACGCAAATGGCACGCTTAAGGGCTACAACTGCTGATGCAACTTTGGATAAGCTCGTTCGAGAGAATTGCGAGATAAGAGAAGAAAACGAGACCTTAGTGACGAGACTCAATACTCAGACGGTGCGACTTGAGTCCGCCAATGACCAAATACTGGATCTTCAGAAAATGCTTAAGAGTCAAGAGTCCAAGATGGCAAAGCTACAGAAGAGGCTCACTCAGATGACACAAGAGTTGGCAGAAAAGAATCGCCTGTTTGAAATTCTCAATGATGAACACTTAATAGCTCAGATACAGCTAAACGTATTGAAAGAGCAGAGCGAACGCGGGCCGCGCTCATAGCTCACTTAAATCCCCTTCAAAAAACACGGAGTGTTTCAAAATTGAAACCCCCCTTTATAGAATAATAGATATGTATTTGATAGTGTATAAACCTGGACCTTAATTTAAGTTATATTATTGGATCACTTACAATCAGTTTTTTTTTCACGATTTTCCGTACATTCATTAAAAGTATATTCTATAAAATCAGCTTACTTGGTGGTGTCAACAACGTATCTACCCAAGATCTTACCTTGTTCCATCAACTCGTAGACCTTTGGCAACTCGGACAAACCGACAATCTTGATAGGACACTTGATCAAGCCTCTGGAGAAGAAGTCAACGGCCTCAGCGGAGTCAGCTCTGTTACCGACGTAAGAACCTCTGATGCTGACAGACTTGACAACAGCGTCGAAGACTGGGGCAACGACCTTGGCACCAGCTGGCAAACCAACCAAGACGACGGTACCAGTAGATCTGATGAATTCAACAGATTGGGAGATAGCCTTCTCGGAAACAGAGACGTTAATGGCACCGTGTGGACCACCGTTGGTAGCCTCAATGACGTCCTTAACGATGTCCTTAGACTTGGTGAAGTCAACGAACTTCTCAGCGCCCATAGACTCACAGAAAGCCTTCTTCTCGTCACCACCGTCAATACCGACAACTCTGTAACCCATAGCCTTAGCGTATTGGATGGCCAAAGAACCCAATCCACCACCAGCACCAGAGATACAGACCCATTGACCAGCAGACAAGTTGGCGGTCTTCAAAGCCTTGTAGACGGTGATACCAGCACACAAGATTGGGGCAACCTCAGCCAAGTCAGTGCCTTGAGGGATCTTGGCAGCTTGGACAGCATCGGCGGTAGCGTATTGTTGGAAAGAACCATCGTGGGTGTAACCGGACAAGTCAGCCTCGGCACAGTTTGGCTCGTCACCGTGTTGACAGAACTCACAGGACATACAAGAACCGTTCAACCATTTGATACCAGCAAGGTCACCGACCTTCCAGTTCTTGACGTTGTCACCCATGGCAACAACGACACCAGCACCTTCGTGACCACCAACTAAAGGCAACTTGGTAGCCAATGGCCAGTCACCCTTCCAGGCGTGCAAGTCAGTGTGACAGACACCAGAGTACTTAACGTTGATCAACAACTCGTTGGACTTTGGCTTTGGGACTGGAATGTCCTTGTACTCCAATGGACCACCGTTGGTCTCAAAGACAACGGCCTTTTGAGTTTCGGGGATAGACATGATTTAAAAGTTTTTTGAGGGGATGTTTTGTTGTTGTAATTTGCTTGTGAAAGACAAAAGACAATGTTTGATGGGGAATTAAACTTCCATTGAAGCGAGATATCCGTCAGTATTTATACAAATCAAAGCAAAGGGCAATCTTCACTGAACATCGTAAGGTAATAATTTAGAAGCGCGGTGCACAGCGTGATTTGGGCACATGTCGGGTCTGGTCGGATAATAGTGGGACCCAGAAACTGCGACGGCTGCAACAACACTCGGAGTACGTTACGGACCTCAGACGATGCGAAAAGATAGCAAATATAACGGTTTTTGACATCTACATGAATTCTTCAACCGCTGCGGTGAGTTGTGTCTAAATTTCGACTTCTGTATCTGCCACAACTACCACAGTCTATGGGGGTTTCAATTAATTGATGTTCTATTTTTCCGCATAATTTTCCGTTAGATGCGTTGATCCTCATGCAGCTAGGTGTATAATCAGGTGATGCATATCTTATATGCCGGAATCTGGTCCTTAATTGATATGCGCTTAGATGAACGATGCAAGTATAGGTTCAGTTTTCAAACGATGTACTCCGATGCATGATTGAAAAAGACAATTTCCGGAAATGGGTCTATGTGGGCATACGATGGACGAATCTTCCCCGCATTTGACACTGTGTCCTGTTCTACCTTCTTACTGTGCCTAGATCTGCGATAGAACTTTTCCCTGGAGATGCTTCAAACCTAATCAATTTGTATCAATAAAACAGAAATCCTTTTCTTTACAATTGATTCGAGGTTCTATACTAGATGTATTTTTTTTTTTTTTTTTGAAATTTATTTTTTTAATTTGCGGTGTTTTTCTTGTATTCTATGCTGTGAAGCCTATATTTTCCGAGCAATGTGGGATCTTTTACTGCATAAACCAAAATATGCACCCCTATGCACTTATACGACCCAAATATCTAGCTCGCCTCCCCAGACTTTTCGACTCCATAATCATCTCCACTAATTCTTACAAAACACGACTATGTCACCGTGACGCCGCAGATCCCAATGGAAATAGGAATTGAATAGACGATGGCACTCTTTGTATTGAGGTAGTTCACTTCGAATGGTGTCAACCATGGGCTCGAATACCACTAGGTGTGATGGCCATGGACGTTTGAAATTACTGAGAAATTTCTTAGGATTGTCAAAGAATTGATCCAGCTCATCTCTATATGCTTTGATGTTTTCTCTTGTACCCAAATCAAGATGCAATGGGGGCTCACACGTTAAGAACCACGAGTTCTCCTCGAGTTCTCTTCTATGTAGCATACTTTGCCAAGGTGTGGAGTGACAAGGTGTCAAAAATCCAATCGATTGAACTTCATTCTTGTCACGAAGATAATTGATGATTTGTATTTCTCCAACCTCATGAACCCTGGTGAAGAAATATGCCACAGGTAGATGTATTAATAGAATTACTACCATGATCAGATTACGCCACAGCTTCCAATGGAATAGTGTGTCCGCACTCAAGACAAGGAATATTGGATAGATTGGTTGAAGAAATCGGAATTCTTTATGTTCAATGAATGAATAAATTGCTGTGACAATAATTCCATACCACACCAATACTTGAGATCTATTACGATAGCACGCATAAAGATATAGTGGTAGATACATCATTAGCATAAGTGGAATACCTTGGAACAAATAGAAATGCCATGGCGCTGAGCCATAGAACAACAGGAGGTTTTTCATCACATTAAACTCCATGAAAGTGTACAATGGAAACGTCCAGCGGCTATAGACGAAGCGGTCAGCAGCCGCGGAAATCAGAAGAACACTTGCCAATACCACAGAGAGAGATAATAATAAACGCATTAATCTGGAGAAGTTCATGTAATTTTTTAATAGGATGGTTGCACCCAAAAGCCCCCACAAAGACGCATTGGATGGACGAATAAGACAGCTAGCAAAACCGAAAAAGCATGCCTTGAGAAGCGGCATCAATCTATAATGATGCCATGGCCAGTATGAAAGGCCAATTACAGTGAATAGCATCTCTAAGTTGTTCAGGAAAGATCTTGTACTCACATACCAGTTCCAGCTGCTGCATACAGACAAAACCAAAGCCATTCTAGCCTTTCTCTTATTCTGCCAGTACAGAAGTGCAAATTTGTAAACATAGTAGTCAGCTAGCGTGGCGATCAAGGCACCAGTAACTTTGGGAGCCACTTGGATCGACACGTCCTCTGAGAGCACCATCATGGCACCTTTGTACCCAATGGCATATATCAAGGGGTGAATTGAGGATCTCAATGCTTCTCTCCATTCCCAAGTCCAATATCCGTATTTGAAAACGATTGAGTGTGCTACTTCAAGACACTGAAAGAACTCATCTGGTTGAAAAAAAGTCTTGATCGTGAACGCATTGAAGAGTCGGATTATGAATAGAGTAATGAAGATCTTCCAATACATTTTGATTTCTGAATGAAATTTGGAGTTATGTTGATAAGGCAAATGCAGCTTAGTTCTTTATGTCATGGAGTAAATCGAGAGACCAAGCGAAATCACAAGGTTGATATAGCCATAAGAAGCGAAAAAGAAACGGTTGGTATATGCTAATAGAATTGGATTTGTCGATTACAATGAAGGCTCTTTTTTTGCTGAGTTAATTCGGAAAAAAATTGAAAGAAGTTGTCGAGAAACAAATGAACAGATGCAATCAATCCCTCGTTTAATTATTTTGGTGTTTCAGATACTGTGCAGTATTATCGTATTAGAGTGTAATCTCAATGGTGTAAGGTTCAGACACTTCAAATGAACCCATGGACGCAAAAGCTCTAATAGCTCAATGTTGTTGGCATTTGCAACAGAGCCATTTATTTATTTCTAAGCATGATTTGTTACATGCTAAGAAAGAATGTGTGTTGGCTAGCACCAATATAAACATGGCCTTGAAGGCTAAGAACAATTACATTGCATCCATGACAGCCGAAGTTGCCAAATTTACGATTGAATTTCACAAGAATTTGAATGAAAAGGGTCTATCCTCTCTACTGGCGCAAGAGAAACTTCAATGGCTAGCATCAAACAATGCTGATAGAGACTGGTTCCCAGTAATGCAATTTGGAGATATCAGCAGCACCGCAATTGCACCTATAGACATTGTTGATGATAGAAGTCTTAAGCTTCCTAAATTGTCTTCGGATTTTGCCGTGGAATTCAACGAGACAGTGGCAAGGCTATCCATAGAAAGACAAATATCTGCACTCAAGTTTGATAGCTTCAATAGAAGTATCAAACCTGGTACGTTGGCTTTATCAGATTTATACCAAGACCTTTTGACCAATTGTTCTTTTGTTCTGTCTCTTCTATCTATTGCAGAGCTAGGCATGGAGCTGGACCTCCGTTCCTTAGTGACCTTCCATGGTAATTCGAAGGCTAAAGTTGTATTATTTTTTAATGGATCTAAAAGAGAGATCTCGATCTCTACTCGTCTACCCTTTGTTCTACCTCCCCATGAATCAAGAAGCTTACACGTCAGGAGTCTCTCAAGCGAGGCACTCACTTGGCCCGCGATCCTTGAGAAAGCATTTGTTATTGCTCTGGGTGAAGATTACACGTTCAGTGGCTCAAATATGGCTCAGGATACATACGCCCTCATAGGCTGGATACCTGAAATCCGCAAAATTAGTGATAGCACAGTGGAAGAAATCTATAAATACTGGCGATTAAAGGAAAAGGGTATGGTCGCTCTAGGCATTGGCACAGGGCCCATGTCTGAAAAATTGGCTGAGCAACTTGAAGTCGTTCCGGAACATGATTATGTATTGAGTCATTTTGATGACAAAGAGAAAGTCTTAGTTCTAAGAAATCCTTGGACTGCCGAGACCCTCACCGAAAAAAGTATGCGACAGCATCTCAAAGTCGATTTGTCTCTCCTTGGACAATTTTCCTATCTTTACATTAATTGGAATCCAGACTCTAGATTGTGTAGCCGGGTCTCATTTCCATGTGTACCACTGAAATGGCCAGAGATATATTTGGCAGACAAGCCACAATATTCTTTTGCTAACGATACCAATGAACCCCAAGAGATAATAATTTTAGTTGAGAAATATTTTAGAATGAAAGGCGACATCTGCGTATCCGTGTGGGAAGGTACTCAAAACTTAGTTTACACAACTACTGAATATCCATTAGTCGAGGGTGACGCATTTACTGACTTAAGATTAAAGTCTTTAAAATTTATGGCCAAACCACAGCAAACCTACCTTGTCTCTGTCTCATCGCACGATAAGAAGGCTGCGATTTGCTCCTTGGCCGTTTTCCACAAAATGGAATCATTGGCATTGAAGAAAGCAAAAGCTAAGCTTCCTCATAAAACAGCCTGTGTATCAGGCACTTGGTTAGGACCGTCTAAAGGTGGTAATTGGGCAAATGAAACGTATATCAACAACCCACAATATGACTTAAAAATTGAATCGCCCAATACTTCGCTTGCAATCATTCTCGCATCAATGAATCCCAATATTGAAATATCAGCACATTTGTTTCATTGCGAACCTGAGATTGTGGGTAGAAAAATAAGGACTTTTGACAAGTCTAAACTCTTAATTAATGAAAACTACTCGAAACTCATATGCTTGCTGCAAATAAACAATTTAGATCCAGGTGATTATCGAATTGTTGTATCTGCATTTGAGTGCAAAGAAAATGATGAGTTCCAAATCATTCTAGCTCATGACTCTGACGAAGGCCTTAATTTAGTTCATGTGCCTCAAGCATTAGGAACATTTGTCCAAAAGCAGTCTTTCGAATGGGGTGGAAGAAAAAGAACAAAATATTTACTAAGCTCCGACTATAAACTGACAAAATTAACAATCCAAATTCTCGCAGGAAGCCCAACACTGACACTCGGGTCATATATCCCAGCGGTGCGGGCGTCTGTATTTGATCTGACTACCGAGAAACCGGTTATAGTGACGAGCGAATGGAATGATAGTCTCTATGGTGTTTTTTTAGATTGTGAGCTTGACGAGAATCACCGCGATTACATTTTGCTAATTGAACGTTTCGAACCTGGCGAGGGTATTTGCAGAGTTGAGATAGGAAGCAACAGTCGCTTAACAATGAGAGAATCAAACGATTGATTTAATTTTAATTTCTACTGAGTGAAGTTCAAAATTTGTGTTTATTTCGGTAGTGTATTTATTGCATCTATAACAATTCGCAGTCGTTTCTTGGCTGCGAATTCATTAATTAAATCATACATGCACAATAAAACTCAAGATAATTGATCAAAAAGACACACTGATCTCGAAAGTATAAATATTTGTCATGAAACTCACTAGTGCTAGAATATAAAGAACATTAATACGTTTGAATAATCGTCCATTTAATATTACGTAGACTATGCTGTATGAAACAAGTGTCACGTGACTCGTCCACCTACTACGTGTTCTGAGAGTCCTATTACGTAGAGACTCACGAACAAGCCCAATCAATTGTTTCACAATCCACAAAGCAGTATGAAGCATTGGACTCCTGTTGTCTTTCTTGCGTTTTTATGGACGCTGGTTCTAGCAGCTTACTCCAATAGCGAGATGCAAACCCTCGTCAAAAACCTGGGAAAAGGGTACATTCGTCTCACGGACGCCAACTACAAAAAGCATTTGTTTGGTCACAGAGATTATCATGTGGTTCTTTATATGACCTCGCAAGCTCCACAGATCAATTGTGCTTTGTGTCGTGAATTCACTCCAACATTCGAAACTATTGCACACCTGTACTCACAAACCTTCCCTGAAGGAGTCTCGAATGGTAAAGACGTGTACTTCTTGTACGCTGAATTCTTAGAGGGTAAGAAATTGTTTGAGATGATGGGTTTGGATCTGATTCCCAAAATGTTCCACTTCCCTCCAAACCAAGTAACTGTTGACAGTGAAGTTTTCGATAATCAGTCTGAGCAGTACCAATTCTATCAGGGTGACTTTTTGGAATTGACAAAACAATGGGTGGCTCAAATCAGTGGTCATATGATCCAAATTTACACTCCACCTGACTATGGAAAGATGGTTTTCAATGCCGTGGTCACGTTTTCCTTGATTCTTTTATTCAAGAGATTCAGAAGCCAAGTTTTCTTGTTTTTCAAATCTAACTTCTTATGGGGTGCTATCACAATAGTTTTGGTCTTATTGTTCACTGCAGGACATATGTTTACACAAATTAGATCAGTTCCTTTCATCAATGAAAAACCAGATGGCACCGAAGTGTTTGCTACAAACTCACAAATGCAATATGGTGTAGAAACACAAGTTATTTCTACATTATATGGATTAATGGGCATCTCATTTATTGTTTTGGCGAATCGTGTCTCAAGTATTAAAAATGCTAAGGTTCAATTCTTGGCTGTGACCATTATCTCTGCCCTTTTATACCTCTTATACTCGATCTTCTTGTCTATTTTCAGCATCAAGTACAAAGGTTACCCATATATGTTGTTCAGCTTCATCAACTTGTAAACAACGCTGGGCTCTAAAACATGTCTCTGAACATCGTAAAAAGGAAGTGTTGCATAATATGTAACCATCATCGCAAGAAACAATTATGAACATATTTGCCGAAAGCATGTCTAAATGGGAATATCTTCAGGGAAGAATTCCAGTATGCTTCACGTTCAAGTCAAACACTTTATAGATCACCCAGTAGTGCTGATTACTCACACGATTAAGGTGTTTAGTTTTTCTCAAACGAAATTACATTTCGGTCAATAAAATAACAAGGATTCATATAGTATGAACTAATTTTTTCATTTGTCTCTTTCTACCTTAGCCTCTAATTTATCAAGTTTAGTCTCAATAAGATCAAATGCTTTATGTGTTTCGTTTAACTTTTTCCCAACAGCACGTATTCTTGAATGCACCAGGGCAATGTCATAATCTCTGTTTTTCGCTAAATCAAGCTGTTTCTTTAATTTCTCTTCGAGTACTTGCAATCGATTCAATAGAAGATGCTGTGATTCGTGTAACAGAGAAAAGGTCTCATGTAGATTTTCAAGAGAGTCGGATAGTAGAAAATGAGCCACCAACTCAATAGGATGAAGGTCGCCTGTGGTCTCTGTCTCTGTCGTGCTCTGCTCGGAAATCATGTTGACAGGTTAGGTAATGTGGAGTAAACAGTTGCAATTAAAGCGATAACAGAACCAAGATCTCGAGAATTCATATCTCCCATCCGTAGTAACTTTTACATAAATATTTTCTTAAAAAAAATACAATGATATCTTTCTCTTCCTAATTTTAATTCTAATTGTTTTTTTATTCATTGTTGGACACTTTCCTAATTTATGAATGGTTGCAAATTCGATCAAAATTGGAAATATTTGAGGGGTTCTCGTCAAAAGTGATACATCTCAAAGATTACTAAAATTTCAAGTAAATGAAAGCCGATCGAATCAGATCAAATGAAATTCGTAACAGAATAGATTCTATTTAAAGTTGTTTTGGCAGTCTTTTCAAATGCCTTCATTAATTTGCCTGAGCATTCGTTGGATTAGTATCGTTTCTTGCAATTAGCTAAAAGCGATGACGTAAAGAATGCACAAACGCGTAAAATTGACAAATAACTTCCAGATTATTAAGAGATATTTAAAAGATTCAAATTTTTGTTTTTTTTAATGCTCTCATGCGGTAGCACCTTTCCAGACCCGCTTATCTATATCTTCGCGTCATGTAAACAATGAACCCATCACCTAAACACTTCTCCACTTCTGCCTTATGGCGAGCCAAAGGACATACATACAAATACTTCCATTCCAGGATTCATAAGGAATAATTCATTTGAGTTTCAAGCCAAAAAACACAACTTTCATAGTCCTAATACCCTAAAATGGTCTCTCAATTGTATTCGGGAGCTAGAATTCTAGAAAGTGCAACAGCCATATTACAATCATCACTAAATACTCTCGAAGTAGCTACCCAAGACACAAAAAGATGGAACAAGATTCTAAAAACTGAAAAAGTATTTGGGCTTGTACCTGAAAGAGACGTGGTTTCCGCTAGTGAAGCAGTAGAAGCTGGTGCTCACCCGCAAATTCAGTATCTTTTATACAAGGTTGAGAAAGAGATCGCTAAAGCAAAAGCAAAGCGCAATTTTTTACAAAGTAATCTGCGGATTCAAAAAACTCAAACAGAGACTACATTTCTGGGTATGCCACCTTCTGCTCCGGACCCTTATAAGATAGGGCGCTTGAAGTTCTTACAAAGCAAAAGACAGAGACTTGAAAAAGTTCTTTCTGACCGGAAAAGGAACCAAGTTTCATCGTTCTTGCCTCGCACACCTTCTCTACAGCCCCGTTAGCAGTCGAAAGTAATTCAACCAATTGTCAAATAACCGAAAAAACCTTATATATGCTATGAAGATTTAAATAATTGCTCAATTCTATTATATACAAATTTGAATCTCGAAATCCGATCAATTTATTGCTCTTGAAGCATCCCCTCGCCATTCATCTTTTCGACTGATTTCATATTAAGCAATTTAGCAACTTCTCTGGCAAATTGATCTCCTGTTTCATCTACAGTGCACTTTTTCTCGCTTAGCTCCTCTATAGAAGTGGCCCTTACTCCTGGCAAGCCACACATCTCGTTTGAGTTCATATAAGATAAATCAGGGCATACATTTAAACCAATGCCATATGATGTAATAGCACGCTGAATATTACATCCAACAGAAGCAATTTTGTTACCAGTAGAATCTACCCAAACACCCGGATTCTCCGATAAATGAGTCTCAATCCCATGCTGCTTTTCAAGTAAGTTTCTAACAGCTTTCAATAAAACAGAATCAACGTAACATCTAATCGTTAAATCAGTGAATTGTTTAAGATCCAAAATAATATAAGCGGTGAGTTGACCAGGCCCATGCCAAGTCACTTGACCACCTCTCTCCAATTGATGATAAGTGCAACCTAACTCCGAGTAAGATTTAATTTTGTTTGGAAGGTCAGGATCTTGTTTCATTTGTTTTCCTCCTGTAAAAACTTTATCAAATTGGAATGTGAGAACAGTAGGATGAGGTCTTATATTAAAGATCTTATTCAAGATGTCTTGTTCATCTGCTGCAATTGCAAATCCTTGAGATTCCAAATCCTTCTGCAGCTTTTTAATCTTGCTTTCCAACTTTTTGAAATCCAAATTTGCGGACACTATAGCCTTTTGTATCTTCTGACCCGCCTCAAATGGAGTGACTCCGTCAAAGTGAATATGCCTCAATGTTTTGTAATTCTCGTTTAGCGGTTCAAAGCGAGTACAAGAGTTGAACCTTTTCGGTAGAACGTTGAGACTATATAGACGTCCATGTTCCCTTATGACATTTCTAATTGAGTACATGAAGAAGCGGTACTTGTTCAAATAATTCCTAGACTCTTCCCTGATGCGGAGAAATCAGAGGGTTTGAGCGACTAACAGTCGTTATGTAAAAAAAAAGGAGATAAATTAATTTTTAAACAATGAGAAATTTATATTTCAAACGTTTTTTCGGAAAACATTTGAATGCTTATCCCAATTGTTGTATAAACCATATAGTTTAGCACCCGAGAATATAAAAAAAAATAGGCCCTCAACTTGAAGAGAGAATCTCATTTTAATAAAGTCTCTGAATTATTACGGATTTTTTCAATGTAGAGACACGCAAATAAATGATCCTTTGCAATTCTAAGACAAGTCCTCAAACGGGTAATTCTAAGCTCTCACTACACCCCAATCATCACCGGATGTCTTGGGAGAACCAAAGAGTCCGACGCCATGTAAACAGAACAACAAGCTATAAGCAAAACAATACAAGATTTGATCTGCGTCTACGAGTGAAGTTAAAAAAGACAGGTAGAGATGTTGGAGTGGAATCCCCAGAATACCAACTCTTGGTCAGATTATACGTACCCTCAAACCTGCTAATTACAAATAATAAAGTTGACCTCGATGAACTTATGCAATACCTTCCTACAATTATCAATGATGGTTTACCACAGCTTAATTACGAGATCCATATATTCCTAAGTTACATTGTGTCTAAGTATGTTCTGTCATGGTATCTGCTGAAACTTAACACAGACGATACGAAATTTATATCTCGCATATATGTCATTTTATGCGAAGTTGTTAAACTCTTTAGCTCGCGCATCCTGTCAGTTGTTGAAGGACCTCTTATATTGCATTTTATGAATGAGGTAGGATTAATTTTATCAAAGCATATTGATAATTGCAAAATTGTCAATGAGCATCCTCATTTCTATGAAAAGTTTATGAGAGATTCGAGGAGCCTCCCTTATTATCATCAATCATACGAAGAAGTAAAGGAACAGTTCTTAAATAAGAATCACGTGGTTTTCGGACAAAATCCTGATATTAGTCGTTCTGATTCTATGCCTTCATATTTGAGAATTCTAGCTAAGAATATACTCGTGACTACCCTTGAGAACAGCGAGTTTAAGTCAGATCTTTCCCCTATCGCTCAAAACCTTGTAAGTGCTATTCTCGGCGAATTAGTGTTGTTGAAGGTGATACAATTAGTCTCGAAGCCAGAGTTCATTATGAACAACGCCTTTGTAAGACTAGGTGGAGCCTTGAACAAAAAAAAGCCAGCGCCTTTGGAACACGTAAAAATGTCTTTTCTGCTCTTTCATTCCATTTATGTGATTGTGGAAGTAATCTGGGTCAAATTAATGAATTTGATGACTTTCTTCAAGCATGCAGAAGTCGTTTCTAATTTGCCGGTCTTAGAAGACTATTTTTTGGTATATTTAATTGACTCGATCTTCGAAGTCAAAAGAAGGCGACCTGTAGCTGTTAGCATAATGGACTATTTTGTGTCTATTGTGCTATATCTTTTCGGTATGAAAAGACAAGTAGAAAGCTTCATAGGAAATGTGCTACTTGTAAAATTATGGCAATCGTCCGTTCTTGAAGATAGTACACTAGCTGGCATAGTGAAGAATCTTCGGGAATCGATATTTGAAAGAGGTCAGGATTCAAAGAAAAATCCACCAAATGACTCTTTGGATGCATTTCAAAAGGCTCAGAATTCACTTCTTGCACTATATCGACTGAGTCAGTCACTGGACCTGGGCCTTAGCAAATTAATCAATTGGATGATCGACGTTGACGAGAATGAAAATGATATAGAGAGCTCAATTTCCAACTTCTTGTCTATATTCAACAATGAGTCGTCTGAAAGTCTCAGAGAATCAAGTGCGTTGAATAACCTATTGGCGCTAAATATTCTTGATTGCTTCGTGAAGTACACATATCCAGAGTTGACAGATGCTGCAATTTAATTTAGAATAATATGATTTATGACACCCTAAACATGAATAATTAGAGGAAAGGTTCGTACCTCTATTAGTCTAAACCTTGAATTTACTCCGTGAAGTCCGTAAAATAGAATTATTGATACATGGGAGCAAAAATAGATTTTAAATGTTTCTCTCCATAATCATGTTATTTATTTCTTAATCTATAATTCGTGACTTTCAAATCTATGTCATGGTGTACGGATGTAAGTGCAAAGACTGAAAATTTAGAAATTTAGGATCTTTAACTGCAAGAGAACTGCAAACAAAAATGGCCGCCAAAAAAGCAACACATACCATGGTAAAGCTAGTATCCTTAGCAAAGACAGGATACGAGAAATGGTTTAAAATCCCAAGAGCGCATTCAAAGCTTAATCTCATTCTATATGACCCAAGAGCTCAGAGACATTGTCTATTCACAGAATCAAAGAAGAGAAAGACACCAGAGGGTAAAAAGAAAGACTACTCCAAGAGTCATAGAGTTTAAAAAAACTTTTCGAACAAGACATATCAGCCAACACTATACCTCGAACCTCTCTTTAGAGCACCTTCTAGACACAGCCGGGTTGTAGGAGAGTTTCCCACTTAAGTAAGGTTTTGAATTGTTTTTGATAACAGCCGGAAACTCCCGGATCGCATAATGGTAATATAAGCTGCATGCTGACTTAAATGGGTCAACTCTACAAAATATGGAGCCTGCTTGAGGTTAATAAATCTCTACGAGATATGAATACAAAATTAATCTGTTTAATGTGTTCTATGTACATAGTTAATCGAAAGATTTGACATCCCAGCTATTATCAGCGCCTAGAATAGAGGCATCACCAACTACTGTAAGCACATCATTATCATTATTTGCCAAATATTTCTCATTGACGTCTTTGAGGTCCTGTAGCGAAACATCCAAGAACATTTCTCTTCTTTCTTGTTTGATTTCATCGGAGATCCCCTCTAAGAACAAAGCCGATCCTTGACTTGAAATGTGACTCGGAGCATCCACGCTTTGAAAGATAGCCAACTTAGCTTCTTGCAAAATGTTCGAGTCCCATTTACCACTATCAAGATTTTGAGCAGCAAATTTAGAACTGTCAAGGAATGCAGCTGCGGATTTGAGAGAGTTAGGATCTCTGTAAGAGTAGAAATTAAGCGTTCCACCCAAACCGTCATAATTGAGTCCGCCGCCATAAGCACCATTTGATTCTCTGATTACGGAATGCAAGTGCCTGAATGTCATTATTTGTGATAATACTTGGAGAGAAGCGCCATCTTTGCTGACATAAGGAGCACCAAGCTTAGCTAAGGATGCATACCCCACAGCAAAAGGGAAATTCAAAATATTTTTCGAGCCGTGAGATTTAAATTCAGCAAAGGCTCTTTCCAAAGAATTAGACTTCCCCACCGAATTGGAAGCCAATTTCTTATCAAACTCTTCAACCAACTTTTCGTTTGAAGCAACGTTTTTCTTATCAAGAACTATATTGTAGTTGAAACCCTTTGAATCACCAGACATATGGTTTGAGACTAGAAGCTCATGAATCTCTCTTAAAATGGGCAACAATTCATTCTTAAGGTAATCCTTTCCGCCTGCATCTAGTTTCTTGTTAATTTCCATCACAAGCTCAATCTGACCAATACCGCCAAGAAGATTATTAATATACTTGGTTGACGTAAGTTGAGAGTTACTGTAGGAGCTGGCAAAGGAGTGGCCTCTTTCGGCAATAGTATTAAGCTGATTTTGAGAAAGATTTTTGATAAGAGTATGAAGCTTATCGAGGACGTCTTCATCCTCCGTAAACTTGGTGTCAACCAAAATCTCGTGCCATAAGTTGTAAACTTCCGCAGAGTCTTTTCCTAGAGCCATTCCAGACAAGATAAACTTGAGGTTTGCTTCTCCAATGTTATAAGGATTGGCCTTCGCAGAGACACTGAAACTGACACCTCCAGTTTTTCTTTGTATTCTATTTTCAAGTTCGGTGATAGGAGTTTTCGATGTTCCAGCTAAGTTGGTAAGACAGCTCGTGAAGATAGGCAAGTATTTGTATAGCTTCTCTGGCACATAAGATAAGTTCTTACTAGCGCTCATGTAAACTAAATCATTAGAATTTGTGATTCTTTTTTGCAATTTTCCGCCAGTGGCAAAATTTTTAAATGTTACCGGATAGGCCTCTCCTTTTCTAGGAATATCTTCCATAGTCAATGTTGGAAGAACTGACACATCTTCATCCTTTTGTTGCTTCTTCAAAAGTTCTTGACTACGGCTATAAATAATGTTTTTGTCTTCCTCAGTAAGATCCTTGATTCTATCGTTAAGAGAAGACGCTTCTTTCTCTTGAACATTCTTATTGTAGTTTTCGTCAGGTGTCATTACGAATTTAAAGGTGGAAGCCTCTCCACTGAGGATAGTCGACGCGAGAAGATCCTCAAAGATCTCCAATCTGCTCTCGGCATATTCTGCCTTGAATCTATCAAGAATGTTTTGGACTTTGAGTAGAGAAACTGGATCGACTCCGTTGACCCATGAAGGAAGAAGGGAGTTGAGCAAATTCAAGCCGAAATCAGGCTTATGCTTTTTGAAACCGAGTTCTAATTGATGCAAGATGGCAAGAATTCTGTCGTGATAAAGAGATTCTTCACCTTTTTGAAGCTCCACCAAGACCTTATTCTTAAGTATGTCATTGATCTTAGCCTCTAAATTATCCACTTTTTGACGAGAGACATTGGAAAGACCAACAGTGAAAGACATTAGTTCAGTAGTTTGATCAAATCCAGTATTAGGCGCGAAATCTTCAGCATATCCTGATTCTATAAGCTCCTGATAAAGCGGCGCATTGTGACCATCAAAAAGAAGAGTATTCAAAACTCTCCATTTAAAAATCTCATAATGCTTTGATGGGTCCAACGGGTTTCCCAAGTGCCATGTGATAGATGCCTTCAATTGTTCGTCAATTGGCTTCGAGGACATGGTATCTACAGGGCCCGAGACTTCAAGGACATGATTTTTGACAGATTTGTCTGTGTCGAAAAGACACTTTTTTATATTAAGAGAAGAGCTTCTACGGCCAAACATCCCATAAAATTCATCTAGTTTTTGTAAATGGTCCTTCAAGTCAAAGGTACCATAGGTGAATGTCTTTGCATTAGAAGGATGATAATTGTATGCGTGAAAGTCAACTAAATCCTCGTAATGCATGTCTATGATTTTAGAAGGATCTCCTCCGGAATTTTTTAAAGAAGGGTACACCGCCTCCTGGAAGAGAATATAATATAGATAATTGGAGTTTGAATACTGGCCCTTCATCTCATTGTAAACAACACCCTTAAATTCTAAAGCACTATTTTTATCAGTCATATCGGATTGTTCCAATCTCCATCCCTCTTGCAGAAAGTCCTCGTAAGTCAAGAGGGGCTCGAACACAGATGACAAGTACACTGACATCAAATTATCGAAGTCTTTACGATTGGTAGTGGCAAAAGGATAATACGTATAATCATGTCCAGTCATAGCATTCATAAAATTGCTCAAGGAACGATTAAGCATCTTGAAAAAAGGATCCCTGACGGGATATTTGTAGGATCCACAGAGGGTAGTATGTTCTAAGACATGTGGGATACCTGTAGAATTTGGTGGGTTTGTTTTGAAAGCAACGGAAAATACGTTGTTGTTATCGGAAGGTGATGCTAAATGCAAGTGTTTCAGTCCTGTTTTTTTGTGTGTCAATTGTACAGTGACTAATGAGAACTCAGGAACTACTTGAACATCCTCGATGGCAAATCCATGGACGGAAAGACCGACTGGATACTTTGAGACTAGATCATATAGAGCTGGCAGTCCACTGGAAGTTGCCAAATTTCGCCTGAGGATCGATTGCCGCCCGTTTAAGGCGATTCTTCCAAGCATCTTGATGGTTGTGGAGAGGGGCAGATGGTGGGATCTAATATATGTAGATTAAGATCTTCCAATCTCACAATTAATTTAATTAATAATGTGTATAAAAAAGAGCTCGATGTAATATAAGTAAAAAATATCAAAGGAAAAAATTGTTAAAATTAATGCAGCTTAAAGTCTCTCTGTCATACATATTAGTCTAGAACTATGGAAGAAGCTGCTTATGAAGACACATTACGTCATTTCGGAGAGACGAACTCGAGAAAATAAATCCAAAAAAAGAAAGAATTCGTTTGTATTTCAAATTTTTCATTTCTCAAAGCTCCATTTGAATTTGTACAAAAGTTGAATTCCGTTCAAAGGACCGTTCAAAGGACAAGACGCCAAGGTGATGAAATTCTAGAAGTGAGCGATAAATGATAAAGATAATGCAACAAGAAGAAATAAGCCAACGGGGTATGATTTTGAAGATTTGGATATAGTGTTACCGGAGGGCAACATACCTGTCTTTTGTGAGGTAATGTCAAGGATACTGGGGGTTGCCGTTATTGAGTAATTAGCTGCCCTAATAGCAGATGGAACTGCGGAAATAATGGTTTCTATATCCTCTTCATTTGAGTATGCAACAGAAGCCAATGAAAGTTCGTGATCGTCATTGTTGAAAACGCTGTAAACTTGAGTAAGAAAGTTATTACCCAAGAAAAAAGTCTCAGATGACGAAACAGACAAAAAACATTTATTCTTTTCTCGTACAATAAAAGCAGATATTGGAATAGAGATGTTATTACCTGAGAAGTTAAATGTGAGGGAGATGTCCAGTTGTTGATACATGCAATCTACAATGTGAATTAAGTAGCCATCTTGCGCAGCAATTTTTCCACGAAGTCCTTTAACCATGTTTGCTATTATAGGCCTTGGTAGCATAGAATATGGGGACAGAGTATCGGGGATAACAATAAATGGAGCTTGGGATATTAAGAGCTCACCGCGAGGGCTTACAAGGCTCATAGAATTAAGCATGATGCCAAAGAGAATTGTGCCCTCTATGGGGTCCGTAGTTATAGGTATAAGGGGGACAGTCTGTAATTGTCCGGTATATTTTTTGTGATCAACGCCTCCAAACAATACCGTTCCAGCGGCAGCTTGAGAATCATCAAAATAGAGAGAATAGGCAGCTTTATAAATCATACCTTCTGCTTTGAGTCTCATTGGAAAGTTCATATACGAACGAGACACTTGTGGCACAGTAGAATAAACAACTTCAAGTTCTGGAGGACCAATCCCGAAAGATCCATAGAAAGAAGTGCTTGCATTGACAAGACCGAAAATTACATCAGGTATCCGAACACTAGAGATTTCGAAACTGTCTTGAACATACGAACCATACGCAAAGTAATCAATAGAATCAACCATTGCGAAGGGTCCCACGCTCGATTTGTTTTTTGCCGTTTCAGACAAGCTGAAATTATACACACCAGCACTTTTACAAAAATCCGTCCCCTTGGCGTATGGATTATCTGGAATGGGAACACAGGTTGCGTTGGTATCTGTCACCCACAGATCACCTTCTGAAGTGTCAAGCTTGACAGTTACTTGCTGTCCAGGGGAGCCTATGGTAATGTTTACAAGGAAAAGGGATTCAAGTGAGTTCATTTTGCCAACCATGGTCCCATTTTGACGCTTTCGTAGATTTGAACTGACAGAATGCTCCTGGTTGTGGACTGAAAAATCTAAACGTAGAGGCTCGACAAGTCCTCTAGGACCGAAAGTCAAAGCTGTGCTGCACGAATGTAGATATAGTAAACAAAGAAAAAGGTTGATCATGGACGAAAGAAAAGATGGTTTTATGTCATGGGTTATTTAAGAAGAAGTTTGTTTTAGAAGCTGTTGATTGTAACGCAGAGCGCCTAAATTGTGCCAAGTACAGAACCCTGTGCAAAACAAAGAGATGAGTACATAAATGGATGACTTCAAGTTGTTGCGCATATTTACGAATATAAATTTTGGCTTCCTATATTTTCTGATTTTCGTCCTGAGAAAGGAATGGAAGTTTTATCCTTTTATTACGTTGTTATTGAGACACTCCTTCACAATATAAATCCTGAACCGGTGTTTCTATTTCTGGTGGCATGTATAATTACCCTCAACTTGCAGTCGTAGCCCTATTGAGTTAACTCTAGGCGCATTGACCCAAAGCCGGGAAGTATAGATAAACATCATATATAGACTCGATCCAAGGTCTAGTCTTGCCAAAATTCGCCATCTGCTCTTTCAAATTTTCTTTTCGTCTTGGCTCCACTATATAAGATGTCACTTCTTTCCATCTTCCTGAGCCGCTCTCATTCCTGCACACAATGCATTTCTTTCTGCCTAATCGGGCTGGTATTGCATCAATTGGGAACACTTGACCACATCACTACAGACCAAGCCTTATGTTGTTGAATTCAATGGGAGATCTTGAAATATTTTTATTTATGTTTAATATTAAATCCGCATCATCAAGCATTGTCCTAATATTTTTTATTTGGAAATTCAAAGACTCATTTTGCCCCAATCCAGGTCTGTGCTGACTATTTCCCTGTGAGGCCTTTCTTTCCTCCATCCTGCATCGACTCTTCCTTGGCTTCCCCAGACCTGATTATATCCCTGATACTGAGACAACGAAGAATACAGATAGCTTCAGTTCACTACATCCAGTACTCACCAGCATTTGGGGAAATTCTCTTTTTTTTTGGCTAGTTCCATTCAAAGTTGAAGCAGCTTCTTTTCAGGCCCTTCCAATTATATTATTTTCTCAGAATTTCAAAGGAGAGGAATGGCGAAAAACGAAAAGATTGACGATCTCGCATCGCTCTTTCTTCCAGACCTTCTAACGCCCATTGGAAACTACAATTTCAACCCGAACTCCAAAACTGATGAGAATGGGTTTTTGTTTGGCATTGAGCAAACGTCTCTGCAAGGAGGCGGAATGGATGCTTCAAACATGAATAGCACGTTCATGGGTGATTTACCTTACAAACAAAACAGCAATAACAACAGTAACTCCAAAATTTTCACGACTGGAATGGAGAATATGGGTTTCAACTCAGGGCTGTTCAATTACCATGAAAATTACATGGCCTCACACCTTCAACCTTATGCGAACCAAGACTTTGGCCTTTTATACAAGAACGGGAACAACAATGATTCAAGTATGCAACCCCCGCTGAAGCTGCGACCTGCAATTCTACCAATTCAATCAACTATGGGCCAGTCGTTACGCCCTTTTGACAATATACTGTGGATTTTACAATCGGAGCTTCTTCAATCACAAAGACCCTCGAATGGACAACCAGAGGTTCAAAACTATAATACCCAGCCATATATGATTGGCGCTTCCTTGAATTCTCCTCCTGTAGAACAGATTGTTTATGAACCTGCTGCCGTTACAAGACGCAAACAGGCTCTGGCTCCAGAAATTCCAGACATTCAAATCGACTATTCAAACAAAGCTTTACTACGCCTTTTGGATATGAGCTCAGCTGGGAACCACCCAAAAGCGCAGGTTTGTAATTCTTTCGGAGAGCACTTATCCCTAGATATTAAAGGCTTTCTACACGGCAGATTCTGCACCAACAACCTTGATAATTATGTCTACCAAATAAGTTCAGCGGGGTCTTTTGATGGGAATCAAGTATATGCACCCATGGTGATTTCATGCTACCGTAGAAACTTCATAAATATCCATATTGTGGTGACAACTGAATCAAACGACAAAATGTTCTTAAATGGCGAGCCAATCAACAATCTTCGGCTTGAAGTGGGAGCAACGGCTCATGGTCCAGATGCCGGTGTTGCATCTTTTTCGATTCGAGATAACGATGCCGACCCTAAAGATCCAACAAGGGCTGGTGATAATTTAGTTGTGGAAACTATTGGAAATAGTCACGTAATTGAGGATGCTGACCTAAAGTCCGAAAACTTTTTCATGATTCGAAAACTCAAATTTACAAGTTCGACCATTAATTCCTTGAAATCCAACTCGCAAACTTATTATTGTCTCACAGTTTCCCTAATCGCTGACCTATCATCTGGTCCTGTGGTCATCAAGGAATTGAAGAGTGCTCCAATAATTGTGAGAGGACGCAACCCTTCATTCTACAACACTAGAAACGATATTTTAATCAAACCAAAATCTCCGTACTTCAGGTCAAGTTACGAAACGCTGCAAGGTGTAAAGTTAGAATTGGAGGCTGTCACTGAAGAAGTACAACATCCCGCCACTGAGGATACATTGGAGGACTCTAGCGACCATTATCTGAATACAAACCAGGTTGAAGATGAAGCTGAAATTGAAGTCGTGGACGAAATTGAGGATGAGGCAGAAGATTATCAGTCAGATAGCGAGAACGAGTCGCTGGGTGAGATGAGCAAAGAGGCATCCACTGACGTATACATAAAACAGATTCTTGAATCTATGGGAGATAGTGAAGGCAGTAATTACCATTATTTCCCGGTTCTGAATGTGTACTACACTCCACCAGTCAACGTCGTTTACTTCCCTCATGGTGCTCACCTGTCGAGTGGCATTTCAGAAGCAACAGGAGTTGTAGCCTCAAAGGGAGCTATTGTGAACAAAGAAGGAGGCGGTTCAATGACCAAAAAAAAAGTGTACTTTAAGTAAAGAATATGCTATAAACGCTAAGTCAAACCTCAGGTGTAAAACATTGAGATCAAAAGACTGATTGTCTTCCATGATAATATAGAATTTAAGTTGAAACATAAGCTTTTAAGAAAAACCTGAATTGAAGCACAACCTTTTTCGAAGTATTTAAATTGTAAATGAAAGTACTTTAAACGATATCATGCTTTCGTCAACACAGTAGACTACCTATTCGCCTCAATCATTAAACCTACTCAATTATGGGGCCAAATAATTCAATTGACAAAAACGTTTTATTCAGTCTCTATTACCATTTACGGTAGTTACCGCAAGCGATTTCGAACTAACAAGGAAACCCGGAGGGAGTCGGGAAACCTAATAAATCAACAAAAATCTACAGGAGATAAAGCAGGTTGATTTGAATGTATCATATAACCGCGCTTAACAATCAAAAAAGGTACAGGACAAATGTGGTATTTTTCCGCGCTCGCTTTACCCAAATAGGACACTACTCAAAACCGTTGGCCCTAACGTATACACACTGGTCGGCGCCAAGCAAAGGACGACAGCGGAATTCGCAAGATAAGAGGAACTGGACTGATTAGGTTTGACATGATCTATCCAGATGAAACATCTCATGGTAGCAAAATCGAATAGAATGAGACTGACTATGATCATTTTTGACTTCTTAAAAATTTAGGTTGTCAACTGAAGTTACATGTAATTACATATTAAAAGAAAGAAGCTATATACTTCTCATTTTGGACTATGGCTGCAAATTAGTTGACTCTATTGAGCGCTTAAGATCCTAAAATGGGAACCCATCCTTCGGAAAACCTATTCCACACAAACGAATAATAACCGACGAAATGATAAGAAACTCAACGGCCCACAGATAAGGAAGGACTAACAGCAAAACAATACGGTCTTTTACGTAAAACAATTGGTGTGGTTTCAAAGTTGCCATTTGAATGGGGGATACCTGGGAGTTTTCATTAGGCTTCTAGTTAAATGATGAGAAAGCATTTGTAGCCAGCACTGAATACTTAACTTCATTCTCTAGTAGCTTAATATTACTTATTAAATAATTTATATTATATAAATTGTTCTTACTTATCAAAAAATATAATGCGACGAAAACCGGCTAGCCCCATTTAGCCTTGCGCGTCCAGCTCTCTTAGATTTTACATCTATTAACCCACAAAAAGCAGGGCGCTTATCAATTTGAGACCTCCACCATGTCACCTTGCGCTGGATTGTTGTATAAATACTCGTGATATCATCATCTCTACGTCCCATATTTCATTTTTTTAATAATTCATTAGGCTTTGCACCACACTCATATATTTCCATAGCAAAAGAAAAATTAAACAGACTTTCATCATGTCAGTGGATAGTATTGAGAAGGGCCCCAATGTCAACCAAATAGTCAGCGTGACATCAATTCGTGAAGAAGTTGGTAAACAAGCAAACAAGGTCGTTGGTTTAGACTTGTTCGAACACGCAGATGAGATCCTGGAAGAAGAGTACCTAGCTGAGGTGGACAGAATTCGTCGGAAAGTCGACTGGAGAATCGTGCCAGTATTGTGTATCACCTACACCTTGCAATTTCTTGATAAGTTGAGTTTGAACTATGCTTCCGCATACTCTTTGAAAGGTGATTTGGGTCTTACAGGTGACAGATACGGATGGGTTGCTGCCATCTTCAACTTTGGTTACATGTTCTGGGCTTTGCCTTCAAACTACATTATCCAAAAGGTGCCAGTTGCTAAATACACAGCTGTGATGATTTTCATTTGGGCTGCTATTTTAATTGGTCATATTGGCGCTACTAACTACACCGGAATGTTGGTCCTCCGGTTCATCTTGGGTATGTTTGAGGCTGGTATCTCACCTACATGCATGATGATCTGTGGTATGTTCTACTCCAAAGAAGACCAACCATTCCGTATGTGTACTTTCTTGAGTTGTAATGGTATTGCTACAATTGTTGGTGCACTTCTTGGCTTTGGTCTCGGTCATGCTCATGACACTGCTTTGGCCTCTTGGAAATTGATTTTCTTAACCATTGGACTCATTAACTTTGCTTGGTCTATTATTTTCTATTTCGTTACACCAGACACCCCTGCCTCTGCGAAGTTTCTTACTGAGAGAGAAAAGATGATTTTAATTAAGCACATTTCGAAGAATAACCAAGGTGTGAAGGACCAGAGATTTATGTGGAACCAAGCTTTTGAGGCCTTCAAAGACGTCCAGGTTTATATTTTCGCCCTCATTGGTCTTGCTTGTGGTGTTATTAATGGTGGTGTCTCTAACTTCCAATCCGCTTTAATCCGTGGTTTTGGTTTCACTCCATTGTTAACAACTGCCTTACAAATGCCTACTGGTGCTATTGAGTTTATCGTTGTCTTTACTGCTGGAATTATTGCCTTAAAAGTGCCCAACATTCGCTGTTTCATTTTCTGTGGTCTTTGTGTTCCCGGGTTAGCTGGTCTTATCGGAATACACTTGATTCACAACAACAGATGGGCTTCTGTCGGATGCACATGGCTCCAATACATTATTGGTGGCCCAGTTATCTTGTCGTGGATTTTTATGAATGCTAATATCAGTGGTAGTTCTAAAAAGACTATGACTTCCGGTGTGTGGTTCGCTATCTATGCCGCAGGTAACATCGTGGGAGCCAACATTTTCTTCGCAAGAGAGCTGCCAAAATACACTTCTGCCATGATTGGATTAATTACAAGCTATGCCGGTATGATCGCGCTCGGAATCGGTTACTATTTCCTTTGTAGATGGAGAAACGCTAAAAGAGACAAGGAACAAGGAGGATACACCGAGGAGATTAAACAACAAGCAATCATTGATGGTTTCAAGGGTCTTACAGACCGTGAAAACAGGGGATTCAGATATTCTTTGTAATTTATAGACATTTGTGTAAAATCATTCAATTCATAACTTATTACGTACTACTATTCCAAGCGGACTTGGTTACTAGAACTATTTTCTGTTACCGTAAGCTTTTGTGGCATAATCGCCATCAATAACAATCAAGTGCTGTGGCTCATAGTCATAGGTCTTCTCGAAGTATTGCTTCAAAAGCTCTTTGACTCCGGCGGCGTAACGGGCCTGCGCATCCAAGGAGGTACCACTGACATGTGGGGTCATTGCATTACCACCACCATACTTGTTACGGAATGTTCTCCATGGGTGCGAGTCTGGCGCTGGCTGTGGGAACCACACATCACCACCATAACCTCTTAACTTACCAGATGTCACTGCGTCAGCAACATCTTGCTCATTACAGATGGCACCTCTGGCGGTGTTGACCAACCAAGCACCGTCCTTCATGTGACTGATTGTTTCCTTGTTGAATAGACCTTTGCTACCTTCGTGCAAAGGACAGTTGATGGTGACTACATCTGCTTGAGAGAGCATGTCTTCCAACTTTTCCACTCGCTGAATAATATCACCCCTTCCGTTGAAAAGCTCCGAGGCCTTGTTTATCTTTTCCAGTGCTGCCGGTGGTAAGTCTTGGTAATCGTAGTACAAAAGTTTCTTTGGGTTAAAGGCTACGAGTCTTTCCAAAACACGATAACCGATACGACCACAACCAACAGTAGCTACGACTTTGTCTTCCAAATCATAAGTATCCTTGGCGACTCCAGCAATGTCCCAACCGCCGGAGATTGCCTGCTCATGAGCTGGCACGAAGTTTCTTACCAAATCCAAGATTGTCATCAAAACGTGCTCTGCAACAGAGACGACATTTGAACCTGTGACCTCTGCGACAGTGATCTTCTTTTCGTTGGCTGCATCTAAGTCAATGTGGTCGGAACCAACACCAGCAGTGATACAGATCTTCAAGTTAGGAGCTTCTGCGATTCTTTCTCTGTTAATGTAAGCGGGATAGAAGGGAGTGGTGATCACCACTTCAGCATCTTTCAATTGCTCATCAACCTCTGAGGCACCAACTGGGTCCTTAGAAGTAGTCGAGACCAACTCGTAGCCGTAGGATTCGACAAACTCGCGAATACCCAATTCATTTTCAATACATCCGAGAAGCTTTGGCTCTTGACGAGCATGTTCTTTACCTTCGTAGAGGACGAGAAGCACCTTTGGTTTAGCCATTTTTTTTAAAACTTTTGGGTATGGAGAGATTCAATTGTTAATTTTGAGCTTTCTAGATTGGTCTGATTCAATCTAATTCTTGGTCGATGTGGAAATGATAAATGATTAGAAGTGCTGATTGAGCAAACTTATATAGATTTCGGGAAGTTGGAATCAAAGACCGCAATTGGAATAGAAACACGAAAATCCCGCTGTGGTTTCCGAAATCAATTAAATGGCTTACATGATAACTTTTAAATCTCTCGGATAACGAAATTAAAAGGCGCACCACTCCCCTCCAGACCCCTTGACTTCTCCACATCCCCACAAATCACTGCAGATAGTTAACAGCTTACATCATAACAATAATACAAGAAGCCGGCAATTTTCGCGCGGCATATAAAATACATAATTGCTTGCAGTTTGTCAGGATCTCCGGAAAATATTTTTTTTCTCTCAAATTGCGTTTGTGTGTTCGATCTGAGTACTGGATACTGACCCCACAGTCACATCGTACTGCAGGCAATGGCTGCAAAAACGTCAGGATACTTATACGACTTCGGGCATAGGAGTCGAGTCGCTGACCTCGAAGCCCCTATAAAGTGTGGTGGATAATTTATCCAAATTGGTGTAAAGTTTACATAGTAGTCATTTCCAATTGAGTTAAAACGTTAAAGGGTAACGATAGAGGACTTCAAAACCCGATGCTAAACATTGGCTAGTCTCTAAATTCAAAAAGATGTTCTAAATGATTAAAATTGGTCAATTCTTTCTTTAAACCAAATTTTTGTCATTGCAATAGACTGTTCAGTACAGTTTCCCTTCGTGTTCCTTTTCGAGTTTGCCCAACAACTGTCTGAGTAAACTGTCCGCAGTGTTGAAATTTTTGTCAGAATTTTTTTGTGACCTACCTTTCTATTCTTGCTCATTACGTACTCTGTTTTTCTTTTCTTCCATTTTTTTTATTCATTCAGTAATTAATACACATCAATGATTCATTTTCGTTCTATTGAGTGACCCACATTGGTCCAATTATACAATCACCCATAAATAAATGCAACTAGTCAAAAGCCAATTGCTTCTTGATCTCAGCAATGGCAAGACCAGGGTTCAAGCCCTTAGGACATGTTCTGGAACAGTTCATGATGGTGTGACATCTGTACAAGGACATAGAGTTTTGCAACATCTCTCTTCTTATCTTACCGGCTTGGTCTCTGGAGTCAATTAACCATCTGTATGCCTGCATCAAAACGGCAGGACCCAAGTACTGCTGCTGGTTCCACCAGTAAGATGGACAAGAGGTGGAGCAACAAGCGCACAAAATACACTCGTACAAACCGTCCAACTTAGCTCTGTCTTCAATACTCTGGAGATTCTCTCTTCCATCAGCTGGGTGGTCATCTCTTTGCAAGTATGGCTGAATAGATTTGTATTGCTTGTAGAAGTGGGTCAAGTCTGGGACCAAGTCACGAACAATGTACATGTGTGGCAATGGGTAAATCTTAGTGCTCTTGCTAGTGTTGGTGTCAATACGGCATAAACAAGCCAATGTGTTGACACCTCCGATGTTCATAGCGCAAGAACCACAGATACCTTCTCTGCATGATCTTCTGAAGGTTAAAGTGGAGTCTTGCTCATTCTTGATCTTTAATAGAGCGTCCAACACCATAGGTCCACAAGCATTCAAGTCAACGTCATAGTTTTGCAAAGTTGGCTCAACTTCTGGGGTATCAGGGTTCCATCTGTAAATTTGGAATTGCTTAATTCTTGGTTGAGCAGCAGTGGCAAGGGTTCTGCGGAGAGGAGCCAAAAATGATACAGGGCGGAGCATGGACTTAACCAACATTATGAGCTATTTATTTAATTTGGAGTTATCACCGCTTTTCCTTGTGTTCTTGAAAGAAGACAGTGGTCTGAAGAGTTTTAGGAAGAATTTGAGGTGTCTATGTGGGATACCCGGAGTTCCCCCCTGCAGGAGTGACAAATGGTAAATTCTGCGTGTTTGATTGGCTGACCCCGGAAATCGTGCCCGGCAATCCGTGGGATTACTCGTGCGAGCGTGATATTTTTTTTTTTAATTTAAAGAAAATAAAATAAAAGAAAATTAATAATATAAATCGAAGAGGGTGTGTGCGGGAAGAACATCAAGATTGTGCTTTTTCAAAGCTTCTGTAGAATGGCACCATCGGTTGAGAAGCATTTATCCTCGATCACAAGCATTAAGGAACTGAGGTGGAGCTAGCTAAAAAAAATTGAAACTTTTTATTTATTATATCGAGGCAAAATGACTTTATTTTATAAATTGCGAAACGGTACTACGGGCGCAGATGGGTGCTAATTATGAAAAATTGATATCTCCTTCTTAGCGCATTTCAATCTCTGATCCCATCGATTCGCTATAAAGTCGTATTTATTCAAATCAAAATAGTGTTAAGAGCTAAGAGTATATTTTATAAAAGAAAAATAAAACATTTAGAGAGTTTTAGTCTGTTAATTTGAGTGTCTATTTTATTTATTCATTGCATTATGTAATCGCCGAAAATTTACGGGTTGGCTGCAAATCACTGAGAATTGGCAGAGAACTTCAATAAAAGAAATAAACAAATGAAGAACTGAAAATCTGATAATTCACCAAAGTTTTGTAGGTACCCATACATCAACAACGATATCATTCTCAATTACAAAATACCATCCTTGTAAACCGGCAGCGATACATGCATGCTGAGGTAAGATCTTAACTTTTGTTCCGTATGGAATGAACTCACAAGTCCCGTTTGGAGCCATTATGCCATGCTCTTGACTCACAGACTTCACAGCCCAAGGTCCATATTCTTTTGGTTGGATTACTTTGCCAAATCCAGGATGTGGGCCTGGCTCTCTACCTAAGGCAAGGGCGCCCGCGTTAATAAGAGTCTCCCCAGGACTAGAGCCATTCCTCGTTTCATAATTGGTAAGTACTTCAGCTAACAAACACAATGACGTATTCTCTTCTTCTACCAAACCTGTGGCTACTTGTTGAAGATCACAACAGGCGTAGTTTCCAGCATGCAATTCAAGATCGCCTGCAAGTTCTCCGTGAAACCGGGAAACAATCAGTTCCGAAGATTTGAGTCTTTTAGAGAAATGAGCCGTTGGGGTAGCACCAATAGAAATAGTAATTGGGAGGTCTGGCTGCAAATCACGGAGAGACTCAGCGGCGGAATTGACTTTACTCAACTCCTCGAAGAAAAACTTCTCAGCGCTCTCTGCATCGCGTGTATTATAGGAATGACCAGAATGACCGTATACACCAAAAATCGAGACGTAGTTGCTGACCTCGGTGGATAGAATGTGCTTGAAGAGGTTCTGCAACGCCTCACTGCCATAAGGAAGGCCAGCTCGTGCAGTTCCCACGTCCACTTTTATAAAGACACTCCACTTGCATGAATTTTTTTTCGCAAATTCGGTAATGGCATTGATTTGATCTATGGAATCCACCATCAACCTTAAATTGGGTACAACTTTTGAAAGCTTATGCAATTCTTCAAGTCTCAGTTTAGCCACAGGCAACCCATACAAAATATCTTGGATTTTTCCAGATTCAATGAGTGGAAGCATTGCCCAAGCTTCCGAAAGTGTCGAGACTATTATCCGAGAGGTTGTATGGAGTGAATTGTTACCTGAACCATAACCCAATTCGTATTCGCATCCCTCAACTGTTTTGTGAGTTTTCACATGACAACGGAATTGAACTTGCAATTTTTTTGCACTCTCTAGCATTCTGGAGCAATTGGTTGCAAATACAGCACGATCAATTAAAACGGAAGGAGTGGGCAAGTCAGAGACCAGCTTGCCGACATATTCTTCACAAAGCCTTTGTTTGCTAGGAGGATTATAATATTTGGAGGCCATTGCAGAATTTGTGGGAAATTTGCAATGTAATTGTGTACCTTAATTAGAGGCCTTACCCTGAAATAGGAGGATCTAGCGATAAATTGATAAGACGCTGGTACAGGAAGAGAACTGCGAGGGCAATGAAATATTCGAAACTAAGTCGATATTTCAAATCTTCAGAAGATTTCTAATTAACATTATTTCAAATAAGTAGAGTCCGCTTCTTTATATCCCTCGATATTCAGCTCTTCCACGCAAGTCTGACTCATTAAGTGCTGAAAATCACGCACACATTATGATATCATGGTTATTGCAAATCGAGCGAGAATCGTGCTGATTTAACTAAGACCGGAGTTAATTAATCACATAAAGCCAAAGTGTTTTAAAACTTTTTTTGGCTTTTAGTGTTTGTTAACCGACATCGGCCATGAGGGACATAAATTAAGAGATCTCTAAGAGCCTATGAAAGAATCCCAAACAAGCAAAGCTTCTTTAGCAATGCTGATTTCTTAGAGTTAAAGGAAAGAATAATCTCGGTCAATATAATGGAAATATCAAGGTCCTCGTGAGTTTTGGCAAAGGTCTCAACGTAACACATTTTGAGCTCTTCTAAAACACTAATGGCTTCGCTTTCTCCCTGGTACAACTGGATAAGAACCATTGAAATGAGTAATTCAAAACAGCAGTGCTCCTCTTTATGCTTTGAGTCTTTTTCATGGCCAGTTTATTGTTTTCTAGTGTCTCGAAGCTGTCGTCTTTGACATTCTCTAAATATCTACAGAGAGATCTAATAGCAATGTATATTTGGAGTCCTTTTGCTTCTTCTCGATTTGTTTTGAAGCAAAATAGGCCCAGGAGTTGTCCTTCTTCAAAGATACTGACTCCGACAAAAATGACCCAAACCGCTCGTTACAGATTTTGATGACGCTTTCAGTCAACTCAGTTGCGCCTTCTTTTTTGAAGAATGCGTAGCTAACAAGTAACTTGAAGATATCTTCTAGTCATTTGGTTGGAGACATAGAAAGTCTCTTTGTACTTCTGAAGAGAACCAAAAGCTTATATACTCCAAAATATGGCTCGATCTGACATATTGACTTTTAGGGAATTTAAGAACGGCCAACGAGGCAAGAATACACGATACTTACATACTAAAACTCCACTTATAACTCGGCGGTCTTTCAATTCTAGAGCTATGTCTAAGAATAAATACATATTTGATGCAAGTTATATTAGACAGGTAAAAACCCGTGTGCTCCCAGGTTTTAATCGTCAGAATATCTGCGTCGCATACTATGCGGCCAACAACATCGACTAGATCGGATCCTGTTAATGCTTCTTCTATACCAATCTGCACAAGTTAATAGAGGGAGTGCAGCTCGAAACTCACTTGAAAGTTCACGAACAGCCTGTGTGGCGTAATGGTTAGCGCATTTGACTTCTAATCAAAAGATTCCGGGTTCGAGTCCCGGCATGGGTTCTAAGCGGTTTTAGCTCAGTTGGGAGAGCGTCAGACTGAAGATCTGGAGGTCCTGTGTTCGATCCACAGAAATCGCATTTATTTTTTATTTTTGTTTCCAATGGCTTTCTTTTTTTTTTGAGTTAGATTTAGAGGGTAATTGAAGATATTCTACGCCCAATAGCGAGTTTTATATCATTGATGCTACGAGTTATAGAAGTGAGTGAAGGTTTTGGTGACCAGCGCAGTGGGAAGGCCAAAATTAGGGTTGACAGCGGCAGTGAAGGTAGATTCTTCGTTGATATCAGTAACTTCGAAATCGAAACCTTCTATGGATTTGTATGAATGTTCAGCAATACTCAAGCCACATAACGTGTAATTAGTGTGATAGAAGTTTGGGTTTTCACCCGGCTTATCCCTCAAGCCTCCAAATTTTGTGTCTTGACAGCAGTTTAAAATGTGATATTTGAGCGCTGTTCTGTCAAATAAAGTCTCAACTCCTAAAAACGCCATACGCTGACGCATTTTATGATATTCAAGCTTAAATTGCGATATTTATACGTATTATTCTTTGACTGATTAAGTCAAAAGATGTTCAAGTAAAGGTTTTGGAACCCTTAGAGTGAACACTTTGTATGGCCTGCGTTGAAAAAGGACAATATGCCACTCATTTTACTTCACGGGTCAGCCAATTCGCCATGTTAAGAGAACTCACTAAAGCAAAAATTTTAAAGTATGCTGCCAAAATTCTTCACCATCTCGTTTATAGTCTTGTTCGGGTGGGATGATCTACGATGTACCAATGAATGGCTTTTAGATGTAATTGTTATATAAGTTATTCATATCCGTAAACTATTTTTTATCAATTAGTAAACAAGCGGCAGCATTGGCACCTACAAAAGGTACGCTCCTACGGCTACCAACACAGCACATCCGAGAGAGTTGGCAGCAGCGTTATTCTTCACAGTAAGGGTTGGCTTACTCTCTGTTTTGGCTTCCGGTTTGTTCTCCGGAGCTTTTGGGGAAGCAGCAGTAGGAGCAGAGGTGGGCTTAGAGCTGTTGGCTGGAGCAGCGGACTTAGAGGCAAGAGCCTTAGTCAAAAGGGTGGTTGAAGTGATCGTTGAAGTGGTGCTTGGAGAAGTACTTGGAGCGACGCAGTAGTTGCAAGTCAATGTAGTTGCGGTTGTAATGGTCACAGCCTTAGGGTAGCATTGTTCAACGTCGCATGTGGTAATAGTAACAACAGTTGGCTCCGGGCAAAAGGTAGTGTAGCTGGTGTAGGTAACTGGCTTTGTCAAAGTACCATTGGTCCAAGAGCTAGTAGTGGAAGTCAGACAGTCGATAGTGACGTCAGTGGTGGTCAGGGGGATAACTAAGTTGCAAGCTTCTCTATTGAGATAGATTTGCTCACAACGAGGGTCTGGCTTATCAGAGTTCATCAAGCCAAAGATAGCCTTGTCAACCTGCGCGGAACGACCATCAATGCTTCCAGGACAGAGCCAAAAGGTATGTGGTGCTAAACCATCACCAAAGAGCCAGAAGCCTTGCGGAATAGCGTTAGGACCAAACACCAACAAGTTGTTGTCAATGCCCATCTTGGACTCTTTCCCGTTCACTTTTGAGGAGACAACTCCGTGGTCAAAGTCGAAACGTTGGGATTGAGCACTTACTCCGAGATAGGTGTTGTCACCAGACTTAATGGTGTTAAGGAAGCCGATCTTCGTGCCATCAAATTTTTGAATCCTGAAGACGACCTCCGAGGAGGCCATGGCGAATGAAGCGACTGCGAGAGAGGTGAGAGCGAAGGAAGTCTTCATGATACAGAAGAAGATGTTGAGTATTGAAGAAAGAGAACGAGAAATTGTGCCCATTATATATTGTTTTTTGGCGCCTTTGCAATCGTATTTTTAGAATATTCTCAACTATCGAAGATGGTGAACGTTCAAATGGCTGCAAATCGAGGAAGGTATATGCAGGAGAGATCGACAATTAATGCATGATTTTGCAGAACAGGAAGGTATAGTTCAACTAGATGAGATAGGGGGTATAAATTAAAAATTTTAATCACTCTTCCCCTTACTAGTGACTAAATGAAAGCTGCATTAATAATCGGTTTGAGATTGAGCTGCACAAGGCATGTCAAGTTCTTGTAGTGAATTTTAGTTGCTCATTTTTGAAAGCAAGATCATATGGATTTCACAACCTAAACTCACTAATAACCTTAAGTTTCATAAATATTCATCAACAAAGGAGTTTAGTGGTTTGATATTGTTTTTGACCGCGTTTACATAAACAATGTGCGAGCCAAGATGAACGACGCGAGAGTTTAAAATGAAAATCATAACAAAAATAAACAGTGAGTGATTATCCCAGGAGTAGTCAAGAATTTCTGCCGAATGGTTTCTCGTTTAGCTTGTTTGTCTCGGAAACTTTTGCAGTTCCTAACTACCACAGTTTGTCGATCACAATGAAGATGGCCAAGTCGGTTGGCCCCTTTCCTTGAAATTATTGTTTGCGAAAATTCAACAACTTCAGCTTGATTCTTGTAAAAGTTTTGCTTCGACGCCCACTTTCCATCTCGTTTGAGATACAGACTTTCGTGAAAACATAACAATCGAGAACAATTATTATTACGTTTATTGATTATATTAAACAGCTCGTTTATAACATCAAGAAATGGTTTCGTGGTCTAGTTGGTTATGGCATCTGCTTAACACGCAGAACGTCCCCAGTTCGATCCTGGGCGAAATCATTTGTTTTTGCAATTTTTTTGACTCAACCCAATTCCACAATTGTATTAAAGCGTTTATTTTTGAATGAAAGTCTCTGGGAACAATTTAAAGTTTTTGTTGAGTAGATATCTATATAAGTGAAGTGTTAGTGCATTGTCTGACGAAAAGAATTACATGATATCTCCTTTAGATAAATAGTATTAATACAAAATAGACTAAGCCTTTTTCTTTTTTTGTCGCCTGCAAAAGTTTTAGACGGCGGTTGGGCCGAAGAACTCGGAGTGAACCTTTTCAACGCCATTCTTTCCTAACTCCTCTCTAACAAAAGTCATATAGTCGACAGGGCCAAGCAAGTAGACCTCCTTGTTAGAGCAGTCCAACTTAGAAATCTCCTCAGGAGTCAACTTGGTCTTTACATAGTCTTGAACAGTGAAGCCTGGGTATTCAGCTTGCAATTTGGTTAACCATTCTCCGAAAGGACGGTGGTCCTCTGATCTGTTAGAGTTGAGAAGAGTGACGTTCTTCTTGTCAGCCAAACCCTTTTCAATGATGGACACCAAGGGTGTAATACCGATACCACCAGCGAAGACAATCATGTCTTTATCGGTTTCTTGGTAGGTCAATCTTCCAGCGGGAGGAGCAACATGAATGATGTCGCCGACCTTCAAGTTCTTGTGAATGAATGACGACACAACACCATCGTCAATCTTTCTAACAGAAATTCTGTATTCGTTGTTGTGAGGAATGTCAGAGATAGAATATTCTCTAGATTTCTGGACACCACTGTCGTCAGTGGTAAATCTGAAACCTAAATATTGACCTGACAATGGCTGGCCAATTACTCCACCGTCAGTTGGAGTGAAGTAAACAGACTTGACATCCAGACACTCATCTACTAATTTGGTGACGGAGAATTCTCTAAATCCTTGCCAAGGTTGTTTCTGGTATAAGGAGAACTCAGCATTAATCAAAATTTGAGCCAAGTTTCCGTAAGCGGTAACCCAAGCATCGACGAATTCTTCAGTGGCGACTTCAGGACCCAAAAGATCCTTGATGGTGGTGATAAGCGAGTTACCAACAATTGGGTAGTGCTCAGCTTTGACTTGCAAACCGACATGCTTGACAACAATTTGCTCGACAAAATCTTGCAATGGGGTCAAGTCGTCAATATTCTTAGCATAATTAAGCAAAGCGAACGCCAAAACTTTTGGTTGTCTAAATGTTTTTTGGTTAGACTCGTTGAAGAACGGCTTTACCTCATCATAGTTAGTGAGCATATAGTTGTAGAACTGCTTAGTCAAATCGAGACCTGCCAGTTCCAAAACAGGAACCGAAGCACGGATATAGTTCTTTTGAGCATCTGTAAGCTCTTTGATTGTGTAAATTTGAGGAGCGGTGGCCATTTTCGATCTCGAACAAGCACTTAAGGTGAATCTTCTGGTGAAAGCAGAGATATTGGGAAGGACTTGATTGAATTTCATTGCCAGAATATATGAACGAAGTGCTACATTTTGTTTATTTAAGTATTCGCTAGCCGGATCAATACGGACTAACCTCACCCACGTAGTCACTCGTGACTCATGGCCTGATCATTTAAATGGAAAAGTAGTAAGTAAATCCGAGGAGAATCGAACCCGCTCTATTAATTACTTCCGCCATATAAACTCTGATCCTGCACACAAGATGGTCAACGCACGGCTGTTAATTGACTTCTAGCAAAGCGTTGTATGTGGGCTGATGAATAGGCTACATATAACAGGCTTTCCAGGGCTCACAACTACAATTCAAGCGGACAGAAATGCTAATTATGCACAGAGAACAAGGTGTTTGCAATTAACATGATTTGATTGGTTGCCGGAACAGGGCGTTCCCCAGATTTGACACCTTCTGCGTCTTCGTATTGCGGGAGATATCGGGGCTCACTATGCCTTTCCATTGACTCTGACTTGCGCGGACGCTTCGAATTGGGATAGAATTACTTCAAGATAATAGTATTAATAATATTGTAATATTGTAATATTCTTCATTCACTTAAACTCAATAATTTCTTTATGACAAAACAAATTCTCATGAAGAGTTACCACAGAGTCACGAGTCCGAAAAGTCCGAAAGTTGGACCACCTCTCATGTTCGCCTTAAGCTTTACCCATCTCGCAGTGGGTGGAGCGCCGAATGGTAGAACCGTAGTAGCAATAGGAAAAGTGGAGAAAAGGAGAAAATGAACTGTATGGTATACTGCCCCTAAAATTTATCCTCATTTTTGCCAATTTCTGTTCTTTGTGGGTGGGTTCTCTTGATATACGAGAGATCCCTAGTGGGTAACTAAATTGTATGGCGCGGACCTAGAGGGAAGAAGTCTACTTTCGAGAGTAGCACCTTTTTTTTCTTTACATAAGAACGCATCATTTTTCTCTAGGAGCAAATCTTTTGATGACTCCTGAAAAATAGAGCTCAAATTGTTTTGTAGAGCTGAACTTCTGTGCATCTGGCCTCTATAAACGGCGTTAAGATAAAATAGAGTTCGGCCAAGATTGAGTATTTACCTTGGCGCCATATAATTCGAGAATCGAGACTGAATCGATCTTCCAAATCGAGTAATTGATAATAAAAAGAATTAAAGGGCTGACATTATTATCTAGTTTGTTTTTTTATGAGTTTCCATCACATAAATCTAACAAAACTTAACCTGGCACGTGTTAAGCCGAGAATTCATGTCAATGAAAACAAGTTTCATTTTTTATTAAGCGTGTACCTTCGTTAGTTATACTATTGAGTCTTACAAATTGAGTCTGATCAATGTTGTGTATTTAGGGTGAATTCAATTGTAACTCTAAACTTTTGAGGTTGTCCAAAAGCCATTCCATTGAATTGAGATAATACCCTCTTCAAAACATCTTGCTATTTAAACATTAATTTTATCTTCATCCAATATCTTCATCCAATTGAACAAGAAAAAACAGGTCTATCCCTAACGATTTTGTGCGGTTATATGTACATGTAATTCAACTAACTCTCAAGAGCCTCTTTAAGCGCTAGTTTTCTGGAGTGAGCATCGAATAGAGCACGCAAGTCTTCGAAGTTTTTATTAGTTGGATCGATCTCCATAATGTGTTTGTCCTTGAAGGTCACCTTAATCAAAGATGGGTCCGATGGGTTACTGAGAAGCTTACAGTCCACTTGGCACCCACTTTTCAGTTGGTTTGGAATTCTTGCAAGGAAGAGACGCGCAGGTTTGGCGGCTGCTGAAAAGGGATTAAACTTTGCAGAGACCTTCGTGAAGTATTTAGTGATCATTGTGTGGTAATAGTGAAGAATTTTAAGCCTGTACTGAAGAAATGGTGTGGAGTAGAAACTACATACATAAATAAATTAAAAATTAATCACGTGTAATTAAACTCTTTTGATTTTTAGAAAAATATTTGATAAGAGAAAATTTGGATGTTAAATTTGGAGACTTAAAACTATAGACCTCGTATAAGTGTTAACTGTATTTCTGCAATACCAAATAGAAACGAGGGATAATTTTTACTAAAATAAGAAAGAGGTAACAAAACTGATATTAAGCTTCAATCCGAATGTTGAATCCAAAATTAAAATACAGAAAGTAGTTCAAAATCTTAGTCTACAGAACTTGTTGTTTAAGTAATAAGAGTTGCGATTTATTCAATTAATTTAACCTTGGTAAAAGTAGCATGCATCAAAAAATTCAATCTCCAAATCAATGGTCTTTTCAAACCATTCTGAGATTTTTTCTTGGTTTTCACTAACGGCGGCAACTCTGTTAAGCTCACTGGCCAAGAAGTCAACCCAAGCTTCAAATTCAGGGCCCACATGTAAGTCAACCCATTCTTTGTGTTTGTATTGAAGACGAGATAAATCCTTAGTAGCCATATTAAAAAGGACCCAATCAAGATACACCTTTTCCAGCACGTAAAGAAATGTAATTAGCTCCTCGTAAGATCTAGAGTCACAAGCAAGATAATGCATTACATCAAGGTACTTTTGAACAGCAGGAAGGGCAGGGGTTTCACTTTTCAACATCAGAGGAACATATTTTTGAAGATCTGATCCCGACTCATCTCTGAGCTGCTGCATACATTTAACGAAGTAGGAATACTCCAGGTTACTAATGAAACCAATCTGCTTTCCGAGGGTCACACTTGCAGAGGGTACTTCGCATCTTGCGAGCGTGTTACCAAAAAATCTAAGACCAATTTCTACGAATTTGAGATCTTGCACCAAGTAAGTGTAGAGAATGTGATCAGGCAAAGTACCACTGCACAATTCGTTAGTGAGAGGATGAGAAATAGAAACTTGGAATTTCTCAGCGAATTTTTCAAGAAGGCTCTCCACGAAACTCATTTAATTTTTTCCTATGATTTGAAATTCAGTTTCCGGGAAATTGATTTCTTTAATATAGTGAGTATGCGCTTACAGGTCAACCGGCTGCGCTCTTTCCAGAATCAAAGAAATGATATCATTTGTCAAGAACTTACCGACGGGCATCCACCGGCCATATTGATTCATCAGTTTCGAAGAACGTCTTGAAATTTCATCTTTAATTGACTCGGTTTAAAGGGAGTTGTATGTGCATTCGTGTGACCATCCAGATTAGGATATTTCTCATCTTGAAAAAAGAGTTTGAATTAATCTATATATGCAAAATAAATCTAATCATGTGGAAGAATTGTCCGATGTAAAAATGAAACGTGTAACTCCTTGTTTAATCTAATGTGATCTCCCAAACATGTGGAACTATCAGCTAAGGTTATAAGGAAGTCTGATCTATTTGATTGTTCAAATTGACATTTCTTGGTGTAATACTCCACCAAATTATGCTCTTTAATTACAGTACAGCAGAGAAAAACTTTTGGCTCTCGGGTTATGACATAGGGTGAGCTCCGATCACCTAGAACTAGTTCAATTGCAAAATCTAAAAACTTTGCTCCTAACAGTCTGCTAAATGCAGTAAACCCCGCTAGTTCATATTGTGGAACTCCTTGTTCTTCACCTGAGAACGCAATTTTATATTCGTCCAGAGACTGTATCACAGCTGTGCCCAACACTCTATTCTTTACCAGATCTTCTAAAAATTGGCCCTTTTGGAATTTAGTGAATTTGGCATTATCCATGCTCAATTGGCCAAATTCTTCAAGGATATGTGGGGGGACGTCTGAGTCATAGGAACCGTTATCCGTAGAGATATCGGAGTTGAACGTTCTACGAAACCCGGTTTTATGTTCAACAGATTCCCATGCCTCTTCGGTTCCCAATAAAATAGCAGCTGTCACGTTATGATTCTTTTGTAAATGAAGTTCGCTGAGTAAGTATTCATGAGAATGAATACGAGGAGAAGAAACGACTTTGTAGCGATCACGGACCTTCGAAAATCCTTTGTTTATAATTTCGGTTAGAACTCGAAAGTGGTCTGGACCTTGCTCTGTGTAAAACCAATCTTCATCAAGGATAAGAATCTCATAAGACATTGTGATGTTCAGATAAGATCTGAACCGTTGAGGGCAAAGACGCATTTCCAGTGTGTTCTGCATATCATCCGTATATGCCATACTAGCACTTTCACGTACTTGATCATTCATGACTAGTTGTATATTAGACTTTGTTCTATTCTATATCGACGTTTTAAGTAAAACTATTAAGTAAGGACCTATCCACATTTATAGTATTCCAAATAGTCGGGCAACTATTGATCACATGCTTTATATCTTAGCATGTGCTCAGTTGAATATTAAGGCATGGATGAGTAATCAATACCTCAGTATGATTTGTTTAGATGAGTAATCAATACCTCAGTATGATTTGTTTAAATGCAGGAACTAGAGTTGTAACTCTCAACATGAACATACAGGTTTCTTATCAGAACACCCACATGCAAACGAAAAAAAAAAAAAAATAAAAAAAAAGAGTTGAATGAAAGTTCACCTCTCAATTGACTGAAATAAAAATTATTTGGTGTAACAATGTGGTTTTTGTATTTACTCGATATAGGTGGTTTATTTTGCAATTCGTTCATCTTGGTAATAATTACATTTGTCAAACCTTGTGATCCAAAGTCCTTCACGTTTATTAACCGATAAATGCAAAAAGTCCTTATATTTATCAACTTTCAACTTTCATTTTTTTTTTTGTTAAAAACAGCTTAAGGCACCCCTTTGCTATCATGTGTTGGTAACTTCGCAGCTAATTGCCCTCGGGCTCTCCCGCACTATCACTAGCAGCAGGCACCGAACGAGGTTGTAAAGGAATATTTTGAGTTCTGCCAAGACGGCGCTTTTCAAGAACCATGTCGTATCTTTCTGCCTTTCTTGCAAGGAGGTATCTGAACGCAAAGAATGCGACGGGTATATACATAAGTAAAGAAGCGTCCAAGAATAAATCATAGATACGATTTTTCTCATACAAACCACTTAAGAAGATCAAAATCATCTCACTCACAAGTGCCATGGGAAAAGTAACGTAAAAGTGCAAGTGGTGCAATTTGAATAGCCATAATGGAGAGGCCTTTGTCTTCACCTTGAAAGCATAGTAAGTACTATCTATCAAATTTAGAATGCACCAACTAATGATGAGAAAAGAATATGAAGTATGTTTGGCGATTTTGGGGTGTGGATAGATTACACCGTAGCAGATCCAGACCATTCGAAGCCCATTGAAGAGACCCCATAAGTCACTCACTTGGAATTCTTTTCTTGCTAATAAATTAACAGCCAAGAAAATCACAAGGGGAATAACAGAAACAATATGGAAAAAGTCTGCAATTGCCACAGGTAAAAACCGCCTACCTACTAACGGTAGAAGGATCAAAAACCTGCCCAAGCAACAGAACCAGAGTGTCGCAGAGGCTATATTGAAAAAAAATACCGCTCGCAAATTTCTTGGAAGAGGATATAGTGCCATTGTGCTTGTTTGTGCTTATTTCTGGGTAGAATTCAATGTGGAGAGAAGAAGACGTTCTGTTCTAAATAAGGTAACCCCACGTAAATCAGGGAAGGTCCGATCTGTCAACAACAAGACCGTGAGAAAAATATGAAACATGAGAACAATAGATAGTCAACGTAAAATCAATTTAAATCACAATATATATAAATTGTTTTTTCTTTTTTTTTTTAACATGATCAGTCAAACGAATTCGATCACTTCAGTAACAAACGAATAATTCTTATTCGAGTATTTTTTTCGATTAACTCTAGATAGTCGAAGGAATAATTACTTTCTAATTAAAAATTCTCCTCAACCCTCAATCACTCACCTCAATTCTCTCTTTCAGATGGCAAAAGTGCACGATTTGCAGCCAATACACAAAGAGATGGCATAGCTTCTAAATAGAAATTAAATAATTATATACAGAATCACTCTTGCCAAAGAAACAAGAATTGAGTTTTTAATTTCATCTTGAAAAAACACGTCTTCAAGTCCTCTGGCTCGAAATTTGTCTCTGCTACTTATTGATCCACAGGACATACGTGTATTGCATCTCAGCCAAACGTCTTCAAGTAATGAAGTTCTTCTTCCCTCTCTTCCTACTTGTGTTATTTTCACACGTGGCAGCCAATTGGACGCCCGAAGACTATGAGATCTTTTCTTTAAATGATAAAATTAGAAGTGACCTTGGTCCTGATACATCGTTCTATTCATGGCTTCAATTGAAGAAAGGACACAGATCTACCCCGCAAGAAATCAATAAAGCTTACAAAAAGTTATCTCGTGCGTTGCACCCGGATAAATTCAGCAAGAAATCACGGTCTGAGAAGAAAAAGGCTGAGGAGCGCTTCCAGAGACTTTCTTTAGTAGGAAACATTCTTCGAGACAACTCATTGAAACAAAGATATGATTTTTTTCTCAGTAAGGGATTTCCTAAGTGGAAGGGAACCGGATACTACTATTCTAGATTCCGGCCTGGATTAATTTTCACAGTTCTTGTTTTGTATGTTTTGGTAAGTTCATTCCAATACGTTTCGCTCAGAATCAATAGAAAGCAAGATTATCAACGAATTGTTGACTTGAAACACGAGATTAAATTACTGGCATGGGGCGGCTCGTTCGTTCCACCTTCAGATGGTTCTTCACGTAAAGTTCTGGGTCCAAATGGTCTGGAATTCATTGTTTCGCCAATTGGTGAGATTTCTTTAATTCAAAAGGACGAAAATGGAGAAAATGTTTTGAGTTTGCTAGATGAAAATGATATTGATGTTAATCCGGGAATTCGTCTGTCTTATTTCTTTAAAATTCCTGCCGCCCTTTGGAATTACACAATGGGTAAGCTTTCGGGTTACACTATCAACACTAACGTCGAATTTGTAAATCCAAACAAAAAAGAGACCAATCCTGAACCAGCTACAAACAAAAAGCAAACCAAGAAGGCCAACCAAAAGGGTGACCGTGTTGAGCTTCCTAATGGAAAGGTGATTTACACTAGAAAAAAGAAATAAAGGTATTAAAAGCTTTTTAATGGGGCAAGGAGTGTTTTTTTTCTCAAAGTAAGGCTTGATAATAATTTAAATATATATGTATTTATTTATATGTAATGCACATCATCGTCAGTCGTTAAAGATTGTATCAGGACTCGAATTATTAGCCATGATGCTTAGACATCCGTCGAAGCTGATTACTATCATCGTCATCTTCAGAGGAGCTAGACCCCAGAAGATTATCCAAAAACTCCTTATTTTGAAGGTCGGAGATAGGGTTCTCCTCAAAGTTCTCATATAAGATGTCGTCATTGGCAAACTCCAATTTGGGCGACATGTTTTCTACAGAAACTGCAGGCATATCGGAGAAAGGCTCCTTTTGATCATCATCTAAATCAAGATCTTCGTCTGGCACAGGTACTTTCTGTTTCACAAACTCGTCGTGGTTTTCACTATCACCCAAAATGATCGCGCCCTTATTATCTTTAGCCAGATAGTTGTCCATATCCATATAACCAACAGTTGAAGTTTCAAAGCCGTAATTATCGTCATCTCGATGGGACTCGCCATCCTCATATTCGGAATATTCAGGGTCAGTACCAAGGATCACATTGTACAACTCTCTAGTCTTGAGAAGGATCTCTGCTACAAACCATTCCCAATCGTCCGTTCCAACGGCTTCGACAATAATTGGCGATATCAAAGCAGGTTTATATAAAGTAGTGAATTTAACTACTTCTTCACTTACGAGAATCAAGTGACCCATATATCCAGGCCTTGGTTCAATTTGAGTTCTGAATGCGGAAACAATCATGTCAGTGATGTTACACTTATCTGACTTGAATAGTTCCACAATAAGAAAAGAGTTGTATGAATTTAGCTTGCCGTTAAAAATCTGCTGTATAAGATCGAAAACAACATTGTGGAAGAAGTTATGCCACCGGTATTTGACGAACTTTCCTACAATAGACTGTAACATACCAGAGTCGATGAGCTTAAGCTTGAAGTAATCACCAACACAAGGATCTAGCCTGAATGATTCGTTTCTTTGCTCACTAACAAATGGGTTCTCATTAGATACTGCTGGCTCATCATCGTCAGACTCCTCATACTCAAGTCCATCCAAGATCTCGCGGCAGACTTGATCATCATTGGCCAGACCACTTAGTAAATGGAGCAGTTTCTTTGATGGAACCTTCTTCGGTCTATCTTGATCAATTTCCACAAGTGAAACATCGTCAAGTCCACTTGTAACATCAGAAATATCTTGATGCTTGAGTAAGGTATCAGCGAAGCCATTCTCAATGCTCTCGCTCAATGCAGCACTGATACTTTTCGTTTGAAGTGCACGCACTTCATCACGAACACATACTAAATATGCAATTTTGCGCGAATTGAGGAGAATCATGTTGGAACAATGAAGCAACTCCGCCACAAGTTCGGAAATTTTGAATCGAGTGATTCCCAATATATCCGATTCCCTGCTTCCTGGTGGATGCAAGTCGGCGTCCATCTCAATTAATTGCATCAAACCATCAAGGTTTTTGGAGAAAATTTCTAATAGATCACCTAAGTAAATTGGATCTCTAAGACCCGGAGGGTTCTGCTCGAAATCTTTTAACCAATGGAACATGACTTGAACATTGATTTCACCTGTTCCATCCACATTGTTTTGTAATTGGCTACTATATGAGCCACAATTAAGGTCGTAGTCAGAGTTATTTTTCCTTATGAGTTCAATGAGAATAGCTACGCAATTAGCAATCCCGTGCTTATTGCTGTATACCACAGAGGGATCAGAAGGGGAAGGAATTCGGTAAAAGATAATATCATCTAACATGGTTTGAATGATTTTAGGAGACGCTAGCTCACGCGTAAGTTGATTAGGTCCAATATTTGTGTCTAGATCTACCGCTAAAGTTGCATTGGAAGAAATGGTCACTAATGCCTTAATGAATTCCGTAGTTGCTGTTTGGCAGAACAAAGTGTTGTTATTTGGAACCAAAGAAGATCCTTCGTTTGAGAAGCTAGTAGGATCTGGTTTCAATATGTCAATTACCTTTGGAATGAGCCGCTGGCGCGACAACACATCCAAGATCCCGGATGGCGAATCAGCTTTATCTGTCTGTATTATTTTGAGAAAAAAGTCCATTATGATGGGAATCTCAACGAGACCCAAAAAAGTATCAACAAGAGACTCTTGTTTTCGGATGAAATTAAGCAATTCGATGCTATTTGTTTCCATGAAATGGTCAAGAATTTGAATTAAATAAGCCACCGATGGCAGGCTTTCCAGAAGGTTTTGCATCCCCAAAACCAGCCATAATTTTCCCATAAGGGATGGTGTTTCAATGATACGGTTGGAAATGACCCATAAGTCAGCAGAAAGAACCTCTGAAGAGCACTGGATAAAACGTCGCGTGCGTTCCTCTTTTGGCTCACCAGCTTCGCCTTCCATGGTTGTGTCTGTGTTATCAGGCAATGGTCCTTCAGATGTAACACTAATGTCCGCCGTTACATCAGCGTCATGGGTATCATCCATGGATAGTTCGTGAAAATAATCCACACTAAACACTATGTAATCCAAGAAACCATTAAGTATATGCGGCTGTAAAAGAATTTCCAAGAGCTTTTCTTCGCGGGCACTTTTGGAAAGAGTGCTGCCACCACCATTGGCGTCAGTGCTACAACTACCGACGGACAAGGCATCAGAATTGGAGCCAGTATGTAGAGATTTGTTCAGCGAATCACCCAGCAACAGCTGTACAAACAGGAAAGAGCTTTTTTGTTTATGTTTTGCAGCAAGAGATTTAAGTTCTTCCATAAACTCTTGTTGAACACTGCGGTCGTCCATTAATTGGTCCACGGTGACCAGCGACGTATCAACCACAGAATCCAAGAATTTCTGGAGGCCACTGTTTCCACCATAAGATGTGGAAAATGGCCAGAATGACATTGTTTTATTTTAACTCTTCAGGTTAACTGGTGGATGTGATTACGTCGCTCAGGGTTTCGAGTTTAGATTTCTAGGTCTTGGTAAGTGGATAATAGATCAATTGCGCAATTGCGAGAGGTTCTGAATGGCACGCACGGCTTGGAGACAATTTAACGGCCGGCGATTAGATGAGGGATGAATTCTCGCAGTGCGATGCGAGTTTATGAATGCACCTCTGTTTGTCCCTGGGGAGATAGTTAATGTGTGTCTGAACACCGGGTGGAGTCTCTATCTGTGTTGTTGTATGCCTGACTGCAATTGCAACCATTCCATGCGGAAAGGCACCACCAATAAATAATGCAAACGGGAAGGAAAGTCATTTTGTATTTAATTTATAGTTGCTTTGGTTCTTGCTTTCAGCTTATTATAAAAAAAAGAATTCCTTTTTTATTCTATTATGTTTATTCTTTTCATTACATCTTATCTATGGTACTTGACTCTATTCCTAATCTATAGTGGCCATGTTCTCGACATGTCTAATGAATTTATCGAAATCTTCAAGGTAAGAATTGATGATCTGTGAACAAATTGTTGCCGCTGTTTGCTCGCAGGAAGCTGCATTTTCCAGGATCCAGTCCTGTATTGTCATGCTTTCCTCCTTCTCTGGCATGGCGGCTATGAACTCAGTTAAGTATCCGTCTGCATCGTTGTGCAAGTCAAATTTAGTGGATGAAAGTTCACTCATGCGCTCGATTGCTTCTTCAAGTGCTTTGACTTGAGAATAGGCAAAATCAAGTGATATTCGTGGGAAAAATTTTCGTTCGTTGTTTGAGGCCGTGATAGCATCATCATTACGGGACACCGGAGCAACGGAGGCGAGTGTTGTTTTTTGAGGCGTACTAGCCTCAACATTATCAAAGGAAAGTCTGGAGAGACTATTCTCTGTTTTTTCATGAAGATCACTTGCGTCGCCGAGTGGTTTAGTTGAGATTCGGCTCGGCGGTGAAGGCGACTTTTCCTTGTTATGCTCCTCGTTGGTTTGAACCGAAGGAGTTTTGTCATCAACAAGCTCTGGACTGATAGGGTTCTTTGAAATCTGTTTGGTAGTTGAAGCCTTTATTTCTTCAGACGATGGAGAGGTTTCATTGATCGCTGGCGCCTTGGGGGACGGATCATTGATTGAGGTAACAGTCAATTTTCGATCTAAGCTGTGAACTTCACCATTCATGACAAGCAGCTTTTTATTCGACACTTCTATATCTCTTGCATGAACTTCAACATTTACATGGGTTAACGGTTTCTCAAACTGGGCCACCTCACCCTTACCTACTTCAAGTAAGCTAGATTGCACAGGAACTGGTTCAGACGCTGAGTCATTTACCACATACGAGTCCTCTTTGGATTTCATGCTAGGTTCTTTTCCAATAGTCTCCGATTGAATTTCCATTGAAGGGTCAACTGCTTTATTCCGGGTTGTGTCCTTGAGAATCACGTCATCTACAAACTCAATATCCATCTCTTCAAGATCTTTTTTGTAATCCCTATAAGAGGATGGTGAAACAGTGAATCCTTGCTCATTGTCATCATTTGGACTCTTTGAAGGAGTTTTTGTTATTGCATGGTTCTCCTCATCTTCATGAGGTACCAACAATGGATCTTGATCCAAATTCGTCTGTTTTAGTTCAATTTCGAGTTTTTGTGGAGGTTCAATTGATGTTTTAATGGGAGAAGTCTCGAGAACGATACTATCTGTAGTCATGTGATGATCAAAATTTTGCTCCGCTGGTAGTTGAGAAGTGAGTGTTGAGGCATCAAGCAGTTCTTTATTAGTAGTGCTGTCAATAGGTTTAATATCCGTTTTCAGATTTACTTCTTTCTTCGTTTGGAGTGAAATACTTTCGGATGTAGTCAATTGTTCTGGCGTCATTTCCTTATCATTTTGTTCATTCTCTGTGGGCACTTTCTCTTCAATAATAGTCTCCTTCTCTTCGATGCCAATCCGGTGCTCGTGCTTATCCCTTTCGGCTTCACACTCATCCTTATTTTCATTTGCACCCATTTGATTGTTAGAAGTAACTTCAGGTTTATAATGGGAACTGATTACCTCTTCATCAAGATCAGACTCGGCTGCAATGGGATCAGCCTTGTCTGCTGACATTGTGGATTGTGAATGATCATCAATGTTCATTTCAGTAGTATGGAATTTGTCGTTATCACTTGAGGTCAGATCTGAGTCTTCCTTTACTTCTTCTGGAACAGAGTTTGACAAGGGATCTTCCAATCTAGGCGGATCTGTGTCAACGCCCAACTTTTCAATGGATTCAATAGTATCAGGACCGAAAGATGAGGGAATCATTTCAGTTTTCACATCCGAATATGGCGCCAGGACCTCTAAAAGGCTCATTTCGGAAGGCAAGACTCGATTCTTTGAGTCTGTTTCTTCATTTTTCCCAGGGGGCTCACTTGTGTTGGTGGAAATGCTCTCATTTCTATTCATAGAACTCTTGTTTCCTGCTTCGAGTTCCTCTTTGGCTTCATTTGCCAAAGTATGTTCCGCTGAATGCTGGGCTTCTAGTTCATTTGGCTGCTGTACTTCTCGCTCAACTTTTTTCTCTAATCCATCTTTGACTGGCTGTTGCAATTCAGACTCAGTGTCATGTAAAATTGCCACCTTTGACATATTGCCAACAACTACTTTCTCGGCCTTGGCGTGCGCTAATTGAACGGGCTTAACATTCTTTTCCAAAAATGAAAGATTGGCTTCATCATAATCTCCTAAGTTTTGATTTGAGTTATCGTAAAGAGATCCTGAAGGAGAGATAGGCTCTGATTTCTGGATAACTTTTACCTTTCTGGCCTTTTTTGGGGAGTTCAAAATTTTCTGTAATTCTGCTTCGTTGATGCCAAAATCATCATCGTCATCAAACTGTGATACATGACTACGCGTTACCAGTATGTTCCGCCTCTTCTTGATGGGGGTATTAGGCTGTTTTGAAATATTTCGTTTTGTAGACAATCTAGAGCTTGTTTCAGAGGCACCGTATGAAGCATCTGAGTCATTTTCTCCGCCAGTATCCGAATCTGAACTGAATTCAGATACGGTTTCACTGAAATTGTCACCATCGTTATTTCTCTCTTCTTCCGCACTATCTTCGCTAGCTTCATTTTCATCAGTCAATTTTCCAGACTCGCTGTTCTTATCACCCGACTTGGAAGTAGTTTTATCGGAGTTTACATCATCATTATCTTCTACAACTTCGTCGGCACTCAGATCTCGCAAAGCTCGGTCAATTTCCTCTTGTACTGTTCGCTTCAGAGACTCCAGTTTCTTTCGAATCTTTTCAGGTGTACTTTTTTCATTGGCAGATGCGAAAACCTTAGTTGCTTGCCTCTTTGGCTTTGGTTCCGTAAGTGAAAAATTGGAAATTTCCTTATTCCGTTTTCGGCTAAATCTTTTCGGTAGCATATCCTTTCCCTTAAAAATGGTGCCATTTTCATAATTTTCTAGCTCTTCGATCGAGAAGTCGAAAGCATCTTTTTCCGCTAACTTTACATCCTTGTCGATAGGTGCTTCGTCCAGTACAGGGGTCCCCCTGGCGGATTTTGGTGAAGAGCTAATAGATTTCAATTTTGAGGTTCGTTCCGGAATTTTAGCTCTGTTCTTTCTAACCTTTTCATCTTCTCTATGAGACTCTAGAAAATAGCAGTACTCGAAACTATTCTTGGAATGCTCTGCTAAAGGATCATCTTCCAATGCCCAATCAGACAAGGGGCAATCACAATACATACAAATCACTCTATCGTCGTCAATCTCTACAGGAGAATAGTAGAAGCCTGCTTCTGCCAAACCCTTGCTAGTTACTTTTGTTCCAATGGATTTATCAAACTTCCACCATTCCTTAAATGTAGAAAGTCGTAGTAGATATGAATCAAAAGACATTGGATCTGTTATCTCTTTCCCTGTGCTATTTCCCAATTTTTGCCAATATTTACCCTTATTGGATGACTTTACGAATCCTTCAAGAAACATGGTTATTTTAGAGTAGGAGCACGTAGGATGGTTTTTATGATGAAACTCACAAATCGATTTAATTTCTCCATAATTGCACTCCTTTTCTTCGCACCAATGACATGTCACTTGTTCTGGATGTGCTTTTGTTGGTGTATAGTAAAACCCTGAATCAGCCATATGATCTGAAGTGAGCGTAGGATGCTTCCACTTCTTTCTGGTCTTTGAAGAACCAACATTTGTTCCATCAGTGAATGTAGCTAGTCGAACTGTACGAAATTGTAGCTCTGACCGGGCCGGTTTCGGTGGCATTGGCTTGAGTGGTTGAATCTGTGTGAATTCAATATTTAATGTAAATATACGGTATATTAGAGGGGTTGAGGTTAACACACGGCACCTATGCTATGTGCGGCAATGGCCAAATCAGAAAGTCAAATCTATTTTTTATTTATAAAAAAAAATTATTGGAAAAATTAAGTTAGTTCTATTAAGTTTATTTTATAATAAGTTTATTTTATAATGAGCCTCGTGTTTGTTGTAAAAGTGAATGTTCGATGCCTCATCTAATATGGTAATATCTAAGATCTGACTATAAATCAACCAGATGTGGCAAGAGTGCACTCTCTATATACTTCCAATTATCTGGTTCTAATCCTCAATTTTTACATGGAAATAATCAAGTGTTAACGGTTCATCAATTCTTTATATTACGTGAATAGAACTTTCATAGTATTCCAATTGTTTCGATAGTTGTTTTTTGTTATTGTTCAGATTAGCGGTTCCCGCGTTCATTGCAACAGATATGCAAAAGATAATCGTGAGTTTTATTTATTCAAAATCTAAATTTAAAGTATGTCGAGAAGGCGTTACTCATGCGGTGATGAGTTCAGAAATTAAGCATGTCCGACTAAGTACTGAATGGTACGTAACGCTTCGTACTTCAATTCATTGTCACCAGAGCTGTTCTCCAAGAATGTCATGATCAAAAGCTTGTATTGGCCGTGCTTCTCAGAATTAATGAAGTTGATCATGTCGGCTCCCAAAACACGGATTAATTGCTGTAAATCGTTCAAGATAATAACCTTAGACGCAACGCTCAACGAAGGGTCTTCAGATGATAAAATGGCCAATAATCTCTTAACCAATGCATAACTGTTCTCCTTGAATTTAGCGGCATTTTCTTGCCAAAAGTCACTCGACTTATGTGTTGGCGAAGTCCAGCTTAACAAGTTAGGGTTTTCAATTTCAACCATGTATTCATCCAATGAAGACAACTTATTGGTGACAACCTCTTGTAATGTCTCGCTTAAGTAAGACAAATCGCCTGACAACTCTTCGTCAGAACCGTTAGAGGCAAATTTTCTAGTCTGAACAACTCTGATAACGCTCAAACCATCGTGGAAGAGTACCAACTTGATTACACTGAATTGCTCAGTGTTGCTGTTGCATACACTAACAAAGTTCTTCAAAGTTGAGATAGCAACTCTCACAACCTTAAGCTTTATACCATCCTTGGAAATGGTCAACAAGTTTCCAATCAAACCTGGGAAGTTGTGGACCAAAACTTTGTTAATAGGAGCGCTGAAACTCAATACCCAGACCAAAAGTAAAGTGTTGTACAAGAGTTGCAAATTTGAAGCGTTTGGTTTCTTAGCCAGGGCATCAATAAGTTCAGAGATGGTTTTGAAGTTAGATACCAAGTTGTGCTCGGAGAAAACGGAACGGTATGCCTTGTTAACAACAAGCTCTTGCAATAACTGAACACCAATCAGTTGCAAATTTGAGTCTTGGGCATTACCAATGAAAGCTTTGGAGCAAAGCAAATCGCAGATTTTAATCAAGGCCTCTTTGTCTACATTGGTCAGACTGGTCTTAGTCAATAAGACTGTGACGTTGTATATGCTCAAAGTTTTAATAAGCAGGTCATTGTTGTCCAAATGCTTTACAAAAGGGGAAAATGGTAAAGAGCTGTCGACAGAACTCAAGGCCAAAAGGGCATCAACAAAGGTCTGTGCTTGTGGGTCTACGAACAAGTCGTTGATTAAGACCAAGACGTTTTTCAACAAATCATCCCTTGAGCTTACATCCAATTTGTTTAACAAATTCAAGATTGTGTGTGCATACAAATCTTGAGAAGCCAAGACGGTCTTACGTTTAGCTTCAGCGTTCTGCGACTCCAACACTTTAATCACATCTGCCTGTTCGGAGGTAATGACACCTGCGCGAGCCAATCCCTCCCATGGAATGATCTTCTCCCGAATAAGTTTTTTGGAGTCTGCTAGGTCATAGCTCTCGATAAGCAATGGCGACTATTATGTTAGTATTGACGTTGGGGCTAAAGTCTTGAGTATTGGTTTTTAGTTACTGATCCATTGAATTGTCGAGGCCGACCACGAGCCGAAGATTATGGTTTGATGAAGTTCATAGGGTAATTCTTTATTGGGATAAGTAACAATTGGACTCCTTTTATTTCAAAATGTCGAGTTTACATACCTGGAGAGACATGGCTATGGATATTGTTCACTGAGGACTGGAGGTCTAATAATTAGGTAGCTGATATGGGATGGGCGGGACACGACTGCTCTGATAATGGGCTTGAGTTGGATATTGAAGAATGGAACGGAAAAAAAAAGAGATGTTAAATCAAGCAATTTTGTAACTTGAATTATAATTTTCGGCTAAGTTATTTGGTGTTGAAAAATTGATTCTACCATTGCTCTGTGTTTTAGACAGTAGTCAAAGATTCTCGAATCAAGAACCAATCGACCTGCTCCAATGTAAATTGTCAGTCAATTCTTTTCAATAATTGTAAATAAGACAAATTATTATAGGTACTTTAGACCTTTTCTTGTGCTCCTTTTCGCCCGAGGCCTCTGTTGACCCAAAGACTGACTGAAAAGAGAGGTCGAAACTATTAAGTCAATCTGGAAAAAGAAAACGACAATACTTTGTAAATAGTCATAAAGAATAAAATGAAGTAAAGCAAAAAAGAATTGCCGGTCCCAGGAATCGAACCTGGGTTTGTTCGGCCACAACGAACTGTACTAACCACTATACTAGACCGGCTTTCGATGCTGGTAAATTTTCAGCAAAATATATATTCTAAGTATATGTAGATTTAGTTCATTTTGAAATATTATCAGAAAATCACGCTCCTAATTTTGTTTGCTTCAAATTTAACAGACTCGCTTCGGAATTACTTAATTTGGGCCAGCTCGTTAGATAGTAGTATTTAAAAAGTTTATTTATAGCTCGAGGTGTGAAAAATTGTCTTTTTGTACTATTCATGAAAACGGAATAATCTTTTTATTTTCCACATTATTATAGGTTTTATCCTCCAGTTTTTTAAGCTTCGTCAATGATCGCCTCGGTCAAGTTTTCGTTGGGTTTCTGCGAATTCAAATCAAGGACAACCCGACAAAGTCCTCTATATCACGGTACAAATGAGATTTCATTCTAATGAAGTCCTAACTGGTCAATTTAACTTGTATGTAACCTGCAAACATATTTAACCAAAACTTTCAACCAACATCAAAAGCCGGTCTAGTATAGTGGTTAGTACAGTTCGTTGTGGCCGAACAAACCCAGGTTCGATTCCTGGGACCGGCAATTCTTTTTTGCTTTGCTTCAGATATATTTTTTTAGTTATCTAGGCTCTTTGTCTTTTTTGATTATGTATTGTTTTATGGTCAATTAATATCCTCAGTTCTATAGCTTTCTGTTAAAACAAAGGGTACTACGAAAATGCAAAATGAACAAACATATAAGGAAGATTATTCATGTGATCCCAAAAATGTGTTTATGAATTTGCATTTGCCTTCTTCGTGGTCCCAGTAGTCTCATAGTTCGTAAACATTCGATAGTTTTACTTCCCAGTATTGATCAATCCATTTTTACATCCTACAACCTTCAATTGCAAAATATTGTGCGTCTGATATCGGCGCTTGTAAAGCGCTTTAGAAGAAGCCACATTGGGCATGCTAGTCGCCTAAATTGGCGGCGAACCTTCTTTGTTTTTGTCCTGAGTCGAAACACCATTTATTTGGCTACTTTCAACTTAATGTTTGCTAAATCAGTGCCAATTGTCATAACATTGTCTTGATTAAATTGCACTAACCTTAAAACATTGGGGATACATACCTGAATAAGCCACAAACTTTGTCACTAAGTGAAAACGATTTTAAAAAGTGATTTACTTCAGTTGCTAAATAGATACCATGATTCCCTCTCGCAAAAGACTTTTATCTTTAAGAAAGAGTTAAAAAATGTAATTGACTTATTAAAGAGTTTATAACAAACATATATAATAGGCACTCTGGCCGAGTGGTCTAAGGCGCCAGGGTAAGGTTACCTTACCATACATTCCTGGTCTCTTCGGAGGCACGAGTTCGAACCTCGTGGGTGTCATTATTTTTTGATTTACTTTCCAATATGTAAATCATTCAATTTTTATTTTTTTATGCTTTTATTTTTTATTTAGATTTTGAATCAAAGAATACGATATCGATTTAGGGTACATGATCTCTGAAACATTTATTGAATTGGCCCTTGAGACTCAAACCTAGTGGCAATAGTGCGTCACCTAGCGACTCACAAATTTCACTCACTACTACTATATTTCTTCTTCTCCAATGGATGACGAATATAACGACTACTCAGGCGATGAAGAATTTCACGAGGACACATTGACCAATGAGGAATACGACGCGTTGTACGCTGCTATCCCAGAGGTGAAGAAAGCCTTGAGTTCCTACAATCCAGATATCCCAGATCAAGAGATCAAGGAAGCCTTGTACTATAATTACTTCGAGGTTGAACCAGCTACTGAGGAACTTCGAAAGAAGTTTCCCAAAAAGAAAGGTATGTTAAAGTATAATGTTTTTTGCAACTTGTCTACGCCAATTCTGAATCTATTCTTGCTTACTTAGTTGTTAACCCCAGAACTGCACTGGATCACTCTCTATAAGCTCACAAAATCGTCCTCTTTATCTTTTTTTCTTCTTCTTCTCTTCTTTTCGAATTGCTGCTCAGTCTTCAACATCACTAAGGTTCAGATCGCTAATTGTTTAGAAGAACCTGCTCCCAAATTGTCTAAGCTTGCATTGCTAGCGAAGCAAAGGCTGGAGAATAAAGCAGGAAAATCTATTTCGGGGCTCCTACCCGCTTCCCAAAATGACTCCACGAGCCTAACAGGGAAGCCTGCTTCAAAATTGTCTCTCTTGGCAAAGGCCCGTGGTGGCTCTGGCAGCCTACTCGGTCTCAGTGGGTCATTAAAGACCTCTGAGGAAACAACACCACGTAGGCTTCTAAGAAAGAAACCAAATCAATTGAATTTGAAACTGAAAAGCAATGAAATCAGAAGCGATTCAGAACGAAAGAATCAACAGCGTACAGAGAAAACAAGTGATCATAAACAAGAGCAGGCGCCTTCTAAACCGAAAAAGCCAGCTCAACCTTCACCTCTACATGAGCTTCTACGGATACAACTTAAAGTAGAAAGCCGGTATCTACTTAACGAGCCAATACATAAACCATCGATTGCTCTCGTTACTTGCAAACGATCAATTTCAGATAACGATTTCACAAGAAAGAAGCTTCGCAAGTTGGCCAAAAACATTTTTCATGCATTTACTAACAACGACCCTAATTTAGCCAAGGCAAAAGCAAATTTTAACCGTCCGAGCCCTGACGATAAAGTGTTGGAGGCACAGAAACAAGCATTTGAGCTGGGAATGAAGAATTTGACCATCAAAGAAACACCAGCGGAAAAAAAGTCGGGAACAGCAACCCCTGTTATTACCGAAACCAAGCCTTTTCTCAAAATCGATCTCGCAACAGAGCTCTCAAAGTATACCCAACCACACAAGTCATTTGTAGTCATAGGGCATGTCGATGCCGGTAAATCTACATTGATGGGTCGTATTTTGTACGACACTAACACTGTAGATGCCAAAACTGTAAATAAACTCGTGAGAGAGGCTGAGAAGTCTGGGAAGGGCTCGTTTGCTCTTGCATGGCTTATGGACCAGACCTCCGAGGAAAGATCTCGAGGTGTTACCATCGACATCTGCGCTACGTCTTTTAAGACTGAAAAGATGTCCTTTACTGCTATAGATGCCCCTGGTCATAGGGACTTTGTTCCTCAAATGATCAGTGGTGTGTCGCAAGCAGACATTGCGCTCCTAGTCGTGGATGCCATTAACGGAGAGTTTGAGGCTGGGTTCGTTATGGATGGTCAAACTAAAGAGCATACGCTTTTGGCGAAAAGTCTAGGAATTGAGAAGGTTTGTATCGCAGTCAACAAGCTCGATAAGGAAGACTGGTCTCAAGCTCGTTTTGAAGACATCAAATCGCAACTCACACTCTTTTTGACCAATCAGCAAATTGGCTTTAAGGAAGAAAATCTTTACTTTGTTCCCATCTCTGGTTTGACCGGTGTCAATGTAGTAAACAGAGCTACCACCATTCCTGAGTTTGCATGGTACTCTGGATTGACGTTGATGCAATGCCTCGAGGAAATCGATGTTCCAGACTCACAAGTTTTGACTCTGGATCAATTGTTGTCAGAGGAGTGTAACATGTCTATAAATGAAATCATCGAGATACTGTCGTCCGAATTTCGCGTGCAAGGAAAAGTCAGTCTGGGTTCCATCCAAGCAGGTGAGACTGTACGCTTTCATCCAACTGGTGACTGTTTGCAAGTGCAATCGCTAGTTGTGCATGGCAAGCAAGAACCTGTCGCTCTCCGTGGTCAGATTGTCCAACTCACATTCAAGACAAATCTGTTGAAGAACAAGAGCATTGACGACTTGGCTGTAGGAGATTTAATTCTGAATCTCGAATCGGCGGTTAGGCTGGTCAAATTTTTCGAAGCAAAAATAACCACATTTCACATGGATAAGCCGCTTCTAGTTGGTACGCCGTTCGTTTTGTTCCGCAATAATGCTTCTGTTTCTGCCAGGGTGACCAAGATCATTCAAATCAAGGATTCGAAGAGGAAAAAGATGCATCTTGTCTCAAATCAAGAAGCTATTGTTCAGATCGAAACAACTGAAGACCGCTTATTCCCGGTTGCTGAGTTTGCAAAAAACAAGGCTTTGGGTAGGGTCGTTCTTCGGAAAGAGGGCACTACAATCGCTGCTGGAACAGTTCAGAGCATAGAGCAAGAATAATTAGTTTTACATCTATTCTATTACGAAACGTAGTCTACAAATAAAAGTAGAAATCCAAGAATGACACAAGTAGCCACTATCAAATTTGAACCGCGCTTGTTTCTGTCTGTGGCCTTTGTCAACGTCTTGTTTCCTTGTCTTAAGTCTAGCTCCACTTGCTCCTGGTTATCAATGAGGTTTCCAATTTGTTCACCCTGTGTCTCTAAATGCATCGTAAGTTCTGACTGTAGCTTTACGATATCTACCATGGAGGTATGTAACTTCTCAACTTGTTTAAATTGATTTTCTTTCGACAGAAGAAGCTCTTGATTTTCCTGAGTTAATTCCTGCAACAACTCTTCAGATATTGCCTCCAGGTTCACAAATCCATCATTCATAGTAGCGTTCTCTTGATCAATTACCTCCATCTTGAAGTCGGATTTATAAGTGTTGTATACGTCAAGATCCTCAGTGTCGTCCAAATTTTGGAAATCAAGAACATTCAATTGACGCTCGCGCTCATAACGCTGTCTTTGCATTTTTTCAAATGACAGGTTACAGGTATGGAGAGTCTTATTTAGAAATAAGAGTACCTGTGCACGGTGGGTGGTAAGTGTGGTGTTATATACTGTGGCATTATCCTCTTCTTCATTACCAAATATTGAAGAGACAAACCCGTGACTCTTCTTCAGAGCTTCTAGAAGCTCATTTCTTTTCTTCTCATATAACTTGAACATCTTTATTCTCTCGTTCACTTGGTGAACCTTGAGGCGAAACTCCTCATCGATTCCATTTTTTTCTTCGGCTGTGAGCTTCTTTGTTTCTCCTCCATAATTTGGCTGTTCGCCACTGTTTTGAAGATACAATGGCTTGATTTGGGCAACAAAGGTGGAGAGTCGGAGAAGGTTTTCGTACACCTCCAGGCAATCCTTGGTAAACGTATCTGATATGATATACTTAGCATCTTTTATGGATTGATTTGACAGCTTCGGTAGCTGTGGTAGCTCTTTATTAACAATCTCCACACATTTGGTAAAAATTGGCGTGAGATCTGTCATCTTTGGACTTCTCTAATCTTTGAGTGACAAATGCGGAGGACTTACATAATATATGAGATGCTCAAAATACCAATTAAGATTTATCTTGAGAAAAATAGTGAATATAAAGCTCGAATAGCAAATAAATTTTGGAACGCTATTTTAAATTGCTTTCTGATGATCTTTTTATTTTATATGCATTTTTTTGAGTTTTTGCACTTTTGATATATTGGGCTTGTGGTCGGGAGAAACTGAATTTAACATAATTTTTGAAACATTTTTAATTAATGTAATTGAGAACTCATCATTTTCTTAGAATAATTACAGACGTTGCTGAGTATCTGATGAATTCTGAAATATTAATATTGGAATAGAATGTATTATTATGAATAAGTTCGAAAAGACAGTTAACGTACATGATTGTTTTGTAATTTGAATGGGGCAAAAAAAAAAAACGATTCCTTACATTGAAAGAAAACAAATTCAAATAAACAGAAAAGATTAATATTAGAGTTGAATCAACCTACGGACACAAGACTTCCTTCTCCCCATACTCTTATTAGAACCTTCGCTTCAGATAGCATCACACACTCCAAGCCAAGTCAAGTATATTCATGACTGTTTTATTCATACGCGTATAATGAGTCTAAAGCAAGATTTTGAAGATCGTCTAGCGATACTAAATAAAAGGAAAGAAGAGGCTCAGCAGGCTTGTCATCTTGAAGCTTCAAAGCCTCTCTTGCCTCTAGTGGATCTGACCGAAGAAGAAACAGACAGTTTAGATTGGACTGCAGAGCAATGGAAACAGAGAGAACGTGTCAGTTACAAAGTTAGTAACCAGGGTTACAAAAATCTTGGTCAATTGGCAGAGGCGACATACAAGAAGGAACTCTCTCTCAGGACCGTAGATCAAGAGAAGTATGCGAAAGCAATGCAAGAATCAAAGGATACACCAAGCTACGACTTGACTCTGGCCCCTGAAGATATAGATGCATTAGCTCAAGGTCTACGAGAGGCTAGTGAAAGACGTCAAAAGAGAAGAAAAGTGGGTGAGGGCGGTCTATACATGAATGAGAGAAACAGACAATTCAATTTGAAGTTGAACAGAGAATACGGCGATGAAAAAGAGAATTAAATTCTTGGAATTGTTGACCATAGAGTGTGTCATTGGCCAGAGTGAATGAATTTCTGTGTCTACCGGACCTTACTTTACTCAAAACAGAAGTTAAATGTTAGCATTGCATATATAAGAAACAGCTCTGGTAGCTGTTATTCAATAATTTCTTGGATCGTTATTTGTACATGAGAAAATAGAAAACATAATATTAAACTAAACAAGTAACCGAGCCATTGGTGGAATTCTGAATTTCGAAATAAATAAAATTAATCACTCAAATAAGAAGAAAATAAAGAAATTAATTTCTTGACTCATAGCCTTATTTTGCCATATTCGGTCCACGGCTCGATAAACGAATACCTACCACTACCTGCATTTACTACGAAATTTGCCTTTATAGATCTTGAACCACACAATGTTGGCCCGAGGAATTCTACAGCTCGGCAAACAGCTTTCGCTTCGACAGTCATCATTCCTCATCCCACGCCATGGGGTTAACCATTTTGTGCGACCATTGCTTTTGAGACCGGCAGCTTCCACAACTTTTCACTTGATTCGCCGCTCGTATGCGACTGGAGCGACAAATGAAACCAAATCAGAAGAAAAGAGTCATACGTCATCTGAATCTTCCGAAACTGAATCCAAAACCGAATCTAAAACAGCTCCCAAATCGAATCTAATAAAAGAAGCTCGACGCTTATTTGGGCTTGCCAAACCAGAATACGCCACTCTACTAGCTGCTTTACTTTGTTTGATTGCAACAAGTTCTGTGTCCATGTTGCTTCCAATTTTAATCGGTAAAATTATAGATTCTGCAAAGGAAAAGCGCGAAAAAGTTGTAGAGGCCGAAGAGGCTTCTGATCTGAAATCCGATGACGAGGAAGTGAAGATATTGGGCCTTACCCCTGTGCCTTTCTATTCGGGCCTATTGATAATCTTTACAGCAGGTGCACTTGCAAATTTCGGTAGAATTTACCTTCTACGAGTGGTGGGAGAAAAGATGGTTGCTCGTTTAAGATCTCGTCTTTTCGCTAAGATCTTATCACAAGACTCTTACTTCTTCGACATTGGACCATCTAAGACCGGAATGAAAACTGGAGATTTGATATCAAGACTTTCAAGTGATTCTCAAATTATTAGTAAGTCTTTGAGTGGTAATTTGAGTGATGGCGCCAGGTCATTAATTTCCGGTACCGTAGGACTCTCCATGATGTTCTGGGTATCTTGGAAGTTGACGTTGTACATGGGACTTTTATTCCCGCCTCTAATCTTTATGTCTCTGACATATGGTAAGCGAATCAAGAAACTCTCACGTACCATTCAAGATAGTCTAGGCTCTTTTGCTAAAGTTCTGGAAGAAAAACTCAATGCACTTAAAACCATCCAAAGTTTTTCTCAACAGCGCGCCGTGATCCATGGATACAACCACGAGGTTCGCTCTATAGTCAAAAACTCTATCTCAGAGGGTAAACTCAGTGGAGTCTTTTACGGAATGAATGGTCTCTTAGGAAACGTTGCCATCGTTGGCCTCTTAAGTGTGGGTTCCAGCTTGGTAGGAAATGGAGAAATAACAATTGGTGATTTATCTACTTACATGATGTACGCAATTTATACAGGATCCTCAGTTTATGGGTTGGGAAACTTCCACACAGAGCTCATGAAGGGAATTGGAGCTTCTGAAAGAGTCTTCGAGATCATGGATCTGGAGCCTCAGATTGCCACTCATGTCGGAAAGAAAGTCGAGAGTCTTAGTGGAGATGTTGAATTTCGCAATATCTCTTTCCGATATCCCTCGCGCTTGGACTCTCCTATTTTTACTGACTTCAATTTACACGTAAAAAAGGGCGAGCATGTTTGCTTAGTTGGACCCAGTGGCTCAGGAAAGTCAACTGTTTCGCAGCTCCTTCTTCGTTTCTATGATCCAACACATGGTGATATTTTAGTCAATGGCCAGGATATTAAAGACATGAACCTTAATTCTTATAGATATGCCATTGGATACGTGCAGCAAGAGCCAGTTTTATTTAGTGGAACAATTAGGGATAACATCGTGTTTGGCAGACCGAATAGTTCAGATGAAGAAGTAGAGGAGGCTGCAAGACTCAGTAATTCATTCTCCTTTATAGATGCATTCCCGGACAAACTTGACACATTGGTGGGTCCTCTGTCAAGCGATCGTGCTCAATTGAGTGGTGGACAGAAACAAAGACTCTCACTTGCGAGAACATTAATTAAAAGACCAGATCTTCTTATCCTCGATGAAGCTACATCTGCTTTAGATTCACAGCTGGAGAAGATCGTCATGCAAAACTTGTCGGCACTTGCTAAACAAAACAATCTCACAATTATCCTGATTGCTCATCGTTTGACAACCATTCAAAACAGTGAGCGCATTATTGTTTTGGATGCAAATGGACAAATTGTAGAGGATGGTAACTTTGAGGAGTTGAAGCAAGATCCAAACAGTGAGCTCAACAAATTATTGAAGACGGGAGAATTCGAACTGCACTAGGGATTCAATATATAGAATCAACGCTAGGTCCTTATTAGAGGCTGATGTATACTGAAGATAGTTCAATTAATATAGGAAAAGTTGCATATTAAGCGTTTTATACTGCACATAACTTTCGTTACCCCAGACTTTTCCTGCAGACGCATACATATTAGTTTACCTAATTAGTATAAAAAAGATCATCTTGCTTTTCTTGATTTGGCCGCATCAGCCTTTTTTTCACCCACGAAAATTTTCGAAATCACCTATTTATTCTTTTAGATACACTTTCAATCAATTGATTCAATTATTTATAGTCACGAAACTCTCGTTCAGTCTTAATTAGTATTCAAGTTCGTTGTGATTATCACATGTACCCTTCCGCAAAGTCTAGGTGAGCCCAATTTACAAAAAGTGGCGTTTCAACGCAAGGCCATTGTTGCACATATATAAGCAAAGAGTTGGCAAAAATCCAAAAATCTGAATACTGAAAAAACTACATTTCCTTGCATAAACTTGTTATGTCGAAGAGAATCGGCCCCACAGATTGGGAAACAAGGCTATGTAAGAAGTTAGGTGTTGAATATAGCACTATAGATGAAACGCATAAATATTTACTCAAATCCTTACCTTTTTATGAAAAGGTAAACCTGCTTGTTTTCTCACCTATTCACAGCTCAATTGACTACATTCACCAAAATGTTTGCGTGGATCCTGAATCCGACCCAAGTGAGAGTACGGAAGACGCTAAAAAAGAGATTGATTTTGCTGAGCTAATAGAGGCAGAGGGATGCTCAATTACTCTTTTGAATGCTCTTGTTGCTGCCCTGGCCCCGTCTGGTTTGAAATTAGTGCGTGGTCTCTATCGTAGCATCCGCGACGGCAGCAATAAAACAAACTCATTAGAAGCACAAAAGGAACTAGCCCAATATCTCGTTGAGGCAAATTCTTCAGATGATACTGATATTGAGTTTGAAGGATCTCGAGGTACGGGTCCATCCCCAACAGACCATAGCCTCTCCTCCTCAGTGCCCTCAAGTACTTCAACAGAAATTAATCCTGAGGAGTTAAAATTCGAAACTTTAGCAGATAGGTATGAGAACCCAGAATCGAGAATACCCACCGACTTCAATGAAGCTGAAGGTCTACCCCTGGGTCTCGACATCTCAACGATTTTAGCCGGAATTGAGCTACCGAGCCTAGAGGAAAGATCTCCATGGGAAAACTCGTTTCTTGAAAAGGTTGATTTTATGTCAAAAGACCAATATCAGGTGGTTCATTTCATTGAGAATGGCAATGACGCAGGTTACACCGAGAGAAACTCGAACATTATAAAGTTTTTTATGGCACGAAAGCTTCAAGATGTTTTCAACTTGGCTGAAGATGATGTTTTAATAAACAAATTTGATGCATGGCTAGTTCGTGATGTCTTACTACAAGGTCATATTTTCATAACACGAGATGCAATCTGCTTTTACCTGTTGCTTCCAGGTAAAGTTCAAAATCACGACGAAGCGGATCCTGATGTTGCACTTTATGAAGGATCTTTAGGTCAGGGCGAATCATCTTTTATCTCGGGCAACAAGACTAATGTATGGGCTATACTTAGGCCGCAAACACTCAGTTTATATTCGTCTCCCTCGCAATTATACTTTCCCTCAAAGGTAATAAGCTTAAGAAGTGCACTTTATTGCCAACTAATAGAGCCACCCACAGTTGTAGCATCTCAACTGAAGCATGAGTTTAGAACTTCCAATCCGAGCTCTGGTATTGCGTCACCTCAAACTCAGTCCGAAACCTCTAGTCTTTCCGAACTTCAAGATGAGGAAGAAACTGTCCTGCGAGGAACTTGGTTCAAAATTGTCTGTACCGATAAAGTTTACAAATTCCAGACACAAGGCATTTATTCTGCTCGTCATTGGGTCATAGCACTCACCAAAGTCATTTTTACCCTCAGAAACACGAACAAACACCAAGAAACTATTCTCAAGGTTCCACTAGAGGAGGTTTTAGACTATCACAAGAAGTACGTTTTAGTAGACGAGGAAGCCCCTAAGGATATTGAATCACCGCTCATTGACAACGCAGAGAAGGCAGTTGCTTTTTTTATGAGCTACAACTTACCAGTTAAAGAGGTCAATAAGAACTTGGAAGAATTGCACTTTAAGACAGTGATTGACGAAGATTTATTGACTACTTCGGACTCGGTCAGCTTTCTTCTTTTTCATGGAGGGAATGAGCTATTTCTGCTAGTTGAATCTGTGTTTGACGCACATATGAATCAAAAAGTGGAATCTTCTATAAATTCTTGCCCAACCCCAATGGGTAGAACAGGACTGTTCCGCACATATCAACCTTCGAAATACAATCAAGTCACATCATCCTTACAACCCGAGTTCTTATCTGGAACATCTATTATTAACAAAATTGAGTCTGTGAACTACGAAATCCAAAAGTACAGACAAGAACAATATTACATGTACAAGGATGGCAAAATCATTGGACCTCATAATGAAGAAATACCATATCAAGAGAAAGCAAAAAGGGTAATGAAGGTCCTCGCATTCTCTGATCGTTTTTTTTCTCATCCACATACCGAAAGAGAGTTGATCACATCGTCTAACGCTTCTCTTGTCAGTGATTACACTTTTGAATCAGGAGATGAGACATGTGAGTCTTTCGAAGAAGTATGGGAAATGGAAGAAGTTGTTAATTTGCCTAAACCCTTCACCGTGCAAATGATAAAGAGTAGCGGCATGCAGATCTGTGCTCAACGAAGGGATATTAAAGATGTTGTTGTAAGATACCATGTTTTAATGAATAATGAAGAGGAAGAAGCGGAGTCTGATGACCGATCATACATCTCAACAACTCAAGTGACAAAGAACCTATCGAATGAAGCGCCAATTCAGAAGTCAACCAAGTTCGGTATCTCCTCCGCTCGTATCAAGCTGGTAAAAAGAAGTATCAAGACCGTTTCTACAATCGGCGGAATTTGGTCTGCTAAGCCCGAACATTTTGGTTCAGAGCTACTGAAAAGTGCATACTTTGTAAGTGATGTTCGGGAGCGAGTTAAAGCTGTAGATAGATTCCGCAAACATTTTTCTCTTGGTCCAGATGAGATACTCGTTGCTTCTTACTTTGGTCATATCAAAAGATCCGTTCCCATATACGGGCGCTTGTATATTGGAAATAATAAGTTGTACTTCAAAAGCCTATTGCCAGGGGTATCTACGAAGATGATTCTTCCCTTCAAAAGCATACAAAACTACTCTAAAGGAAAGAAAAAGGAATCTCATTACTTCAGCGAGGCTTTGAATGTAAAGGGCCTGGGTGATGTCTTATTTGAATTCGGTAAGGCAGAGCACAGAGATGACTTTCACAATGTCTTAAAGATACAATTTAAGGAAGAGTCAAAACTGTCCTCAGAAAACCCCAGTAACACAAACACATTTGCCCTTAAGCCACAGGAAAATAACAGTAATCCCGATCTGCTCGTTCGCTCAAGGATACGAGTCGCAAGACTAAGATTACTCGAGGACAAAGTTAGTGTGGCTAGTGGAATCGATTTTCCACTCATTATAGAAGATAATCCTGTAGTATTTACTGAAGTTGTTACCTCGAATCCTTACAACATCGTGCTTCTTACAATTGGGTCTCGAGGCGATGTACAGCCATACATTGCTTTGGGAAAGGAACTTCTTAAAGAAGGCCATAATGTGACAATAGCAACCCATAATGAGTTTAAAGGCTGGATCAACAAGCATGGGATTAAACACAAGGAGTTGGCTGGTGATCCAGCAGAACTCATGCAGCTAATGGTAACCCATGGCTCTTTGTCGGTAGCGTTTTTAAAGGAGGCCCATTCCAAATTCAAGGATTGGATTTCTTCTTTACTTGAGACTAGTTGGAAAGCTTGTCAAGGAGCAGATATGATAATCGAAAGTCCTTCTGCGATGAGCGGAATTCATATCGCTGAAGCTCTAGGTATACCCTACATGAGAGCATTCACGATGCCATGGACAAGATCAAGAGCATATCCACACGCATTTATCGTCCCTGAGCAGAAAAGAGGGGGTTCTTATAATCTATTGACACATGTGATGTTTGAGAATATCTTCTGGAAAGGTATTTCGGGCCAAGTAAACTCCTGGAGAGAAAAACAGCTTGGTCTTCCTCGAACAAATCTAGCAAAGTTGCAACAGTCTCGTATACCATTTTTGTATAATGTTTCTCCTTCAATTCTCCCTCCATCCACAGATTTCCCGGATTGGGTGAAGGTCACAGGTTATTGGTTTTTAAACGAGGGATCTGAGAAGTACCAGCCTCCTCAACAGCTTGTCGAGTTTCTAGAAAAAGCTAAGCATGAACGTAAGAAGATAGTCTATATTGGATTTGGATCAATAGTTGTTTCAGATGCTAACGCGTTGACACAAACGATTGTAGATTCCGTTCAAGAGCTAGGCGTTATGTGTATTCTCAACAAAGGGTGGTCAGATCGATTAACCAAGCAAGAATCCACTCAAAAGATAGAACTTCCGCCAACAATTTACGACAGCGGATCAATTCCTCATGACTGGCTCTTTCCTAGGATTGACGCAGCAGTTCATCATGGCGGATCTGGCACAACAGGTGCATCCCTACGTGCTGGGCTTCCCACAATTATAAAGCCATTTTTCGGAGATCAATTTTTCTACGCATCACGAATCGAAGAGCTTGGTGTCGGATTGGGACTCAAGAACCTTAACCAAAAGAGTTTCACAAAAGCTCTCAAAAACGTAGTGTCAGAGACGAAGTACCAGATGAAAGCGAAAGAAATTGCTAGCTCCATGAGCAGAGAAAGAGGTGTCTTGACAGCGGTGGAGGCAATCTACACAGAGATGGCGTACGCCAGGTCCTTAATGTTGAACATTAAAAGGAAGACAAAGCATGGATAGCTTGTACATATTCTTTATTTAATTCATTATGATGTCATGTTAAAAAGCAGTCTCGGTACCATGAAAGTATAAGGATTAACGTTCTTCTTAATTTTTTCATATTCACCATTCAATTTAGTCGTTAGATGAATTACTATAAGTATTAGTTTTTTGCCTAAAAAGTCTCTTTCTTTGTTTAGATTCAAGTGAAGGTTGTGTGAGTCAAAGTCTCACATTATCTCGTAATCTTAAATAAAACGCTATTTCAGATACCAAATTCTTCTCGTAGAAAGACAGATCCCGTTGAAATTTCGAAAAATATCACCCGCAATATTTTCAATTGTTATAAATTAATATTCTTCATTCTTTTGATTACTAAGACTGTTCTCAATCTCGTGACAATTTAAGATTTTGCAGCCACCGAGTCACGTGCTATGAAGAATCCACATTTCTCCAAAGACCTATTGATCTAATACAATTAGTGTATGAGGCATTGACCACCAACAGAATATATCATTTGATAAAATTTATGATTATGACAAATTCCTCAAATCCGAAGTATAAGGATATAACTGCCGAACAAAAGGCAACAAATTCGTTTGCAGCCATGGTTTCTGGTCAGACCATTGTCGAGATCCCAGAATACGAGCTAGAATGCAAAGAAGTCCTTCGAGAATTTCCAGTCGCTTACAAAACATGGGGTAGACTCAATAAAACTAGAGATAACGTTCTACTCATTTGCCACGCTCTCACTGGCTCTTCTGACGTTAAGGATTGGTGGGGACCCCTTCTAGGAACAGGGTTGACCTTTGATCCTAGTCGATTTTTCATTGTTTGCATTAATTTTCTTGGCTCCCCTTATGGTTCGTGTTCTCCTGCTACAATTGATAAGGCTACTGGGAAGCCATACGGTCCTCAATTCCCCTTGGTAACTGTAAAAGACGACATAGGAGTACAAAAGCTAATTCTCGATAGCTTAGGAGTGAAAAGCATTGCATGTGTGATTGGTGGCTCCATGGGTGGAATGGCTGCATTAGAGTATTCTTCTACTTATAATGACACGGGATATGTCCGTAGTGTCATTGCGTTAGCCACTTCGGCTAGAGCTTCTGCATGGTGTATTTCGTGGAACGAGACACAAAGACAATGTATCTTTAGTGATCCAAATTATGATGACGGCTATTATTACGAAACAGAGGGCCTTCGACCCGATAGTGGTTTGAGTGCTGCTCGTATGGCCGCTCTTCTCACATACAGACTGCGAAACTCATTCGAGACTCGTTTTGGTCGTAAACTACCCACCTCGAAGACGAGATCCCTGAGCGGTCTTGCCGAAAACCTAGATATTAGATTGCCTAAGAACAAAGATGAGGAGAAATGGCTTGCACACAATGACGGATCTAGACTGTTCCGTAATAGCTCGCCCAACTTAGCTCAGGATAAACCACAGACATACTTCACAGCCCAGTCTTATTTGAGATACCAAGGAGAAAAGTTTGTGAGTCGTTTTGATGCAAACTGTTATATCTCAATTAGTAGAAAACTTGACACCCATGACATCACTCGAGGTCGCGTCGAATGCGATGCAAACCAAGAGGACCCGCTTCCGAACTACCTAGAGACTTTGAAGTTACCACATTTAATCATTGGTATCTCTTCTGACGGTCTTTTCACGTATGGAGAACAACAACTTCTTGGCGCACACATTCCAAAAAACACGTTGAAGAAACTCGACTCACCCGAGGGCCACGATGCTTTCTTGTTGGATTTCGAGATTATTGACGATTATTGTAGACAGTTCTTGAAGCAGCAATTGCCTGAGTTTTATGACGACTCAGGTTACGTCGAACCATTCGAGGAATGGGAGAGTTATGTCGTGCAAGTAGAAAATGGTGGCGACTCTGTTTTTGGAGAGGCAGAATCAAATATAACCAACTGGTAATCCATCGATTTAGCATATATAATGAAACACATATAATAATGGACAAGGTAAAGAATTATCAGTAGACAAACAAAAGTTGACCATTGAAAAAGTAAGCAGTTTTTGCAAGCAAACTATATCGTTGTAAGGCTTGCAGAGGTAGCATAACCATTTTTGTAGATATTCATTTCCACTAGTTCTTCAAGTGGTTCGGTATAATATTTGTGATGAGGCCCCACATTTCGCAGCCACGATGGAACACCAATGGACAAGAATGACAGATCCGTTTCAATTTAAAGTTGACGATATCCCTGATCCGATTTATGAACCTATTTCCTCTCTCTCTTTTATTACACAAGACCCTAGTTTTCACAATGAAGTACAAGAAGCTTTAGAGCAGAACTTTTATTATACATGCCTTTGCAATGATGTTCTTGGACTACTAAACGATATAGAAAATAGTCCAGCGTCATTTTTTGCTTTAAGAGCTATTCAAGGAAACAACAAAATAGAATGGTCATCTAACGGCTCTGATCACTATCATCTACAATTGAGTGAGTATTCATTTTCACACCATCATTACGTGGGACGTTACCTTCGATTCATTAAAAGGAGCGCAGGAAAAGGGTCTCCGGAACATGGCACAACATTATCTGCATCTGTTAAAAGATCAGAAGAGAAATACACAAAAGATGTTGAAGCAGTACTTGCTTCTTTATTCTCAGAGGCAGAGGTGATGGTGTTAAGTGATACTCCATTAGAGGGTTTGACAAAAAGTGGCCGTGTATGGAAAAGAATCAACTGTCAAATTAAAAATTATAAAATTCTGTCTCATACTGATTTATCTCCATTTACTGTAAATGAGATTCTTTCGGATGACCTGGAAGACTTTTACGAATACTTATCATTACTACACTTCAACGGCTATCCGTACTTTAAAGATTCTCATGTAGCAGCAACGACATCATATCTGCATTCAATAGAGGGCGGAAATAAGGCTGAACCAGGAGAGTTGTATTTGATCTCTCTCACGCAGATCAGCCCTATCGTATTGTTCAAGCTAATACAGAAAGAGCTGTGTTTAACTGCACAAGCGACGACTAAAGACATCAGCATTTTATCATACTACAACGGAGCTCATTTATACACATGGAAGGTCTCTCGCACGTAAGTTCTGCATAATTGATAAACACATTAGAAACTTCGAGCTGATTGAGTTTATCATCCTGTGTCAACAGTCTTTGGTTGTACGCCCACATCATTCTGTCGTTGGGTATAGAAATAATTACATTGTTTAATCTTAAAGCGATTTATTACAATAGTAAAATAGATTTTACAAGTAGGACATAATGTCACTAAATACAGGTAAGAGGTGCGGTTGCTGATACAAGATCCAAACCCTAAAAGTTAGGTTTGTCGAGATCGTCAAATAAATTGTCAAATAAGCCAAGACTGTTAAAATTTTGCTCGGGAAAAAATGTATCGTTCGTATACGACGTTACGTCGTTAAACTCAAGTTGTGTGTTAAAGTCAACTGCTGGAGGTGTAAGACTATACTTCATAGATTTATGAATGCGCGGCTTAACCATTACCATTTGATGCCACAAATCCTTATCGTCGAAAGGGCTGCTGCCTTCTGGAATCGGTATTGTTGACAAAGAGCGCGTGTCTTGATCCATGTAAACTCCAGGCAGGGCATTTGCAGGATCACTGAATACATCCTTCTTCTTTTCAGCTATAGCGTCAAGGGACTCTCTAAGAAGTGAATTCAAATCTTCGAGCATTTCGTTGTCGAAGAGCATATAACATTCATTGTCTTTTCTATAATTCAAGTAATAGTCTGTTCCTTGCCTAATTTCCTTCAAGATTACCTGAGCCTTTGCACACCGCCAACTGTAGTAGAACCTGCTGCCCAATTTGGTAGTGTGGTTGACAAATACTTGGAGACAGTTCTCCGTGAGGTTCCAAGTATCCTGAAGAAGCTCGTAACGCTGTTTATAATGAGGGTTGTTAATAAGTTGAAGAGTATGTGAATGCGACAGTTCACACTGCAAAATTGAAAACCGTGAACGTATCAAAATAGCCTGTAAATAAATCATGCACTTATGCACGAGCGCCTGGAATGTAGGAGTGATTGGAATGTCGCTAGTGTTGGGGAAAAACTTCACACTGTTCTCGACATAAGCATTGTAAAATGGCATCATTCTTTTCAACGTTAAAAACACCAATTTTTTCATATAATAGTAGGCATATTCAACATTTCCTAATTTCTCGAAGTAGCAAAAGAAGTGAAAGCAAATGCTGATGAGAAATAAGTGACTTTGAAAATGAATTTTCATACGAATACCCCGCGCAATTTCCTCGTAAATGGTTGTACAGCAGCTAGCTTCTGCAATCATTTCATCGAATTCAGTAATTCCCGGTTGATTGGATAGATAACGCAATTCTAAACGACTTACAATTGATGTAAGATTTGGAACAGAAATCGTGGGCTCGAGATTACTAATGAGATCAGATAGTGTCAGAATATCATCGTACTTTGAATCGAATGAAGATAGCATTGTAATCACTGTCTTCTCCAATTGGATATCCTTCACATTCGCGCAACCATCTGTATAAAATGGTGGCTTTGTGTCAAATTGTTGACGCTTCGTGCAAAGCTGAACTCCACTTGATATTGTGGCATGTGAATCGAGAATGACCAAATACCACCAGATTTTACGACAAAGGTTATTCAATTTTGGATCACGAATAGGCAAGGAGAAATTAGCAGGTTCCCTATGGAGACCAAGACTCATGGCCATATTCAAAAGCATAGCTGTATGCCCCTTCACTGTGATATCTTCGTAACCTTCACCATTTTCAGGTGCGTAACATTGATATACCTGGGTGAAGATGGAGAGCTGTAAGATGGGTAAGTTACAATATCTTAGGTAGCCAAAATAGTGAAGACACTGTTGAGCGATATCGATAACATCGATATGAATAGGATTATGCATTAAGAAGGACCTCACTTGGCCCTCTTCAGAAGGATCATTACCTTTAAATACGGTTTCGTTGTAGGCAGAATCGTTTGTAATAACTGAAAGGTACGATAGACGCAAGACCAACAACAAAAGACCACATGTGACAATGTCCATTTTTTTGGCTATATTAAGCAGCTCAACTTCTATATGCTCTTTGTTTCTAGAGCCGAGAATCTGCGCGACTTGCTCTTCAAAGTCAAATTGATCCAACAATGGATAAAATGGATATATTCTGGAAAAGAAACGATCGATCAACAGCCAAATAACTTTCCGAGTGGGAAGTAGAAGCCGCACCTTGAGAGCAATGTCAATGTTAGGATCAATCTCGCCAGCGAAGACTGTCAAGCCTACGAGCATGGCCGACTCATTGAAGCGATTGACCATTTCAATTTTTTCACTTTTAAAATGTTTTCTTCTCGGGTTTTCGTACTTTACATTGTCCACATTGACCAGCAGGAATTTATCCTGGAAGACCTTGTCCGATGGTTGCATCGGCTTTTCGTATTTAATTCTGTTTTGAATGGTACCCTTTTTATACCAAAATATTGGCGACAACGCATTATCAAGCCGCACCAATGAGACCCAACAGAGAGGCGGGAGGTATCGTGCTGTCGAATTACCTGTACTTATAAAAGGAACATAATTATGGTGAAAGGAGAAAACATTTACATTTGGCGGAAACGGGTTGCATGTGCGAAATGCCAAAAGCATTTTTTCGTTTTGAGTCTGCCAAATTGGCGGAGAATCTGGTGCATGTGAAGTTGCAACAGATGAAATAGAGCTATTGGAGTGCGCCGTTGGGCCAATACTGGGCCAAAAAACAGGCTGCTGCTGCAGCTGATGATTTTGTTGTAGTTGTGGAGGTGTATGTTGTACGCTACGCTGTTGTTGCTGTTGTTGTTGCTGCTGCTGGAGTCCATTGCTTGGTGAGTATTTGTTATAAGAAGGTTGTTCATGGGCGTTCGTTTGAGAATCTTCATCTATGTTTTGGGTCCTTGACACGGACTTTTCTAACATTGAAATTTTGCGTTTTAGAATTTCCAATTCGCTTTGCACTTCCGACGATCTTTTGTTGTTTCGACGACTTGAGGCAACTGTAGAAGAAGATGAGTTCTTTGAAGGAACACGAACTTCAAGGTCCAAGACAGCCCCACCATATGCTCCAACAGAGACAGCACCATTGCTTTGATTTTCTTGAACTGCTTCATATTCGCATACAGACTCATTGTATTTGACACATGCAGAGCAGGGGTTACCTTTGTCACATTTAATTTTGCGTCGCTTACAAAAAAAGCATACCAGGGAACTTCTCATCTTGCGTATTCTATTGCCCAAATGCGAATTGAGAAGAATGCCAGAATCGCTTCTTGAAACAGGGTTATTTGACTTGGAATCTTGGAGTTTGGTTTTGAAAACTTAGCAAGGATAGAGATTCCGTCTTTATGGGTAATACAATTGTATGTTGTATGAAGCAGCTGGAGTAGGCTGATAAATAATAGTATGTAGAGTGACACTGGGGCAATTACCAATTGTGCAAGATCCAGCACACAATTGTGTATTTAAAAGAAACTGTGACGAAGAGTTTGTTTAGTGTGTTTAGTAAGAAAGATGATGGTTCTACTGTAAGTGGGTTCGTGCGGCTACCATGATGCAGGATTAGTGGTAGAATACGCATTATGAACCTTTGGCCCAATGGATGCCTTAGATGGATAGGCATTGTGAGCGTAAGTCAGGCAGCATACTCGGATTAGTTATGAGCCTGATTCGGGAACGCTTGATAAAATCACTCTTCTTTACTTCTGTTCATAATAACCACCTTCGATGCCACCTATTGGAACGCGCGCCATGCAGCTAATTTGCGACTTAAAAATGTCCTGAAACCTCCCAATGTCCAATAAATAACAAATTTATTCCGAAGATGTTAAAATTAATTGAATAGTTTTACGATTTTTTGTTTATGTGGCAAAAGCCTACTGCGAGAGCTAGATTCATGCACGGTAGATTAAACTTGTGCATGCGAGGTTTGTGATTGGTAGACCATGCAAAACACACTCATGCATCTTCCAACGCTTTTTAAGCAAAAAATTCATAACATGTATGTATTCATGAGCATATTATGGTCTAATTTATCAAACTTTCGTCTTTTCATTTTTTATGGGAATCATTTAGCAGATGCTATTGACCTCCGTCTAAAGTTGCAAAATCTGTTTTCCAACCGAGAACAATCAGAAAAACCTGCATGATATGTATAGAAACACGTTTTGTGCAGTCCCAAGAGTGGCAAACTAAAAATATGAATTCTTGCGCAACGCCGTACATGGAGAAGTTGATATGCCGTATATGTATTGTATTTGCCACTTCAATTACTCGAATTGGTTATCATTATCGATTCAAAAAAATACATGGTTTGTAGCCCTGAGCAATTTTATAGCCTAGTCTTGATTACGCGGCGCTATGCTTTATTCTCGGCTAACGACGATATGGGAAAGCCTTTTGATTTCGACATTACTTGAACGCGCTTGCATTAAGAAGGTCTGCACAATTACGCACAAGGCAGCCTTGCATGTGTGAATGTAGTAGTTATGGCAGAGGATGGATCTTGAAACACCTTGAGTGACAGTTGAACTGAACAATGGCATGTAAATGGAAAGAATTTAAAAGTTTAAAAGTTTTTGCTTCGTATTTGGAATCGAAAGTCATATATTGTGTTTGTTTGTTTATGTACTGTCAAGTTCAGTTAGAGCTTGTAAGCCATGCATTTGAAAATTGAAGTGCGACAAATTCATATTTTTAGTGGGGTCGAAATCAAATCAATATACCAATCAAGCTAAGTAAAGTCTAGATTTTGTATAAGTAATCACAAAAGTTTAAAACCGTTTTTGGATTTGATGCATTGCAGGTCACCTTTGGCATGCCCAGCGCCACTGGAAAATTGCTCATTACATTGACACATTCAACAGCAGGTTCAACTTAAAGCGTCTAAACTACGAAAATAAAATCCTTTTCACGCCATTGATGTAACTTCAAATTCAAGTTCATTAAGATTGACGAATGCATCTGGTCCGTGCCACTGATGGAACAAAACCGAATAGTATCGAGTTAACACAGAGAATTAATCCCCAGAAAAGTCACAGGATCTAATAAAAATCCTTAGATATCCAATTACATAATCATGTCATTTGGCTAATACTCAGTGTTTTCCCCACCAGGACGTTTTATACCCCTTTCTTTTCCGTGTACGACCCTGAGACAAATTCGAAAAATAAAAGAATTAATTTTCTTATTAGTTTTTGGGATCTAATGACCCTATTTCACTGAAAATAAGATCGAAAAAATTCTTTCCCGTTATCAAGAAATTTGCCCCAGCGCCTAAGACCTACTACCCCCACACAGAGCCTGTATGATCTTATCTACGAGGACCTAAGGCCACTACCAAGGAAGCACAAATCATTCCAGATTTGGAAGTCTTGCTTTTTCAATTCACAAAATCAATATCATTTGGGATAAATACTGGTAAGCAAAGAGCATTGAACTTTCTTAAAGGCTACAACTTCCCATCTCCCCCTCTGGCCTTGCGTTTTGATAGTCACAGTAGTACAACCTCTTTCGAGTCATGTCACTGCAATTCCAATTGAAGCTTATTACAAACACATTAATAGAACTTGGACATGCACCTGTGGCAGGACTTTTAAAAAGTCGAGTCTCTAATTCCCAATCAACATTACACAATCGATTGTTGGCGCATATACAACTATGCTTAAACAATTCCGATTATGAAGCTCTTTTAGAGATCTTCACAGGAAACACACAGGAGCAGTCAAATGGTTTGAGTATACGCGAACGTGCAATTGGAAGGTATGTCGTCTTGAGGTTTATGCTTCTTAAGCTTGTCTTGGATGTTCAGCTTGGACAAAACTCAATCACTCAAGATGACGTAGACATCTTTTTCCTTTCAAGACTAACGCCTGCATTGAACAATATACAAGAGTTGGCTAAAGTTCCAATTCTTGAACACTTAGCAGAAGACCGTGATTATTCATTATCGTTACTTTTGAAGAACTCAGCTTTTGAAGGCGCCGATCCAGCCACTATTTTCACTTCTTCAATCATGTTAATTCCTATCAAGGAGGATACATTTAATGGTATGACTTCTGGTTACGAGTGTCTAAATTATGTATTATCATATGTTCTACCAGAATCTTTAAATCTATGGTCCTTATCTGACGACTCAAAACACACAATCAAAAAAGATCTGTTAACGAATATTTTAAATGAAGCTTCTTGGCACAGACTCTCTAACTTCCCCTATTATTTGCCCTCTAGATTAGTTGAACAACCCGAGACTGTTCTATTAAAGGATGTGTCCGCTATGGAGCAGAAGATGAAGACAGACTTTCCAATTCAAAATCTTTTTACTTTGGCAGATCACAAAGATGAAGTTTGGTTTGTAAAATTTTCACCTTCTGGCCGCTTCTTGGCCACTGGGTCGTTGGATGATACATGTATTTTGTATGACGTTCTTGATAACTTTCGTACAATCGCTATTCTTAGTCCAACACTTGAAGCTGATGAAGCCGCATTTGTGGACCTGTCGTTCAAGCCACCTTTAGATAAAAAGAAGGGAGTAATTTGTATATCTTGGGAACCTTACGAGAGATATTTAGTGGTTTGCTGTCTTGACACCGTTATAAGAGTTTGGAATATTGAGCATTTAACTCTGACAAAAAGAGTTACGAGGCTGATGGATGATCCTCTGCCTAAACTCATGACTTGCTTCTCTCTAGGTGAGGGAACCCGGACTTGGCCTTGTGAGTTCTTGGAGACTGATAAGGAACGAGTGCCAAGGTTCATTGTCGGATCACCCGATAAGGTGTTGAAGGCATTTACAGTCAATGGAGTAGAGCTTCTTGATTTTTATAGTGACACAGAGGAATGGCAGAAAGTACTTGAAGAAGAGACCTCCTCCAATTCAACTAATGAAGAGTCAACGTCTATCAGCAATCACAAAAGCAACGCTAGTCAGTTCAATCGTATAAACGACTTAGCAATTAGTCCTAATGGAAAAAATTTGGTCAGTGCCAATAATGACAAGCAAGTCTTCTTCTACGAGATTCCAGACCTTTCAAACCCTAGCGCAATCACAAATAAAATCGGCCTGCTCAGCTTAAGTGGCAGATTGACTTCGTGCAATATTTCTGCGAGCGGAAAGTATATGCTTTTGAGTATCGCGCCTGAAATGCTACAAATTTGGGACATCTCTCCTCTTGAAAGAGGGGAGAAACCCTTTTTGAAATCCAAGCTCTTAGGACTTAGCCAGGCACTGTTCATGATTCGCTCTTGTTTCGGATATCTTACAAAATCTAGTGGCGCGGAGGAATTGGTATTGAGTGGAAGCGACGACGGATTCATATATATCTGGCGACTCGAGACTGGTCAACTAATTACTAGAGTTCGTGGACATGAAGGGTTATGTAACTCTGTTGATTGGAACAGATTTTACGTCCCACCAAAGAATGGTATTGATTACGGAGCTTATTGGGCATCTGTGGGTGATGATAAACTAGTGCAAATTTGGGGTCCCAAGCACTGATACATTTGACTAAAAGTCGTCTTTCTTACAATAGACATTTTGGACATAATTCAACATGCAAAACAATAAACAATCTTCAAGCAAAATGCAATTAATAAATTTCAACATGATAGCTACAGTTTTCTTACCAATAACTAAATTTTATGACTTGGGTGGTATATTTACAACTCATCGTGGTCAACATCCTCCTCATCCTCGGCAACAACCTCTTCAGCTTCCTCTTCTTCATCAATGGCAACCTCGTCAACATCTTCAACGGCCTTCTTTGCCTTTGAAGAGGTGGCTTTATCGGCGTCAGTACCAGCAGACCCCTTGATGAACTTGACAAAGTCCTCAAGTTCTCTTGCACCACTGTATGTGATGTGCTTTCTGAAACCAGTCTCAGGGTTGACTTCACCATTTGCAGGGTAGAAGATAAGAGTTGGGTAACCCTCAATCATAATTGGGGTATCGACATCGTTAAGAGTGTGGTCAATGTCAGCAATGACAACTTGCTCTGGGTCAAAGGTCTCAGCCAACTCCTCCCAAATTGGAGCCAATTTCTTACAGTGTCCACACCATGGAGCGTAGTACTTGATGAAGACATCCTTGGAGTAGTCGCCAATGACGCTGTCGTAGTTGTGGGTAACCAACTTGGTAACAGCTTGAGCGTCAATCTCTTCTTGAGTTGGCAATGGCTCAGACTTGATGATTGGAGCGGCCTTACCAGCCAAGAACTCGTCAACGAAGCTAGAGATAACCTTGGTGGAAGGTCCGTCTGGGTGCTCGGTTTGGTTGACACCGTACTTCTTACCACCAGCGCCGCCTTGAATGGCGAACAATGGAATAATCTCTGGGTCCATGTTTAAGACCTCGGCATGACGGCCGAATTGAGAGGCATCCAAACCAACAAAGTTGATCTTACCACGGTGTTTCTTACCTTGCTCCTTGAAGAAAGCCTCAACCTCCTTTCTTTGTTCGGCATCCTTGTAGAAGTAGTAACCCAAAGGCAACTTGGAGTTCATGTAAAGAAGGTAGGTGTCTCTGTTGATGTCACCAAAGTCAGGAACCATGGAGTTAGTAGCCCACTCAACGAAGCTGTCACGCTCCAACTCACCATCGAGGACTCTAACGTCATCATATTCGCCTGGGTGAATAACCAAGTACTTTGGCTCCTTACCAGAAAGGTCAGCATTGACCTTCTTGTTAAACTTAGAGATGATGGCATCATCAGCAATGGAGTAGAAAGAAAATTGCGATCTCTCTTGGTTGGCCAACTCTGAGAAAGTTTCGTTCAGAGCAGCAGAGGACTTGTGAGCGGCAGATGGGAAAATTTGAACAACATATGGAGAAGTTTGAGCCTCAGCAGCCTTGAAGAAGGTGTCAAAGTCATCAACATTCTGCACAGCAGGAAGAGACAACTTGACCAAGTGCTCGGCAATTCCAGCAGCCTCACGAGGACCACTGTAGTCAGCGCTGTTCTTACCTCTAAAAACCTTCAAGGTTGGGTAGCCCTTAATTTCGTGTGATTGACACAACTCAGCCTCCTCGGTACAGTCGATCTGAGCCAATTTGATGTCAGGGTTAGACTCTTTCAAAGAGTCAGCGGCCAGGGCAAACTCAGGACCCAACTGCTTACAGTATCCACACCATGGGGCAAAGAACTCAGCCAAAACCAATGGGTTCTCGTTCAAGAAGCTCTCGAACTTGTCGGCAGTCAACTTGACGACAGCAGAGTCAGCTGGAGCGATGGCGTCGCCTTCAGTAGGACCGCTAGCGGACACGACGGTGACAGAGGCAAGAAGAGCGGCGAGCGCCTTAGTAGAAAAATCCCAGAATCTCATTTTTTTTGTTCTTCAATTAATTAGTACAATTACAAGGCACTGAAAGTGTAGGGACTTTGCGGTGTGTCTTATGATATCACTGATGGAAGATAAGTTCAGGTATATATATGTAAAGACCAGGTGTAATGTTCGCATAAAGGAGAACACGGTGGAAGCAAAACCGGTTACATGCAGGAACGGCCTCAACTCTATTCAGAAAGGGTCCACATGAGTACTGTCGCAGGACAGATGAAAATGAATTATTTTTTATTTCATTTTTCTACATTCGAAAGATATTGAATTGTAATTTCATTGTTAAATATTTTAAACAAAATGCAAGCCGTGCATGTTGAGCTATGGCGCAATTAGTCAAGCTGAGTAATTTGGAGCCCACGCGTCAGTCTTTCGACAATTAATCAGGTTGATCCACGACAAGAGAACAAGTAAGAGGAACAAAAAAGGGTGGCAAGACAAAAATTAGCAGCGGAAAAGATTCAGTCAAGACCGATTGTAGTTTTTTGTGTAAAGTTTCACTTTCTTTCTTGTTTCTTTTTTCCTTTTTTCTTTCTTTTTCCACCTGGTTAGTTACAGGAAGCTTACCCGATTCGGCTTAGCTGCAAATTTCAGTTTATTTTCACGTATTCTAACGCCCGAAACTTATACAGCTTTCTACTCTTCACACATTAATTTCCGGAAGTTCCTGCTGATCTGGCTTCTAACAAAATTACTTCTTAAAAAAACTATTTTCTTTACTTTCATGAACCCAATTCCTTCCATGAATGGACCGGTGAATTCTAGAGAAGTAAGAGCAGGAGAAAAGAAAGAAATCAAGTAAAGTCTCTTGAGCAGGGGAAAAGAACGAATTTGAGTAAAGTCTTTTGAGCAAGGAAGAAGCAAACTTTTGAAAAAAATCTCCTAAGCAACGGATACTAAAATTAACACTGCTAAAGCTTCCGGTTGCGGCCATATCAAGTGGAAAATACTGTTTCCCGTCCGATCAACGTTAGTCAAGCCACTTAGAGCCACACTGAGTAATGCAGTGGGAGACCATGTGTGAAATTGTGGTGCTGCAATCTTTTTTTACCTTTGTTTTCAATCTCTTTTTTCTTTTTCTTTCATTTATCGAACTTCCGTTACTATGAGCGTTGAGGACCTTTCTCAAGCACGAATTTACCGCCGATAGAGCTCTCCTTGAGCTCTCTTTTATCCAATAGGGAAAAGAAATTACCATTTAACAATGTCTTCAAGATCTGGAAATTCACTTAATTTGGTCATGGCTCTCCACCACAACAGCTCCTTCAAGTGAGTCCTTGTGCCCTTGGCGAGAAAAAAAAACTTGCTCAATGACTTCTCATTGTAATTCGAGCGATTTTATAAGCCAAAAAAGCGAAAAGCCAAAGAAAAATCAACTTGACGTTTGGAGTACATGAAGCATACTGGCATTCGCCGTGGCTGCAAAAGCGCCAATCTCAAACATCTCCAAACGCTGCAATGCTATTTGAAACACTTAAAGCTGAGCACTCATATTCAAATATTCGCCTGCTCATAGGCTGAAAAGAAGTTCAACTTGAACTCCAATTTTTTTTTTTTTTCAACTAAATTGCCAGATTGAAACTGAATTTAACCAATGGAATTAAACGAAATTAAAGAATTGAGAAATTTCACCATGGTTATAGGTCCTGTGCTTAGACCTGCAAAATGCCAAGGAATGAGGTTGTGCGCATTGAACTTATATTTGCTCGTAATTTGCTCACTTGCAGGCGCGCCCGTTTTGTGCTTCCAATTTGGAACTAAATAATGCTCATTGGAAGATGTCTCAAATTTCAATAATGAGGTCCAGGATCTTATAAGCTCTGCTTTTTCTTCTTCGAGAGTTGTTTCAGATCGACGACGGGCAGGTTATTTTCGGTAATATTACTTGTTGGCGATACCATTCCTTACTGATTTTGCAACCATTCCAACCAAAGCTGAAATTTAAGCCAGTGAAGCTGAAAGAATCAAACAGCCACTCATCTCGTCAAACTAATTTCAAAACCCCAATTTCTGAATATTCACTCCACATAAACATTCATTATGAAGCTTACAGCATTATTTTTAATGATGTACTCGGCATCAGCATTGGTCGTTATTGATTCGTCTCTTGCCTCGTCATGCATCTATTATTACAAAGACTTCGATTGGGGATGTGGTGGAACTGGTCAAGGCCACAAAATGTATATGTGTCGTTGTTTCAACATCGATTGGCTTGGATCTGTGCTGAATTGCATGGCCACACAAGGAAAGAGTCAGAAAGAAATTACTCATGCATGGGAGCATTTGAGAACCAGATGTTTGCAAAAGGCTCATGTTGACTATCTGGTTAGTCAAATTGAAGCTTGGTCGAACAACGCCACTAAGTACATGCAATCACCTACCGCAGCTGACAAGAAGAAACTCGTTACTCACCCTTTGAATGTCAATGCAACTGGCTATGCTCCATTTAGACGTTCTTTCAACGAAATTAATCATCATGTTTACAAAACACAATGGTTTGGTTGGGGTCTTGTACTCAATTGCGCCGCTGTCATTGCCATTTTCTCAATTATTAACATCTTTAAGAGATTGTTCCATGTTTCAATTGTCCCAAGAAAGATGAAACAACTTTTCCAAAAATACTTAATGCCCCAAATATCTGTTTACGGTCTCCACGGTTTAACACGCTTCGACGTGATTCTCATGAGTCTTTTCACAATCCAAACAGTTCTTTCCACTGCTCTCTCTTACACAGTTCAAACTCCTAATATGTACATTAAAGATCCATACTTCCTTACATTGGATCTCATTGGTTACAGAAGTGGAATCATTGCTTTCTCTCTCATGCCAGTTGTATTCATCTTTGGATTAAGAAACAATCCGTTCTGCTTCTTGACGGGCCTTCCACAAACGGTTTTCATCACTTATCACAAGTTTGTTGCAATCATAATGGCCATTGAGGCTATGATTCACAGCGCTGTCTGGACTGTGTATGCTATGAAGTCTGGTGGATATGCTGTCTGGGCCGCCGACGACTACTGGAGATGGGGAATAGTAGGAACTGTTCTTGTGTACATCATGCTATTCCAAAGTGTCAGCTTTTTGCGTAACATGATGTATGAGGTATTTTTGGCTATCCACAAAGTATTTGGTTGGGTTTTCATTATTTCCATGTGGTACCATTGTATCACCTTAGGATGGATGGGTTGGGTTTACTCAATCATCGCGCTCACTGTTTACGACAGAGTTGTTCGTTGCTTCAAGATCTTTTCTCTTAACAGAGGATTCATCAGAGTTAAAATTAATGTTATCGGAGAGAACTCTTTGGCAATCACTATTCCAAAGACTGAAGTTTACGACTGCGTTTACAAGCCTGGTCACCACCTTTACCTCAGTTTCTTCCATTCTAAAATCTGGTATACGTGCATGCAATCTCATCCTTTCAGTGTCGTGTCTTCTCCAGTTCAATCGCAAGATGAGGTAACTGTATACGTCAGAGTTAAAAAAGGCATCACCAAATCGCTTTCTAAGATCCCTGCCAATGAAAAGGGTATTATCGAATTGTGGCTGTTAATCGACGGTCCATATGGTGAGAGTGTTGAGACATTTGACGAGAACGACGCTCTTGTTGGTATTGCTGGCGGGCTTGGTTTGTGTTCTATTCTTCCTAGTTTCTACAAAAAACCTAAACACTCTATGATTTTCTGGGCAATTAACAACCTAGATGACTTGGAATGCTTGCATGACGAACTAGACTTCTTAATCTCTCGTGGAACTGATGTTCGTGTTTTTTTGAAGAAGAATGACTGCGACGAGAGCAGCAGTTTTGCCGAGGAAAAGTACAAATACTTATCTGTTTCTTCAAATCGTGCAAATGTCTCCGAGTGGCTCGATGAGGCACTTTCTCTTGCTTCTGCAATGAGTAAAACAGACCTTCACGTCTTGTCATGTGGTCCCGGTCTGATGGATCAGGATGTGGCTCAAAGTGTTTACAAACAAATCAATACTACTGATTTGGCACTCCACTTCCATCCTAAAAACTGCATGTGGTAGTTTGGCACTCCCACGTAGCATCATTATTTATATAAACAAATAGAATCTGCCTAATTCAGACTACTGTAGTTGTTAACCGCGAACCATTTAAGCAGACTTAATCTCTGACACCTCCTTGAAAATTTGATCTTTTTGTTTATATGACTCACAGAAAATCCTGAAATCTGATTTTCAGCGCTGTTTTTCCAGATTAGTCTTTGTGAAGTTGTGAAACGACAATTAAAACGCGCTTCAAGAATGAGTCGAAACAAGTTAGAGGATCAAACAAAGGTAATCTAAATACAAGTTGAATTTTTATTGATAAACGAACATATTCTTCACGAACCACGTCTATTTTCATTTAGCTAGGTCCCGACTCTGTACAAGGCCAGTGCACCAACATCTTTGTTAAAAACACCTTTCCATACATTCCAAGATCTAAACAACATCACGTAGAATGGCCACCTTATTACCGGCCGTGGTCATCGATAATGGCTCCAGCACTACCCGTGCGGGGTTTTCCCTGGAGGAATTACCTTCGCTTATTTATAGCTCCAATTATGCTGTCAAGAAGGACGGTAACGTCGTTGTTGGAGACTCTGAAATAGTGAAGAATCCTGATAGCGAGGTAATGACGCTTATCGATGACGGTGTTATTTATAACACGGACAATATCATCCACAATTGGAATTACGCATACGATAATTTGGATGGTGGTAATGGTGTCGCTTCTTCCGACCACCCTTTAATGATTACAGAACCTGTGTGGAACAGTAACAAAACCAAAAGTGATTTGGCACAAATTGCTTTTGAACAATTGCAAGTACCTCTTTTCTCTATCGTGAAGAGCCCGTTAGCTCAACTTTATCATATGGGTCGCTCAAGCGGTTTGGTGGTAGATATTGGTGGCTCCGTTACATCTGTCACTCCTATTCTAGATGGTATAGTGCAACAAAAGTCCAGTTTCCACTCTAAATATGCCGGTGACTTTGTATCTCTTCACAGCTTGCGTAGTTTGGAAAGCAAATTGGACTATCAACCATTGCAATTGGATTACGCTCGTTTATTACCTCGCAAGCTTGGAGTCTGTGAGATGTCAGAATCTTTCAAGCTGTATCACGTCAACAATAATGTTTTGCTTCACTTCAAGCAAACTATGCTCTCGGTTTCTGAGCCACAACATGGAATGGGTGGTCCTGGTGGCTACTACGCTCCACAACCCCATCATCAGCATCCAGCTGTGTACCAACTCCCAGACAGAACTCATGTATCTTATAACGATGGAGAGTTGTACTCACTTACGGAGCCTTTATTCCTTCCATATATGTACAACTTGCCAGGAATCACAATTCCAGAGGCTTCTGTTGAGAAAGCCTCAACACATGGCTTGTGTAACCTCGTCCTTTTTGCTCTCAAAAATCTCGAGGCAACATTCATGTCTTCAGTAACCAACGAAAGTCAAAGCGCTACAGCAAATAACAGATTCAACGAAATTTTGCGCCTGATATTCAGTAGCATGTTGATCACTGGTGGTGGCTCTTTAATTCCTGGGTTGAGCGAAAGACTTTGTGGAGAGCTTATCCGTCTCACACCGCAAGTACTTCCAAACTATCTCTTCAACGGATCATACAGAGTGAACATTAATGTCTTAAGAAACGCAGGTGCTGGAGACATCAACGAAACGTTAGACAGAAAGTTTGGCGCCTGGTTAGGAGCTGCAAACTTGGCTTCAATGTTGAAGGCATCGCCAATTGATGATTCAGGATCCAGTAACATTGCTCTAGAAAACTGGTTTGTCTCAAAAGCTAATTACGAGGAGTTGGGCCAGGATTATATCGTTGAGCGGTTTAAGTAAAATGTGTTAAGTAAAATGTATTAATTAGAAAGAAATGAAAATATAGAAGTTGAATCTTTTCTTTATAAAAACAAGATAATATTTATCTAACAGATGATACATTACAGATTGTCTTATCATTGGTTCATGACTTTCATTGAAAAAGCTCTTTATCTATGTACGTCTAATTAACTAAACCCAAGTAACGTACTTGTTGTCGTACTTGGATGCCTCTCCATGAAGTGCCAAAATTCTTTCCACCTTAGCGTCAACACCTAACTTCTTGTTGGTCTTGGTAGCAAAATGTTTCTTGACCTCAGATGGGGTAGGTAAGTAAGATCTGTTAGAACCATCAGAACCAGTAATGTAATCAGCAACGTCTCTATTAGATGGCAAACCCATGTTGAAAGGATACAGTTTGAAGTTAACACCGAAAAATTGGCTTAGGAGTGGATCATCAAGCTTAGAGGTATGGATCGAGGCAGACATCAATTTGTTCACTCTAGAAGCATCGTATGGGGCCCAAGCAGGTAAGGCTGGCTCTTTAATCTTGTCAATAAGCTTGTGCTTTACGCCCTTGACGAAATCATTCTCTTCAAGCTTACCATGCATGAGGTTTGTAGCTGTGATCATTTCTAGTTCAAATTGTTCACGAATACTATTCTTGGCACCCTTGTTCAACAATTCAAAAGTGAGGTTGGAGCAGGTAGGAGACTTACTGGAGATACGCTCATAAGTCTTTTGACCAAACTCAGTGCCGGCCTGTTTAAATACTTCCAAAGCCTCATCAAGAGTGGCTCTAGAAAACGCTTGATTAATGAGGGCAATTTCCTCATTGGACAAGTGGAACTTGTAGTCTTCAGGTAATTTAGAGTCAGAGTACTCTTCAATAATGTTGTTGACTTGTAAAAAGTAGTCTCTTTGAGATTTTACAATGAGAGAACGATCTTGAACTCCATTAACCGAGGGAGGTTTCAAGTTAGACAATCTGGTTACCAAATGAGGAATCCTCTCAGAAGGCATGTAATGAGTGGCAAAGCCAGCGAAGTAAGTGTCCAAAGAAGAGAGGACTTCTCCTGTGAGAGCGTAATAGTAGCCCAATTTATCATCTAAACGAGGCAAAAAGAATGTAGTTCCAACGTCTGGAAAGAAACCTATATCCATTTCAGGCATGGCCAACTTAGTTTTCTCTGTGGCGATACGGAATGGAGCATGAACGGAAAGACCAACACCGCCACCCATGGTAATACCGTCCATCAAGGCAACATATGGCTTAGAATAGGAACTAATTAAGTAGTTGAGGTTGTATTCGTTTTGGAAAAACTTACTTGGAGCAAGAGCATCACCATCCAAAATCTGTTGGGCACAGGCAACCACATCACCACCCGCACACAAAGCCTTTGGAGACTCAGAAGTCAAAAGAATCATGTTGCAAACATCCAGCTTGGAGTACTCAATCATACGAGGAGTGATCTTAGTCACCATCAGGTCATTTAATGAGTTGAGCTTGCTGGTACGATTGAGAGAAATAACACGGGCCATGTTCTTGTTGGAGAACAATACATCCTCAGATGCGTAGCTGGAAGAGGAAGCCATTCTTCGGATACTGTTACGTATTACTTGGGGAGCACGTCTACTTATGCTTAGCATGGTGTTGAAGTCGGATCCCAATGGGGTATATATAGTCCCGTGAGTTGTGCAGTTGGAGAGGGGAACTCTTAATCGGGTCAAAATTTTTCGCACTTTGAAACAGTTTGTGGGGCCTAGGAGACTGTGAGGATATAATATCCTGTTTCAGACTTGAGAATTTTGAAATTTTTTAATTTCGAAATTGAAAATGGTTTTAAAATATTATGCTCGTTTGTTAAGTTTGTTCAATTCTTGAGAATTTCTATCTTGAAAACGTGATTAGATCCTTAAGACCGAAGGCCCGAACGCTCCTCATGTGATGGTTGCAAATCATCACTTTAGGTATATCCAAGCGATACATTGAATGATACGAGCATAATTCTTTTCAAAACTTTTCGAAATGATATTTGTTCAATCTGCGAAAAAAAAAAAAAAATTGATTTACGCCTTCGCCAACTACCGAACAGTGAATTGATTAAAACAGATGAGTTTACTCTGCTAATAATAAGCAACATAAGGAGCATTTGAGAAGCAAATGAAGCATTTCCGTTATCAAAGGTGACCTCATTGACTAATTAAGGAAGTTGAATAGCTATCATGAAATTCATATCGCCTATTTGATTACACTTGTGTTTCTTAAAGTATTTGTGTACTCATAACAACTAATCTAGTAAACTGTTTTGGGACATAAGTCCACATTCCTCTCGTTCTTCACTAACTCCTCTTGGTAAGCGATATTGATACAAAATTCCAGAATTGTATGAAGCCAACATTAACAGACCCGAGCTTGTGAATCCTATTTCCACATTTTTATGGTGTTTGTGCGATGGAATGTATTCTGGAAGTTTCACATATGCGAAAGACCTCCTTGGCTTTTCCCAAATGAGATTGTTCAAATAGTCTCGGTAAGGAAGTTTTTTGATAAAAGACTTCGTGTACAGATTGTTGAGAATCTTTTGCGGGGTCTTAAATGCTGAGAAGTATGAAGATTTGGACTCTTTGGTCTTCGTAGGTGTTTCAGGTTGTTTCAGAAGTAATAAATTTGCTAGATTTTCGTTTAAGTCCTCCAGGGACGATTTACAACTGCGCGAGTCCTCTTCGGATGAATATTCATTTTCATCATCGCCAACAGAATCATGAGCTCCAATGTCTTTCTCTTTGACTGTAAAAAGATGTATGGTGTTGCTCTCAGATGCACAGCCTAAGATGGTCAGGTCCTGGTTAAATTGAAGTGCGTTGACTGTTGTAGGGTTATGTCCGCGCCGAAGATTCGTTATTTGGCTGATTTTGAGGTTTGAAGATTCAGGCGATGGGTCCTGAATGACATGGCATACTCGTACAATGGTTCCTTTTTCAGAAGCAGTGGCAATACTAGTTCCATCGTGGGAAATGGCAACTTTGGCGAGCCCTGCCTCATGAGCTTTATAAATCAAGCGCGGCTTAAGGTTAATAGTGTCGAATACAAGAACCCAGCCCGAAGAGTCGTTCTGGATATCTTCCAAAGTAAGAACATCAGTATTGACTAGGTTTGAATTTATGTTTTTGGGGGTAAAATCTACAAATAGTCCAAGCGTCTGCATCACAGCAGAATCGGTTGGTCGGAGAATTGGTGTTCCAGGAAGACTGGAATTGCCTCCATTACCGTTGTTGTTCACATTGAAGAGGTCAGTTTGAGCATTTATCATCAGCATGGGTAGGACAAGTAGTGAATTGTCATTGGCACTCAATGTTGCCAGTACGGGTATTTTTGTACCATCGGACCTTAGGAATGAGTTAACATCTAATATCTTCACGACTCGTATGCTACTTAAATCATATATGAATATTTGACCGATTTCAAGAAATACCACTAAACGCCTTCTGTTAAGCATTATATCAACTATATCCAGCGGAAAAGTCAACTCGCAAATACGCGAGTTTTGCTTGAGATTATAAACATGTAAGAGTCGAGTACCTGATGGGGTTTTGGGAACAATAATTGTGAGTGAGGTGGAGAAGAGCATTCGTAGTATTGCTGTTGGCTTAACATCACCCTTATCTTGACTCAGAACATAAAATTCCCCAAAAGGTTCGCAATTGAATATGCGATGTCCAGTGGAGGTCGAAACCAGTATATTGGAAAAGTCCTGATTGAACCCCAAATCGTTTATCTCCATAGGTTATGTGGTGTTTCTGATGGCTTAGTGTGAAGTAGATAGTTAGCTTATCAAGATAAATGGGAGGCGAGATGAGGCGATAATTAATCAAGCAGACACAATTGCTAATTTGGTTTAAGATCGAAGGCTTTCGAGACTAAAATTGATCGAGCCTTTTGTGAAACGATTTATTTTTGTTCTTTTATGTGTAGTGAGAGAGGAAATAGGTGGGATCCTCTTAAGTATACGATTGAGGCTGTTATGAGTTTCACGGGGGCAATCATAAATAAGATTCATGAAGTTCTTATTTTTTATTCAAATTCCAATTCAGTATCTTTGTAGCAGGTATAAATAATCATGGAATCCGTTAAAATTCATGTATTATACATTTTTTAGTACTAGCTGTTAGGTGAGACAATTGATACTTATTACATAGAGTCACTAGCAAGAAGCGCAACGATCTATATTTTAAGTTGCAAAACAAAGGCTCGTATCTAAATTTCATTTTTGAAGTGATTGACTGGTTTACATTTATTAATCTGTACCATTTATGATTCGATGTCATCTTCACGTTTTCTTACTCGTCGTCAACTTCCTCCAACGTCACCGTTCTCTTCACTGCAGAAGTATTGGTAGTCTCGGCGCCAGTAGTAGTGGCATCCAGTCTGCTGACTTCTTCAATCTTTGGCCCATTCTTAGAAGCTTTTGAAGACTTGGACTTTTTCTTCTTCTTACCCAGGTTGTCACCACTCCACCCATAAACAGGTTGGAAACTCTCAAGAACTCCACAGTCTTCAAATAAATTAGGGAACAACCAGAAGGCACGAGGCATAGTCAAGTAAGTAATGATAAAGATGATGAGTCTTACAATAGCTGTTGCAAATAGAAGTCCCAAAAGACCCATGGCTCCCATGGATAAATACCACACTCCAGTACGCATGAATGTTGGCCATAATGGGAACAAGATAAGAATGAATACACCTGCAATCATCAAAATACTATAAACAAGCATCATTGGGTTAGGCTTGGTGTATGACCAAGCGTAGTATGTGTCGGGATCCATAGTAGCTTTGGAAGTGGGTTGCAAAGTTGGCTTTTTACGATTTGGTTTCCATCCCTTGACTTTCTTTATGTCGTCGTAGTGCAATTTTTCAACTGGGACAATCAAACGTGATTGAATCATCAGAACAAAAATCTTAACAAACTCTTCGTCAGAGCTAATATCAACAAGCTTATTTTTTCCATCGGAACTCTTTTTCTTGTAGTCTTCGCCCTTAAGCAATCTCTGGAGTCTTTTGAAACGGAAAAATTCGATTTCCTCCTTATTGTTTAACAAACCAGTTCTGGATTTAAGCAAAGGACTCGAACGAGCAAAATTGGCGACATTAAGAACAATGGGGTTAGGAGCCTGGTTTGTTGCCACTTGAGTACCTTCAGGGTTCCCGCCTGGAGTAGGACCAACAGGAGCAGACATGTTTCACAAGGTAGATCTTTCTAAGTAGACGTTACGTGTACTAGTAGGTCCTTCAAGTATGTACAGTATTTGAAGCCTAATAGACAACTGGGGTCCGCGCGCCCACATAGATTAAATACATTTCGAACTTTAATTGCGTAAGCAATTTTTTTTTTTTATTTTTTTTTATTTTATGTAAAGACAAACCATTTTTTTTTTCTTTTTTTTTTTCTTAACAAAACAAACACAAACAAATTATAGGCTAGAGTTAAACAACTGAATCTCTCTAAAGTGAGGGAGCATACAGTTGTTCTTCAGACGTTGGCCGGGAAATGAGGAATCGCTTTAAGCAAACACCTGCTACTAGGGCTCTTCGCTGCATCTAAGCGGCAAGTAAAGAAAAGCTTTCAAATTGGGACTTGGAATCTCTTGATGAGGGAGAAATTACGCGATAGTGGAGGACACCCATGATGATCGCGTTTACCGAAATCACACAAGTTGCAGCCCGAAAGACAATTTTAGGCATACTGAAATTTCCGCGGTTTGAAGCATAGATTGTTAATGTAATGATCGGAATTAACGTACTAAATGATGAGAACATAAGGATCGCTTCGCATGACTTAAGCTTTCCTGTTTGAATTTTGGCAGCATCACGTACACTGGTCTCATATGCCAAAGTTGAAGCATTATAATTTTCCAAATCCGTATTAGTGCCTTCGAAATATGCTTCAAGCTTCGATAATATGGCTTCGGTCGCTTCACATTGTGACTTTTCCTTTTCTGAAATCAGTCGAGTCTCTTGAATTCGTTCACAGAAATTGGCGAGCTTTGATATGAACATTGGAAAAGGGTTCTTTCCTAAAAAATTATTTACTTGATTATCAACGAATTCAAGTGCACACATGTTAATAATGGGGGATTTATTTGCCTTTTTCTTGTAATTCTCCATCCAATGTTCAATAAACTTAGAGAAATCACCTGCCAATTGTGAACCCTCTTTGACTAATTTGTCTAGATTAGCCTGAGTTTTTGAATTGAGTACACGCTCTAAATTCTCTTTACAATATTGCTCTGTCTCGTTCCATTGATTCCCTGCCTTGCTCAAGGCTGGATGGTTAGGAAAAGGATTGATCCTTCGACAGACCGTTCTCAATTCATCTAAAAGATGGTTGTTACTATTTAAATCGAAACAACTCTTATGGAAGTACAAAATGAGAGATTCATGCTTCCAGGCAACCATATAGCCGTAACATTGGAGGGAGAACGGTAAGAGTAAGACGAGCAAAGATTGAACTGCAAAAGGAGCAAGAAAGAGAAAATCTATGCTGTTGAGCTCCTCCAAAATCTTATAGTACATGTATAAAAGACTTGCGGCATGAAACTGATAAGCATACATCAACATTAACTTTGCCTCAATTCGACCTCGAAAATGACTATCCCTAACTGCATCCAAAGAAGAAAGCAGATAACGACAATCCTTGATGAAAGTGTTGACATAATCATTAAAAATTGTACTCACCTTTGTGACTCTTTCAGCCAAGTTCGAGTGCACATCACCAAAACAAATAGAAGAGTTCCGTAATTTCTCGAAACAGAATTCAACTTGTTTCAGTTTCATGTGAGTCTCTGAACTTTTGACCGTTTTGCTCAAACTTTCCAACCTTTTGGTGATCTCAGGATGCTGGAAGTCAATACTTCCATGTTCCCAGAATTCGGAGTCTTTGTACTCTCTGAAGACAAAATCATTACGGGCTTTGGAGGCTTCCATACGGTCGAAATTGTAAGCAGTAATTGAAATAATGCTTTGCAATTCAGTCATGGTCACAATAGTATCCTGGAGGCTGTCTTCCTCGTAATACTTCAAAATGATGTCAATCGTTGCACATAATTCTTCCTTCTCATTCAAGGTCAAATCAGACAGCATTAACTCACCTGTAATTTCAGATCTACTTTCCCTAAGTTGATCAGGCAAAGGTGATCCTCTAAACAAGGCGTAAAAGGGAGGATGATTTAAATAATCATCCGCACTAACGAATCCAAACATAGCGACAATTTTTTTATTCTTTTTGCTTATATTATTCGATAAATCGATGTGTTGTGGGAGAAGAGTAAGGTGGGCGTTGGATGATGTTTCAGGTTTCAGAATATGGGTGCGGGAGTCTTAGGATTTTTGGACTTGGGTGCAAGTTAACATCGGGCGCTAATACACTAATTATGTGATGGTTAATTGTAAGTAAATGAATCAATTTTTTTTTTTTTGAAATGTCTTGCTTGATACATGAAGGCCTTTTATAATTTTCAAGAACACGGGACCTTGGATGTTCCATAATGTCCCTTTTGGGACACACAATAAAAGATATGGGTGTACACTTCTGATGTGCCTATACTGCATGCATCATGAGGCTTTCAATCTCTGTACAGGAACAATTAATAGTGGGAGTGTCTAGAGAATCCAATGTGCACTCCTCACCTATCAATAAGGATTCTTAGTGGTAGGTGATTCATATAAAAAATGATCAGATAGCTCTTTTTAAAACTCAGTTATCTAGAGAATTCATATTTTAAAGCCCTGAAGTTGTATAATTCCAAAGTCTGCTGCCAAATTTCGTTCGTACAGGTGTATCTTGGATAAGTCATCTTTCGATGACTGCATAGTGGACTGAGTTCGATTGGGTGCAAACTATCTTATCATATATAGATCTGGAGACACGGATAGATCATGGCCATTGGTCGGAAACAAATATAGTATGAGACAAATCACCTCAAATAAACTCTTGCAAAATCTATTGGTGAAAAGAATTTTATTAGATGTTCTTTACGCTCTTGATCAGCATTAAATGGTATGTTGTCTTGAGAATTGTGACGCATTACTTATCGGGCGCTAATAACTATTAGGTGCATCAAGTATTTAAATTAAAACAGATTTGAGCCTGCTAAATCAATTATGAATGAGTAAAGGAAGCAAAGGGTGTATTAGGAATCATGGCTGTTTCCTTTCGAGCAAATATGTTGAATGACATGATTGTTTAGGGTAACCCTTTGGCACAAATTGAGAAGTCTCAACATAAAAAGTCATTCGGCAGAAAAAAGGAACAGTTTTTTGCTCGCTACTATAGTTAATTTAATTTCAAGTATAGGTCTACTTCTGGATTAACGCTGCAGTCTCTTCCTTTAGCTCAAGTGGCTTTGAGCCGCAGATCGAATTCGCTTTACACTTGATTGTTTCTATTTTTTTATTTTTAAAAAGAGTTAGTTCCCACTCAAAATAGTTTTCAATCCAAATTGAAAACTTAGAGAATCAGACTACTTTCAGTCCTTCAAGGCGAATCATATACTTACATCTCTTTCCAAGCGGTATAGAAAGCGTATGTAAAAGATACAATAATAATCAATATCGACTCCGAATTAATAGTATTTTGATGCTGTAGGGCTACAAGATAGCAATGTTCTCTGTTTTGTTACTACTTTTTTTTGTTCATAGTACATCAATTTGAAAAAAACAAAACCATCTAATTATGCATATATTCTAAATTTTCACACTATCTGTGAAAGAAAAACTTTTTTTTATGTGCAACCAACTTCTCCCTGCTATTCAATACATCGGAGGTACTGGCGCTTCGTAAAGAATAACCCGGTCTCTTCTTTATAGGAGTTAATTCACCTGGAGTCAGATCGGATTCGTAATCCGGAGCGGGCTCCTCACCATTATCATCTGAATCATTTTGTAATGCATCTTCGTAACAGGGGATGGCCAGCAATTGCAGCAAATCTAATACTGAAGCTGACTTCGATTTTGATTCATATACTATATTAGGTGTATGAATCACAGAGCCACTTTGACGCAATTGTTCCAATGGCGTACGACTACTCACCAGGTCATATAGTAAATCATGCGAATGTTCCTGGTACATTGGTGGAGCCAGCTCCTCATCAGAAAATTCGGGTTCAAGAGAGCTGTCAGACTCCCTACCGCTGTCGTTGGGCGTTTCTAACTCTCTTGAAGGAAATAATGGGTCTTGTCTTTGGGAAACATTATCGAGTATAAAATACCCATGATGATCAATTTCCAAATGGCCAGCAGTTGGCTTTCCATGAGTAGGACTCAAGAAGACCGTAACTGGCAAGTGAGCACGGAGTTCAGAGATGTGACCATCTGCGTTACGGATGTGAATAATAGCTCTAATAGCGTGACGGACACAAATTATATCACTTTTTAAGGAGCAAGTTTGGGTGACCTTAGACAATGAGTTTGGCAAATGAAATGATCCCAGGATCTTCCAGTGGTCTTCGCCAATAAATGGCTCATGACAATTGAGCCTTTGTCTAGCTATGATATCTTCATACTCTGGTGACTTACCTGCAAGTCCACAAACGTGAGAGTGTTGAATTAATTCAGCTTGAAGAGAATGAAACGAAAGACCCTTAATTAGAGGTACAATAACTAATTTAATTGGCGCAGCCGTACCTATTGCAACTGCCCGTCGAGTCATTGAAACTTGAAAATCCATCTTACCGGGCCAAGTGTTATGAAAGTCGATAGGGTCAGTTAAGTTAATGTTTCTGGGACTTAATGTTCTAGCTATGATAATGTGGATAGCCTTTTTGAATGAGCGCTCAAAGCGGCCACGCTCGATATGGCATTCTAATTTGTATCTAATTTTTCCGCAACTTAAACCCTCAACGGATTCTGGAATGTTGGAAGGTAAATGAATGAAGAAAGGCATTGAATAATTGCCCTCTGGAAGAAGGAATGAGTGACTATCACTCTGACTCAATCCCGCAGATGGAAATGGGGTACCATCAACACCAGAACGAGGGATTTGAATGAGTGACTTCTCATGGTTTTTAAAGAGTGCGGGATGCGATTTAGTCCGCATATATGCTGGTCTTGTAGCTTTTCCATTTTCAGGAGTTTTTGGGGCAGAGCCACTGAAATAATCTCCAAGATTCAGCGAGGAGTTATTCCCCGAGTCCAAGCCAGAAGGGCTATTGAGGTCCCAAGCGACAGCAGATCCTCTCAGAGGAGACGAGTTTCTGGACTGAATCTCGGACATTGCCAAATTGCGAATACCTCGATTAATGGCTTCAGGATCAGGTGCATTACCAGGGTACCCTCCCGGAGATGGAGTTTGAATGTTGTGTTGGGACCCTTCTCTAGAACGTTTCGATTTGGACACAACCTTATGGTATTTTGCTACCAGGTCACCATAACCACCGTACACAATCTCACCTTGGGGAGAACAAAGTAGATTGGGCCAAACAACCTTTAAAACACAGTTGCGCTCATTGGCCTGAACCATATGGTCATTCTTGGGGTAATATTGAGTAGAGAACTCACCTACCAATTTAAGGGTGATTTTACGAATGTGAAGATCTTCACGAGTCGACACTTTGACGTGCCCCTCAATAGGAATATTCTCCACCTCGAACTCATTACCCTTAACTAGAATAACATTTTTGTGACCACCTTTGAGTCTTATGTCGAAGTAGGCCAAGTCTTTTGAGTGACTGTGGAACATGGTGGTCAGGTTTAACGTTTATGTTTCTTGATATGATGGAGAGTCTTGAAGAGAAACAATCATAGCTCGGCCGAAATCGATTCGATATTCATCAAGGCACAGAGCACGGCTGAACTATCAGGCAGTACTAAGCGAGATACCCCGGAGGTTTTGTTGCTTTTTCCGACAGGATGCCTGAATAGAGAGAGAAGAGAGCTTCCTTCGAGAAACCGGCGGAATTCATGAAAAAAATTAAAAATAAATAAATAAATTTGCCTTTTTTTCCTCGTTAATCTCTTCACTCTATTTTTTTCTTTTGGATTGCAGGAATTAATTATTCTTACAATACTTTCGATTACTTTAATATCCCGGAGGTTTTCGCGTGGGTGATTCTTTGAAATCATGCGCTTACAGGGCACTTCTTTTATGTGGGTATGAGAAGGAAGGCATAGAGGAATACTTCTAGAAAAGTGTCATAATACGTTTATTGCATTCATATAAATAGTGTCTTATTCATTAGTTTTGTTCCTTGATCATCTTACGTAATCTCAAAAGAGGTAAGAATCCCTCAATGAAGTTCATACCTAACCAAGTTGCAGCGGTCTGAGCTGGCATACGGTGATACTTGATTTGGGGAGACAAAACAAGCAACATCTCTGCAAGATGGATACCGTAAATAGTGTACCAAATAGTACGGATGTTTCTCTCGACATAGAGCCACTTAGACAGGAAAGGAAGTCTGTTGAATGGCAAAGCCTTGAAGGTACCGCTAATCAAATCTGGTTTCAACAAAGTTGCAGTCAACAAAGCAGCACTAGCGTACATGAAGTACGAAAGTCCCGTCTTTGGAGGAGCATACTTAGTGATTTGATTGTGGGAGTAACCACGTCTCTTTGCTGCATACTTGGCCATAGAGACAAGCTTAGGCTTGATATCAGAAGAGGACTCAACGGAGACAGATTCTGCTTCGTCGGCTTTAGACCATTCAATGTCAATTGCTTTAATGGTGCCGTCTGAAAGCTCAAAACGAAGCTTCATAGACTCAGTGCTGATATCGGCGATCTCGACCGTGTTTGGTCTGAAAGTTCTAATTGGTTGTCTTCCATAGACAACAACGTAGTCCACGAGAGCAATTTGATGGTCTCTGTTCATGTGAACAATTATTCTTTGCTTTGTCTCTGGATCCATATTTGAATTTGTTATTGCGATTGTTGCAGTTATTGTTTTTGTTGATTTAAAGCAATAGGCTGGAAACGCAGTTATTTAAGTGCTACAAACTGTGCAGAACCGTTGATGCCAAGTATTTTAAAACAAGACGCGAAGCGCTAAAAACAACTGTTAGTCACATTCACGGACTTTTCGGGCATCAAAGGCCATTTATTTAAATTATGCTCTTGTAATTATTGCATTTATTCTATGATTACTAATACGTTCTTCCAATACAATGCCGTTTTTACCTGTCAAAATTTGCGCTCGAAGTTTAATTATACTAGAGCATGTACATATACCACCACACAGATGAGGCCTCATTAATTAGACTTCAATTCAGCCAAACGAAGCTTTTGAATTTGATTAATAAAATCATCAGCGACCTCAACGCACCAAAATTCTCCAGAATATTTTGCCCATCCTAAATGACCTCCTAAATCTGTTTCAACCAAAGCAAGGTGTGGATTCTCTTTAACATCGGGAAACACTGGAGCAACTGCAGGATCATCTTTAGAATTGATGATGAGGGTTGGGACCGGGATGTTCCGTACCTGATGAATTGGAGACGCAATTGAGTAATATTCCCATGCATCTTTGAACCCGACAGTTTTGCATGTAAATATGTTGTCCCATTGCCAAGTTCTTTTGGCCTTCCAAGCCTTTGCTACGTTTTCGTCGTTAAATATCTCAGGGTTGTGGCTTTTTAATTCCGAATAATTGCTCTTAACAAGTTTGTTTAAAAACATTGTTAATTGTGGGTTAAACAAGTACCTTCCACTAAGAGAATTTTCAAGGTGTTTAGCGCTGATGGCCATATCCCATGGACAACCGATGAGCACAGCACCTTCGACCAAATCTTTGCTCTTTTCATTTTTATATCCCAAGTAGTTTGTGAGAAGCGCGGCTCCAAATGAGAATCCTACTGTGTAAAGAGGTCTGTTTGGGAATCTTTTCTTTAAGTCCTCAAGAACTTCCCCAATGTCATCGTATGAAAGAGCAGAAAAGAGCTTACCCAGAGTAATTTTTGTACGACAACAGCCACGAGAATTTACAACAACAAGATCCCAATCGCTACCCTCTTGCCCAGTGAGGTAGTCTGCTAAGTTTCTAATGAGTAGCTCATGAGAGCCGCCTGCCAAACCATGGAATACGACACAAATCGGGGAGGTTTGATCTTCTTGATCGTATGTGGTCTTCTCACTGAGTTCAGTTTTTGTAAAAAATCTTGTTCTGGGATGAAGTCTAGGGGAGTTGGCAGGAATGGTCTCCTCGTATAATCTCTTAAACTCCTCTTTAGATGTGGGTGGGACAACCCAGTCCAAAGAACATACACCACTATCTTTGTAGGTGAAAATCTCTCTTCCGTAAAAAACATTGTGTTTGTCTGTATTGCTTGTTGCGTAGTTAATTGTCTGAAGTGTTCCGTTGAACAATAGTGGGTTCAACCATAATTTTTCACTTTGGAGGATGGGGAGTTTGTTGGTAACTAAATCCTTTAAGGTGGTGGTTGAATTGATGTGAGGGGAGTCGTTTGATTCACAATGAGTTTTTACCGAAGCACGGAAGCCCCATTTCCAAAATCCAATCATTGTCTTCTATTGTATGGTGCGAAACTCGAGTCTATTTATCAGGTTTATATACGTGGGCTGAGCTGAGACACATCGGCAGAAAGTTCAGGGGCTTACCGATAATTTGCACCCAATATACGATATGCAGTACAGGGAACTCTTCGCAACCCTAGTGTGCCGAGGTTCAAGAAGCTTAGTAACTTTTAAGCCGATGTGGTAAATTGAAAACAATTTAAGTCTTCATGATTAATTTTAGTTTAGTCTAATTTATTATAGTTTTGTCATTCTCGTTAAAATATGAAGGATATGTATGTGTTTTAGTCGTTGGAGCTCTTGCTACTATTCTCCTTCTTCAAAGCCGCGGCGCGGAATTTAGATCTCTCACTAGATTCACTGTTGGTGACATGGCCTCTATCGTCCAAGTCAACAGAACCAGCACTTTCAAACAATGAAACATGGCCAGTAAAGAGGCCCAATGTTTCAATAAGTTGGGAAGGAACGTTTAAGTGAGCAGTAGCAAGTGTCTGTTTGGCAGCAGGACCAACAAGAACAGGATAGATTCCATAAGATCCGCTGTTATTCTTTGGCATGTCATCCAAATGCCACTGCTTTTCAATCTGTTGGAGCGACTTGAACATATCCTCGTCTGTCGTATCGTCTCCAGAACATAACATAAAATCTGGGAGTTGTGAAGCATCGATTTGACCTGGTGTGATGTGGGTAGCGTGTGGATCTTGCTTGCCACCGTGAGGATTCAACACAAGTCTCCGTACAATTTCTCCCTTGTTGACGAATTTAGGTCTCACTTCGATGTTGGCTTTTCCAGACATGACCTCCACATCGTAGTCCTTGCCAACCCCGTTACGGAGCTCTTCCAAACATCTTGCAGCTTGGAAGGATCCCAAATCTGGGTCAGAACGTCTATAGTGCCAAGTCAAGGCCACCTTCTTTTTCTCGATGTTTGAGCCTGGAGTTTTTTCAACGTAGCTCTCAAATACCTTTTCAACCTTCTCTTGCCAAGACATATCAAATGCCTCAGCAAGATTATACCATTTGTCACTTCCTATGTCCTTCATGAAGCATCCATGCTCAGCGGAAAGACCGACATTCAATGAACCCCACCACTTCTCGAGGAATGCTTGGTCACGACCAGAAATAATCCAGAATTGGTTTTTGGGGTCTGCAGTCAAAGCCTTTACAATCTTAATGAGCTTCAGTGAAGGAATAGCAGCAGCAGGGTCTTTGACAATTGGGGTGAGAGTACCATCGTAGTCGAATAAGAACAACCGTCTACTGGAGTTTTGATAAGCCTTATACAACCGTGGACGGTTGAGTGTTGGCGTGAAATGAGCTTGGTGAATCTTAAGCGAATGGTCAATGAGATGTTCCAAAAATGCCGCGGTCCATGCTTGAATGGTATTGGAAGTGACCTTCTTGTACAAAGTATCTTCTAACCTGGCTTTTTCCTCGTTAGACATCGTGAAACAGTCATGAATAGTCTTAGAGATACCAACAGAGTCCCAAGGATTGACCAAAATAGCATCTTTAAGTACCGAGGCAGTACCAGTAAATTCAGAAAGGATAAGGGGTGACTTTTTCTGCTTTTGACAAATGACAAACTCAAGCGAAGTAGTGTTCATACCATCACGAACAGATGTAATGAGACATAAGTCAGCAACACGCAAGAGTGCTAAGTATTCGTCCTTGTTGATACGCATTTGGTAGTGGAGGACTGGTGTATGATTCAAACTACCGTAACGGGAATTGATCAGGTTTACCAAATCGGTAACCTTCTTCTCCACACGTTTATCATGAGAATAGCCAGGCGTTGAAACCTGGATCAAGACAACTTTCTCTCTCCATTCAGGGTACATTTGCAAGAACATCTCAAAAGCAGCAAGCTTCTGAGGAACACCACGAACCAAATCCAAACGGTCGCGACCCACGATGATCTTCAAATCAGGGTAGCATTCACGAAGTGCCTTTACTTTTTCTCCAACGTGTCCTTCGGGAGAAAAGGCATCGTGCTCAATTTTCTGTGTGTCGATACCAATAGGTAAAGTCTCAACAGACACGGTACTTCCATACACTAAAACACTATTTGGAGTAACTTCGTGACCTAAAATTCTTGCACAGCAGGACAAGAAGTGTCTTTGGAAAGATTCATTCTGGAACGCAATCTTATCACATCCAAGCATACCATCCAAAAGTTGCACTCTCTTTGGCAAACAACGGAAGTACTCCGAAGATGGGAACGGAGCATGTATATACAAACCAATATAAGCATCAGGAAACTCCATTCGTAACAATTGAGGAAGAAGCAACAAATAGTAGTCGTGGATCCAGATGATATCTCCCGGTTTGTAAATGCTCTTGATCTTTTGAAAGTAAGCCTCGTTGAAACGGACGTAGTCATGCCAAGCTTGAGTCTCTTCCTTCCCATCAGAAGGCTCACCCTGAATGTAGTGAAACACGGGCCAAATCACCTTTTCAGCGTACTTTCTCCAGCGGCTCTGGTCTCTGCGCAAAAGCCAAACTGGGTGAATATTTTCGGAATTTGAAGCTTTTCTTATCTTCTTGTCTAAATCTAATCTGTCCTCTTCATCTAAGTATAAGGGGTCATCACGAATGTTAACAGCTGCATCACTGCTCTTGTCTGTTTTGTTTGCCAACTCTCCCGTCCAACCAACGATGTGAGTTTCCCATTTGGTCTGCTCTCTCAAGAAGAATAGGGACGAGTACAATGCAGATTGACCACGGACTGGATCTACATCCCAGAATTCGACTCCGTCGGTTTTCTTCTTGCTGATCTTGGCGGGGAGTGTGGACACTACATCTAAGATCCTTCCAGAGAGCTTATCGGTGCCATACTCAGGGAAGTCAGATGGAGCCACCACTTTTGTGCTCGATGGATAGGCCTTAAGTTCTTCATAAACTGTGGCGGCCATTGGATGTATTCTTAAAGAGAATTGGGAGTTGTGGTTAAAATCAAGTGGTATATAAGTTAGTAGTTGTGGAGCCACTATCCGCGAGCAATCTAACGAAAGGGGTGCCGGAACAGATGAAATTGGGGAACGCAGATGCGAAAAATAATATTTTTTTTGAAAATAAATCTTTTTAATTAATAAATTTAGAAGATTGTATTAATTTTTTTACGCTTTTGTTTGTGTTATTTGCTCTTCTTTTGCGCTTGGAAGTCTGTTGGGGTGTCTCACAATGTAAATAATGCGTTAAGGATACTGGCGGCAGCCAAAGTCAGTAGAAGGAAGGAACTTTCGAGGCATCCATCTTAATATAACATCCTTAATGATTTAAAAAAGGAATGAATTTCAAAATTCAAATTTCAAATATACAATATATGATACATTTGGGTGCAAGCTCGGATATTTATTCCATCATCTTAATATATTGAACTGCATTTGTCATTCGCTTTAACAAAATGAAAGAATAAACACATACCCAATTAAGTCAATTTTTCAGCTTTTTGAACTCAAAATTCTCAATTGATTTTTCTTATTGCACATTCGTTGGAGACCTGAGCAGACTCGATTGGGAATGGCCGCAAATCTTCTTGCAACTGTGCACACCCGCTTTACGTATCGATAGAGCTCTTACTACATCGACCAACCAATTTAAAACTTACCAATAGCAAAAGTGAGACAAGCAGAAACTCATCAAAAAACCTGTACATTCAGAAACGCCGTTAAAACTCATAACGTTTTTTGCAATGTGCCAGCCAGCTGTCTGGCTCTACTCCCTGTCTCAAGTGCGGCTTTCCCCAGAGACCTCTTTCAACGCTCCATATACCGGTGCGGCCCTTTTAACATAACCAACCCTATTAAAAATGACAACGAAAGGTTAGACATCAGAGAAAAATTACCACCAGAAAATCAGGGAGCAGACGAATAAGCAAAATGAATTTGTAAGCGAAATTTCAGCTGAAAATTTTGTACTGAAAACTCGTGAAAACTGATTTCCATCTACTAATTAAGCTTCTTTCTACAATCGAGTTTTTATGCATTCCTGTATATACTTGCCCCAGAGTTTACCACTGAGTGCGACGTTATGAACGGCCCCATGAACATATAATACTCTTAGACATTCCTGTCAAACCTCTTTCAACTTCTTCTTTTCTTCAATCCAACTACCACAATGTCAACCTATCTTGCAGACTCAGAAGCACCAATTGTTTTTCTTGATGCACAAAAGCATCTCGAGCAATTGCCTTCAAACAATGCTAAGATCTACGCTCACCATTTATCCAGAGCTTCACATTGGGGTACCAGGGCCGTTTTGCGTTCTGTCTCTCCTGAGAGTGAGGCCATTTATGACCTTATCATCGGCATCCATCAGGCTTTAGGCTCTCCAAAGACAACAGAAGAATATGTTTCAAAGTTAAATGGCACCTCCTCTCTGGAGCTAGATGAAAAGACTGTTACTTACTACTTGGAGTATGCCTCCCAATTTCTCGCCAACTTGGGTAACTACAAATCTTTTGGTGATAAAAAATTCATTCCAAAATTGGATCGCGACTCCTTTGCCGCTCTCGTGGCTGCAAGCGGAAATGCTTCTTTGACTGAGCTTTTCAACACCATTGCCGAAGCTATTTACTCTACTGAACTTGGCCTTTTGGGTTGGCCTGCAAGTGGGCACATGTCTAATTACTATCCAAACTGCAAGGAAACAATAACAAAGTCTGAAGTTGAAGCATTGAACTCGGCCTTGGCTGCAAAGGGAATCATGCCTGAAAACACCAGAGTCACCAAGGAATCCGACAAAAAATTCATTGTCCATGTTGCCAGTGCTAAGGAAGATAATGAGACTTCGTATTACCCAAAAGACCCAATCGAGATAGACGGTGGTGCCACCATTGAATTCAAATTTGGTGACCACTCCAAAGAATTCGTCGAAATCGTCAAGCACATGGCCGAGGCTAAGAAAGTTGTGGCCAATGACACTCAAAAAGACATGATTGAATTCTACAAGGAGTCATTTGAGACTGGATCCATGAACGCTCACAAGAAATCGCAAATCATGTGGGTCAAGGATATTGGCCCTCAAGTTGAATCAAACATTGGTTTCATTGAGACCTATAGAGACCCATCTGGTGTCCGCGGAGAGTGGGAAGGTTTGGTAGCTATGGTGAACCAAGATCGTACTGCCAAGTTCGCAACATTAGTTAACAATGCATCCAGCTTGATTCCTCACTTACCTTGGGACCAGCTTTACGAAAAGGACAAATTTACCCCTCCTGACTTCACTTCCCTCGAGGTACTTACTTTTGCTGGCTCTGGTTGTCCTGCTGGTATCAACATCCCCAACTATGATGACGTCAGATTGAATGTTGGATTTAAGAACGTCTCTTTGGGAAATGTTTTAAGTGCTGAACCTAAAAAGCCAAAGAAGGAAGAGGTCATCTCATTTATTGACCAGTCCTTGCAGGCAGATTACCGTAAATGGAGAGTTGAAGCATTTGAGGTTCAAGTTGGCTTACATGAGTTGCTTGGACACGGAACAGGAAAACTTTTGCAAGAAACGGCTCCTGGTGAATTCAATTTTGACAAGGTAGCACATCCAGAGATTAAAACTTACTATGGACCAGGTGAAACCTGGGGCTCTTTGTTTGGTGCCACTGCTGGATCATTTGAAGAATGTAGAGCTGAATTGGTGGCTTTGTACCTTATCTTGTCTAAGCCAAAGGAAGTTCTTCCTATCTTTGACATTAAGCCTGAAGATAATGAGATTGTGAAGCTTATCGCCACCATTCTTATGGCTAGAGCTGGTGTGACCGGCTTAGAGTTCTGGGATCCTTCTTCCAAGAAGTGGGGTCAGGCCCATACACAAGCTCGTTTTGGTATTTTCAAATCTCTTTACCGCGCTGGAGTTGTAACTTTAGAGCACACAAAGGAGGACTACGAGGATTTGAAGTTGGTCGTTGATCCCTCGAAGTTAGACAATGAAGCAGTCGAAGCATTGAAGGACTTTTTGCACAAGTTACACGTGTACAAAACTACAGCAGACGTCAAAGAAGGTCTTGCATTCTACGATGACATGACCGAGGTTACAGAAGAGTTTGCTAAGTATAGAGATATCGTACTTAAGAAGAAATTGCCAAGAAGACAACTTGTCCAAGCCAATACGTTCTTAAACGGAGAAGAAGTTGAAGTCCGCACCTACGAAGAAACTGAAGTTGGAATGATTCAAAGTTTTGTCGACAGGGCTGTCTAAAGTTGCTGGCGATTTCAATTAAAATTATAGAACCATAAGAATTTCATAATGAGTCAATAATGAGTAAATCAAGGTAAATAAGGTAAAATATAATTTTAAAGGTATTTGCAGTGAACTTTTTTAAAACCCGTTTTTTTTTGACTCTTAATTAAAGTTCTCATTCCTTCTGCGTGCTGAATACTACATCTTTTCAACGATTCATTTAACTCTGGTTATCAGAGAGCCTGCGCGCTATCTGATTCACAGTTCGACTCATTCCACAGCATCCACCTTTTACAAAGCACTTCCAAGTCACGGCGAATTCTTGTAAATAGCACCATGTTTCTTCGACCAACTCTTCGGTTGTCGAAGAACTTGTCGCCCTTATATGGACCAACAGGCTCGTTACATGGTACACGTAATTTTGGGCTGATACCATCGATTCTCAGGCTATATACTCGTTCTCAGACAACAAAGAGAATTGGAAAGAATGAATTGGAAAATAATTTGAACTCGTCTTTGGTCATTTCGAGAAGATTCAAGTCGATGAATGCCCCTTCTAACTCTTTCACTATTCCCATTAATCGTCCTTACTCTACGGAATCAAAGACGCCAACGACGTCAAACGAAGAACTACCGGAAATAGCCACTCAAACGGCAAAACTTACACAAGATGATTCAGTTAAAACCCATTTGGAATTGGCCAAGAAACAGGTTCAAAAGGCAAAGGATGAGGAGGGGAAGAAACCACGGCCACCCTTTTTGAAAAGCCTTAAGACCATTGGACGAATTATTGTTTTAGGAAAACCGGATTTACGTCTATTTCTTTATGCTGTTGGTTTTATTTTCTGCTCAGTCTTATTCCCCACCGTACTCATCAAGTTGACAGGTGCAGCTATTGATGCGTTGAACAATAGTAGAGATCAAGAAACGGGCGAGATTATGGTATGGGGTTATGATATTTGGACATTATCCTACATGATGATACCGTTTGCAATTTTTAGCTCGGGCTGTTTTTGGGCCCGTCTCTATTTATTGAAATTGTTGGGCGAGCGGTTGGCCGCCAGATTTAGACAGAGAGTGATGAAAAACTTACTTCAACATGATGCTGCCTTCTATGACGCCGATAATCACAAGGCTGGAGACTTGATTTCTCGTCTTTCAAGTGATGCTTACATTGTTTCGAGATCGATAACAAGCAATTTGCCGGATGGACTTAAGAATACGCTTTTTGGTGTAATAAGCTCTTACATGATGTACAGTATTAGTCCTGTTTTGTTTGGGGTTGTGGCTATCTTGTCACCCATTCTCATCTCTGGTTCCGTCTATTTTGGTCGTCAGCTTGAGGGCTTGTCTGCCAAATTGCAAGATGCCGTTGCAGGACTCACTAAAGTCACTGAAGAAACTCTTAGCTCCATGAAGCTTGTCAAGGCATTCTCTGGTGAAGATAAACAACTCCATAAATACTCTCATGAGCTTCGTAACGTTGTGGGTGTCGCAAAGGCTGAAGCTAAGGCTAACTCAAACTACATGTTGACTATTTACTCTTTGTTCAACTCTGCATACACAGTGAGTCTTTTCTTGGGGTTCCACCTTATTGTCGGTGGGAACTTGACTACTGGTGCTCTTGTCTCTTTCACTATCTACGCTGACTACTTCAATCAGTCTCTCTATTCACTTTCGTCCCTTTACGTGGACCTAATGAAGGGTGTAGGTGCTGCAAGCAAGCTTTTTGCCCTTACAGATTATAAGGATGAGGTTTCCCCAGTAAAGGGTGGGAAAGCCCCTGCTGGGCTTGCTAATGACATTGAGTTTAAAGATGTTGTGTTTAGCTATCCTACACGTAAATCGGATCTTGTGTTCAATAACTGTTCTTTTAAGGTTGAAGGAGGCTCGAGTACGTGTTTTGTAGCTCCTTCGGGTGCAGGTAAATCTACTGTTGCCAGTCTCTTGTTGAGATCCTACAATCTTAACAGTGGCCAGATATTCATCGGGGGAAAAGACATTGAAGAGTTGCAAGTACGTGAGCTTCGTCGTCATATAATTGGAATTGTTCAACAAGAACCTATTTTACTTTCGGGAACCATTCTTGAGAACATTGTATTTGGTTTGACGGATGAAGAGGTCGACAAGGTTACATTGGCCGATGTCATAGATGTTGCAAAACAAGCCAATTGTCATGACTTCATTGAAGCTTTCCCTGATGGTTACAACACCATTATAGGTGCTGGCGGTGCATCATTATCTGGAGGTCAAAAGCAGCGTGTTGCGATTGCAAGAGCGCTTATTAAGAGACCGAGTGTCTTAATTTTGGATGAAGCCACCTCTGCACTTGACTCAAAGCTGGAGGCACTCATCAATGACACGTTGAAGAATCTAAATAAACAAGGAGGCATGACGATAATTTCGATTGCACATCGTTTATCTACCATTTCGAAGTCTGAGAATGTTATCGTGCTTGAAAAGAATGGAGGTGTTGTTGAGCATGGCAAGTTCATTACATTGATCAACGATCCTGACTCTGAGCTTTCCAAATTGCTTGATGAGCATACTTTCCAGGCAGAAGAGGAGCGTATTTCCGAGGATGAACTCCAGAACCAAGAACGGAGGGATCGAGAGGCAGAGGATCTTGAGGAACTCGAAGCCAAGAAGCTCAAGTTGGAGAAAATTCGTCTGTTAGTCGAAGACTTACCATTTGAGGTTCGTGCAGAAATATTTAAGCAGGTTGCTAAGGAACTTGAGGATGAAAAAATAGTAATTGAGACAAGAAAGTCCTCAACTCCTAAGTAACTTATTTATGTACATAGAAGATTATAATAATGAATAGAGGATTGGATTTTGAAAGAGGAAGACTTAGGTATGAGTTTATTAACGTCATCTGAACGAGTTGATTAAAATGATCTGTAAATGATTTAAGTAATCTGTAAGAGATATCTTTACCGATATAAATAAATTGGTGAAATAATTTGTACAATTTGACTTATTTAAATGGGTGTTAATTTCCAATGTAGGATTTTATCCTAAGCATCAGGTTTGAAAGAAGCTCCTCGATAACGAGCCCCATTTTATCAAAAGGAGCTACAAAGTTGTTCATATAAAATGCATTGTTATTTTGGTTGGTTTTGTTTGTGTTCTAAATCTAGTTGCCCAAAGCCTTGGCCTCAGAAGCAGTACCGTTCTCGTACTTTGCAACCTTGACTTCAGTGAAGCTTCTCTTCTCGGCAGCAACCTTAAATTCAGCCTTCAAGGCGTTTCTGGTGGCCTGAGCGGCAACAGCCAAAGCTTTGTTCAATGAGATACCTGCTTGCTTGTAGGAAGACATGATGATGGTTTCTTTAGGTGTTGAGTTGAAAGTTGAAGGGGAAGTGCGATCTCATTGGTGACCAGAGTTACTTCTAGCGTAAATATGAGCACGAGATTTTCAACCGAGTCGGAGGTAAATATAAATTATCTTTTGTCTAAAAGCATTAAGATTTCTATTTTTTATTTACTTCACTTCTTTTATTTAAGTTTGCACTTTCTATGATTTTTCTTTGCTTAGTTTTGGTTTCTTTATGCGTTGCCAATCACGCATTCTTCTTCATTAAATCAAACAATATTTCACTCATGTACATATTTTAAAATTAGTAAAATGAATTAGCTTTGAATTATTGTAATTTTGAATATGTAAAGAGGTTTCTTAATCTATTGTTCTCTTTCATTTGATTTTGGTTCATGACAGTAGTATATTGTATCTAAGTGTAATAATTCTATTCGAAATTTTTTGAGTTCTTCATGACTTTTGGTTGCTTCCATTTCCTCTCTTCGAGCTCAACCAATTTACAAAATCAAAGAACATATTAGCTTGGATACGGTTAGAAGATTCAGTGGCCCAGCGAGTAAGAGTTTGGGCATAAATAGAGACAATATCCTTCAACTTCTCAGAATCAAGACTAATTAAGCTTTTGGAAACGATAATACATGATTGAGTACAAGCAGCGCCATGGGCTTGAGAAGAAGAGTATTTTCCTGCTTGGAGTTGAAGCCATTCTATGAGCTCCAAAAGAGACGACTTGAACTCCTCTAACTTCTCACCTGGATAAACAAGCTCGACTTCTTTAGCTGAAATGCGAACTTTGCTAATTCTGTTTTTCAAGATCTTGTGTGCTTTGACGCCAATGTCCTTCTCAGTTGTCAAGTTAATGACGTTGATGAGTGGACGAATGAATGTGAGGTTGTAAACCGAGTTGGAATGCGCTTTGGCAAACGAATCAAGAAGATCGAGGATTCTGCTTTTGAATAAAATCATCTGCTCCTTTGCTTGAACCTTTTCGTCGTTTTTCTTCTTTGTGCTGTTGGCTGTAAGAGCGTCTCTTCTCTCCTTAAAGATTCTGGCAAGATCCTCGTCAATTGCCATCATTTGCTCATCATCCATTGACTCAGACTCGTAATTATCATCGTCTTCTCCAAAGGAATCAATCTCGTCAAATTTGACCTCGCCGCTGTGCTCTGTAGGAATACCTAAAGCTGAAGCTAGCTTAATGGTGGTTTCTTGTTCAACTTCCTCAACAGTCTTAGCCTTTGCTTCATTTTCGCTTTCTTCTTCGCTCTCATCTTCACTGTCATTGTCTTCACTGTCTTCTTCGTCTTCGTCTTCGTCAGCATCAACATATCCATCGTCACCTTCAAACAATTGTTTCTGGCCGTCCTCGTTTTCTTTAGCAGCTAAAACATTGAAAAGGAGCTGGAAACTTCTCTCTCCAACTCTCAATTGACCTTCAGAATCTTCAACGCACATGAAAGAATCCCAAACAATCGAGCAAAGCTTCTTTAGCAATGCTGATTTCTTAGAGATAAAGGAAAGAATAATTTCGGTCATTATAATGGAAATGTCGAGGTCCTCGTTAGTTTTGGCAAAGGTCTCAACGTAACACATTTTGAGCTCTTCTAAAACACTAATGGCTTCGCTTTCTCCCTGGTACAACTGGATAAGAACCATTGAAATGAGTAATTCAAAACAGTAGTGTTCCTCTTTATGCTTTGAGTCTTTTTTCATGGCCAGTTTAATGGTTTCTAGTGTCTCGAAGCTGTCGTCTTTGACACTCTCTAAATCTTCAGAGAGATCTAATAGCAATGTATATTTGGAGTCCTTTTGCTTCTTTTCGATTTGTTTTAAAGAAAAATAGGCCCAGGAGTTGTCCTTCCTCTTCAAAGATACTGACTCCGACAAAAATGATCCAAACCGCTCGTTACAGATTTTGATGACGCTTTCAGTCAACTCAGTTGCGCCTTCTTTTTTGAAGAATGCGTAGCTAACAAGTAACTTGAAAATATCTTCTAGTAATTTAGTTGGAGACATAGAAAGTCTCTTTGTACTTCTGAAGAGAACCAATAGCTTATCGAGGGCCCATCTGACTTGACCATCTTTAGGCGTGTTCTCCATGTTGGGACCCACAGCTTGTTCAAACTTTTCGAACAAAGTGTCTTTAATTTGAAGCAACAATTTCGTGACTCTCTCTTCTGGTAATTTTTCAGGTGAATCAATATAACTGAGGACACCAATCAAGGCATCTGTGGCTTTGGATTTGGTGTTACTATCGAAAGTGTGCAGACCGCCCTTTTTCTCGTCAATAAGACAAGTTAAGAACGGAACTACCTTGTTTAAGTCGCCTTGTCCTGTCTCAATAATCAAATTAATGGCCTTTGTTGTCATCTTATTTAATAGCTTGTTCAGCAGGGAAGCTTGGGACATGAGACAACGCATAAAGTTAGGACCAAAAAGATGGGGAATTTGGTCAATAGACACTTTGACAACAAATCTAGAAAAAATCTCGAAACCCCAGTATTTTCTTTCGGGTGAGGACTTTTCGGCAAAAAGGGTTTCGTCGACTACAACCTTCCAGAACTCGGCGAGTCTTATCTGTTCGTCTGTATCATCAGACTTGCTACGCTTTTTGGGTCCGTGCAGAGAATTATTCTTACGCTTTTTCAGGGAGCCATCTGTCTCTGGCTCGCAGGGCTCTTCATTCTCAGAGGTGAAGTGTGCGAGAAGAAGGTCCCAGACAAATGGAATCTTTGGAGACCACGAACCCTTTTGTTTCACTACTTTAGCAGAAGGAGTAGATTCATTTTCATCTTGTTCGGCATTTTCAACAACTTCAGCATCTTTCAAAACTTTACCAAGAACAGCTACGTTTCCCTTGCGTAATGGGTCAAAGTGTTTCCAGTGAGAATTGGCGGTGACTTTGCTAGCAATCTTTGCTCTGGATGCAGTGGGAATAGTTAAATGCACTGCGAGTCCTTCTGTAGTGAATGTGAGGCCCTCGTCACTTATACTTTGCAAAACAAATATAGTTGTCTCGTCATTTGCAAAGGGAGACTGGAGATAAGCCGCGAAAAATTGACATAAAGAATACATGGCGGTCTCACGCAACCAAGACTTTGCGGCAGAAAGCTCTACAAGATGGCGCACATACGCCTCAATATCTGCTTTAGAAGATGTGTTTGTGTCTAGCAACAACTGGGAGTTAAATACGGCTTGGAAGCCAAACAAGCGTCCAAACAAAAGTGCACGCGTGTCCTTACCCTTCATGGATTTAGACACTTGACTTATATCAACAAGATTTTGCAAGAAAGATGAGATGGTCAATTCATAGTCATCTTTAAGGATTAGTATTCTGACAAGCTCAGTCAAGGCCAAAGAGAATCCAAAACGAGCGCTTTGACGCGAAGAAGTTAAACCTTTAACCAAACGGTTGAGAGCATAATCCCAATCTTCTTTATTGTCAGCTTCGGTGAGTGCAGACAATAATGCTGTGGCTGCCTCAAGACGCTCAGCTTCAATCTCCGAGCTGAGCTTGTAGTAGAAGTCTTTGGAAACTGCCATGATCAGTTGTAAACTAATTAAAGTGAATGGATTAGTTTAAACGATGAAATACGCCAATTGAAACGATGGTTTGGCTATTAGAAGACTAATTTCAGGAAACTGGCGAACTGCTTTCTTGGTCAGTAATTTTGCAGAGATGAGATGCGAGATGCGCACTTTGGTGAGATGTTCACAACACGTTTCGAAACAACAATCATATAAATGAATTCGACTATTGATTATTTGATAAATTTGATGTTTTCTGAAACCGATTTTTTGTTAAGTTGATTTTGATTATTCCTTCATTGAGCGATGCACTTCGCTTACAAGCTATTATGTAATTACTGTATATTGCTTACTGCTTACTGCTTACAAGCATGATGAATAGGCAACAATGTTGAATTAGTGTGTGCTATATAGATGCACAGCGGTTGCCTGAACCCTTACCCTGTAGAAATTGTAGTGTAAACAAGAAATATATATAAGATATGCATGTTGAAATGAATCCCGTCGTTATCGTGCCGGCCGGTTAGCAAAGAGTTTATCAGTGTTCAATGGCCCGATGGACAAGAAGGCCCTTCATTTAAGCAGAGAAAGTTTGCTTTGGGAATGGGAAGGTTGGACCAACAGACTGGATAGAAATGGAAGCAGCCCATTGACCAACGTCAACAGCTTGTGGAAGAGCCTTACCCTCGACCAAAGCGGCGATGAAACCAGCGGCGAAAGCGTCACCAGCACCATTGGTGTCAACAACCTTCTCTTGAGGCAACTCTCTGACTTGGAACTCGCTAACGTCGAAAGAGTCCTTGTCAGCGTGGTAGGTAACAGTGACAGTTGGCTCAGTACCTTGAGTGAAGACAACGGTTCTTGGTCTTTGAGTGTTAATCTTTGGCAACTTAGCGACGTGTTTGGCAATCTCAACAACATCGGTGGTCTCCAAACCGTGAGACTCGGCATAGGCAGCAGCCTCAGACTCGTTAGCGATGATGTAGTCACAGTAAGGAACAGAACGGTCCAATGGGTCCTTGAAAAATTGAGGAATGAATGGAGCAGAGAAGTTCAAGGCGAAAACCTTGTTGTTTTCAGCAGCATGCTTACCCAAGAGCTCGATAGCCTCTGGGGAGACAGTCAAGTGGAAACCACCAATGTAGAAGTACTTGGCGTTCTCAACGAAAGACCAGTTCTCTGGCTTCTCCAAATGGGAGGCCTTGAACTCGTTGGCAGCAGCCAAGTCAGTGACCAAAGATCTGTGCTTACCGGTGATGATGGCAGCACACTTACCAGTAGCAGTGGACTCTTGGACCATGTATTGAGTCTTCAAGCCGTATTGAGAGTTGGCAGCGATCAATTTGTCAGCGTAAACATCCTTACCAACAGAACCGAAGTAAACAACGCTGTCAGCTGGCAAGATGTATTGAGCACCTCTGGCGGTATTTTGAGCAGCACCACCAGCGACCAAGACAAGACCTTCTTGCTTGATGGCCTCCTCGAAGATTGGCAAGTGCTTCTCCTCAGCCAAAATGGCATCGTCAGCTTTAAGATCGTACTTGGCCAAGAATTCGGCGTTGGACTCGAATTGCAAGTCCAACAATGGGTTTCCGAGACAGACTAATGGGTAAGACATGGTAATTACGTTAAGATGGTTTAGAGAGTGGAAATTTCAGAGAGCGCGCTGAAGAGGTTAATAGTTGGGTGGTGCATGTGGGATTGGGTCCCATCGTGGGTCAATTAACTGATCAAAAACGGCAATATGTAATGAGTAATTGAATGTAGATTTGAAGGTTGATTTTATTTTTTTAGAATTTCTGTTGAATTTTTTTCAAAGTATTCCGTTGGCATTGATGATGTGTCCTAAAATTGAATATAACTAGACGAGATATACGAAGCATCCAGAAAAAAATGAGAAACATTTGTGGAGCTCTTGAAAATGTATTGAGTGACGCAGTTTTTAAGCGCTTCAAATATTACAAGTATTTTATTTCTCTTTCCCCAGTCTACTAGTTTCAAAAAGTATAATTGCGCTGCCTTCCGCCAGTTTTGAATTCAGCGGCAGAATTGTCAAATCATCCCAAAAATACATACATGGCTTTTACTACAGCTGCTGATAAATTTTTTTCTAAAAAATGATTAAATCGGGAGACATCGTAAGTTTGAAAAAGAAGAAATCACCTAAATACTAGACATAGACAATTTGCAACTTTACTTAACAATCAACCCATAGAACCCTATAACTCTTAAAGATGAAAAATCATTGAAAGTGAATAGTTTGTGCACGAATCTAACCACACGTTAACAAACTCAATTTGAAATTCAATTCAAAATTCAATGCATGCATGCTTCTGGGTTTATGCATTGTGCTTCTGTAGCCGTATCGCGTAGGTGCACAGTAAGGCTGAAAGAGACGCGAAGCGCCAATCCCAACAAACATTCTCGCATTAGACCGTTCCGAAGCAAATGGACATATTCACGTTTCGAATAATTCATTTCTATTTATTTTAAAGTTTTCAGATCTAGAAATTTATCTATGCGCATATTTATGCACAGGCTAGTTGGAAATGTAGTCCCAGGTCTCATAACCACTATAGAAGGAAGGTGTCTTCCCTGTAAATGCAAAGGGTGTATAAGCTTTAAAAATTCATATGTAATTATTAAAACTCATTTAATATATGAAAATTCAATTATTTTCCAATCCCTCATAAAAAAATTTATTCTGTATTTAACATATCTCGTAAAGTATCGCGTGTTTATCTCTCATTACCCAACTAGTATCTGCTCGCTCGGCTGAGACTGTAGGTATTCCCCAAAAGATCCCCTAAAGCGTAATTCCCACTGTCAGCGAGGGGCACAACAATCTCACCGACAAGAAACGGCATTGACTCTATATCAAGACAATTCCTTTGTTTTTTCAGCAGCTCACGTATTCCCACGTCAAAAAAGCTTCACTTCTCTGGTTACTAAGCGCTTATCTAAGCCTACATCAATCAACAAGACCAAAGCTGGTTCTACCCCTCCATTTGATCACTTACAATTAAAAATGGTCAGCCTTCTAATGAATGTTGAAACTGACCCTCTTGCATGGGCTCATCCTTATCCTGGAACTGCCTTGACGCCTTTTCAAGCACACTGGCATGAGATCATCATCTCAACTGTGTTTTACTTCCTTGTTCAAGCCATTTCTCCAGTCATCAGCTCGCGGTTGTTTGGAAAGGCATACACCAACTTGGAGAAGAAAACCAAAATCAATTTCGATATTCATGTCGTGTCAATGGTCCAATGTGTAGTGTCTGCTGTAATCTTGTTCCTTGGTTTTGGAAATACTTTCTTTTTGAATCATCACGAAGACCCAGTTAATTCACTTATTGGTTACAATCCATATCTTGGCTTTGTCTCTGCCATTACTATTGGGTACTTCATTTGGGACTTGTTTGTATGTACTCGTTACGTTTCTCTCTTCGGTTTGAGTTTCTTATTCCATGGCTTTGCAGCCTTGTATGTCTTTGGATGGTCTCTCAAACCTTATTGTTTGCCATGGGCTCCTGCTTTTTTGGTGTTTGAGTTGAGCACCCCATTTGTCAACGTGAACTGGTTTGCAACAAGATTGCCCCCAGGAACTATCAGCGAAAAGGTTGTTGTGATCAATGGGCTTTTACTTCTTGTAACTTTTTTCTTCGTTAGAATCATTTGGGGTTTTTACGCTGCTGGCACCTTGGCTTACGATATCTGGAGAGCTCTTGATGTTGCACCTATTGCTTTACCAATCACGATTCTCGCTTTGAATGTCTCACTTGACTCGTTGAACGTTGTATGGTTCCTTAAAATGTTTGCCATTGCAAAAAAGAAGCTTAGAAACCATAGCGCCACTCCTATCCCAGCTCTGAAAACTGCCAAATTTGACTAAATGGAGGACAAGAGGCGCATGAGTTTGAATTTGAGGATATCTCAATCTGAAATTAATGACTTGCTTTTTAATGATGTTTTGAATTATTAGCTCTCTTGAGAGTTTTAATCACTGGAGAGGCCTTGCCCTGATTTTAGATTGCAAGCGCCATTTACGTCACACAGATTTGCAGCTCGCTACGAACCATCTCATTGTAGAAATATGTATCACGCAAAATAAAGAATAATAATAAATTAGATTTTTTTTATCTGTTGTGACTCTATATAGTATACAAATTGATGTCATTGAACTAACTTCGAACTCGCAAACAGCAGTAAAAAGAACTTTGATCAGTAGAAAATGAGCTAAATACGCTACATCGTGTTAAACACCCAAGATGTTCTTGATGCGACACTCTCAATTTTGTTTTAAGTTTGTCTTATTGTATTTGAATAATCATCGTCGTCTCCTCCAGAATTGCGCTTTCCTTAATCGAGATGATGCGTATTTTGAGAATAAAACCTTGTGAAATTTTCTTTTGAGTCTTACCAAAATAGAATATGGCCTCGAGGAAGATAAGTCTGATTTTAGTTTCAATTACACATGAAAGTCGTTTTCTATTGATTGAAAGAGGTGTTTGTGCCTAATTTAGACTAAACCATTAAAGAAACACCTATTTACATAGAGAGATTTCAAAAAAATGCATCTTTGAAATTAATTTCGAAACAAAAAATGACAAAGCACAAAGCACGAATTTTCCTCAAAATTATTGTTTTAATGCTTCTATCTTCTGCCATTGAATTATCACGACTCACTGACCCCCTCGAAGGTCGTGTTCATACCAGCCTCTTTCACACAGTGTCAGTCTCACAAGGGAACAACAAGTACCCACATTCGAACAGCAGCTATTCTTTAGAATCAGTCCCCCAGCACTCAAACATCCACCGCTGCACCAATCATATAATTAGCTCAAACAACTCTTGTTTGAAATTTGCCTCTGTATTAAACTTTCTCTAAAAAAGTTTGCCCCTATCTTTATCTGCTACTTGCGCAATCTAGAGACCACCTACGCCTCCCTGGACCACATATACTCATCCCCAAACTTGTTAACTAGACTCACACAACAGTAACCATGAATAACGAATACGATTACTTGTTCAAGTTGTTATTGATCGGAGACTCCGGTGTCGGAAAGTCCTGTTTGTTGTTGCGTTTCGCAGACAACACCTACACGCAAGATTACATCTCCACCATCGGTGTGGACTTCAAAATCAGAACCATCGAGCTCGATGGCAAAACAATCAAATTGCAAATCTGGGACACTGCTGGCCAAGAGCGTTTCAGAACTATCACCTCCTCATACTATCGTGGTGCCCACGGTATCATCATTGTCTATGATGTGACTGACCAAGAGTCTTTCAATAACGTCAAACAATGGTTGCAAGAGATTGACCGTTACGCCACTAGCGGTGTTATGAAGTTGTTGGTTGGAAATAAGGCCGATTTGTCCGACAAGAAGGTGGTTGACTACACAGCTGCAAAGGAGTTCAGTGAGGCTTTGGACATTCCCTTCTTGGAGACTTCAGCCTTGTCTTCGTCTAACGTTGAGCAAGCTTTCTACACAATGGCCAGACAAATCAAAGCGCAAATGACTAGCAACGCTGGCTCTAACAACGCCTCTAACGCAAAGTCAAACGTCAATTTGAAAGGTCAATCCTTGACCAACGGCCAAGGTGGCTCCTGTTGTTAAGCATGTATCTCCAACGAGACGTAAATATTGTGAAGACTCTGCGCCCACATTCGTACTATGATGAGAGCCCAAGATTTTCTTTCGAATGGAACCTGGCTCAGGACGTAGATATTCTTACCAGCTCTAATTCTCCACATGTTTGGTATCAATTTATATTTTAACTTAGAAAGGATGTAGATTGTAATTTTAAGAAAGCGAAAAAGAAAAATTACATTTGTTAGGAACTTATAATTTTTTTTATTAATCTGTGTATTTTGACCTAGTTTTAATCTTGTCTCTTATCAGTTGATCACCTTATCAGACATAAGATGAATGTTATCAATTAACGGACAACGTATACAAAATATTGGACAAATAAAGTCTCATTTTCGCCACGAACGAATCTACCCTTTCCTATCAAATTCTCCTTGACAACCCACTTGTACTTTTCAGAAGCCAGTTCGTCTAAAGTAATTCTTGGGTTGCAAGTCACATAGGACTCTTCAAATGGAGCAGCCATGCTCTGCTTAGCAAGGACATCTGTGGTGTTCTTAAGCAATTTGATTAAACCATAGTAGGTGATGTACACACCAGCACCCTCTGGAGTCTTACCGTAGAGTTTACAGTCCAATTCATTGATTTCAGCGGACTTTTGGTTGGTAATATCGTCAAAACCGTGAACATCAGTAACATTGAATTCCAAGCCAAATGGGTTTTCCACAGTAGAAATTTCACCTTTTTCAACGGTTGCCAAAACCATCAGCTTATCCTTGGAATCGTCGCCATAAACGGGAACAGGCCATCCTTGAAGCTTCAAGTTTATTAAAAAGACAGGAGTCAATTGAGGAGTCTTGGGTAAAGTAGGGGCGACAGAGGGGTCCATTTTGTTAAATGTTCAATGGCAATTGATTTATTGGTGACTAGTCAAGGTAATAACACTAGTAGAATAGGGGGTAATTAATTAGATGTTGGGGGAAAGTGGGTCTATTTATACTAAACTAAACCCCGAGTGTATTAACGCATACGGTCTTAAGAGGCAGCCCAACGCGGGAAAACCGGTTATTGTCAAATTTCGGGCAAATAAAAAAATTGAGATAAAATACAAATTGGGCACCAAATAATACGGGATCACGTCAAATAAATTAGAAAGAAAAAATAACAATTAAGACTGAATTTTGTTTTTAACCCTTTATGAGAAAGTTCTTATAACTCACTAAGACTCGTATATCTTTTCTGATTAGTTTCTGCGATTTACATGTAAAACGTTACATTTTTTCATCTATTTCTTTCAATTGATTTTTTTTGCGAGAACTTCATTGATTGTTGAGGATATGTCAAATTCAAATCGCAAGTACCCAATGTAAACGGAATTGAGCCTTTAGCCGGAAATACCTCAAGACAAGTAGCTAACACTAAAAAAGAAAAAAAAGCCAAAATAGCCAAAAAATAGAAAGGAGATCTACAACAACTGAAGAATCTATACCTCAGGAAAATAGAAGCCTCCTAGATTGAGCATTTATTGTGCTAAGACACCCTAAGCTCCTAATATTGTAAGACCTGAAACAGAGAACAAACTACTCAAGAGACTACGAAAAAAATGAAATTACCAAAAAAAAGAAGTGTATAACTATGAACAAATTTAATATATTTAACGAATTTCAAGACCCTAATTCCCTGATTTATACATTTTCTCGCTTTAATCAGGATTACAGCTACCCCAGTCTTTCGACTGCACCAACACTTCTCACATAGTAAGTGGCAACACCCTAAACGTATCAACCAATATAAATCCCCCATAATGGCCGCTTCGAACGATGTTGAAATGCTAGATGCAACTAAATCTACAGACGCCACCACCACAGACCAGATTGCACTGACTGAAACGCCGCAGCAGCCTACCGTGGCCCAGGAGATCGAACTGAACTTCGCTTCCTTACAAAAGGCTGCCGCCAACTTCGACAACAGATACGTCACAAAAGTTCTTAGAGACTTGGGTGCTATGCGTCGTAAGTTGCAAGAGGACCCCTCTCCCTTGGTGGAGGCAATTGTGAAAACTTATGGTGCTGAGGCACCTTTGTCATCCAGATTATTGAAATTCCTCCCATCCGACGTCGTTGCCACTGCAAAAACATCCGTCGAGCCAATCGTTGAGGCCGATGCTTTATTGCCTGAAATCGCTGCCTACTTGCATCTTCTTGTCCAGCTTTACCTACTTGACACCAACGCACTTCCTGAATTAGGCGAGCTCTCACAAATCATCGTATCTCTTCTCAAATCATACAACCGCAGGTCTCTTGACTTTATTCTGGCCAAGTTGTGGTTCTATGTTGCCCGTGCTGCAGAATTGCATAATGAATTGGCTTCATTGCGTCCAGAGCTTTTGTCTGCTTTGAGAACTGCTACCTTGAGACATGACGATCAAACCACTGCCTCCCTCATCACATTGTTGTTGCGTAACTACTTAAAATCTCATGATATAAGCCAGGCTGCAAATTTGTGCGAGAAAATTGTCTTTCCCGAAAATGCTGGCGTTGCATTAGCTGCTAGATACTACTACTACATGGCCCGTGTCAATGTTGTTCAATTAGACTATTCAACGGCACACGAGTGTGTGATTGCTGCTATTAGAAAGGCTCCACAAACGAAATGGGCACGTGGGTTTGTGCAAGAGGCAACGAAGCTTAAGATTATCATTGAGTTATTGATGGGTGACATTCCTGAATTGAAGGTCTTTAAAGAAGCTAAGGGAAGCCTTGAGCCATATTTCCAAGTTTGTAAAGCTGTTAGATTAGGTGACATCAAGCTTTTCGAGGAAGTTTTGCGTACCAACGAGCAAGTTTTCGTTAACGAGAATAACTTCACTTTGGTCTCTCGTTTGCGTCAAAATGTCATCAGAACCGGTATTCGTACAATCTCTTTATCATATTCCAGAATCTCATTGAAGGATATCTGTATCAAGTTGCACCTTGAGTCAGAGGAGGCCACTGAATACATCGTTTCTAAAGCCATCCGTGATGGAGTCATTGAAGCCACCGTGAACCATGAGCAAGGATACATGAAATCGAAGGAGTTGCTGGACATCTACTCAACTAAGTTGCCACAAGAAGACTTTGACCAAAGAATTCGTTTCTGTTTGTCATTACACACAGACCTGGTTAAGGCCATGCGGTACCCCTCCGATGACACTAAAAACGAAAACAACAGATCAAACATGGAATCTTTTGATGACCAAATAGGATTATTGCAAGCACTTGAAGATGGAGACTTGGAAGATTTCATGGACTGATCTGACTCAATGTAATATACGTGAATAAATGCTTATAATAGATGTCCGCAATGAGATAATTGTAATTGAATTTCGAATTTCTCTTCATATTAACTATCAATGGAAGTTTCAACTCCTCGTCTACAATACACATTAGTAATCGCCTTCTTGCGCTGATTACATTCGCCAGAAGTAGCATCATAGCCAAAAGAGCCAATCATGAAATTTCATTTTAAAGTTCGCTCACTAAAACATTAAACAAAAAGAAAAACCTTTTTAAATTTTTATCTGTTAAATTACTTATGTAAGCGTCAGTATCGTGTTTTCCAGAAAACATTGGTACTATGGTTCAAATGTACTCCACATTTCAGTCTCCATAGTCTACTTGTTGCATTGAAATGGCTTCGTTTGCCGAAGAGCCATCGGGAGACCCATTCATACAGAATGAAAATGAAGAGAATTTAGCCAGCTTGATTCCTCGTATCTTGGCCGAGCGAGAATCCTTTCTCAATATTTCAGAAGACCTTCTTCAACAGGAAATCGCTAACGAAGATGCTACCGACAGCAAGATGGACATAATTGAGGAAACAAAATCCTCTTCTGTAGTTCCAGAGGAATCAGCTAATGATGCGATTGAGCAACTGGAGGCGCAATCATCTGAATTCGAGACTTTCCAGAAGCGAAAGATTGAACTCGTGGGTCATATAGCGTCAGCCCTTAATGAAACTTCATTGTCTCTTGATTTTGTCTCTTTGCTTCTTTCTGCAGTAAAACCCGGAGTTGCAAAAGCGACATTATCTCCACATCTCTCTAAAAACTCTCCTTTGGGTTCATTGGGATCTGATCGACTTAAAATTGACCCTGCAACTTCAGAAGAATCGAGAACCGGAGTTAAGAAACATAGCACAGAGAAGCTTGGAATGGGTTGGAAGTATCAATCTCTTTCAAGCATTACTTCCCTTTATAAGAGTGCAGCAGCTTCTCTACGAACCGAAGTTGCAAGTGAACAGGAGTATTGGAAGACCGTGCATTACATTCAAAGCCACGGAGAGGCTCTATGCAAAATAAGAGACCCGATTAGTAATTCGAAGGCTATTGGAGTCAAGTATGGTTTTGGGGACTCAGGGCTGAACTACTATGACAAAGGATTGGCAGTTCTACGTAAACGTGATAATGGAGGGATTGATTTCACTCCTGTTTCGTCAGGAAGTGCGAAATTAAACGGCACCGTAAACAGATTCACTAGAATTCGCATATTAAGCAAAATTGATGATGACTTTATGTTAACAGGTCAATCTTTATTCAGAAAGAAGGACCTAGAGACGCAAAACAAGGACTCTGTCATTGGAGACATTGAGCGAGCACGCTACTTCTTATTTGAAGATGACTTATTCTTTCATCTTCTTCGTGAGGCAAAAAACCTTATTAGTTATAATGTTTCGATCATCTCGAACAAAATTATCGTTGAGATTTATGATCAGATTATCGAAATAGAATCTGTCATCTATGATGAAGAGAGTGAGGAAGAGTTAAGCAATGTTTATGAAAACACGAAACAAGAATCTTCAAAGAACAATAAGCGTGCAGAAGAAATCCTCATCTTTTTGAAGCTCATGCTTTGTTGTTACTACAATTACAACTTAGACCTTAAACAAAAGATGCCAACATCGTTTACTAAATGGAAACAGTCACACTCACACCCACTTATGCTCCGCCCGCTCATTGGCCACATTCGTCATGAAATCAATGTTCGAAACACTGAAATAATCCTTCATAAGATCTGTAAGGGCTTGGATGCGTCGGTAGTTTCCTATAAAATTGAAAAAAATAAGTATCGTAATTTGGAGACAGTGGATTCAAAAGCTAACCCATTTATTAAAGCCATTCTGAAACCAATCACTGAATTTGTGGTAGTCCTACTGAAGGAACTGTCAAAACAACATCTTAAAGCGGAGATTGAAGTCACTACCTCGGACATATTTGTCAACTTAATTGTTCGGTTCCGCATATCAAAGTTTAAGTGTCTTGAAGATCTTGAGAAGAACCACCAGGGCTCGAATGTTCTTCAACTTGAGCTCACGGATTTATTGGAGGTTGAGGAGAGCTTAAGCTGGTCTTTTATGAGCTTTATTAATCGATAGTTTCCAAAAAAAAAAGAAGTCTTATTAATACTTATTTATAGATATATAACAGTAATATTCGCCATTGGGGTTAGTACGAGTTTCCTTCCAAACCATTATATGTCATTCGAATTTATTGCTCTTTAACAATTTGCCATAATTTTTAGTTGTCATCATCAATTGGAACAACTCGCTCGTTAGCCATCTCCCTCAACTCATCACCATGCTTTTCCAAAAATTCTTTGGCACGGTGGTATTTCTCGTCACGAAGATTCGTGTAGATCAAGAAGTTTAACCAAATTTCCATAAATGAGTATGTGAAGACGACGTTGTTTGCAAGAACGTCGTACTCACTAATCATGCAGAATGTGGCCAAAATGAAAAAGATTCCGAGTCTAATGGGCACCAAAGTCTCAAAGTGAGAAACGTTTTCAGCCATTATAGGCACCAAATCTGAAAGCGCAAAGAGGCCAACAAATAAGGATAGGAGGCCGAAGAGTGGATTTCCCTTAGAGACTTGAATCATTGGGAGGCGCATAGCTTCACCCAAAAGAAGCGTAAAGTTTGAATTGAAGAGCTTTGCGGGGTTCTTTATAAGGAAAAACAGAAAGGCTACAAGTGCCAAAACTCGGATATATATGACGGCTTTTGCTGAGAGGAATTGCATTTTTCTTTCTCGTTGACCCTGAACCAAATGTTGTAGTAGTAAAGTTGGTGTAATGTATGCGCGTCTGGAGGAGGGTGAGACAAGTTATTAGGGCGTTTGGAAAAAATAAAAATCTATTTACAACGAGCCTTCGTGATCAGCAAATATTCTGTTTGCAATCGTAGCTGCCGTTAATCTCTTGAAAAGCGATATTCCAATAAAGGTGAGTTCCTTTCTTTGATACCTACAAAGAATCAGTGCTCCGATCATCAGCATTTGCATGAAAAAAGCCACAACTGGAAATAAACCAGAATTAGTCTACCGAGAAAATTCTTTATAAGGTATACATACATTTTTAATTTTTGGTTTTGATCATGATTTTGAGGTCAAGGGTTTACAACCAATATGCACTCTTTTTGCAGCCAATAGTTCCCGAGTCATGTAATCACACCTTATCCAAAACAACGATTTCATGATCGACATCTTCACAGGTCCCATAATTTTGCTTCTAGTTCGCATCGTGCTAGCGGTCGTACACTACGATTTCACACTTACAGAATCGTATGAGTCCAGAGATGGAATTTATAAAACCCACAAATTGATCAACGGCTTATCACCGGGCCCAGCAATTATCGTCGATGAAGATTCTTGGGTCGAAATTACTGTCAATAATCTTTTAGAGCTGGCCGCCGCGATTCATTTCCATGGAATTTTACAATCTGGAACCCCTTGGTCTGACGGGGTCCCAGGTATCACACAACGGCCCATTGCAAGCGGAGAATCGTACACATATAAGTTTCAAGTAAGGAATCAAAGCGGCTGTTTCTGGTATCATTCCCATTATAGAGGATACCTGTCTGATGGACTATATGGAGCACTTTACGTCAGACCAAAAGCAGAGCGTCTTCGCCCTTATCATATGATCACTTCCAATGAAACGCACTTGAGCATGCTCATGGAGCTTGAGAAGGAACCATCTTTCCTTATTGCAGACGATACATTTAAGCTCCCCATGGATGATGTAATTTTGCGTATGAATCAATATGGGATCGATCCTCTTTGCATACAAAGCATTTTGATAAATGGTATGGGTCGAGTATACTGTCATAACGAGAGTCACTTTCAAAAATTGGCGAAAAAGAATCCATTTTTAGACTCTTTGCCATACTTTGACTGCTTTGGGTGTCTCAGAGATGACGCTGTAAGCCATTACAAAGGCCGGAAATTAAACCACGCTGAACTCGAGTTTCCGGGATTTTCGGCTCCATGTTCAGCTACGAACTCAGAGTTGTATGTTCATTACACAAATGATAAAGATTGGCAATACATCAATATAATTAACGCCGGCGGCCAATATACCAAGCTGTTTTCAATTGATGATCATGAGTTCTATATAGTCGCAATTGATGGCATATTCGTATGGCCACAGAAGGCTACGAGCATTGTGCTTCCGGTTGGATCTAGATTTACCATTTGTTTCGAGACTAGACCTGAGAAGCACACTCGTCCGGATGCGCCATTCAATATTCGATTTACAGCTACTCATGCACCTCAATTTGTTGAAGGTTTAGCATTGTTAGTCTACGGAAGTGCTGAAAAAAATAAATCAGATCAAAATTTATTAGATGAAAAAGCCTCTCTTGATACACCAAATGGAATAAAATTCATTGATCTCGACGGACGACTGCTAGAGAGAAACTACAAATCCTTCTGGCCGCAACAAACCAAACCTTACGATGACCAGTACCACTTAAAACAAACCGGCCCTGCTAGCGTAACTTTTCCATTTTATCTTCATAGATATGATGTTGTTCGATTCAGTATGTTTAAAGATGGGAGATTATTACCGACGGGAATGGAAAAGGCAACGCCTTTACTTGAGAGTCTTGCTAATGGAGATGGCGCTGCTTTGACCAGATCTGAAACGATTTTGAGTCCTCCAATTCAAGAAGGACAAGTCGTGGATTTAGTTCTTAACAATCACAAACACATTAATCATCCTGTTCATTTGCATGGTCACTTTGTCCATGTCATTAGTTTCAGCGATAAAGAGAACTTTCCATACGATTCTGTCGACGATGCAATGAGCGACAATTATGAAAATTTAAATTTGAAAGACCCGCCATACCTTGATGTTGTTTTAGTTCCTGTAGCAGGACATGTTGTTTTACGTTTTCAAGGTGATAATCCTGGAATATGGCTCTTACATTGTCATAATGTCGGTCACATCATGGGCGGCATGGGTGCAATTTTGCTCGAGTCTTTAGAAAGGATCCCCAAAAATTACTTAGAATCGAATAGTTTATGATATTTTGACCCTTTGAGTCAAAATTGCAGCCAATACATCTGTCAACTTCCAATAATTATTTAAACTTCAAGGCTATGATTAACGAGTTGAGATTTTTTGATTTTAATCTCAGATTCAAATAAATGCTAATTAATTTCTCACATGGATAATTGTGTTCTTTCCAGGATTATCCTATAATAACCAGAGGAGTATCCTAATAACTAAAGAACATGTAAATCAAAAGCAAACAGCTTATCATAAAAACCAATTCTCCGTCTAAAATGAAATGAAAATAAAAGTTATTAAAATATCAATGACTAAAGCAGAATAAACTCCACACGTCTCCGTGGTAGAGCCACGTCAATCGCAGTAGGAGTACATAGACGACTCTCTCGACCTAAGTGTCAACTTTGAATACATAGCCATGAAGTTTTCCATCTCGGCTGCTGTAGCTGGTCTAGCCGCAATTGCCTGTGCTGATGCCTATAAAGTCACCGGTGGTTCTGTCACCTCCAAGAAAGTGGAGGTTGCCAAGTTGGACGTGTCTTCCTCCAATCTTCCAAGTGTCCCAATTGAGGCTTCCAGAGACTCTTTCCTCGTGACAGTTGATTTAAAGGCAGCTAGTAAACCTTCTCAGCTTCTCTTTCTATTATCCGGAAAAGATGGTTTGGAGCACTCCATCTATGCTCGTTTTGTCGATGCCAGTTCCAAAGCCTCTGCTTCTTTTGTAGTAAGTAAACTTCCGGCTGCATTGAAAATTCAAGAGGAAATAAAGGTCTCTATTGTGGCTGCTGGTGCTTCTGAGGATGAAGAAAACATTGTTGTACCTTTGTTTACATTTGCTCCTTCTGAGCTGTTCTTATCTTCTCTTGAATACGAGAAGCCAGCACGTCTTGGTGCTAGCGCAGAGATCCACCATCAATTCAGAGCTGATCTGCCAACCATTGGAACTTCGATTCCCACCATTTTCAGCGCTGGTGCAGTTGGCTTACTTGTAGTCTTGTTGGGTGCATGGGCCACTTTATTGAATGGGGATATGTTCAATGGCTGGCTGGGAAGTATCTACAAGCTTGGCTACCTTGGAACTCTCGCCTATTTTGAGTACATTGTTTTGCAATACTACTTGGGAACCTCTATTTTTGCTACTATCTTCCAGGCTGCCGTTGTTTTGGCGCCAATGTCGTTCTTTGGCTCTAGAGCTTTGACCTCCTTAGCTAGACTGAGGAAGTAAGTCACTTCAAGGGAGAAAAATTCTGTGTGTAGTTCATAACATTTCATAGACGAAAAAAATGGGAAAAGAAATTCCATTAACGGTGTACAGTGTAATTAATTTGTATAAGGGTTCTCCAATCATAGGAAGTATGGTGCATTTAAATATAGAAGTGAACTATAGTTTATATCATGATGAGAATCTAAGAATTTTTTTTAAAAAAAACTACATATTCAAAGAACGAACCTTTGATGTTCAGGGTTTGTAAATCTTGAAATGTAAAATATTATAGCTTCATGCTTCATCGATGAAATTGTTAGTTATTCTTCTGAAATTGTAAAACCAAAATTTCCCATTCTCGTCTCGTAGACCTTTATCTAAGGAGGCAGCTGCAATCACCTTACCCTTTATTAGTGCCATAGGAAGCCACATGTATGATCTTGAGTCCAATGAGTGACTTAGGTTATCCCCAGTAACCCAAACATGACCTTCTGGAACAGTAACAAACTTGTTGAAACCATCATTTTGATCGCATGTAGACACACTATTGGTGACAGTCGAGGAGCTGGTCGGATCCACCAAGATGACATCACCAGGCATTCCTGAGATTCGTTTACATACACGATGGTCTGGATCGGAAGGTTTAATGGCAACAATTATATCACCCATTTCTAAGTCCCTCCCTAGACGATGTGTTTTACGTGCAAGAACAAAATCATGTCTTGCTTGTAGCGTAGGGAGCATGGACTCACCTCTGGTCTCCGTGAACTCAAAGAGATATTCACTTGCTAGATGGGCACAACAGCCTGCTCTAAGAGACCATGACACGACCTTTGTGACGAATTTCACCGCGTCATTCATTAACCTCTTTTTTCTTTATATTTATTTCCCACGATCAGGGATTGATGAGTGGATATGCGAGACGATTCTAGCCGCTTGGGTGAATTGTGGAGATGTTCAAGTGTTTAACACAGCGAATATGGATGCAAGAGTTGAACGGAAATTATATAAAGATTGATTCAGCAGGAGTTCTCTTATGTCTCGGTGCCTTTTTCTAAAAAATCCTTCTTAACTTGCAGCTCTTGTAGCGGTATCAAGACTCAGGTTCAATAGGTTAGAATTACTGTGAATCTTCCAGGTAATACAATCACGTCCGAACTCCAAAAGGGAAATTAGATACAATTACAAATTAGAACAATAGCATTTTGAGCACTTCAATGAGTTTTCAAAGTTTTAAATTCACGATATTCTACATCTTATTCAAACTCTAAATTATTAATTACCCATATAAAACTAGTAGACGAAACCCAAGATCTTACCAGAAACGTGCTTTCTTCTGGCTTCCTCGTGGTCCATGATACCAGCAGAGGTAGTCAAAATAACGTAACCAAATTGTCTGGCTGGCAACAAGTTGTCAGTCCATCTCTCAATGTCACCGATCTTGACGTTGAATCTTGGAGAAATAACACCACACTTGTTCAATCTACCGGTTAATTGAACGACGATCTTACCAGATCTGTGGTCATCGATGTACTCGAATTCACCAATGTAACCTAATTGTTAGTTCTTGTTATCAAATAGGGGAGTCTCACTGAGTCTGTAATGTCGAATAGGAAAAGAATGAGAAAGAAGAGAAAGAAAAAAAAAGAAGGGGAGGGGAAAGAGAATGTCGAGGAAAAGTAAACGACCCGAGAAAGAATTCTAGTGCCGTGTAAGAATCGTTTCCTCTTCGATCTCCCGAAAACTTAAAAGACAGAAAGGGACTGAACACCGATCAATCCATCCAGTTATCATTTCGGGGGTTAAAAATGGAGAAAAATTAATAAAAGAAAAGGTGGTGTACCACCAGAAGTAACATCGATGGGAAGAAGTTAAAGGAGGGCTGTAAACATTATTGGAGACTCAATGTTTTCTCGAAGGGAAATAAAAAACATACCGTGCTTTTGCATGACCTGCAAGAACTTGATGATGACCTTGGAAGAAGGTCTGATCAAGACTTGTCTCTTACCGGTCTTCTCAGCGTTGTTAATAGCGTTCAAGGCATCAGCCAAAACAGAGGTTCTAGTCATTCTAAACGTTAGTATTACAATCACACAAAACAAACGCATCATGAGTGTCCTTAGGGGATTCATGAAACAAAGACATAGCATGAGGTATTTCCAGACTCGATTGGATGAAGATACATCAACCCTGACAGAGTAAGTCAGTGATGAAGCATTCATAAACTGAAAAGGTATGAATACACATCAAAGGCTAGAGATTCTCACACTATTGTTTTGTTGATTGTTACTGGAGCGTAACATACTTGTTAAAAAAGTTGTAGGAGTTAGAGGGACTTTGAAAAATTTTCGCACTTAAACAAACTGAGATAGTCACGTGACTATTGTTATGGAGTGAAATTTAAGGGCTTTACAGACTACAACTAGTGAAATGTGCAGATGGATTTTTTTTAATCCTTTTATTTTTCTTTATAAAATTTCATTTAAATCAAAAGAGGTATAAATATGAAAATTGTTTCAGATACAAAGGTTTTGTGTTTGTAGAACCGATTAATTGAAGGTTTCCTGTTCTTAGTACACTCCAATAGTCAGTGATAGTACAAGATATAAGGATCTTGAATTATGTACCGTTCCAAGCAAATTTTTGGTCGGCTGATTTGCAAGCCATTTCGTAAGAATGATATTTATCACTTGATTCAGCGAAATAACCCCTCGTTGACGTCAATTCGTTTCTCCTCTAAAGGTACATCTCAAGAACCCAATAAGGCGAAGGATGGCCAAGATTCCGAATTATCAAGCTCTTCTTTGCCTGATAAGCGAAATGAGCAAAATAAATTGTCAAAAAAACATTCGGATCCTCTACGCTCTGCTCCAGCTCAGTTTTCTTCAGATTCTGGTATTGAGATGCTACTAAAGAAGGATAACAAGCCATACATTCCTAAACTCGAATATAAGCGGGAGTCATTCGAATACCCCGGTCTTCCTAATGAAGATGAATTCACCAAATATTCCAATAAGATTCAAAAGCGAAAAGAAGTGACTAGATGGTCTAGACATATACCAAAGATCATATCTGCTGTGGTTGTCGTTTGGGGTATGTATGTCATCAAAGTCTGGTACTTCGATGCAGATGAAGATGCAGAGCAAAATGATCTCTTATCGCCTCTGGAGTTTCATTCATTTATTATCACTCATAAGCAAAAGATTGATGACGAGCATTACTTAGTGGAAGTGAAACCAAAAAATACTAAATGGCAATATAGTCATTTCACTCATTATGAACGTAAATCTCTTTGGGATGGTGATAGAATTTGGTCCGTTGAGGTGAAACAGCCACAGATCATGGTTGTTAGAGCTTACACGCCCCTTCCGTTGTATTTCTTGAAATCGGCCAGAACACGTTCTGGTGAGGAGGAGCCACTTCTAAAAGTCATTGAAAATGGTGACAAGAATGCTGATCATAATGGTACTATGACGTTCTATATTAAAAGATACAATGACGGAGAAGTGTCTCGCTATATATTGGATAGAAAAGTGGGTGAGGAAATTGAGCTTCGTGGCCCAACCATTGACTATACCTTCCCATACCATCCACTAAAAGCATTTCACAAACGTCCCACGTTTCGCGATCTTCCATCAAAGTTGGAACCCGAGACCCTTCTTGACGGAATCAAGAAGAAGGAGGGCATACCCGAATTTGATACTTTGGACTTTTACGCCGCTGGAACAGGTATAGCTCCAATCTTACAGGTTTTGTTTTCTCGTAATCCATATCGAGGATTCGTGAATGTACATTACTCCGCAAAGAGTGATTCCGAGCTCGGTACTCTTCGTCGATTCTTATTCTTCCTCGAAAAGGTGGACAGGATACGTCTCATTGAACATCTTGATTCCCATCCTAAGACCAAATTGTCCTCAAAAGACATTCCCAAGCCAAAGCCATTCCATTATGTGAGTCAACAAAGACTTGAAGCTTTGACACAACAGAAAAAAGAATCACCAGCTAACGATCACAGTGAAGAACTGTCTCGTGATCGCTTGAAAAAGAGATTGGCAATTTTAGAGGGTGAAACTACGAAAAAGGAAGATGTTGCACCTTCCTCTAGCGAACCTACTGAACCACATCTTCATTACGATAATGCGCTTGCCCGAGCTAGAGTTACAATGCTTCAAAAGAAGCCTGAAGCTTCCTTGGCCCTTATTTGTGGACCAGATGGCTACATTGACTACGTTGCAGGTGGCAAGGCCTTAGTTACCAACGAGCAAGGTCCCGTTTCAGGTCTTCTTGGTTCCAAGGATTGGGATAACACAAATGTATTTAAGTTGTAAATAGTTAATATATCTTAGATAGTCGCTTCACTAACTTTCAATTGTTTGCTTTTGCTTTGCAACTCGATATGCAGACAAATTAATAATGGGCATTGAGTATTCTTCTTTAATCTTTTAAAATGATTCAAAAGCTAAATATTATTGTTCTTTTGTATTCTCCTCAAGCTGGTGCCCTAATTTTGTCTTTTGCATCATTTTGAGGACAAAGAATTCATAATTTGCAGCCACTCCGCATTTTTCAATACTGACTAACTATAGCTCCTCCAATAGAACACCATTCCACCCAGAACGACAGAATGGATATAGGCCCAGTTCGGGATAAGTCTCTGGATATATTTCGAAACATAAAACCCATATGTATAGATTTATTGCAGGCGTCCACTGACTCATCTGGGAATGAGGCCCGTATCGAGCATCTTCTACAAACGCTCTCAATTGCCCTTTATAAACCACTTGAACAAGAAGATCCTTCAACATATATAATCTCAACGAAATTAGCAGACTACATTTTTCTTCCATTGACCAATCTCCTCAAGCGTCTGGAACTTTCAGATGAGATCACTAGATACATACTCAATATATTGGCATACCTACTAGATCATGCTTGGAGCCAAAATCTAGATGAGGACCTTCTAGATCAATTGGGTCCTCTTATTGTCTTTTTGACAGGTGGTACTATGATAAGTAGTCGTGACAATGTTTCTGCAGTTGAAGGCAAACTGCCTGAATTTATCGAATCTTCTACAAGAGCAGTTATAGCACTAATGAATTGCATTCCAAGAAATTATTACAACACGAAAGATATCAAAAAGCGTCTTTCAGTATTGGGTGACTCTACAACCCTTTTACTAGAGCTGATGGAAACTCTTGACTCTAGCTCAGAAAACTTAATCCAAAAGATATTAACCACATTGACTCGCCTTTACTCTACACGTGTATCTTCTGAGCAAGCCTCTTTCGTGTTCCCCGGTCTTGTGTCAAAAGTAATTAAGTTTTATCTTAATACGAAAAATTTACACTCTCCTACAGTGATTTGTATAGTCAACCTTCTCAAAGAGCTAGCCGTAAAGGTTTTTGCAGATGCTTCACTTGAGTTTGAGCAAGCTAATTTCGAAGTCACTCAAGATAAAGATTTCTTTACAAGTTTACTCAGTGAAGGCAGTAATCTTGAAGAGTCTCCTACTTCGCAGCGCCTGCGCTTCAGTATTAGTACATCTACTGAAACTCATCGAAATAACTCTTGGTTGAAAGCTACTTCTAAGCAGTTCAAAATAGGGCTCCTTACTTTCGTTAAAGCTGCTCTCTTGGCACCGAATACAAAGACTCGTCTTGTGGGAAATCAAAAGCTAGCTAACAGCTTTCTCGATCTAATTTCCGACATTCTCAGAAAATGTTTTAAATCATTATTTTCTGAAATTTGCTTGGTAACTGTTGATATCGCTACTGCTGTATATCATGCTAGTTCTGATAGCGGACAACAAGATGATCCTATTTTAATTACGAAATTGGCACGAGTCTATACGTTCAACACTAGGAGGGAGTTGGATCTACTATTAAATTCGCTAATACAAAAAACTGAAGATATGATAAATAATCAACTTGAATCTGCTCTCACATTTGCCAGTGAAGAAAAGCTACCACTTACATTAAGTGCTGTTTATGTTCATATTTATCTATGTCAAGAAATTCTGCTGGCGCTTATGAAGCCGCTGCAGCCCATTAAAGATTTAAAAACATCTGCTTTACAAAGAATTACTACAGCTTTGCAAAACAGTATTTGTCGTCCAAAAAGTGCTGACTCTTCCAGCGCAAACCACACGTTGACAAGTGATTCGAAAGAAGACGATTTAAACAAACTTGATAATATTGTCCTTCCGCCGCTGATAGATGCAAGAAAAGTGACTAATTTCAAAGAAGATAGAGCCCTTCAAACTTCTTCACAATACGTGTCAGTACTTCAAAGGATTAATTATGATGTTGACTCAGTTGACAAGGAAGTCAATAGTTTATCGAAGTTACTGCAATTATATTCCAAGAGATCTGAGACTCTTATACAAAAGTTGTTAGCCTTCTTAGGTCAGGGCTCTGAATCTGATTTGGAAGACTTTGTGAGCGTACTTGTGAATACTCGTACCGATATCTTCGATTCAGAATTAAACCAGCTTCTTAAGACAAGTGTATCTTTATGGGTAGCAAATAATGTTTTAAAGCATTCCTCAGGTGGGTATCTGAGCAGCTTTAATATTGACGATTTTCTTGATTTTGACTCTGACCCTGCTTTGCTTGACCAAAGTGAAGCCAATTATTTGCTTTTAGAAGCTGCAAAGGATACGCTTATGTCAACACAAGCTCAATTGGAGAAAGCTGAATCCAGTGGCAATGATATGCTTTCAAGCGTTTGTGAGTTGCTGCAATCAGTCGCGTTGGAGTCTCTCGGAGTTCTTGCACTGCGCTTCGATAAAGAGACTTTTCAGACGGAAGTCTTAATGGATTATTTGTATCCTCTCCTCGAGTCGTTTGCGCAGTCGCCAGAGAGCTCGTCCCACTTGCAGGCAAAACTAGCTTTGAAGAGAATAGCTGATACACATTACAACGGCTCTTTGCAGGATCTTATTTTGAATAATGCAGATTATCTTGTCGATTCTTTGGGTCTTAGATTCTCTGTATCTAGCGGTCTAACACCCGCGCTTTCTGGGATTCTTTTAGTTGTGCTAAGGGTCTCGGGTGTTCAACTTCTAAAGTCAAATCAGCTTCAAGACATAATAGCAGAGATGTTTATTGCTATTGATTCTTATCATGGATACTCTGTTCTTGTGGAAAACTTTTTTGTTGTCTTTCAAGAGATAATCTTGAAGTCAAAAGAATTGTACAAGCAAGAACTCTCAGACCTCCAAAAACTACCCTCCAATGAAAATCTGTCTGCCTACAAACCATGGGGTTTGCGGTCACAGACTGAAATGTTCGCCCTAATAAAAGATAACGAAGATAGAATTGAATTACCAGTTAATTACGACCCTCAAAAGGAGTACTTCAAGAGGAAGCCAGGCATTCCCTTTTCTGAGCAAATTGACTCAGATGACGAAGATGAAGACAAAGGTGAAGGCGAGGGTGAAGGCGAGGACGAGGCTACAATTGAAGGACAGTCTACAGAAAGAGAGAAGAAATGGGATTCATTTGTTGCTGAAAATATATATGGTCTGATTGAGCAGATATTTAAGTATGGTTGTCAGATGCTTAACCACCCATCAACAAAGTTAAAAATACAGGTTTTGCGCACTTTGCGAGAGGCTTATCCCTTGCTCTCAACCAACTACCGCGTTCTCATGCCTCTTCTTGCAGATTACTTCCCTTCACTTCTAGTTCTATGCGTAGGCACATCCACCCTATCAGAACATTGGAGGGACCAAATTGAGCCTCAAAGTTCAGCTCAGCTCATAATACCATCTTTAGAATTGCTCGAAGATATTATTATTGAAGATAGTAAACACGAGAGGTTTTTGTCCAGTAGATTTATTGAAGTATGGAACGCCTTCAAAGACCGCTCCCCTATAGTTTCGGGCATCACTCAACAAAAAGGAAAGACAAGCGCGCCCAAAGAAAGATCGGTCACAACTGCCAAGGTTTCTGCCCGAATCAGAGAGCTTTATAGCAGAGTACTACTTCGCGGTCTCAGAGTCTATGAGCGGACCGTACCAGATCTATTAGCGCATGAAATTGTCCGCGTGTGTTCTGTATTGGGGATCGACGAAAATCTAGATCTTGGTAGAGATGTTCGTAACCATTTGTGGGTTTTGCAAAACTGTTAATATCGATTCAAATAAGGACCAAAATAGAACAGAAATAAATCAAAAGCCGTAATTTAGTTTTGTTTTTTTTATTGATGTGCGCAATCGTAGCTTAATCAATAATCATGGGTTCATCATTCAGTATTAAATCCAGTAATCCAGCCTTCTTGATCTTAGTGTCTGTGACGACTTCAAATGGAAGCGTACTCTGTCCCTTCGGGAGCTCTGGGGCATTTGTTGTAGCTACTTCATTGCTTTCAGAAACTGTCTCCACGTTTACTGCGCCATCCTCGCCGTCTTGGGCGGCCGAACTCAATTTATGTTGATCCTCGACAGTAAGGTTGACCTTCTTTTGCTTGATGGCTTCTGAAAGAATTTGTGTTTTTGGAATGGTGTCACTAAGGAAATAGAGTGCTTCTTGAGAATTGGCAGCGGCGCTTACGTCTTTGTACTGGATCTTCTTACGTCTCTCTGTCCTTGCAATCATGGCGGACTGTTCAGCCAAATACTGAACGAATAACTCAGTTGCAACAGCAGTTGCATATGCTGCACTTGCTGCTGCACCGGAGTACTCGGGATCTAGTTTAAAAATGCGCTTGACTTTAGATAATGGAAGTGTTTTGACAACTTCCTCAGTATCCTCCATAATTTCGTCCTCCTCCGCTTCAATTGCAACATAATCCATTTCAGGTGCGACGGCGGTCTCTGAGTTCAAGTCTATGGACATTGTTTGTACCTCGGGAGTTTCGGAGGTCATATCGTGTTGTTCGAATTGGTGAAACATTTCCCTCGTCTTTGTGAAGTACCGCGTCTCTTGAGATTTATTGCATCTAAGAAATTCAAACACAAAACAGTCAAACAACTAATATTTGTTGCCCTTGATATTATTTTAAAAGCAAGATTTTTTTTTCTTTTTTTTTTCTTTTGAGTCTTTTAAGAACACATTTTCCTTGCTTCACACAAAGTTTCTATGATTGAGCTCTACATTCTCACTCCATGGCCTTCTATTACATTATCTAATTTATTCTAATGGGAAAAAATTGATATCAAAAATTAAATGAAAAATCGACTAAGAACTGTGCCGAAAGCTGGACCTCAATGTCAACTTCTTTTCTACTCACCAAGTTTTGACCAATCGAACTCCTACACAATTTACAAAATTGAAACATTATATTTAATGAATGCAAAATCCTAACCGCTAAATATATATACATGTATCATCCCTAATCTCTTTTAATGATAGGAACCTCCTCTTGCTCTGTCTCAGCCAATTTTGGGTTTACAAACTCTTGTAGGAATCCACTCTTTTCCATGTCGAAATCGTCACTATAGTTTGGCCCATATTCAATGAATGATTTAATGTTTTGCCATGCAAACTCTGGGTCTTTGAATCCATCTTGGTATCCTCTGAATTTTTGCATAATTTGAGGAGCATTAGGCAGCACTAAGGATTTGAGGTCAGTGTTATGCAAATCAGCTGGAACAACATAAGTACGAACTTTTTGCCAGTCAATAATAAAGTGTCCTGCGGAATTCAATTTTCCGTAACCAGCAGAGCCAGTACCTTTGTAGAAGGTCTTGTTACCTTGTTTCGTAGTCAAAGGGTGTCTCTTGGATCCGGTTTTACGTTCACCATACCAGATTCTATTTCCTTTTTCGGTTTCCCATGGTCGCCTAAGCGAAGCAGACATGGACTGCTGGAATCTAGCTACGTTCGAAGCCTTCATTTTGTGTATCTAGCTGGTCCTTAGAGTGAAAAATTTGAGTACTTGATTGAAGTGTCAGTTGTGCAGGCACCAAAAGGAAAACCCAATAACACCGAAATGTGAATCGAAGAAAACAATTATAGTAATTAGCTTTCAAAGTTTTTAATATAATTCGTTTCTAGCTGTTTTAATTTTTTTTTTCCTCATGTTAAATGCTGTGGTCAGCAAAACCAAGGTTAGAACTAACACATCGTTTTGGTTCTACAGCTTGAATGTTTGGACATATGAGACACTTGACTATTTGTTGTCTATTTTTTATTAATACAACTCAATAGAGTCAAATTGCTGTCTTCTTCCACTTTCCTGGTGGTTTTGTATATATGCTATTAGAATTTCGAATCTAAACTGGATTGTCTTACTAATTCAGATACCTTTTTAGCAAAACCGTAACTTCCTTGATATCCTCCACCTCCAGCACCATACGCGTGAATGAGCCATGGACGCTTTGAATCTCTTTCAATTCTTGCACCACCTTCTCTGAATGGACGAAGGCCAATGTTTACATTGACAACATGTAAATGATCAGGGTTACCGATAGATGTATCAATAAGCAGGGGAATGTATCTAAGTGCCCTTGCTAGAATACGTTGGGTTATTGTTTTATCTTCTTTGGAAGACCATTCATCTACCAAAAAGCATCCACCAATGATGGTGCCTCCCTCCTTTCTTGGGAAAGCATAAAGCATTTCGTTTGGATGCTTTGCACCTTCAACACAAATAATGTGATCGATTTTATTGCTTACAAGAGCTACCTGGCCCTTGACAGCATAAGTTCTTTTCCGATCATTGAGTCCATGAAGTCTAGCACAACCGAGACCCGCACAATTAATCAAGAAAGTTGCCTTTTGACCTGAAGAATGTAAAGATCTAGCCTCTTCGATATTTTTAATGGGCGCAATCCGTTGAAGTACAATGCCATGCTCAAGACATTTTTGAATCAAATATGACAAATAGATAGGAACAGATATCACTACACCATCAAACTCTGTACCATAAACCGTTCCCGGAATCAATTCTGCTTTATCTAAAACTCTGCCATTTGCAATTTTGTCGTACCAATTTTTGAAAGCGGCTGGATCGCCTTTAGCTTCATCCCATGACTTCTGAGTATGATAAGTAGTGTTCTTCTTCTTCCACACCCCCGAAATAGGTACATCAGCTAATTTAATGAATTCATGATAACCCACTTCATCGATTTTCTGCAATTCTACGTCGTCTTCAGCGAAAGATTGCCAGTTGGCTCCTGCAAATGGGGATGTGTAGTTGACATTGATGTCTCCAGGTAAATGAGATGCGACAACAGTAATATCATAATCGGGATTTTCTTTTTTAAGAGTGATTGCCGTAGTGAGTCCAATCACTCCGGCTCCTACGATAACAATTGGGATTGGCATTGAAGTATAAACAATTAATGGTTCGCACTAACTTATAAATGATCGTGATTACATGGGCTGATCCGATAAGGTGAGTTAGCGGGTGTTGACGGAATTTACAAGCGATAAGAGCTGGAAATTTTCCGACTTTTCCGAATATCTAATTGCATTATTTTACGAAATAAAAACACGTTATTGATGTTTAATAAAAGTTTGGATTTTTTTTTGACAAATTTTAAAGACGTCAGTTCGAGTAGTTACAGGTCAAGTTAAACCGACACTAACAAGTGTCGAGTAGATCAACTGTTCATGGGACCTAATGACACCAGCCATTGCTATGAACCTAAATGTGAAATAATAATTTAAAAATATGGAATGTTTATGTTTAAGTCAATGTGCAATGTAAAGTAACTTCAAATTTTCACACTCATGGCAAGGGGAGTCTTTACATCCAAGTGATGAGGTCCTTTTTAAAGTAAGGCGCTAAGTGCTCGTTTCTTCCCATATATGAATTGAGACGTTCTTCAACACTTTCTTTGTTCCACATTTCGTCTGCAAGATGAGGCATACCCAATTGCTCTATAACAATGCCACTGGCAATGGATGCAAGAATCGCAGATACGATCCAGTCGCCGCACAACTCTAATGCAGTAATAAATGCACCGCAGAAAGAGTTACCTCCTCCAGTCACATCCACGACCTTATTCTGATCAATATGGTAGGGTGGAATCATTATTGACACACTAGAAGTTTTCACATAACATCCAAGCTCTCCACAGCGAAGAGCAACTCCGCTGTTCTCTTTTTGAAATGAATGAAACTTTTCTGCGAGATTTCTGATATTCTCTTCCGTAGGTTTTAAGGAGTCAAGATTGTAAAATGAGGCTGCTTCATGCAAATTGGGTGAGAAGACATCCACCTTGTGTAGCATTTTTTGTAGGTGTTCTAAATTCTGATTTATGCAAATATCTGGAAAAGGCTCAAAGATAAATTTTGGTTTCGAAAGCCCGTTTCCTTTGGTTAAAGAAAGAAATTCATCGATTGTTTCTTCGCAACGATCAATTGCGCAACAAAAATGGAAGCTTCTCAGATTGATTAGTGGTAGAGTGTCAATTATATCTTTTCCCAAAATCCTTTTTTTGGGATTTCTATACTCGAAATCTCTAACACCATTTTCTCTATATATATTCACACCTCTTGTCGTCAAACGGTCCGAATTAGGACGGAAAACCACACCAGTTCCCCAGCTTTCGATCTGTGTTTTCAATGTTTCTGGGAAGTCACTGCCCATGTCCACGATTCCCGAGATCCTGGCTCCAAGGGTCTTACCAGAAACGATTCGTGCACCAATAACGGCATATGAGAGTCCACCACCAATTATATCATACTCAGGATCTCGATTCCAACTTCTGGGATACTGGTTTTCGTCAATTATGAAAAGCCCTAAGCTTGTCAATAACGGGGTATTGGCCATTCTGAAGAGATAGGCGAACGAGATGTAATTTATGGAGGTTGATCTTAAGTGTAGATGCTGTCATTTGAATGTAAACACCCAGACTCCACCGTCACTACACTTTATATTTGAGGTATTTGAAAAAGATTTTATCAAATTATTTCTATTTCGAATAATTTGTATTTTATTCCGAATTCATTAAAAGTTTTTTTTAATTTCTCTTTTAGATTTGTAGTTTTCCGATCAAGTTGGTCGAACTTTTAAAACTACGTAGCCAAATCCAAATTATATTGACACAATTGTTTGTTAAATTCTTTGGGGGCTGAATAATATCTCTTTTTTGATTTCGTACATGAATGACATGACAAATTCGGAATTTTGACAGTGAACTCTGATAACAAAATGTTTGCGAATCTCAAATTGAAAAGATTCTTTTAACGTCCTCAATAGAATTGTGAAATATTCTAAAATTAATTCATTTATTTGGAGATGAAATGCCAGAAGAAAGCATAACTAATAATGTTAAAGTCCTCAACCGTTTTTATTAAATAGCCCGCTTGGCCAAGTGGTAAGGCGCCTCACTCGTAATGAGGCGATCGTCGGTTCGATTCCGACAGTGGGCAATTTTTTATAGTTGGCCATAAAGAAATACCCCATTTGGAATATATAATGTATTTGAAAACGTCATTCATTAATTAATTAAATAATAGGCTATGTAAACAATATGCCTTGCGCTTGAAAGTAAGACACAGAACATAGATAAGGAAATAAGAGGCTGTACAGGAATTCTAAGCCAAGAAGTGAAACAATTCTATAGTTGAAAAATGAAACAGAGAGGGAATTGCCCATTAATTTTTTTCTGATCTAGGCAGTAGCTTGCCAGCGACCAAATCACCGTAGCGAACCTTAAGACAATAAGGACACATTAAGTGTTTACAACGTGCACAATCGAAACGATTGGGTAAAACTATACACCCATCAGTCATCGTTGAGCTTGTACTACTTGAAGAATCAATCGATGAATCAGAAGGAAGGCTCTGAGATGGATGAAAACATGCATCTGTTGATTGTAGTAGCAGGCCCACGGTACCATACGCCTGGCCACATCCACAACAATACCATTGACAAATTTTAGCATGTGAACAATCCACCGGTGGGGTGAAGGGCCGTAGAGGGGCTGGAGGAGGTAATCTTTGTTCAGTCATTATAGAATTGTAGTTAAAATTCATGCCGAACTTTCCTTCTCTCTGAGTTAGAGATACGAGAAAATACGATCTTATGAGCAGTTAAGATGCCTTCTATTGATTAAGTTTGGATCAAACTGTCCGCTTATTCCAAACCTATACTATCACTTTACCTAATTAAGAATGGACTCGAATAAGGGCGACACAAGCTTTTATCACGAAATGGGCCCTGAAAGCCTCTTGATTTGCCAAGAGCTTCACTGAAATTGATGTCTAAGAAAGTCAATAGAAACGCCAAGAGTTCAGACGCGTTCCTTACGCAGTTGTGACAGGGAAATTATTGGCAAATTCCAAACACGTTTCCAAAGTTTACACTGATAGAATGGAATGGGATCTTGAGTAAATATACTAAGTGGGGATGAAATGTAACCTAGGGGTATTACCAAGATTCTTGACTCAAAACCCAGGAAAGAATTACCAGCAAATCTTTGTTTTTTCTTTTCTTTCCTTGTATTATTTGGGAAATAATGGCGATCTCGAATTTTGAAGTAGTTTTCAAAATAGAGCTAAACTTTCCCTGGTCTAATAATTTGGGTGGAAAATTTTCGAAAATGGGAAATATGGGGTACTTAGCTACAGAGGCAGAGGAGAGATCCTTATGATGAGAAGGAAGGAAGGAAAGGAGGGGGATTATAGTACGGCAAACTGAAGTAAAGGCGCCAGTAAGATTTCAAAAAAATGAATGCAAGATCTATCTTCGCTTGCGGAAAACATCTGTCTTAAGTAAGGTGCCACACATTTCGTGAGATTTACTAACTCCAATGGGTTGATTAATGCAAGACTTGCTTCTGACGCGAATCTAGGCCTCTACTTTCTATAAACTTGGAGAGAAGATTAGAGCGAGAATAGTGCGCACCTGTGGCTAGACCTGTCACCTGCATATTGCCCAGTAATATTTACAGTGCTCGCATACAAGTAGTGGCAATTTATGGCTAAAAAGTCCAACAGTACACTTCCATTTCCTGCACACAAGCTGGTTTCGGGCACAGTATGCATTATTAGCTCTGCACACTCGTATCTGTTTTTTTTAACAGTGACGCATATGTTAAACCACACGCGCAAAGCGAGTATGAGCCTGCCCCAGTTGTGCAGGGCACCGTCGCTTTCCATGCCCGAGTTTTTCGATTCTTTTCCACATATAAGCCGCTAGAAACGTTTGGCAGAAGCCTAGTTTCATTTCCAAAGCAAGGAGTGTGTTCAAAGATGAGATTAGCCAGATTTAGTGACGTATGCCTATAATCTAGAGACGTTTTGATTATGCCAAGAAGGGGTCTATTATAAGAGAAGTGGTGCAATGTGCAGTACCACGATCTGCACCTGCGAGCTAGGCCTTGCATGCGACAACAAACGATTCGATGGAACACTTCCAGCCATTTAAGACCAGGGGACCTGTATATAGTGCTAGGGGTTGTCAGAGGGGCAATACAGTTTCTCCAAACCACATGAGGGGATGACATGGGCCTAAAGCGAGGGCTAGCCACGAGCAAGGGCTCAGCTTGATGCTTCTACATTGAAGCTATCATATTGAAATTATGCGGAGAAAGTTCGCTTCGTAATAAAACCACTCGTCATCCATTCCAGATCCCATCTTTTTTGTTTCTTTTTGCCACTGCAGATCAGAATGGGTTGGGCATTATTGATACAAAGCACCCAAGTAGTTTTTGAAAAAGGGGGTCAATTGACTATATTAAGTTACGCGCTATAGTTGTATTTTAAATACTCGATATTCTTGGTTTTCCCCAAAATAATTGTAACAAAGAAAGACCTTCGGCAAGTTTCTTAGCTTAGCCTTAAAAAAAACGTTGGCCCTGAAGATGTTGTTTGCTTATGTAAATATAGATACCGCCAGCCTCACTGGCCTTAATAGGCTTACTACGAGGTACTAGATGCTTGCATGCATATGAGATGAAGTATAGGCGATAAATTCAAGTCAAGTCACGACAAGACTATTGAATGAAAGTATTAAAAGATGAAATAGCAATGTTTGACAAGATCAGGGTTCAGTTTGAAGTAAACGAGAGCAATACAGCTCTATTTATGGCATCGAAGTAACTGAGACAAAAAAAGAAAGAGCTCATTTAAACGGTATGCCCATCATGTGAGTTAATTAACTCCTCTTCATAATATGCAATAGAGTTCACAACAGAAAACCAAATTTTACTTTAACTTCGTTACGAAAATGGACATTTTTGGTTTATATTGGTTTGCTTTTCTTAGCTGGATTGTGTCTTGCCTTGGATTGTTTCTTGCCTTTGGTTCTATTTTGCCTTGTGTTGTATCATTTAAAAGTCGTATTGCCTAAAACGGCATCTAAATTGATTTCTTAACATTTTGAATATCTTTAAAGTATTGAGGAGAAATGCATCCGTTTTCGTCTCCTTTACACAATATTACTCCATTTTCACTTCGCCAGAATTCAAGGCCATCATTTAGACATTTAGTGGTGTCTATATAAATAAGCACAGAGCAGTTCTTTCTAATCCCCAGAACAGACCATTCTGCATCTGAAGTCATATGTATATGATTTCTTGTCATTCTTTTCAACCCCTCCTTTTTGATACTCTCTAATCTGTTCACATAAGTTCCATGATATACGTTGGACGGCATTGTTTCAAGTGTGAGAGGTGTTAGATCAGGAGTGATGTGAGATAAAGTATGGCCTTGATTTGCACATATGAATACTTTTTCATTCTCAGTTTTTTTCAACTTAAAACGCTGCTTGTCGTTGGAGGTGACAATCATTTCAATGTCTTGTTGTGTAGCTTTTAAACTTTTCAACCTATTATTTTGAAGAATAGCAGTAATTGGAACCCAACCTTGCGAATCAATTGGTAGCTTCTCTTTCTCAGCTCCATGTCTCAAAAGATAAGAAAGTGATTTGGATATTAGAAAGCTTCGCTTTTCAGGGTTTGGTGCTGACATTGGTTTAAGATGAGTCAAAGTTAGATGCGATACAATTGAGATCCTATGACGTTCAATGACGCGGATAAACCGAATTGAGGACAATTAAATTTGAGTAAAAATGGAATAATTACAAGAACCGGATATCAAATTTCAGTTTTATTTTTATCTATTCACAAGTTATTATTATTTGCCTCTATAGTTCTTCTAAAGCTCCTACACTTCTAGCTAAGATATGACGTTGGCTAGGATGTATTCACATACCGATAACCTTACCAAATCTTAGTGTTAACAAGAACCCTAGCGGCATTTACGAACCTTAGCTCCAGCCAAGGATCCCATGTTCTCCTTATTGGCTTGTTTGATTGTTTCATTACGTCCCAACTCAGTTTTGTCATGAATCTTCAAGAGGTAACGCTCGTTGGGCTGTTTTTCGGCTTGAACAACGTTTTTTATTAAAAATTCAGCCACGGAGTTTAGTTCTTCAATGGCTTTGTCAACCTCTTCTTTGATTGAAAGACCCTTATTGGCTTCAAAGCCTTCTCTGATCTTCTCTCTAGACGAACGCATCATAAATGCATCACCGCTGAATGCTACACGCGTAGCTCGGAGGGCTGAGCGGTATGCTTGTATTGCCAGTTTCGACATTATTTATTGTATTCAAAGTTGGTGCTAATAGATCACAGTTGAAAAATTGAATCTCAGGTCCTGTGTAGTTACCCCAGACAAGTCTTTCAGAGAGAGCAGGCCAGAAAATGAAAAAATCACGGTCTTTGAGAAATTGCTAATATGAAATAAAAAAAGGTGAATAAGGTGAGAATTTTTAAATACTTAATTGAGGTTTTGGAGTGCATTGTTTGCTTTTTAAATGACCACTTTACACTATTGTATCATACCTACTCTTATTTAATTACAAATTTGACATCTATTCTATTATACACTTCAAAAGATCAAACGCTCCTTCGAGTAGGTTGGGATTTGCTTGGCAAGTTCGATTCCCTCATCAACCATCAACTTCTTATTTGTAGTATTGTTGTTCATAGTCAAAATTGCGTCTAATTGAATTCTCTGACTAGTGATCTCATGAATATTGTCAACGACAACTTGTGCGGTCTTCTTCTTCTTTTTGTTTTGCAGGTGCTCAACTGCTAAGATAGCTTGATTAGTTAATGTCAAGTTATAACTGTTTTGTGTGAGTGCCTCAATCTTAGAGTCAATAATCTCACTTAATGCACTAATTGTTGGAACCTTCCAATTAAACAAACCACCAACGTCGATAATTGCTTGTGTAAGTGTCCAGGAATTGTTTGTGTTTAAGTTTATAAGAATGTCAAGCATGCGTTCCAATTTCTTATTATCAATTTCAAAGTCGTTGTTCAACTTCTCCAGCAATTTAGTTGTAATTCTTGCCAAAGAGTGGTCCTTGATTAGACGATCAATTGTAGCCTTCAAGAACTCCGCAACAAACTCAACCTCTTGGCTATCACCATCATCACTAATTTCGTCGCTCACTTCTGTAAGGTTAATTAGTTCTGTAATAAGTTCATCAATTGTGATGGCCTTACAAAGCTGGATTGCGCGCTTCAATAAGTCGGTCTCTTCTAAAGAGGAAAGAAGAACTAACAAACCTTTGGTGTAAGAAACTGGGTAAAGAGGGTGTGTTAAGAGATATGCTAAGATAGAAGTTGGTACAAAATCTTCGTGTGTAAACTGGACTTCTCCTTGATCGTTTAAAGTTAAGAATAAGGATAAGATTTGCTCAATGAATCTGTGGTCGACAACTCTGTCCAGAATGACAGAGAATTTTGGAAATTCCTGTGTAGATTTGCCTTGCTTGAGAGCTTCAACTGCGATCTTGTCAAATTTGGATTTATCCTGAGCAATTTTTGCTTTCTCCAAAGCAACATAGACAGCCTCTAATTCGGTGAACTGCTTATCGTTAGAAGCATTAAGGTCCTTGCTGCCAATCAGTGGTAAGCCGCTCCAACGAGCATTTTTTGGAGTGTTAATAGCCTTTCCAAGAGATTCACTTAATTTATTAAGTCCCACGTCAACTTGAATCAGCTTCAATTTACACGTTTTAGAGCTGTGCTCAAGGTTGAGATACAATGCATAGGTATTTCTCAGGTCGTTATCTTGACCTTTGACGCCAAGGCCAAAAACAAGGTAAACTTGGTTTCCAGAATGGTTGGTATGTTCGCCAAGCAAGCTTCCGTACTTGAAATTGATTAAATAGACCAGGGATCTGTGAGAAATGAGAAGACGCTCTGGAGCAACAGCACTCAAAGCAAAAAGCTCATCTTTACTGGTGTCCTTTAGAAGAGATGAAATGTTGTGAGACTTAAGGATTTCATGTGGTTTCATCAATGCTCTAGAAGACAATTCGGAGGTGGCAGGATTGAAGTGATAGATAATACCATCCGAATAAGAAAAGACAGAGTTTACTGGATTGTTCTTGCTTGTAATCAGATAGATTTCAAAAGACTTTGTGCCATCCAATGCTATTAGGTGATAAGTAAATGCAGTCAGTTTGGCAGAGGTTGTAATGTAGAATAATAAATCATTCTTATGCGAAAACAGATGGTTACAGATGAAAGAGTGAAAAACAATAAACCCATTCTTTGAGTTTCTGGCTTTAATGAATCCAGGAACGGCACTCTCAAGTTCACTGTCCTCCGAAAAGGCACCAGTTTCAGTGTTATATGAGATGACTTTCAATTCTCCATTTTTAAGTAAAACGTAAGCTTTACTTAAATAGAACTTAACAGCGACGGCAGGAGAAGGGATACTAATTTCAGACGCTTCAGACGCTTCTATTGTTCTACGCACTAAGGAGAGCCGGCTCTTCTTGCGTTCTGTGAGCCCGATTAAGTATAAAGATTCCTTTACATCCATGCAATCGATAACAGTCGATGGGGATAATGGGTAAGACCAGACTAACTTAGGAGTTGGTTTCAATACATATGATGAGAAGATCAGCTTGGAGATTCCTAGGTCAATAGTTTCCGTGTTCTCAAATGAGATATTCTTCTGAGATTCTGGAACGACGATTCTCTCTGAAAGGGGAAGATCCGGAATTCGAGGCAACTCAGTAAGAGTAAAAGTTTCTCCGAGAGACGGAGCACCCAAAGACATATTGTGAAAGGGTTGATCTGGTGCTTCTGTAAAAAAATGGAGATGCGAGATGGAAATGCGATGTGCACACTGAGATGGGGATGAGATGAGGCTTCGAGAGTAAATCATCAACTAAAGGATTGCAGTTCATTAATTTTTGATAAATCCAAAAAAAAAATTGCAATTTAGCTGTTTTTTTATCTTTGAAAATCGTGTTCACTTTTTGAAAATTAATTAAATTTGCAATTAGCTTGTGATCAGTAGTCATTTGGCCAGAGAAATATATTAGATTGAAATGGGAATTTCAAAATATTCATCTACAAATTATAAATTGGTCATTTCTTTAATGCTTCAAAACTCAAAATTTCATTTCAATTCGAATTCACGAGTGTTTTAAAGCAAAAGAATTTTGAAAGTAGGCGGAGGGACTAACAATCATTAATGACTTCAATGAAAAATGCTTTTTTTTGTTCATAATTTTGCATAATTTGATGTCCTTTGTTATACTTTCAGGTAGCTTCAATTTCATATAGCTTCACTTACAGGTAGCTTCACTTACGTTTGAATGTATCAACTGCTCACTAAGAAATAATTGATTCCAAAAAGATATAAAAAATTCAAAAAGTAATTGAAGCGCTTAAGATATATTATCTGTTCACTGAAATTTTGCACAAGTGTGCTCTCGTTTACGTTCGTAAATCTATCTTATCTGTCTTACGCACTTACCCCATAATACCACCGTAACGCAGGCTCTCTGTTGAACTAATTGCGCCAAAAACAAGCGTAATGTCGCTCCCGTCCACATGGAGACACTTCCAGCTATTCGAATTCCTTCCAATTCGTGATCCACAATATGGCTCCAATTCGCCATTATTCTCTGACCCGCTGCTTTCTGCAATCTGCTGCACTCAGAGCTTCATAGTATTCGCAGTACTGAATTGTGATCTCGTGTTACTTCACAAACATCTGTTGGAGCTTGCTGGTAGATTCCGCGCTTATGATGTTGATTACCATATTTCTTATTTGCGTGCATTGCCACACTCTAACTTATTAGTTACCTTAGCAGAGAAACAAGGCGTTCCAGCCCACTTAACTGTTTGGGACCTCAACAAAATGATTCAACTCGTCTTACCCGAGACAGGAGCTGATGAAATCGCCAAGCATAAATATGTGACAAATGTATTGATAAATGACGGCGCCAATGCTTATCCTATAAGCTGTTTCACATTTAACGAATCCCTTACTTGCATAGCTGTAGGCTATACAAGCGGGAAAGTAATCTTAATAAGAGGAGATTTACTCCGAGATCGTGGCCTGAAGCAACGTGTCATATACGAAGGATCTGACCCAATTACTGGCATTCATTACAATCGTTTCGAACAAATCCTCTATGCCACAACCACTTCTAAAGTCATAACAATTTTGACCACAGGTAGAAACCAAGGTAAAGCGCTTCGAATTCTCGCAAACAAGTCTGGTGTCAATGTGGACTGTTCAGATATTGAGCCTCGTTCTGCCAAATTGATTGTAGCGGATGACGAGGGCTTTCGTTTCTACAATCATATCAGTAAAGCCCACGTAATCAACTTCAACATCCCAAAACGCAAGATTCTCCGATTGTTTAAAGATTACTTGCTTGTGGTGTCCCCCATGGAAGATGCTACGTCTCCCAAGAAATCTCTTACTCGCTTATTAGTACTCGACATGAACAATATGCAAATATCTTTCAGTTTGACAATTCCAAATCTGACAATCTCTCATTTGTTCTTTTCTGCTTCTGAAAATGAGGCATACTTACTATCAACTGATGGTATACTCTATAAATTACATGAAAAGGCTATGAATCAACAAATTGAAATTGTGCTTCAAAGAGGACTTTTTCCAATCGCACTTTCGATGGCCAAGCAATATAAGTTAAGCAGTGGTACGCTTTTTCGTATCAATCTTCTTAATGCTGATACACTATACGAGAAACAAGACTACGACGGCGCCATTGAGAAATACATCGATTGCCTTCCATTACTAAAGGAACTACACTCTAATGTTGATGTGGATTCTGAAGAAGCTGAAAATATTGATGACTTTATTATTAGAGTAATAACTAACTATAAAGAAGTCTCAAACATACACAATATGACAAAGTTTCTAGCTAAGCTTTACGAGCTCCATCTATCTGACAGCGATCATATAACTCTTTTATTATGTTGCTACTGTAAATTGCGTATGACTGACGAGTTAGATCAGTTCATTGCCGGCATTGATCTTCAAGATGATCAAGTAATTTCGTCTAACAAGTTGGATTTGAGCAAATTAAAGTTCTCTCTCATCATTAACCTTTTTAAAGAGTGTCACTATTACCCACAGGTTACCAAGCTTTTGTATAAGCTTAACCATCCTCATCTTATTGTAGAAATCCAACTTGAAGATCTCAAGCAATATGAGAATTGTATGTCTTACATCAAATCACTCCCAGTCAACGAGTTGCTTGGGATTCTCATTGATTTTTCTAAAGATTTTCTAGATTGTATGCCAATGGAAACGACAGAGCTTCTCATTGATGTATTCACAGGAAAGTACAAGCCAAATGCAACACATCTGCTATTCGAAGCACTGAAGCCTATATCTCAAAATGGGAATGGTGAAAGCGCCGAATCTGCTGACACCAATGTTTCGTCTTATGGCGGTCTACTTAGCTATTTGGCAAATCCTCTAAGGCAAGGTGTGGACAGAGAGACACCTGTTGAAGAAGAGGTGTTTCTGGAGCCAACGTACCTTCCTCCCAAACCAAGTCTAGTGTTCCCCTGTTTTATAAACCATCCCAAAGAATTTGTGATCTTCTTAGAAGCATGCTTGAAGAGTTTTGAAAAGTATCAAGGAAATGATGTTCAGAAAAAGGAAATCTTAATGACATTGTTTGATCTTTATCTTTCAATGTCCGTTGAAGATCTGTTACACTCTGAGGAATGGCTCTCTAAGGCCACTGGAGTCTTAAAAACACACTTCATGCATCTAGATAAATCACAAGTTCTATTGTTAGCTCACATATACAATTTTGAGGCCGAACCATATCTTTCTCAAGAATCAGGCAATAATCCCGAGGAATCTCAGTTTTGCAGCGCCCAAGTCAAAAATGATGTTGTTGGTGCTTTGAAAGTTGTTAAGGAGCATGGTGAACGTCAACCTCATCTTTATAAATTACTTTTGAAGATGCTTTTATCTAACAAGGAAAATTTTGAGGCAATTTCCCAAAAGGATAAACAATGGCTTTTAAAAAATACTTCGAAACATGGTCTTGCAACTCCATTAGAACTCGTTCACATGCTCAGTGTCCACGAATCAGCCCTGATCGGATTAGTTAAAGACTTACTTATTGATCATGTTGGTCGGCTCAATAGAGATATCGCAAACAATCTCAAGCTTGTCGAGTCGTATGAAAACGAATCTACGAGGAATAGTTATAAATTAACTGAACTTACTTCCAAACCCGTGATTCTTCAAAATAGCCAATGTTCAAGCTGTGAATTGAAACTCGATTTTCCAGCTATTCACTTCAAGTGCCAGCATTCATACCATGGTCGTTGTTTGAACGAAAATACTTACATACCAGATAACATGAGAGATGAAGAGCAGAGGTGTCCCTTATGTGTCAATGACGTAATTGCAACTCGGTCTACTCGTGAAAAGCAATTGCATTCTGCAGATGATTATGATCTCTTCATGAACCATCTTGACGAGTCGAATTCTCGCTTCAAAGTTATTACTGAGTATTTTGGTCGTGGTATCATGGAAGCTACTCAACCTGCACAAAGCTGAATTTTCTGCAGGATTTTGCAGCCAGTTCTGAAACTTCTTCGATGTGAAACGTATCATCAGTATATATAAATACACCTTTGGAGTCTCGATATTTACTTGATTGACAAACGTATTCCACAATGCAAGTGGCCGCTTTAGAGAAAATGATCCAACGGCAAAAGCTGATTTGGCGTGCCGTTGTTGAGAGTTTAGATACTTATATCCAAATGACTGGGTCCGAGTCCACTCCCTTGAAGATGGAACTCCAACTATGCACAAAAATTGTTGTCTTATTCTTGGAATCAGGTGATCAGAATTTGAAAGTTGCAAGACAGACGAAGAATCCGAGACATGTTTCGACCTTTAGCCTTCTCAAAAGTATCATCCTTGGCACTGATCTGTTTTCCAAAGCTTTCTCACCTATCTATCGCGTGAGTCTCTTTATTGAGCTGCAAAAGGTGTCTAAAAATGACCTAAATCAATTCGAGAAAACCGTCGTAAATCTTGTTCGCGCTGTTAATGAGTTGGCTAAAGAAGTCAGGGAACTCAATAATGGTCCAGCAACTAGTGTCAGTGAAGCATATGAGATGGCTTCTGCCACTATGAAACTTAGAAATCTTTTCAAACAAAATTCTTTTCCAAAAAATGAGGTTACAAGAAAGTGTTTTCGCGACTTTGATAACTTGCTCTGTTCAAATGCAGAAACAAGCCTCCTTGGCTGCAAAGCTTATGAGAATCCCAATAAATCTTTTCTCATAAAGAAGTCTTTCATTTTGAGTGAGCCTCAAAAGTCTTCCGAATCTATAACAAGTAACCAGTACAATTCAGCCCCAATAAGCTCGTCCAATCTTGCGCTGAACTTATTGAGGTTGGCTAAAGGAATTAATGCTCTAAGCGAAGCAACAAACCTTGTTTTAGACACTGTATTAATTCAGGCAGATGCCTGGACTAGTGCTGTAGACAGCCCACAGTTCAGCTATGGTGTTGATCGTTATAAGGAGAAATGGGAGCAGGATATCGTGAGAATGACAGATCTTTGCAACGGTTTGACTCGGGTACTGTCATTGCTTGTAGCAGCTGCCAGAGAGGTCGAGTTGCAAGAAAGAAATTCAACGCTTTCAGAAGTGACAATGAGACCTCTTATGATCGAATTGGTAAATTCTGCGTTAGGCTACATTATTATGACATACTGGTGGTGGTACCAGATTGCTATAGGATGCGACCACCTTCAAAAACTTCTTTGTTTTAAAAAGTTACATACCCCTCTAAGGGAGAAGTTTGAAGCCACATTTGCGAAGAATCAAGATATAGTTGAGGAGTTCCAAAGAGACTATGCAATCCTTAAGTCTATGATGTCACCATTGGTGCCATTGATGGAACAAATCTAAAATTCATCTAATATTTGATAAATAAAACTTTAAATACACATCAAATTTTAATTCTTTTTGTAGAAATTGCTTCCACTAAGTTCTTTGTTGTTACTGTAGCGTCTTTCCTAACTCAGAGGCATTTTACGTCAAGCGAAGCCTCACAACCAACGACAATAGTATTTTGCTGTCATATGTTAGTAAAATTGGTACCTAGAAAATCATTTCATCCAAAACATGCTTGAAATCAGAAAAGCGACTCGCGCAAGATAGCAGCCCGAATAAAAGTCTACTCGAGCTGAGCTATCGCAAAGTATTTTCCTCAATTATAGCGGATCTTTCTCCAAAGCTCTAACGTCTACTTGTCAAAAATATTTACGATGTGTCACAAACGGTTTTATACTATTATGTAAGACTCCTGAGCCCAGACCTAGACTTGCCAAATTGAGAAAACGACAAGTCGCCTAAGCCATATCGTGGAACATTCTTTGAAATAATTTCATTAGTATGATTTCTATAATGAGGCTAATTAATTCCGGAACCACAAAAGTGCCGGTTATTCCGGTGGCGGCAGTTTTGACAATTGTCACTTTGTGCCCCTCGTATTAACTAAACATTCAGTTCTGGCCCCCTCAGTGGTGCGACTTTGACACATTCCTAAATTAGCCTAAAGAGGAACGCGACAGATTATCCGACTAGCTGGAGCGTGAGAAGCCAGCAAAAAGCCTTAATACAAAGAAACATAGACAATTTTTAATGGAAACAATATTTCCATTTTACTGCTCATAATGACCTTTAAAAAACTCAATATCTCCTTACCCAGCACTATCAGTACCCGGTATTGCAGGACACCTGGTCCTTATACCTTACTAAGCTCGCCGTATAGATAAACCGCGCCACTGGTGTACTGGCCCGCGCCCGTATGAAGGCATGGACGTCTTGTGACTTGATACATATATACTTGTGCTCAGGACATATAGTCGCAGAAAATTCCTTAGTATCTAGTACTCTATTTATTTTGCGCCTCAGTTTCAACAACGTCTCGCAATCGCTAATCCTGCCAAATAGTAATTCCATCAAACCCCTCAAATCTTTGCAATGTCTTCCCTCGGCCGTCCCCCAATGACCACCTGTCAATTCTTTGGCTGGCAATACCCTTTGTACACGGGTAAGTACCTTGCCCTTATTGTCGCTGCCTTGTTAGCTGTCAAGATCAATTTTGCCACCTACTTCTTCAACGTCGCCTACTTGGCTCTTTTGGCTGCTGCTGCTGGTGAGTACTCCGGTAACCTCCTCACGGGCCAGGGCTTTGTCACCAAGTACCTTGGTGCCCCTCAGAGCTACGCTGATTGTTTCAGAGCTCATGCCCTCCCAGTCATTGGTGACGCTTTCGAGACCATGGAGAAGACTGTCACTTCTATCATTTACGTCAACAGCTTGGAGAAAACTTTGAAGGCTGCCGGTGTTGCTTACATCTTGCACAAGGTCACTGCCTTCGTTTCCGTCTACGCTTTGATCTGGTCCGGTGTAGTCTTCATGTTCTCCTTCCCTCCATTCTACCAAACCTACCAAGACGAAATCGATGCTGCTGTTGCTCAATACAGCAAGGTCATTACTGCTCAAGTCAAGGAGGGTGTTGCTACTGCCAAGGCTAAGGCTGCTCCTTTGATGGAGCAATTGGTTGAGAAGACTGGTCCACTCGGTGCTTTCGTTCAATCCAAGTTCCCAGTCAGAACCGCTGGTTCTACTGTTGGTGATGTTGATGCCAAGAAGTCCGCTTCTGAGCCAACTGCTGCTTTCACCTCTGGCTCTTCTAAATTCCCTGACGTTCCAGCTACTGAATTGAAGTCTTCCATCACTGAGGTTGAGGAGAAGGCTCCAGTTGCCGAGTCTTTGTAAATTCTGTCGTAAGCAACTGGGTTGTTGAATAGTTGCTATTTTTTCGCCAAAACAATACATGCATATGTATATTTTGTGATTGGTTGGTCTTATCGTTGAAGTTGTGTACGGACCGCTGCTTGTATCTCAGTCGACTTTGTATGCTGTCCACAGCTACTTTTATTCATGGAAAGTATATATATATTTTATACTCAATCTGCAAATTCGAGTTTTTTTACAAATCTTTTATTTACTCCTTTTCTATTAGTTTTTAATCGTATTTACTCAGTCGAGACAATCAGCTGGAGTGGGAAGTCTCTCGAAACATGCAACATATTTACTTCCCTTGTTTCTCTCTACTTTTTGTCCCTCTTCCGTTGAGTTCATCATGAGCTCTACACACTTGTCGCTCAGTTCCCACTCCTTTGTCTTCCTTTCAAATAATGGATGCTCTTCTAAATGCTTAGCCATCCAAATATGCAAGTCCTCAACGTCTGTGATTGTATAAATGATTCCACCTTCTCTCAATACATATGCGTATTCAGTAAGAAGCGTGCTGGTGATAATCCGCGCCTTGTGCTTCCTTTGCTTAAAGTGAGGGTCTGGGAAACAAAAGAACATTTTAGATAGTTGACCCTTTGCGAAAAAGTTTGGTGTGAATTTCATAGCGTTTCCTCTCAATACTGCAATGTTTTGGTATTGCTCTTTCTCCTTGTTTTGTTCTCTTAAAGCAATGATTCTGTCTTCGACGTACTGAGTGACTTGCACTCTGATTTCCATTCCAAGACTCAACTTTTCAGGGAAGGCAGTTGCCAATTGTATTAAAAGACCACCGTAACCACATCCAATATCTGCAATTTCAACGTTTCTTGTCATCTTAGCAGCCTCTTCATCATAGTAATGTGGATACAACTTTTGCCATTCCATATGCGCTGGTTCCTGAGGATAATCAAGACGATGGTCCGAGAATGGATTGGAGTGTGCTCTTTGTCTGTAAAAACGCTTTCTTGGGAGTCCAACTGCATCTGGCTCGGGGGTTGGTGTCTCTATACGAGCGTGCTTAAGCACTTTTCGTGTTTCTTCCTTCTTGTCTCTGTAAGCCTTTCTCTTTGACTCCGACTCACGTTGATGAAGCATCTGAGCCTCCTTATCTCCGTCACTTCCTGCTTTGGACATCTTATTAAACGACGAAAAGATAAAATGCAATTAAATTATCGAATATTTATTCGAGATTGTTTATCGTTGTCGAGTCAAGCCGGTATATTTCATTACTTGAGTGCAGTGCGATGAGCATCTCCGGGGAAGGTGATCCTGAATTAAGGTCGATACCTAAAAACGACTAGGTAAACAAAATTATGTAAATTAAAATTGACTATTGAACGTTTGTATTCGTTTATTGATCCAACTGTATAAAGATCATGTTTTTATTTACAAGGGTACCATCTAGGCGTCATCAGTATTCTCTTTAGAAGATGGATCCATATCCTTCGATCTCTGTTCCAAAGTCAAGTAAAGAGCAGTACCGTTGGTCTCCAAAGTTCTGACTAAGCCAGCACCTCCCAAGTAAGCCAACAGACCAGCCAACTGGGCCTGCAATTGTTCCTTGGAAGGCAAGTCCTTGAATGCATTGACTTGATCAGGATTGTAGAGAGACGTCTCGATACGAGCTCCCATCAACATAAGCTTATCGCTGTTTGGTTTCAAAACCTTCAAGATGCCTTCAACAACACTAGGCTCACATTTCTCAATTGCGATGGCAGCAGTTGGTCCATTTAAAAGAACATTCAAAGGATGTTGAACGTGTCTGTTCTTCTTAGATGTCTTCGAAGCAGCGGGGTCCTCTTCTCCAGCAGAACGTAAGTAAACCTTGTAAATGTTGTTTCGGAGATAAAGCATTTGAACACCCAACTTTTGAAGCTCGCTTCTAATTTTAATGGTGTCGCTCTTAACCAAGTTGTTGTGGTGAATGTATAAGATGATCTCGTTAGTGTCATTCATGTGCTTGTAGTAGTCTACTAAAAAGGTCTTTCTTGAGAGAATAGGTTTGCCCGTCTTTCTACTTGTTTGACCTGGGAATGTGTTGTCGGCTGGGACCACGGGTTCAGTAGCTTGACTGGCCAACTTCATAAGAGGGGAGGAGGAAAATAATCTAGTCGATGTTGCTTGCATTGCACGGGAGGAAACCGTACGGGCGGCTAGTCCTAGTGGAGATAATAGTCCTCTCATGTTTATGTGTATTGGAGTCAGTTCGGTTCGGTTAGAATCAAGAGTTTTTCAGTCAACCTCTTTTGGCTGAGCACGACTGTAACAAAGAACAATAAGAAAATTGATTTAAACAAGAAAAAGGTGTGCCTAATTTAATGTAAATATAAAAAATAGATTTAAGCGGAGAAACTTGATTGTTATAGAAATTATTAAAAACATCTTCCCGGAAACTTCAATTTGATGATCTATTTCTCTTCGTAGGGCTTACTATATAGTTCACTCATTTGTCAAGTGCACTTATACATTAATTGAAAATGATAGGAAGAAAATGAAGAATTTTTAATTTTGATGAAAAATAAATTGAAAAAGGTTTAACATTAATCCTAGCATAAGTGTATAGGTGTTTTCAGAGGACCCCAACAGACACTAACTTAAACGCACTCAATACATTTGGGAGATGCTTCTTCTCTCTGCAGGGCCGAAGAGTGTCTTTTGCAACTACTCATATAAATTAATCCTATCCTTGCCACAAATCTTTTACGGTCGATATAGAATGAGTCCGAAATCAGCTGAGTTGAATGACTTCCTCGCTACTTTGACAGGCCAGGATAGATCGTCAGATATGGCCCCAGAGCCTAAGAAGAGAAAGGTGGAGGACCCTACTACAGTTGATGATTCAGAGGAATTGGAAATGTTTGGACTCTCTAGTTTGAATAAATATGAACATTGCGCTCGTGCACTCCAGAAGGCTATTCGAACCATTGTGGAAGAGGCCCCAAGCTCGAAGTTGTTACGTAAAGTGGCCAAATCAAAGAGCTTGGATAAATTTGCAAAACAAGAAATCGAGGAGAACAAACTTCTACACTTGGTGTGTGATTTAAAATCCCAATATTCAAAGGGCAAACTTAAGTTTTTCGATGATATTTTGAATACTCAGTTTAAGGCTGAAAACTTGTCCGATTTAAAGCAGGGCCTGTCTGTCAGCGATAAGAAACAAAAGACTGACGTTAAAAACGCCCCCTCTGGAGAGAAATCATCCTCAAATGGCTCTAATTCTTCTACAACAAAAGCTTCAGGTTCTGTTACAAATGATCTCCCTCCACTTCCTGTAATCCAGAATGAGCTTCTCCACAAGCGAGTTTTCAGTCATAAATCACTAAGTGCAAATAAAACGTATTTAGCTGAAGAAGAGATTGTTGGGTCGCATAATGAGCGTCTTGAGTTCCTAGGTGATTCTGTTCTCAATTATGTCACCACACTCATACTTTACGAAAGGTTTCCTCATGAGAAAGAAGGCTTTATGTCTAGTTGGCGTTCTAACCTTGTTTGTAATAAAACATTAGCCGAATTTTCAGCTAGATACAACTTCAACAAGATGTTACGAAGTAAAGTTGAAGCATCAGCGTTCATTACGGGAGGGCAAAAGATAAGCGCTGATATCTTCGAGGCTTATATAGGAGCATTGGCCATTGATCGTAATTATGAATTACGTGAAATTATGGACTGGCTTCGTTTACTCATGGCATCCAAACTAGATGCTGCTGAAGTCGAAGCAAAGAAAAACACCCCCATTAACAAGGATGCTAAGACTCAGCTTTATTCTCTTGTGGGTTCTGCCCAAATGCATCCAACATACAAAGTCTCAGGTCACTCCAATACTTTTAATGGTGTTTATTCTGTGCAATGTGTCATGGGAGACGAAGTTTTGGGTGTTGGATCGGCTACTAATCTTAGAGATGCTGGCTTAAGAGCGGCCATGGAGGCCCTTTCCAAAAGATCACAAATAGACAAGTTTGTCAAACTCAGACTAGAGACAGACCGCTCTCTTTCTGTAGTCAAAAGTACGCAACCTGAGGATGAACATTCAATCAATTCCGCTGAGTCGGCAAAGACTACTATTTCCAGTTCCGAATTCCCTCTTGTTGCAGACAAGTCCGTAATACCAAACAAGTTTGCCAAAAACGAAGCTTATGCATATTTCAGTAAAAACTTAGGAGTGAATCCTGAGTACAAGTCTGTTTATCAAGATGATGAAAAACGATACATGTGCCAACTCCTGGTAAAAGATGTGATCCTTGCCATCGCTTACGACAGCTCAAAGAAGAACGCTGAATCGAGAGTAGCTGCACTCATATTACAGAAGAAACATTTGTTGCGGGAGATGATGAATCAATTAATTTAGGTACAAAGCTTCATAATAAAAATTGCATAGTGACTTCAATTGCGTAGGAATGTCTTTATAGAATCATTTCAAAAGCAGATCTTTAATATGGTCTCGCATTTTTTGTGAAGACTGTTTTGTCATTTAAAAGCCAGTAAGAATTACAAGATCATAAAAGCACTTTCTAACATCGATGATATAAACAGCGAGATCCAAAGTATCATAACAAGGCAACTTGTCCGAGTGGTTAAGGAGAAAGATTAGAAATCTTTTGGGCTTTGCCCGCGCAGGTTCGAGTCCTGCAGTTGTCGATATTTTTTATCGATTTGTATACTCTTCGCGCACTGCAGAGAAGAGCGCATCCCCATCTCATTAACTGAAATAAAAGTGATTCCCCATAGAGGACCCACTGCTTGCATTATTTTTGCAAATAACTCATTAATCATGCAGCTTTCTAAATTCGCCGTCCATCCGGAAGATGCCGACATCTTGCTCAAAGAGAAAAACGTCTTAGATAATATCGTTGTTGACAAGTACAGATGCGCTGGAAGAATCGCTCAAACCACCCTCAAACACATCATACAGCTCATCAATGACTCGTACCATTTGCATAAAACAGAAAAGCCATACACTGTGGATGAACTTTGTATTTTGGGTGACTCTATGATGGCCAAGTTGCTCGCAGACTGTTACACTAACAAGGACAAGGTTAGAGAGAAGGGCATCTCGCACCCTGTCACCATTGAAGTCAATGAGTACGTCAGCAACGTCTCGCCAGAAGTGAATGCTGAACCTTCTACTTTCCAGGCTGGTGACATTGTTACCATTTCTCTTGGTGCTCACATTGATGGTTACACTGCCTTGGCATCGCACACACTCGTCATCTACCCACCAGGTGTATTGATTGACAACGAATTGAAACCAGAAGGTCCACTTTTGGGAAGCAAGGCAGATGCTCTTGTTGCATGTAACATAGCCACTCGCGCAGTAATTGCTCTTTTGGGTCTTGCTCTTAAACCTGAGTTGATTGCATGGATCCCTGAGTTGCAAAACCAGTCTAACATCATTACCGGTTCTATGATCCGTCAGGTTGTTGATGAAATTGCTCGCTCTTTCCACTGTGTGGTTGTCCCTGGTTCTAAGGTCAGAAGAGTGCGTCGTTTCTTGTCCGGTCAAGCTGAGGGTGTCGTTGCCGAGAGAGAGTTCAAGGGTGTTGTTTGGGACGAAAGTAACCAAGAGGAAGACCTCCTCAAGAAGGGTAACGGAAGTGACTTGGTCGTTCATGATGGCAGACCTGCTGTTAGCACTGATGCCTCTTCTGCCATTCCAACCGATGACTTCGTTGTTGAGGCTGGTGAAGTATACAACATTGACTTGACCTTCTGTGGTACCAGTGACTTTGAAGAAAAGGGGCTTGTGACTTTGGAGCTCGTAGACGAGCCAAAGTCCAATATCTTCATTCGTGATATTGCCATCTCTCACGCTTTGAAGTTGACCAGCGCTAGACAATTGCTTAACTACGTTGACAGAAACTGTTCCGTTTATCCTTTCAAGTTGTCTCACACATGTGACTCTTTCCCTGTTGACATCCTGCAAGGTAATGTTGATGCACAAATTGAAAGCATCAAGAAGGAGCTCAACGCACGTAAATTGGGTTTGCATGAGTTGACAAACAGATACTTGGCCAGACCAAAGCCAGTTCAAATCGCCAAGCACATTCCATTTTCTACCATATTATCGGCTTCTAATCCAACTGGTAAGCACGGTGTTGACGCCAGCAAATTGACCTTGCCAGGTAAGGAACTTCCGTTGCCTGCCTTGGGTGTCAGTGCCTTGAAGTTGAAGTCTCTCTTCAAGTTCGGTACCGCCGCCACATCTACTGCTAGAGAAAGCACTACTATTATGTTGAACACCGTTACTAAGGAAATTTTGAGACTCGCTGGAGGTAATAGTGCTGCTAGACCATCTTGGGTCCACTCTCAATTTAAGGCAAGTGATCAAATTACCGGCTTATTGAATGCTTTGTCCAAGATCATCGACGAATCAAAAGAGATTAAGCTTTCGGAAGTGCAGCCATATTCTGTAAATGCTGCCACAGCAGAGGAGAAGATGCAACTTGATTAAATAGGAGGTTGAGAAAACATGTAAGATTAGGGTAAATGAAATAGACATTTTGCAAAATTTGATATCTTGTAGCATTTTGCTTCTTATGTATTCACCAGATTTTCGGGTAACTCGGCAATTGTTCCTTACCCTAAGCAAATCCTTTAAAAAATTTTTAAAGCGCTAAATCTGAAAGGTAACGTAGAAGATAATTATTTGATTTGGTTTCTGAAGAAATAACTAGTGCGTAAGTGGTTTTTGAATTCACATTTCTATACTTCACGTATTGACTTGGCTGCAAATTGTCTCCAACGTAGCATTCACTCTTAAGTATGTGATCCGCTGTTATATTTTTATTTTTGTTAATTACTGACATACAAACGATGAATTAATCTTTAACTTTGCAAACATTCTTTTTCTTTTGGCTAACTAATGGTCAGAAGCAAACGCATAAACTATCCTGATGTACAATACAAACTAAGCACCACCAAGATATTTCTGATGTAGTTTTCGATGAAAAATTGCTTAAAATAAAGTCTTGCTTTTACTTTTCAAACGCAAAGTTTGCGACTAAGCTGTTTGCGTTGGAGCTGACGTCCCATGAGCCCCAGTTGTTTTTTTGTAACTTAATTAGCAGATTCCTGAATTCCGGTTTTCGAATTTCTCAATCTAATTTATTTCCGAAATATATTTCCCACATTCAATGAAAGAAATCATAATTGAATCAGATACTTTATATTAGGTCACGTGATGGTGCATGGCGGTTAATTGACATTGCCAATCAACGTCAGCCTGAATTACAGGATCTGGAGCAAAAAAAAGTAATACGTATCCTCACCAAGTATAAAAAAGATTTTACAAAAATGAAACAATTAAAAAAAATTAGAAAAAAATTGAAAAAGCCCGTCTCTGCAAAATTCCTCGCTCCCGTGCCCCTAGTCCTATTCTTCCCATTTTTCCCTCCTTCCCAAGCGCACACACACCCGTGCGCTTAGGCGGGACAACGACCTGCACACAGACTGCAGCCAGCCCGCACTCCAAAGGTCCGCCCGGTTTTTCGTCTTTCCAACCTCTTCATTTGTCCTATCAAACCCTTAATCCAAACATCCAAAACAGTATGTATTGAATCAATTGATAGGTTTTGTATCCTCTGCGCTCCATTTTCCAGCTATCCATTCTGAGGTTATCGTCCAATCACCGTGCGTTTGCTCTTGTTGTCGCATGTCTCCACTCAAAACTCCCTGTTTACCTCTATCACATACGTTTACAAGACATGTGAGTTCCTCCGAATGAACACAGCAAATTCCCATGGTTTAGCTAATTGCATCTGGTTATTTGGAAACTCAACTGTTGTATTATAGTGAGTTTTGCAAATATCATTGATGTGTGTTGCTGTTTCGAGGAACCTTTTTTTCACATTACGAACTGTCAATATCGCAACTGTATACTTGTGGGGCAAAATAGGCGAGCCTGAATGCGGACACGCAATCTTGACAACCAAGCCTCCAAAAGGGCAGGGTGGGATACTGAGACATATTGAAGAATATTTCAATTCATTTTTTTATCTTTTTGTTTTTGTTTTTTTTTTTTTCTTTTATTCTTGGCTTCTATTTTCTTCTTTCTCTCTCTTTCTTTAACTCATTTTTCTTTCTTTCTTTCTTTCTCTTTGATCTTTCTCTTAATTACAAATTTTTCAGGTGCCCGTTTGATGTTATGATTGAACCTTGCTTTTTACTATTATTTCGACTCTGGCTGGATTTGGTCATTCAAATGGCTTAACATATTACATTATTTTACTCCAAAAATTTTCAGACTGTTATGAAATCTCATTAGCTATTGTTATCGTTGGGCGTCAATAAGAACTGTCAATGTATGCAAAATGGATCACAATTTCGACTTTTCCAACTGAAGAAAAGAGTCGAGTTATCTAGTTTTGCAGTAACCCGTTTCTTTGCTACGTTGGGAGTTTCTGATCAGGCCTCTGCGTTCCGAATTTCATAAGATTCAGCAGTTGGGCTCTTGAAACATTACAAATCTATAGATCCACGGTCCTGTATACTGGAGTATTTCGTAATAGCTTCGCGCGAGTCTTCATTTTACAGAATCGCAATACGTCAAAAGCAAGCACAATCGTCGAAACAAAGTCACTTGTTTTGCAACCTGAAACTGAACCAATTTGATACAATTTTTTTCTCTCTTTTTTCTTCTCTTTTTTTTCTCCTTCTGCTCTGCCCGTCCTATGCTTTAATCCCTCAAATATGTTTCACCTCACCCTATGCTGTTAGTTGGTAAGTACACCCGTACCTCCTCCACTCGCGCCACTAGGACACGACCCCCCTCTTTGTCATTGTCGACAATTTTTCCGTTTGACCCCAACAACAAAACCTTCAATTGCGTTGTATACCCCCTAAAATTTATACTAACTCCGTTCCAGTAATGCCTGCCTCCCGTGAAGATTCCGTTTACCTCGCCAAGTTGGCCGAACAAGCCGAGCGTTACGAGGAAATGGTTGAAAACATGAAAGCCGTTGCCTCGTCTGGCCAAGAGTTGTCTGTTGAAGAGCGCAACTTATTGTCTGTTGCTTACAAGAACGTCATTGGAGCCCGCCGTGCTTCCTGGAGAATTGTTTCTTCCATTGAGCAAAAGGAAGAAGTCAAGGGTAACGAGCAACAAGTTTCCTTGATCAGAGAGTACCGTGCTAAGATTGAGGCTGAGTTGACCAAGATCTGTGAAGACATCTTGTCTGTTTTGACCGACCACTTGATTACATCCGCTCAAACTGGCGAGTCTAAGGTTTTCTACTACAAGATGAAGGGTGACTACCACCGTTACTTGGCCGAGTTTGCCATCTCCGAGAAGAGAAAGGAGGCTGCTGACTTGTCCTTGGAGGCCTACAAGTCTGCTTCTGACGTTGCCGTCACTGAGTTGCCACCAACCCACCCAATTAGATTGGGTTTGGCATTGAACTTCTCTGTTTTCTACTACGAGATCTTGAACTCCCCAGACAGAGCCTGCCACTTGGCCAAGCAAGCTTTCGACGATGCTGTTGCTGACTTGGAAACCTTGTCTGAAGATTCCTACAAAGATTCCACTTTGATTATGCAATTGTTGAGAGATAACTTGACTTTGTGGACTGACTTGTCCGAGGCCCCAGCACAACCAGAGGAACAAGAGGCACAAGCCGCTGACAAGCCTAAAGAAGAGTAGATCACACAACGAAATGCTTAGCAATAAATTTATGATGTATCCGCGACTTTGTGGCGTTCTTTCCACCAAAATCCTACCGTTATCTTGTGTTCTTTTTTTTTTTGTCTTCCAATCTTTTGTATATCGTGTAGTCTCTGTGATGGATCCTTTCATACTCCCAATTTGAAAGGAGTACTGTCTTGTCATTCGTCTTTTAAAAGCAGAGCTCAAATTTGAAAAAAAAAACGAAATTTAAGAACATGAGGTGCGGTGGCTTTGATGAATGGCGTCCGTTTGTGTAGCGTTGTAAGTTTATTGTTTTACTATTTGTGTTTAGAGCTAGTTTACTGGTTGTTGTCGCTTGGCGATGATGTTCTTACTTTGGAGATTCGATTCCCTGAGTGTAAATTTATTAAATAAAGTTTCCTTTTTGTTAATTATTCGTAGGAGCTCGTTATATAGATCGTTACATAAATGATTCTCGTTGAATTTTCCTCTTCACTTTCGAATTTAATTTAATGTGATTTCATTTATTTTGATTATTTCCTTAATTTTTCGATTTCTCTCGAGAATTGTGAAGTTGGCCAATTTATGATAAAACACAAGGCAATCAAATACGATAACGTAATATTGGTGATTCATAAAATGAAGAAGGCATTTGGATGGAAAAGAAGATATTTAAATTGAATTAATTAAGACTAGAATAGTGTTACTCTATTCAGAAAATAATCTAACTCTATTGTCAGCGCGTGTTGTTGCCTTCTATGTACATAATCTTCGCAAAACGATGACATAAGCAAAAAAAAATTCTTAATCAATTTATCTAAATAATTGAAAACATTGATTCAGAATTTTGAGTGGTACCGAAAAATGATTCGATGTCTTGTCTACTTCTACTTGAATGTGTAACTTCTTACAGTCAGTTTCAATAAACCATCGGCCAAGGAGTTCCCAGAGAGAATAATAGAATACTTTTCAGTATTTACTGGTTTAATATCAAATAATCACATTTTCATGTATCCTTCTTATAGTTTGTGGGACTATTTTTTATTCCAGAGGTGTGAAAGGCTGAAAAACAATGAAGGCAGGAGATGCCATTCCAAATACAGAATGCATATTTTCAAGACTATTTTGAAGACCTCTAAAGTAATAAAAACACTTTTTCTTCAATTATCAATTCATTTTCTATTTCTCAATCTGTTGCTCCCCTTTCCCCGATTTGACACCCCTTCATTACTCGCACTCATTCCAGTCCTACACATCAACTGCATACTTGGATCAAAGTCCAAATACGCGAGCCCCAACACTCTCTTTGAATAAAAATAGGCTTCACCTCCCAAACTCTTCACATCGCACAATGCCCGAGGCTGTAGGAATTTCAAATTTACCCAACCAGCGATTCAAGATCGTATCCCATAGCGGCGCTACATTCACCTTGATGGTGGCGGGCGAGTCAGGGCTTGGAAAAACCACCTTTGTCAACACGTTGTTTCAGTCGACTTTGAAGCAACACGCAGACCCAAGTGAAAGACACAACAAATTCACTTCTACTCACCAAACGGTTGGAATCTCCATTGTGCGTGCCTTATTGGAGGAAAAGAACTTCAAGATCCGTTTGAACCTCATAGACACTCCTGGTTTTGGTAATAATGTCGACAACACCGACTCATGGACGCCAATTATCGATTTCATTGATGATCAACATGAATCCTACATGAGACAAGAAAAGCAACCCCTCAGAAGCGATAAGAAGGACTTGCGTGTGCATGCGTGCTTGTACTTTATCCGTCCGACTGGCCACTCCTTGAAGCCATTAGATATTGAAATCATGAAGAAGTTATCTACGCGCGTTAACTTGGTTCCAGTTATTGCAAAGGCTGACACCTTAGGACCAGCTGAGTTGGAGGCCTTCAAAGCTAGAATTAGAGAAGTCATTGAGGCTCAGGACATCAACATATACACTCCACCTTTAGACATCGAGGACCCAGCTTCCGCTGAACACTCTAAGCAATTAATTGAAGCTATGCCTTTTGCCATAATTGGTGCCGAGTCTGACGTTGAAGTTTCTCCAGGTAACTTTGTCAGAGGTAGAAAGTATCCATGGGGTGTTGTTGAGGTTGAGAATGAACATCACTGTGACTTCAAGAAGTTAAGATCGCTCTTGTTACGTACAAATATGTTGGACTTAATTTTGTCTACGAACGAGATCCATTTCGAGACCTTCAGATCCGTGAAGTTGGGCTCCACTTCTGAGAATGGTGGTACTGATGAGGCCGCCGTCAAGAAACCTCGTAGATTACACAACCCTAAATTCAAGGAGGAGGAAGATGACTTGAAAAAGTTCTTCACTGAACAGGTCAAGGCTGAGGAACAACGGTTCAGACAATGGGAGACCAATATTGTCAACGAGAGAAACCGTTTGAACCAAGACTTGGAAGACATGCAAGCCAAGTTGAAGCTGTTGGAGGAGCAAGTTAAGAAATTGCAAGTTGCCCGTAAGTAAAACGAAAAAGAGTAAAAGCTACCACAAGAAGCTGCCTAGAACTTGGACGGCCTCATATACTTTTTAAGGGGTTGTGTCTATTGTTACATTTAAATGTTGATATCCGTATGCTAGATTCGAGAATAAATATATATTCGCCTCGATCTAATAAATAAATTTATTTTTTAAATGACACATAAATCTGCACAACTGTTTTGATTTAAACAGTTTGTATGCTTTCCAAGATAAGCGTCACTTTCTGTGTATTAATTAGAATTGACAGCAATGAGTCTCAAATTCAGTAAAAACGAAGATGATTATTACAGGCAAAAAAAAATTCATAAAATTAAACCTGCTCTGTCTTAGCAAACAATCTAAAAATAATTTTTTGCCTTGCACGAAAGTCGTCAAAAGAAAGGAATGCCTTAGGCCCGTGTGGCGCGTGGTTTGTTATGTGTAAGTCAGAAACACTTGATTCTCCCCACACTAATGAATATTGAGTGCACTAATTAGCCGGGAACTCTCTCCAAAGAGAAGAAATAAATTTCATGCTAGAATGGACCTGAATCCTGCGCAACCCAAAACAGGGAAATCGTTTAGGCGTAATTATTTGGCTTGTCAAAACTGTCGACTGAGGAAGGTGCGATGCGATCTCGGAGACCCTTCGCAACCCAATGAGGTTTGCGCTCGATGCCGCCGTGAACGAAGACCATGTATATTTGAAACAAAGAAAAGACGAAGCATTGATCCTTCGTATGGTTCCATCGAGTATAAAGAGAAACGCATGTCTCTTGGAACTGGGACTAATAATTCATATGCATCTCAGAACTTAGATACCGATGGTTCCCCAAAACACTTCTCTACAATGAATGGAGCACTTCTGTTCCTAGCCAATGCTGCGGGCAGGATGGCTGCAGATGAAATCAAAGACACCCCCATTGATTCTCCACATGTTCATCCCAGAGTAAAGTCAGATTCTTCCTTGAGCCTGACTCCAGTGGATACTCCACGCAATGAAGATCGGATCCCATTAACAATGTTATCGCTGGTGCCTCCTTATTTAAATACCGCTGGAGACATTCATATGTCTCAAAGAGCACGCTCACGAGGTAGCCAAGCGTCACTGGCTTACGTTACATCATCCAACAAGTCCACATTTTCGGCGCAATCCTCAGATCAATTTCTCAGCGCTCAAAATTTAAACCATCTTGAAAATACTACATCTAACCGCCAGTCGGTTCAGCATCAGGCTCCAGGTCCTAACTCTGATAGGCATCTCGCCTTAAATCAAAATAGTGGGGTGACAGATCTGGGAAACATTCATGCTCATACTAATTCACATACTCATAATAATGCCTATGCACAAACTGGTGATTTTAACTCATCTGATATTCCATACAATGTATTACAAACAGGCCATGCTTCCAGCCGACCTTCATCTTTAGAGGAAATCGAGTATATTGGAAACTTTGGTATTCTTTCTGCAGCTGAATCAGAATATTATATCCGAATGTTTTTTACAACTCTTCACCCCTTCTTCCCACATATTCCTCAATTCTTACATCTGCCAAAGGTATTAAGCGGCTACCCTCTACTTTTGTGCACAATATTGACTATTTCAACGCGATATCACTCAATGGAAAGTTCTTCAGATGGCAAACCACCAAAAAATCTCGAAATTCATGATCGTCTTTGGTTACATGTCCAGGGCATGATCTCGCGCACCGTTTGGGCAGAGGCAAGTACGCGGTCAATTGGTACAGTGTTTGCATTTTTGCTATTAACAGAATGGAACCCTCGTGCTATTCATTGGCGTGTTTCCGATTATGCAAACAAAGCGGAAGATATGTCAGATACTAGAGATACGGAAGCAATGGCGGGTGAGTTTCCCATGCATGCTGGCCCTGAGCCTGCTGGTTTAGGCGCGATGCGGCGTTCGTATCGAATGGCATGGATGCTTATTGGATCTGCGGTAAGGTTAGCTCAGGATATGGCGTTCATGGAAGTAAGTTCCAGTACTTTTGTGGCGACACACATTGCTGAAATCAACTCCGTCATGAACATGAAGAGGAGAAGCATGCTTAGTCATTCTCTTGCAGAAGTTGATTTAATGAGCACAGATATCACCGAAGAAGAAATGCAAATAAGAGAGGAAAGAGAATACAATGTCACTAACGTGAACGAAAAAGAAGCTGGTTTTGGCCTTGACTACACTCCGCTAATATTTACAGAGGCCCAAAGAGCTCAAATAGAGCTTTTGCAGATTATATCGCTTGGTCACGAGTCCTTATATGGATACAAAGCGCAATTGGGATGTCTAACTCAGCGCCAAAACCTAGCTATTTTGAATATCATGAATCCAATGATAAAAAACTGGGGCGTTAAATACAATCACTATTTGGTGCCCACAAAGACCAAAACAAGCTCACAAATATCCTTTGACCAGATTAAAGAGAGTAACTCAGCTGCTGCTCGGAAGTTACAAACATTAATTTCTAATGAATCATTCATTTTTGATTTCAACTATACTAAATTGTACATATTTTCATTGGCGTTGAGTCCTTCCCCTGACTCCAACAGTGGTGCAAGGGAAGGAAAACTTGCGCTCAAACTCGACGAAATCTCCAAAAGTGCCCAATATATAGAACAAGCGTTCAATGCTGCCAACGAAATTTTGCAGGTCGCCCACAGGGTGCATAAACTCAAGATGTTAAAGTTCATGCCTGTTAGATGGGTTACAAAGGTTGTTCGAGCCGTTGCATTCATTGTGAAGTGCTATTTGACGATTACTGCTCATAAATCTACCGAGGCATATGATGGAGCACCTTCAAGCTCAGAAGATTTTGATTCTACTGTTCTTTCATTATCTCTCATATCTGTTGAGCAGATAGTGAAGAGCATCTATGACGTCGCAGTAACACTTAGAGATTGTTCGCCAGATGAGCTACACTTGTGCACTAGCTATTCCAAGATTTTGCTTTATTTATATTCTGAAATGAAGGGAGCTCGGCAAAAAGTGGGCAGCGATATAAACGATTCTTCGTCGGCTCCTGAAACGATCCCCATTGCTCGTGAGTCTATAGTCAGTCTAGACCAAACAAAATCGACGAATGACACATCCTCATCGAAGGACTTACCAGATTTCGGTTTCGTTCCTGACAATGAGCTTATGGATTGGTTCATTAATAACAGAGATATAGGAGGATTGGATTTTGTTGGACCTTGGACTGAGCTCATTGAACAACAACTTGAAAAGGGAGGGGCATTTGAGTTTTAAATTAAGGTCTTTGTTGTTCCATAGATGTTTATAATTGGTTCTTCTTGTATTAATATGAGTTAAAAGCTCTATAATAAATTCAATTATTTAAATAATTATTAAGATCCTATATAAGATCATTGATACTGAATTCTGTTTTAACCCGAGTTTGTCCGTGTCTTACAACACCGCCCAGTGTTCTAGTAATTCCAGAAATTGGAATTGGCAAGCCGCTATAGTTTGACCATTTTTGGATGCTTTTTGATAGTTCCCATAAATTTTTTTGAGACTCTTGAGAGAACGCGCTAAATCCGAAATGTTCATACAACAGTCCGGATGGCCTCAGATCGAAGAAATGCATAGATTCTTCAGAGAATAAATTTACATCACAAAATGGGTTATAAAATTCTGGGACATCTTCTGATGACATTATCGGTGAGGCAAACAGATCAATGTCTACGTTCATATCGAAATGCAAACTTACCTCGGGAATAGCATCAAGAAAGACGTTGATTGATTCAATTCTTTCCAAGAAACGTTTGCAGCTAATGTTCTTGTGCTGGGCCATATGCTTGATTAATGCCACAACTTTGTTATGGTCTTTATAGGGAAACCCTGCAATCAGAACTAAAACCAAAAGAGTGTAGGCAGAGAACAAATGCTGACTATCCCAAAACCCAAAAAGAAAGAGTTTTCCATGTTCATACAATTTATACAACATATCAACAGTTGTGTATGCAGCCCTGATACCCTTCACTATTGCCATAAATACATCTTCGTTCTTTTCAACGAGAGCGGCAGAATTGGGATCAAAAACAAGAGACAAGAGAGGTTCCACCACAAGTATTATTAATTGATTAAATCGCGACAAAATATTTGCCAAATTTCGATTTTGATGAGTAATTATGCTTTGTTGCTTTGTTTCAAGTAAGAATGGTACCTCGAAACATGTAGTGATTTCCTCAATGGCTGTCACTATTGTTTGAACTAGTCGGTCTTGATTGAATTTATCAGTATTAATGTAGTTCACAGAGAACGTCCGGAGCGATGGCCCGTAGATTAACTTATTAAATTTGGCCACATACTTTATGAGCTGAACATTAGAGTCAAGGGATGCAGTGTCAAACTGATCATGAAGGTCGTAAGGCATTTCGCTCGGAAGCGGTACATCAGTGTCCGTGAAGTCCATATGAACTGGCAAATTCATTCTAGCAGCCCAAATGACATCGATAAAATAAATTGTCCACCACAAACGTTTCTTCTTCTCGGCAACAATAAGAAATTCTCTTCGGCTTGAATCATCTTTAAATGCCGGCATACTCATTTGACGATGGTAACCGTTAGATACTGCGGAAGAGACTGCTACTCCAAAGTAATTATACGTAGTGTTATAACGGTTCAAGTTACATGATATGAGACCCAAAAGGATAGAGCTTTGAATGTATGTGAAGTGAACATGCTCACAGTCAATATGGAAAAGGCGACACGCCAATGAGTAAAATTGCAAGCCTGGTATAGAGTCATCACCAGTTTTACTTGTAATATCGTCAGAGGTTGAATTATGGATTTGCTGACCGAATGCTAAAAGTGCAAAAAAGTAACATAAATCAATAAGACATGGGCGCGAATCCACATCGGTTTGCGAGTTTTTGTAATCTGGGAAGAATGCGTATATCTTGTCAATTCGAGCTTGTAGGTCATTGTAGTCAACAACGAACATTTCAGCTGAGTATGTTCGAGTGACTAAACTTATCAACTCCCAAGCTTTATTTCGGTCAGGCACTTTCCCCCAACACCATTGGGGTAATTGGTTATAAATTAAACTCGTAAAGTCCCCATTGGGACTGGGCAGGTTTTGGTCGTTTTCTGAGTCTGATATTAAAGGCTTGTCAGCGGCATCACCCAGTAAAGCTTTGCCGGGTGAATTTGATTCAATTCGTTTTTCAAGCAGCAGAATTTGCAGATAGAGTTCATTTAAGTCCGATTCCATTATTACTATCTTACGATCTCTGGGAGGATATGTACATTGGTCTTCCTTCTTAACTTGTTTACAATTTGAACAAGCTGGTTTCTCTCCCAGACATCGAATCTTACTGACTTTGCAACGAGTGCATGCATAATGTGTTCGTCCTGAGATTTTTATTAGATTCGGCCTTTTTGTCATGATTCCCGTGTATATGTAAGCAAGAAAACGAACCTGTCAAAGGACTGTATCAAAAAGAATAAGAAAAAAAAAGTCACAGGGTTAGGACAAGGAAGTCTATGCACGGTTTAGAAAGTGTCGATTTGAAATCGGATTAACTTTAGGAAAGTTAGAGAGCGAAAACAGGGTTTGGGTTTGATTATGAACAGACTTGAAAAGCTAAGGAAACAGGGCAATTGGTCGTGATAAAGGGAATACCCAGCCGTCAATCAGGGACTTCCCGCCTCCGAGAATAATAAACCGGAGAATTTGCAAAAAAAAAAGATGTGTAAATGGTAAACTCTTTTAGACGGTACGAAGAAAGTTTAGCAAGCGTGGATAGACAAATTCGGAGAAACTAACCTCACTCCTATGACATTGCATGAGCCACTCAAATTGATATAGGCAGAGGTACAGTACAAAAGATGAAATAACTAGAGTTTAACGATTGTTCTAGGAAGTGAAGCCGAGTGGAATAGGCAGTGAAAAAGCCTCGTCTAAACTGTTTGCCCATCAAGTGTAGACTACCTCATGCAGAGCGGCTATAAATGTGTCTGCACGGATGACCTGCAGTAGTCGCACTGGTTAGGCATGGAAGCATCTACGTGTGCAAAGTTATCCTACAAAGTTGACTATGGACAGGCTGATATTACCCCGAAGGCATGTTTGAAACCTGCGACGGAATTAGAAATGAAGCAAAAAAACAACCGAAAAGCGATCCAATCTCATATTTGAATAGCTTCTAATTTTCAGTAGAGGACCAAGAAAGCATCATTCTGTTATTCCAAGTGTTTCATAGCAAAGAGGACCAAATTGATTTGAGCACTGACCATGTGAATTTGGGGCGAGGCTTTCGACCGAGATTTCACGTAAATCTGCACGACAAGTATTCCGCTTAAAACCGGTTGGTGGTACATTGCTGTGCGCTTAGTTTGCACATCGCGTTTTTGCGATAAGAGACACACCGAGACCGCCCATTAATTGATACTGAATGCTTACACGTACACCCACAGCATTTCCTCAAAAATGATATGAGCAATTGTAAAAAATAAATGTAAATTTTAGGCTTAATGCACGATAAAACAAAAAAACAAAAACTTGAATGAATTGCATGAAGTAGCAAATCTTAGCTGTGTAAACCGGCCAAAGATCGAGGGGATCTGAGTGTAAACTCCTATTATGGCCCGACTCCCGCATGATGCAAGGAACACTCTACCTACTTTCCGTTCCCTGCAAGCATTGCATTCTAAGAAAAAACCTATGGCGACGAGCAAGGCTTCTAGGCGCCCAGTCCAATGGTATAACCTATTGTTTTCTAATTCATCCAGTTCATTGGGAATTGATTGGCAATAATCGTTGATGACATGCAAACTTGATATTGAAGTGTGAAGTATTTCATCTTGGTAGCGTTTTTGCGCGTGGCTGCAAGTGGCATCGTGGGAGTTGCTTAGGCATGCCAGTTTCGTAAGGTCGCCTTGAAATTGACTTGCATGGCTCTTTAATTAAATTAAGGGGTGAGTCTAAAAAGTTTCGGCCTATGATACCAATTCGGATAACGGTGATGAGGCCCTTTAGGGAATTTGATGAAAAGCATGATTCGAATTCATGTAGAGACTGCAGCCTATGATGACGGCATCTGGTTATGAGTTCAATGTAGATGCGCACCACAATAGACCTGCTTCATATGGTACTCGCTAAGAAAAAGAGGAGAATAGATGTGCAGAATAATTTTTCCGAAGTGAACGGTACGGAAAATCATTTTCGAGGGGTAATTAATCTTCGTATTGAAAAAAAAAATGTCTTCAATGTTAAAGGAAACCGTTAATTGTTAGTTTCAGGCCGCTTTCGGTTAATTAGAATGGTTATGAATTAGTGATTTGTGCCCGGTCATGTTCAGGGGAAACTTAGCTTATTTGAGACAAGTCGAGAGTACCCTAAATAGAGGCTAAATGTATGCTTTTAAGCTGTGGCGCTGATAAAGACTCGCTGTGGGTTGCCAAGTAGGATTCACCCTTCCCCACCAATTTGCAGCATCACTAAAACGAATATAATATTCTTCCGCAAGAATACAAAGTACAATTTAGAAAACAAGCTGCATTCCCCCTTATATTTCTCATTCTTTTTGCCGTTTATCATAGTTTTAATTTCAATGATCTTCTATATCAATTTTAAACTCCGTTATAAGTAACTTAGATCATCTCAGTATGAGCGTTACCCCAGACTATGAATTCGCATTGAAATTCATTTTCACTTCATTGAAATGACGAAGATCTTATCGATAAACATATAAACAATTTTTGAATATTCATTCTTGTTCTTCTGATTTGATAAACTAATTCTCCACAAAAAAAATAATCCCACAAGTTTGATGTCCCTTTCAGATCAAGTAGTGACAAACTTAGTTCATTATAACCTTTGGACAGATGTTAAAACACACAATGCTACAGCCGAATGCGCTGAAACCATTCCTAGTTATGCTGTAATCTCAGGAATGCCCCCTGCAAAACTTGACCAGCTTGACCCCGAGGGACAGAGAGAATGGGTGATTGCAAAACTGATGGAGTCAAGGACGTGCGACATGAAAGAAATTGAGCTGTTCTTCAACAATATTGAAAAATTAGACCATCGTCCCAAAAGACTAACTCTTGGACTTGTGAATGATGATGGGACTGTAACATACTACTTCATACATGATGGAATTATAAAGCCTAGACAAAACTAAGCTGAAAGCTTGGTGTTCCACAATTAAACCGAAACAAAAACTGTGTTTCGATAAAAAATTGATACTGATAAAACAACTATGGTAAATACAACAAATTCCAGACTACATTGATATTATAATCAATAAATAGCCAAGACACTTAGATCAAATGATGCCATTTATGAAATAAAATTGATTAAAAATAAGACTGTTTATTTGGAAGAAAATCGATGCGAAGGATTAAGGAACTCCCATTGACTAAGACTACGTGCACGGCTAGATCTTACTTGAGTTGGCGCTGGGGCACGAAGAACAGAGTTTGTCAGACTGTAGTTGGATTCTACCTGAGAATACATTGACTTCAGTCCTGACGATGATTTAGCTAATTCAAGATTCAGAGCAGTAGGAACAAATGGTAAAATGTCAATTGAATCAATACCGCTACCCGCTCTACGGTTCCACTGAGATGCCATGCCACTTCTTGCATCGTCAGTATCGAGGTTTATCAGTGGAACACTATCTTGTCGAGACATTCTAGCTTCGGAATTTTGGTCAGAGTAATTGTTGACATCTAAGTCACTAGTTTGACTAGCTTGACTATTTTCAAGTCCTTCTAAAGGAACCGAAGAGAAAAAGTGCGTAACGACTTTTTCCAAATCAATAAAGAAATCGACTATCTCTTCGAGTTCAAGTAATTGACCACTAAACTTAGCCTTCTCATATGTCAGAACACAGCGGTTCACTGAATTGGCCAAATCTTCTGGAATTTCATTATTATCATTATAGATTGGTAACACCGAAATGAAAATCTCTCGAAAAGTCAACTCCCGTGGAACAGTATAAGTATTTGCAAAAAGCCCATCCAATCGGAGCTTCAAGCCAATGCTATCTATTATGTCTTGATATGAATGGTCCTCGGGTAGAAGATAAAAATCCCGTTGGAAGCCTAATTCGATATTTCTACGTTGTATATACAGAGGCGCCACTCTACCAGGGTAATTGAACAGTTCCTTCTCATTGGCTAAAGGACCAGCCTTCACTTTAATTTCACCCACGCAACGCTGAAGTGTGTCCATTATGTATTTTAATACAGAAGGAGGTAAGTCATTTTTTTCCAAGGGTAAGTACAAAGACTTCGATGGGACCTGATTGTACATTACTCTTCTACGGTATAATCGAGAGAAATAAAATAACAAACTAAGTAAAACAAAAGCTGCACATGCTGCAATGATAATAAATAGCTTAATGGCTGCATACCTTTTGCTTACTGTTTGTAAGATGATGTCAAGAGGAGTTATTAGGACAAAGCCTAACATGACAAACATCAAGATGACAAAGGAGAATGAATAGAGCCATTTGAGAATTTTCTTAGGCACCTTTTTTGCGAGTTGTGTTGGCGAGTTCTTTCGTTGTTCATTTCGTTTCCTATGTCTTAGATTGGTTTCAAGATGCGGTAGTTGTGTGTTTGTCCTGGAGGAGCTTGACATCTCGGTCATCTTATGTGTATGATATGAATCAAAGAAATACAATTGTTAGGATAATTGCTGATGTAAACGGTTGAATTCTAGTTGTTCAGATATCAAAACGATTAGGTGAGAAGAGCTGGTTTTTATATAGAGATGACTTCTTATCATTATAGCAGTGCGCATGTGTGGAGGAGATAAACACCATTAGATGAAATTAAAAATGAACTCCTATGAAACCTTAATTTTTTCAATATTGAGTTTAATTGAGATCAAAGCACGCCTAGAATAATCTAAAAAGTAAGAATATTCCTACTTCATTTAGTTAATGGTGTTTATTATACTTCTTCGGTTCCAGACCTAGGACAATGTTTGTAATCACCTAAATTACGTACGTTAGAGTTCTTTTTCGTTAGTTGGATATTGCAAGCTAGTATCCATTGGAGAGTTGGCCCTGCTTCCACTTGTTCTTATATAAGGCGAGGAAGATGTACGCCCAGGGTACAGATCTTGCGTTAATATCATCTTCCCTCTTTCTTCGGGTTTCAAACCTAACGCATCAGAATCCTTTGCTGGAAGAGCAGCTTTTCTGGCAGCCAAAGCCTGGCGAGCTTTGAGTGCTTCTTGAGCGTTAGAGGAACTACTTTGGGCGGCACGAGATGCTTGTTGCTGTTGTTGAAGATTTGCCAAATACAGCGCGGCAACCTTTTTCGCTTGCTCTTTTGACATGTTAGGGTTTTTCTGCTGAATTGTATTCACAATGGCTGCAAAATGCGAAGGGGGATACAGAAGTCGGCCCTTAACAGCTTGCCCTGCTTGTTTAGCAGTAGGAGAACGCGTACTGCTTACGCCAGCACCTAGCATTGTAGGGCTACTGCCTGGGTGCAGAACAGAGTCAATTTTCCGTCCGCTAAGTAATTGGCGTGAAGATTGACCTGAAACGTTTCCTGAGATTGATTTCTGTTGTTGTAACAAAGCACGTTGTTTTTCAAGCTGTATTGCCTTTTGCATCTGTTCAGGTGTAAAGGCCTTCGAATTTGGCAGTGCCGCCTTCATATTTCCAAGAAGCTGATTGGCTTGATGCTGTGCGAGAGCCACATGCGACAGTTGTTGTCCCCCAATACCACCCTGCAAGCCACTTTGAAGAGTACCCGAGGTCGTGCGTGGACCTTCTGAGGTAGAGCCCGGAGCTGTTTGTGCTGCTCTTTGTTGTTGTATACGCCTTTGCGCCTCCATAGTAGCTCTTGAAGGACCTCCACCAGAAGCGTCCATTGGACCAGAAGGAGCTGGAGAAGAGCCAGACCCAGTCTGCTGATCAGATCGTCTCTGCACCAATCCGGGCTTTAAGCGTGAACGTGATTGTTGACGTTGGAAATATGCTTCCTGAATGGCCTTATCTCTATCATGCTTTAATTTCGACAACTCTTGAGGAGTAGAGGCATTGTCCACGGGTCTTTTTGGAGTTTGGCCCGCAGGATAAGAAGACGAATTAGTGCTAGTTGAGGAAGCTGTGTGATCAGGAGTAGCCTTTCTACTGCTAGCTTTGACAGCTGCAAGCTCTCTTCTCCTCATAGTCTTCCGCATAGCATCAAACATCGATGCCCAACGTAATTTCCGATGACCTCTTTGTATCGACTCGTTACCCACGCCAAGAGGTGAAATTCGCCTTTTGGTTGACATTTGTGCATTATGGGCCTCTTCTAACCAGATTTGTGCTGGAGCAGCATTAGGACCCTTCATATCACGAAACTGGAATTTGTCGTTGAGCTGAATATATCTTTCAAAACATTGCCAAGGAGTGCGCTTCTCGATATTGGTATTATAATGTTTAAGAGTGGACGTTTGAGACAGAAGATTAGCTGCAATGAGCTCCCAATTGAAACAAAATTCTGCAACGTAATGAATGAGAAACCGATCGTCACGAGGAAGCCACATAGTAGGCGAACGATATTTGATATTCTTAACCAAAGGAGGTTTTGGCGGCTTTAAGAAATTGAATTTTCGGTGTGATTGTACTCCAAACAACCCTTTCTGGTATGGTGGAGGTCCAGACTCTTCACCAGACAAGGTCGGGTTAGTCGAGTCACGTAACACCACTTTGTACCAATCATCGTCAGGTTCTGGCGGATACAAAAGCTTAGAAGTTGGAGTTATGGCACTTTCCGTTACAGTTGTGGTGGCCAGTAAGGAAGATGAAGGATCATCATCAAAGGCTGTAAATTTGGGTAAGTTCCGAATAATGGATTGGTCGATTTTCTTTAAATCATTAATGTTAATATGAGATTTGAAAGGCCCTTCGGAAATTGGTGGCTTAGGTGGCTCTGGTGTTGATTCAAGCACATCAATATTATATTCATCCGTAACGGTTTCTGCACTGACCAATTTTGCTGGATCAACAGTATTTGCTGCGGGACTCTTGTCTTCCACAACCTCTTCTTGTTCCTTATCTTCACTTTGATCAGCAATGCTTTTTTCCTCTTCATTAGATGTTTCTTGGGAGGCAATTTGCCTATCTTCAAGGTCAGCGCCCTGTCTATCAGCAAGTTCGGTAGCAAGCGCGGAAGCAGGTTCCTCGTCCACATCCATCATGACGACGTCCGAAGCTTCCTCGGAAGGAATGTCCAACATTTGAGAATCTTCATACTTTTCCTCTTCAACTTCAGCCTCAGATACAGGAGAAGGAAGGTACTCAATTGGTCTAGTCTTGACGCAGACAACCTTGCCGTGTATCCAATACTCTCTCACAGCCTGAGCCAATTGAGCACAACAAAGCTTTTTGAATTTGAGAGATTCCTTAAAATCTGTAGCCATCCATTTTCCCTCGCGCACGACGGAATCCCACGTGAACGTGTTCTTCTTATTACGTTTAGAGTATAAAAAAGGATCTAAGTACCGCTGAGGTTGACGCAAAGACCACTTTTTCTGTCGTTTAAGTTCTTCGATACGCGAATATAAAACAGAAACCTTTCCTTCTAAAAGTGCCAGTTCGAAATTTTCAGTCATGAGAGCCTTATGTGAGCCTGGTAAGAGTTTAATGAGAGGAAACAGTTGAGTCAAGTAATGAAGCTCAGCCAATGAAGTGGAGTTGTGGACATTTGTAGGATATGACTCAGGTAGAGTAATAATATCCAAATCTGAAATACGTTTATTAAGGAACTCATCTGTTTCTCTTTCAATACACTCAATCTGTGATCGTAGGTTTTGAGATATCACGGCTTTCTGGTGTCTATTTGTGGGTTGTGGTATACCACTTGGAGTGCTACTCATACGGTCTTTTAGCATTTTATTACTTGGGCTGAAAAGCGTGGCTTCGCGTGGTCGTTTGCCGTTTACATTCTTCTCTTCTGTTTGATATATATATGTTTGAGCACTTGAAGCTATTTCTCGCTTTAAAGTTTCAAAATCACGCACTTTGGGTAGCGAGGTCACCAGGAATGGTTTATTGATGGAAATATCATTCTTGTCAAAGAAATTAGACGCTGTTGTCGATGCTGATGAGTATGTAAAATCTGGTAAGGGCTGGAGAGCGCTAGACACAAGGAAAAAAAGCTCTCGAAGTTTCTCTGAATGCTCCGAAGCTATTAAGTCACGCTCTGAAGACATCATAAAGATAACCTTACTACCAGCGTCAGTGAATGGAATCTGCTTTTGTTTTGATGTTTGATAATGATACTAAAGATTCATGAAATTCACGTGGCATTCACGTGAAAGTCACGCGGACCCATCATGTGCCACTTTTTATCCATAAATATAAAAGATACTAAATTTGTCCTAGATTTTTATTCGAAAATTGAAACCAGTCGTTTATTGTTTTATAGACGTGTTATTTATAGGTCGAAGAAATCAAGAATGAAGGTATACACTAGAGGTAGAACAGATGATGGAGAAAGGGACGCCTTCACATACTTTAGCTTTTATGGTAATATTAGCAGTCTTCATTGAATTATGTCCAAGAAACCATATGGAACTCACTTTTTTTGTAATTCGTCTTTCTGAGTTTATCCGTTACAAAATCCGGGCAGCTGGGTCACCGCCGAGAAAATCCATACCAAACCTTATCAATCTGTTCAAATAACGTTACTCATTTTTTTTAAAAATAACGAGACAGAATTCAAAAGGTTGCAAGGATAAAATAAAAACGGCTCTATGTCACATACTTATAATACAAAAGATTTCAAAAAAAAAGATGCGTCAATTAAACACTTATGGCACATCATAGCCGAAGCGATGCCATCCAAAAAAATTATGCAGCTTATCTAATATACATGCCGCTACAACGGCTTTCTCTCCTTTTACGCCCTTCACGTTTTTTGCGTCTATAACGTCTATAACTCGGAGCTGTCCAAGAAGAAGTAGTTACCCGCAAGCTTCTGCTCCTTATCCATTTGAGAGTCCTTCTTGTTGATTCTAGGTCTGAAAGAGTTAGGGTCTCTTCTGAAAGTAACGTTTAAGTTCTTCAAGAAACGGTTGCATCCAGTCAACAAAGATTCAGGAGACTTAGCAATAGCGTTCTTAGATGGTTCACCCTCGAAGACAATAACACGGTCAGCTAAGTAAGTAGCCATCATGAAATCGTGCTCGACAATGAAAGCAGTCTTCTTGGAGTGCAAAATGAATCTTCTAATAACCTTGGAACAGACGATACGTTGCTCAGAGTCCAAGTAAGCAGAAGGCTCATCAATCAAGTAAATGTCAGCGGGAATACCAAGGGCCAAAACAAGGGCAACTCTTTGCAATTCACCACCAGAAAGAACCTGCACTTCTTGGTCAATGATGTTGTCGATATTCAATGGCTTGACGACATCGGTTTGGAATTGAGGGTTCAAGAATGCACCCTTAATCTTCTTAAAGAACAATTGTCTGACGGTACCTGGGAATTTTGGAGCAATCTTTTGAGGCTTCATGGAAATGCTCATTTTAGGGATTTCTGTCTTATCGTCGGCTTCCAAAGCACCAGCCAAAATCTTACAGAAGGTGGTCTTACCAGTTCCGTTCTCACCAAACAACACCAAGATCTCAGAGTTGGTAAACTCTCCCAGCTCGACCTTAAGGTGGAAATCACCTTGAGTCTTTTGCAAGTTAGGATAAGATAAAGCGGAGGAGTGGTCTAAAATTAAACCATCGGCAGCGTCAGCCAAACGGAATTGCAAGGATTCTTCTCTGAAACGCATGTTTTCAGTTGGAATGAAACCATCCAAGAAGATGTTAATACCTTCTCTGACAGACGATGGCAAGGTAACAACACCGTAAACGGAAGGTGCACCATACAAAAGACAAATGAAATCGGACAAGTAGTCCAAAACAGACAAGTCATGCTCCACACAAATGACGTAAGTGGTAGAGTCCAAAACAGAACGAATCAACTCAGCAGCTCTCAAACGTTGCTTCACATCCAAGTAAGAAGATGGCTCATCGAACATGTAAACATTAGCGTCTTGAACACAAGTCATACCCAAGGCAAATCTTTGCAACTCACCACCAGAAAGGTTAGCAATTTCTCTGTTCATGACGTGCTTCAACTCCAAAAGTCTAACAATGTAATCCCATTGATCTGGTCTTTGCAACTTAGCTTTCAAGATACCTTCAACAGTCTTGACTTCAGCCTTTTGCAAAGCACGAGGGATGTTGTCCACGTATTGAGGCTTAATGATGGCATGGATGTCATCCTCCAAAACTTTAGTGAAATAGTTTTGCAATTCAGAACCACGGAAGTACTTCAAAATCTCTTCCCAGTCTGGAGGGTTATCGTAGCGTCCCAAGTTAGGCTTTTGCTTACCAGCCAAGATCTTCAAAGCAGTGGACTTACCAATACCGTTAGTACCGACTAAACCTAAAACTTGACCAGGTCTTGGAGTAGGCAAACGGTGCAATTTGAAAGAGTTGGCAGAGTATCTGTGGGTGGTCTCAGACTCCAAGTTAGTTGGCAAATTGATGATGGTGATGGCATCGAAGGGACACTTCTTGACACAAATACCACAACCGACACACAAGTTTTCGGAAATGAAGGCAATTTTGTTGGCTGGGGTCACTTCAATACAGAGCTTACCTGTTTTCACGACAGGACACGATTTACGACATTCTTGTCTACACTTCTTAGGCTTACACTTGTCAGTACTGACAATGGCAATTCTGGTACCTTTCGAGGAGGATTCGCTGTTACCGCCTTTGCTTCCTTTGCTGCCTCTGCCACTCATTTTTCCAAGAATGTAACGATTTTTTAATTAAAAAATTCGAGATGTTGGGGAACTCGTGAAGTGCTATCTGTAAATATCAAGTCAAGTTTCAGATGCAGCATTTTTTTTCGGGTCTGCTCAGGCTAAGATTTACGCGTGCTCAGTTAATTTGAGACCTGACTAAATGCTCCAATCTCATTGGTTTAAATAGTCCTAGAGGCATTTGAAATAATATTTAAATAGAAATTCCGATTATTTGAAATTGGATTTTTCGCGATCTAATAAATTGTTTTTACTTCATTCAATTATGGCTCTCGGAAGAACGGTGTTACTGTTGACACAAGTAAGCGCATATGCAAGACCAGTCACAAGAGATGGTTTTAACTTTTGATGAGAATATTACTTGAGCTGCAAATTAACATTGTTCTCGTGCTATAAAAGAAAATGCGATGAAAAAAAAAATGAGAAGAAAACCTATTTCATTTTTATTAGTGAAAGTAGCCAAATTAAGTACTTTGGCTCAAATTAATAGACGAGGGTCAAACAAAGTGGTCAGTGAGAACAGTTATTGAAGATACCCAAACTCAAAAATATGATACAACAAATTATAATTCATATAAAGATTTAGCTTTGAATAAATCACAAACAAAACATTTCATCTTTTATTTTTTCTCGCTTCTCTAGTTTCAACATGGACTACTCACGGCTGCAAAATATAGCCCAAATTAACTAATTAATTACTATGGCGTAAACAAAAGCCACCACAAACGCTCTTGTGCTCACGCAAAGGCAACTTAATTGACACATAATGGTCCAATAAAATGGACACGAAATGAATCAATTAAATTGACACGACATGGCCCAATTAAATCGACAAAAGAAGGCATATTCAATTCTTCATAGGTCGTGCGTGCCTCAATTCTCGCCCACCATTCTCGTTCTCGCTCCTCCCTTCCACACACTCTCACCTTCGTACCTCTTTTTTAAAGCATACACCACTACTCTTCCTCGTGATGATTAGTTGAAGAATACGATTTTTCTTAAAGAAAAAAACACAGCTTTCTCGAGCGTTATGATTGGGATCGAAAATGAACAATAAATTGTCTTCGTTGCGTCTGCCTTGAGTCTTTCTTATGTGTCTACATACGTGTCTTTCTATGTGCTTTCTCCAGGTCAGCGTGGCTCTCATTTGATGATTGGCTTCTGGTAGCAGCTAATTTCGATAATTGATTGATTGTCCATTCAAATATATCTGTTCCTCTCCATAGTCAATTGAATATTACCTCTACTGTTGAGCGAGGGCTTCCTGAAAGAAGACTTGGTCTTCTATCTTGATAAACTCATGTTTACATCAAAAGACGCGAATGTTGTTGATTCGTTCATTACAACCTTTCGATGGACAGACATTATACATCTGCTCACGATTACCCTAGGGTTTCGGGATATGACCACGTAGCGTTACACGAGTCTTAACCAAGATCAACAGTTCATTGGCAAAGCACAATTATAACTTTTGTGTGAGAAAATTTATGAGTTGATCATTAGCTTGACTACGTTAACAATCACATGATAACCTATAAACCCTTTACAGTCCGCGTGATACTTCAGAGGCACTAGTTTATTAGGTTGTTTCGATTCTCATGTTGAATGAAGCGAATTGATGAGAAGATGCATTATTTCAAAAGTATGTGTATGTGATTTACGTCAACAGTGAATCTCATGAGATCAACTAATTTGTTAAATGCTCATTCAAACTCCAAGAGCTTACTCTGAAGTGGGTCACACAGATTCCAGAGACAAATACGTGAATAATCATGACTCCTCCCAGAAATAAACGAAGAAAAGTTTACTTTCTTATTGGATCTCTCACACGTACATTTAAGTAGCACATGCAGCAGAATCGGGAGTCGGATCAAGACGGAATGGTATAGATAAATAGGTAAATATATGAACGAGAAAACCAGCGAAAATTACTAAATTTCTGTAGAATTTTACATCCAATCGATCCTACTAATTTATTTCCTTTATTCTCTTGTACATAACGTGTTGGACTCAAAAGAAACACTGGTGTCGGCGCAGCTTTTTTCCCTACCTACACTAGTTAGTTACTGCTCACCTCAACGCTTGTTTCGACACACCTCCGAACAAACTTTCTATTTGATATAGTGGTTGCACCAGCTGATTAAGACTAATTGTTTTTTCGTCTTTTTGCTGATTACCCGTCTTGCAATACTTGAGACGAACCCACTCACCATTCGAGGAAGTCTTCTTGAAGTATCAAACAACGGTACACACAGGTCGAAAAAACATAAATATATATTTACATATATATTACACGAGCAATTAATTTAATTCTTCACGCGAATTTCATTCTCCTATCATCAAATTCCGTCCATAGATCTGCTCGAAACATTCCATCTTTAATCCTATATAGTCACACAAAAACAAATCAGAATGGTGAAGCTTGATGATGAAATCGAAGCCAACCCAGAGTTGTATGGTCTCAGGAGGTCTGGTCGTGAACGTAAGACAATGAGTCTAGCAGAAGACCTGGATGAAGATATGGACATTCCCGCTAAACGGAAACCTCGTGTCGCTTATGAAGAGTACGAGGACGAGTCTTTGGAAGAAGAGTCAGATAATGAAGATGCTGACTTTCTGACTTCAAGTGCACGCAAGAGAGCTGCGCCTGCTAGTCGACAAGGTACCAAAAGAACCAGAGCACAAAGCAGTCGTCTGCTGACGCCTAAAACGGTCAACATTCCAGCTGAGGTTCGGTTCTCTACCAGAAACAATGCGTCTGTTAACTACGCCGTTGATGAAGAGGACGAGAATGAGTTTCTAGAGAGCGATGAAGATGGAGAAGACGAAAAAGGCGATTATTACTACTACGAACAAGCCTTGGCAGAAGAAGACGCGCCTGGAATCGATGCTGTTCTTGACCACAAACTTAACGAGGAAAATGCGGAAGTAACTAATGAGCCAAAATTGGATTATCTATTCAAAATCAAATGGAGCAACAAATCTCATTTGCATAATTCCTGGGAAACATACGCATCGCTTAAAGATGTAAAAGGTTTCCGTCGTATTGACAATTATATCAAGCTGTTCATTCTCCTAGACCAAGAAATCAGAAACGATCCGTTGATAACAAAGGAAGATATCGAGGCTATGGATATTGAGCGCGAGCGTAAAAGAGAAGAGCAGGAGGAATTTACTCACGTGGAGAGAATTGTTGATAGCGATCGTGTAGAGCTTGATGATGGTACTTCCCAATTACAGTACTATGTCAAGTGGAAAAGATTATATTACGATGAGTGTCTGTGGGAAAACGCCGAGGTTATTGCTGAAGCTGCCCCTGAGATGGTCAAGAAATATCAACAGAGATTATCATCAAAGATTCTTCCCAGTTTGTCTGCAAACTATCCTGTTAACCAGAGACCACGTTTTGAAAAATTGAGCAAGCAACCGTTATTCATTAAAAATGGAGAATTGCGTGATTTCCAGTTGACTGGATTGAACTGGATGGCATTCTTATGGTCACGTAACGAGAACGGTATTTTAGCCGACGAGATGGGTTTAGGTAAAACCGTCCAGACCGTTGCCTTCTTGTCATGGCTTATTTATGCCCGAAGACAAAATGGCCCCCATTTGGTTGTCGTTCCGTTGAGTACATTGCCGGCATGGCAAGAGACATTTGAAAAGTGGGCGCCCGATGTAAATTGTATTTACTATGTGGGTAACACGGAGGCCAGAAAGAATATCCGCACTTACGAGTTTTACTCGGGATCGACTAGCAAGCCAAAATTTAACATCTTGTTGACGACCTACGAGTATATCTTGAAAGACAAATCTGAGCTTGGCTCCTTTAAATGGCAATTCCTTGCTGTTGATGAAGCCCATAGATTGAAAAACGCTGAGTCTTCATTATATGAATCCTTGAAACTGTTTAAGGTGGCTAATCGTTTATTGATCACAGGTACACCATTGCAGAACAACATTAAGGAGTTGGCGGCATTGTGTGACTTCCTTATGCCTGGAAAGTTTAACATTTATCAGGAAATTGACTTCGAAACTCCCAACGATGATCAAGAAGACTACATTAAGGGCTTGCAACTGAGCATTAAACCATTTATTCTTAGAAGATTGAAGAAGGATGTAGAGAAGTCTCTTCCTTCCAAGACTGAACGTATTTTACGTGTGGAACTCTCCGACCTTCAGACTGAATACTACCGTAACATTATTACCAAAAACTACAGTGCTTTGAATGCGGGAGTGAAAGGCTCACAAGTTTCGCTTCTTAATGTCATGAGTGAGTTGAAGAAAGCATCTAATCATCCATATCTTTTTGATGGTGCTGAGGAGAAAGTTCTCTCTAAGGCCGGCTCTGCTTCTAGAGATAATATTTTGAGAGGATTGGTTATGTCTTCTGGTAAAATGGTTCTTCTTGAGCAACTCTTGACCCGTTTGAAGAAGGAAGGTCACCGTGTTTTGATCTTCTCTCAAATGGTGCGTATTCTCGACATCTTGGCAGACTATCTTGCCATCAAAGGATATCAGTTCCAAAGACTTGATGGTGGAATTCCATCCGCTCAAAGAAAAATTTCTATTGATCACTTTAATGCACCAGATTCTAAAGATTTTGCATTCTTGCTTTCGACGAGAGCTGGTGGGTTGGGTATCAACTTGATGACTGCTGATACGGTTGTCATTTTTGATTCCGATTGGAACCCTCAAGCGGATCTTCAAGCCATGGCTCGTGCCCACAGAATTGGTCAGAAAAAGCACGTGTCTGTTTATCGTTTTGTCTCTAAGGATACTGTTGAAGAGGAGATTTTGGAGCGTGCCAGAAAAAAGATGATTTTGGAGTACGCTATTATCTCGCTTGGTATGACTGACCCAAGCGGCAACAAGAAAAACAAAAATGAGCCTTCGTCGACTGAATTGTCACAGATCCTTAAATTTGGTGCTGCAAATATGTTTGCACCTAATGAGAACCAGAAGAAGTTGGAAGACTTGAACTTGGACGATGTCTTATCGCGTGCCGAGGATCATGTTACCACTCCTGAGCTCGGAGAATCTAATTTGGGTTCCGAGGAGTTCTTGAAGCAATTTGAAGTCACTGATTACAAAGCTGACGTCCAATGGGACGATATTATTCCCCAAGAAGAGTTGGTGAAATTGAAGGAGAAAGAGAAGAAAAAAGCTGAGGAGGATTACTTGAACGAACAGATTGCCATTTACTCTCGTCGTCGTGCCGCGATGAACCATCTTCAAGACCCTACTCCGGACACTTCTGGATTGGATGACGACGATGAGGAAGATAGCGGAAGAAGACGTGCAACTAAGAAAAAGTCTGTAGAAGTCCCCGATGAGCTTTCCGAAAAAGAAATAAGAGGTATTTACCGGTCGATCTTAAAGCTCGGAGACTTGGCTGGAAAGTGGAATCAGCTCGTGGAAGATGGAAGTATCTCCAATAAAAACCCCGTCTTGATCAAACATGCATACAATGAGATCATCAATATGTCCAAGGCATTGGTGAAAGAGGAAGAAGTCCGCAGAAACGAGGCTTTAGCTGAGTTGGAGCAAAAGGCCATGGAGCAGAGGCTTTCGGGCAACGATAAGGATGGCGGCACTGCACTTTGGATTGCAAAGAAAAAGGAAAAGAAAGCTGTCCTATTCGAGTATCAGGGTGTGAAGCATCTTAATGCAGAACTTATCTTGTCCCGTCCCCCAGATATGCGCCTACTTGCATCTCTTATACCTGAAGAAAAGCCAACATCGTTCATTTTAAGTAAAACTCCAAAACTGGTGCAAAACTGGAATTGTGACTGGACCATCAAGGACGATTCTATGCTACTTGTCGGTGTACATTTGTTCGGATATGGTTCTTGGACTCAAATCAGAGATCACCCTGTTCTTGGACTTCAAAACAAGATCTTCTTAGAGACTGCCAGCACCAAGAAATCCGAGGCCGCCAATGGCGATGGTAAGGACTCTAAGGCTAACAATAAGAAGGTTCCAGGTGCAGTGCACTTAGGAAGAAGAGTTGACTACTTATTCTCACTCTTGAAGGGCGACGATGAGGGCAATGGTGCTATTACTACCCCTGTGCCTAGAAAGAGGGTCAAGAAGGTCAAATCAGAGCCTGCTTCCGTTAGCAAAGTAAAGAAAGAAGCCAAGGCCGGCAAATCGCTGACGCCAGAAGCTGGAAAAAAGAGCAAGTTGAAAAAGAATGGAAATGCTCTCAACTCACCTGCTCCAGACTCTTCTAAAGTCAAGCGCGAGGAAACTCCCGCTGATGCAAATGATGATGACTTTTTAGAGTATGAGTCAATGGACGAGGGTGAGTGTAAACTGACCTTGAAGCCAGTTGCCAAATCCTTGATGAAATTGCACAAAGGAAATAAGGGTCTTGGCAAACATGAGTGGGCTGTTCTTTTGAGAAAAGAGCTTGTATCCATTGGTGACTTTATTGACGAAGTTGCTAAAGTCGGTGAACGGAAGCACAAGCACTTGTGGTCTTACGCAAGCCTCTACTGGCCGGCCAAGGTGCAAAGCTCTAAAATCACAGCCATGTACAATAGAATTAAATCTCAGGCAGATAAGGTCTCGGGGTAATTTAGAACACTGTCAAAAAAATAGTAATGTAATGTATGTTAAATGTAACTTAAACAAGGAAACTTATGAAGAAATTTAGAGAGATAAATGGGTACAATTCAAATCTTGCAAATAAGAGAGATTAATTATTTTTTTTCCATTCTTTATTATGGTCACAAACTGCAACTAGAGAGACAACAATGATCCAGCATGACTGCAAACCTGTTGATAACGAATGAGCAAAGAATGGCAGCATCACAATCCTAGCTGGAATTTTTTTCGTTGAATATACCGAGGCTCTTGCATGAATTGAATGTAATGAGCGTTTTGACTACAATCGAATCAGAACGTTTCCATGCACCTTGATGAAAGTATTCTTAAACCCGTAAAATAAACTACTAAAGAGGAATGATTAAAGCGCCGAAATTTAAAAAAAAAACTCCGCTGGCTTTGAAGCTACTGACACCGTTGAGCGCTGAGACCATTCAGATTTGTGAAGCGTCGACCTATGCACATAAACCAATGATGTCTAGTTCTTTAAGAAATACCCAGATTGTATTTTCATAAGCACAATCATTAAGTCATACAGGTCCGGATGCGTTTTGCTTTAGTCTCAGATATCAGACCTCATACCCGGTTGACCTGCTCTTTAAGCTAAATTATCTCGAGACTAGAAGATCACAAAGCAAAGGACACCTTCACAACTTTAAAAAACATGAGAGCATACGGAAAATAAAATTACATTATTCAGATACGCGCAAAAAAAAGAAGTCTCCCGGGGGTGAGTCGAACACCCGATCTCAAGATTACAATACATTACAGTCTCGCGCCTTAGCCAGCTTGGCCACCGAGAGGTTCTTATTGAATTATAAAGAGTCTAGCGTATAGAAGACTCTAATAATAGGATCGGTAGAAATATGAGTTGGTGTCTAGTATCTATCTTCGATAGGAGGTTCTATACTAGTTGTGTATTCACTATGGTTGCTTATGTTCGCTGTTGCTAACTAATGTTGTAGTTGTCTGATTGTTAAGGTTGAACCTGGCCCTTTAAACTAAGGCTCTCTGGTTACTTTTTATACCTTTTCTAATTACATGTTTTCTAACACGGGGTAATACTGTTAAACCCCTTTTCATTACACGTGTTATAAGTATCGTTAATTTATATAACTTTACGACCACTACTCACTACCCGTGTAATAAGTAGTTTACCACATTACCCTAAGACTTATAACATTAATTGTGAGTAGTCTTTGAAATAATTAAACCAAGTAAAACATTGTTAGAAAAATAAGTCAATGTCTAATATCTATCTTATAATGAGTTAGTTATACTAGTTGTCTATTCAATATGATCGTTTAAATTCTATGTTGGTAATCAATGTTGTAACTGCTTGATTCTAAGGTTGAAATTGGCTCTTAAAATTCTGCTTTTTTTTTTCAATATCCATATTTAGATAATGGTACGTGCGTGCAATCTCTTTATTTGATCATATATGTCTGCGTACCGGGGTAGTACCTGATAATCGTGTCTAGAGCAATATGCTGATTTATTAATTACCAAGAGAACATTACTGTGAGACTTGTAACATTCTCCTCCGTTTAATAATCTGCGTCCCGTAGCTACATCTGAGACCCGGAGCACAATGAGGGTGATCCGAAGCTTGCATGTCGGCAGTTGTTCGAAGAAAGGGCTTGTTTGACGAGCATGTTCGGCGTAGTTCCAGTTCAAATTATGAACGCGTGAGGCATTCTAGTTGGAGGAAATCGCCATGATGAAATATCCTAAATTGTACGCTTGATCCCAAATTGCTTCGACGTTTGTCGGTGGGGATGCATCAAAGTCTAAGAAGCTGTTTTTCACGGGTCTAAGTTATGTGATATCAAAGTTGTCTGTCCGCAAGGTCAGTTGTAAATTTACGGTAATGTGAAATTTATAAGCATTTGCGTGGACAACGATGGTGACTTGAAAGGTTCCATATATAAGGGTTCGAATTTCGTCGGAAAAGTACGTGGTCTTTCGTTAGAAAGAAAATGTCCCGGCGGTGCTTCTTGACTTGAGTAGCCATTCTGTCTTGGGCAAGCGCCAGGTTATCGCAGATACTCCGAAGAAGGACCGTTGGCATTGAACAGAAATGGCCGGTTGTTTTGCCGCGAAGGCATGAGCTAAAAATGGTGTTTGAGGGCGATACCACAAGTGGCGAACAAAGTAGTAGATCATGATGGCTGTTTTGTGGCCATTATTATAAACGAATTTCGCCATGGAGAAGAAGAGGTTCCACTCAGCCGGGCCATGATTTAAAGATAGGAGTGTGGCTAATGAGGTCTGGCTAGGCGCGGTTTATGCGCTCGGTTTGGCATTCATTTACTTTTCAGATGATTACCGGTGGACATAAATATTGGATTCCCCAAGATTTGAGGATCTGGGGCCACAGGCCTTTGATAAATGGTAGGTCTCAATCGGAGACCATTGACCGTGGAAATGCGTGTAATCTAAAATTTCAGTAGAGGAGGAGGATCAGTAAACTATATTGGTCCAATGTATTCACAGTTAGGATGAAGTGAACCATTTTGTAGAGCCACAATGACAAGAGTGCGACCGTAACCACAAGGTGTCATCGGGAAATTGAAAAGAAAATCGAGCGATTTGGTTCGCCAGCGTTGTCGTTGGATTGAAAGGGGGTGAAGAAGCCCGGTGGTTTAATTGGCGGACTTAGTTTTGCAACACACTACGCAGTTGGCAAGGTATCGACGGCAATATTTATCCATTTTTAACCAATGATAGTCACTTCAGAGTGCTAAGTATGTACTGTCGACTTCGCAACACCTGGAGGGTGCAGCGTCATGAGTGAGTTGGAGGACTGGTTTGGGTTCATTAGGGACCACGAATTGAAGGGTGAATGAAGTACCAAATGAAAACATCAAAGAGTTGATATCGTTTTCTTCGTGTTGGTTTTGATTTCTTGTTTCCTCTTAATTTCTTTACTTTGTTTTGTTTCAATTATACTTCGTATTTAATATTTAATTTGGCAACTATCTAAAATCTCACTTTACCAAGTTATATGTAAACCTGTCAAAACAAGCACACATCTATTCCCCACCTCAGTACACCTGCGGTACAGAGGTGACAGTCAATTTTGCAATCCCTACTCCAGAAGCATGCATTCCAGCAGTCAGTAGTCGGCCTCTTGTCGTCAATATTCGCTTCACCCAGTAATTTCGAATCAGAGATCGTCACGTAATCATCCCAGGCATCGTTGGCAACTAAATCATAGAACGTCGCAACATTATTGTACTGGTCATCAATTATTTGCAACGTAATGTTGGAGCTGCTATTGCCTAGGTCCGTACGGGTTACGTTCAATTTTAAATTGCCATCGTTAAATTGTGCCAATTGTGCGGCTACACTTGCCGTTAATAAATCAGAAAATCTCATTATTGATATCCTGTGTAGGAGATTCTTAAGAATGCTGGTGGATAAGCGTTCGCACTGATGACGGTGGTGATTCTGAAGGGGTTAAATGGTGGCCAAATTTCATATCGACGTCAGGTTGCGTGACGGAGAAAAACGTGGTCTTCTGCTTGTAATTCAAAGGTCCATACGGCACTAATAAATGATAACTGTATGGTGAGTGCATTTCTTTACCTGCAGTCGTAAGGTCCTCGTATTTTTATCTGCCGTGCTGCCACATAATGGAGACGAGACATACGCGTTTAAGTCAAGCGACATCGATACTCGTCCCTGTCGAGATCTCAGAACACAACTTCATTTCAAATTGAACTAAGGAGTTTCTTCCTAAATACATTCATTCATCAATCAAAAGCAGAGTTTTACGAATTTCATTTCAGTTTCAGCTCGAGCCTCATCTGGAACTCTACCTGCATATTAGTTCACTCTGGTTACCAATCTGGGACATTCGAAAAATCAACTAGCATTCCGAATCTGATCCTGCATACATGTCCGTTGACAGTTAATACTCCAGTTGACATTATTAAAGGTCACGTTAATGGCGTGACTAAGAGATATAGGTATAAATATAAATATTGGTTCTGTTTTTTTTTCCTTTTCAAAAAAAGAGAACAACGATAGACATCAGAACAAAGTTAAATTGATAACTAGCTATGAATAATCAAGCCCTTCAGGATGCACGGCATATAACAATACATACTGCACACACTGACTATGTGTGTGGAGAATTGATACTCTAAGTCCTGCATTCAATCAGATTTCTCAGTTAACATTCCAGTCAATATTCTAGTTGACGCGACGAGTTGCGTTTGTTTTACGCAAATAAGGAGTAATTAAATTAATATAAATACTGGCTCTCTTTCCCTTGATTAGGAAAAGAGAACAGCAATTGATACTGGAACAAAGTTCAATATATAACTAGTTATGATTAATCAAGAACCTAAGACTGCAAGTAAGGCATATAAAGATCACATGCAGCATATATTGAGAGATCCTCAACAATAAGCGACAGTCATCGTCCTGTGTATAAAGGGACCAAGTAAAGGATCTATGATTCATGCTTAGTATTTATCTTTGATAAGAGTTTCTATACTAGTTATGTATTCCCTATGATCGTTTATATTCTCTGTTGATATCGAATGTTGTATTTGTCTAATTGCTAATGTTGAACCTGGCCCTTCAGACTCAGGCTTTCTAGTTCCTTTTTATATCTTTTCTGGTTTCATGTTTTCCTATTAATGATAATGACTTGTTAAACTGCACGACCCATTTGCATTACACATGTTGTAAGTGTCTTTAATCTGTAAGATTATAAGGCCACTTTCCATTTCACGTTTAGTTTTAATTTGTAAGCTTATGAGGCCACTTTTCATTACCTGTGTTTTAAGTAGAGTTATCACATTATCGTAAGACTTTACAACATCTTTGGATTGTGGATAGTCTTATGAATATATTGACCAAGTATCGGATCGTTGGAGATATGAGACGATGTCTAGTGTCTCTCCTATGATAAATGTTATATACTAGATGTCTACTTAATATAAGCAAACAAATTCTATGTTGGTAATTTATGTTGTAACTGCTTGATTTCCAAGATTGAACCTGGCCCTATAGACCCAGGCTCTTTATTTCCTCTTTTCACCTTCTCTGATCTTTTTTTATCTAATTTTCCTATCAAAATTTTGATATGTCCTTGGCTCCGAATCAAATTCCCTATCTAGATTTTAATCTGAACAACCGTGCGTACCTTCTTTTCATTTCCTAATCTAGTTATTGATCTGTACACAGAAAGCATTTGTAAGACTTGCAATACGATTTGATAGCTTATTGTTATGATTTTTGAAAATTAAATTAGCATTGACGCAAATATGATGATTTCCGATTGCAAAACCAGCTTACCCAAAAGCGGTTATTAGTTGGTTATACTTGCCCAAACCCCTCCCAGTCCGTCGGGCCGTAACGCATACCGTTCAGGACTGTTGGATCCAGAACTCGAACAGATGGGATACATACTATTAATTTTTGTTAGAGTTTTGTTGTAGATATACAATGTGTAAACTTTGTCGTCCTATTTATAGTATTTTAAAACTTAGAACGTGGGTGTCTAAACTATCAAAGCGACTGAGGTCCGCTTGCGCCATGCATTATGTATGCGTTTCGAGGACTATATGCAGGTACAGTTAAATGTCACAGCACCAGGACTCGGTGTCAAAACGAAAGAAGTACCAAACAATGTTTACGGTTGTTCGAATTATTATCATTCTCTTGTAAAACCAAAACTTCTGTGTATTTCTTTTCTTATATCCCTCTAAATTTTTTGTTGACTTGAATTACAACCGAGTGCGTCGTTTGTTGTTTAACTCCTCTTATCGATATAAATAGCCGCCGCACGGCTTATTAATACTCTATAGGAAGGATTAGGGGTGAACATCAGCTCAGTATAAATTGAAGACCATTTCTAATAAAGGTACTTCCTTTCGTACCTACATAGCAGAGTTCAATTCAATTCTCCAAAGTTCTGAACTTTGAGTATAGATAATAGAGGACTCCTAACAATTGATTTCGCCGCGAATCAAAAAATGACATTCACAGAAAACGTGGAGGACCAATGCCTCTACACTTCCATTGAGATCGTAGAAGTCCCGAACTTAGCGGAATCCATGTGGAATAAAGACTACCCGCTCAAGTTAGAGGGCCACTCAATCGACCCAGTGGCCGTAGCTATTTGGATGGAGGACATTATTGATCACTTCAACGTGTCTCTTGAAGAAACCTTTAATGAGAAATTACGATATGTACGCTTTCAAGTACCTTGGTACGTCATTGAACGCTCAATTGGAAGTTATGAAGCTCCTCCACACCCCGAGGAGGATGAAATCGAGAAGGTTTTACAAAAGATATGTACTCATCTCTTAGGACCGATCGATATCACCACGTGTTTCGTCATTCTTAGTTCTTTTAAGCAGATAAAATCATATACAAAATATGAAGGTACGTTTCTTAAATTGGTCCGCTGGACAAGCCGCTTCGCCACGCTCGGAGACTCATTCTTGGCCCAGGTTTTTATCGATGGCTTGAAAAGGTCTACACTCCACCGTGACTTGAACATTATAGTTGAAACTTTCGAAGAAGGAACCCGGACAGAGCGCATCGTAGCACTCGCCAGGGCACTCGTGGAAAAGGGTTACAATTCTAACCCACTCCGCAAGAACCACGGAAACAGACTGGACGTCCATTCGCTGTTAAGCAACGAGTGCTTTCAAAAGAAACACCTCTCGTCAAATATGGTAAAACAGAAACTCGTTGCGAATAACTGCCAGTCTCAAGTCCGTCGTGGATTGGATGTTGGCGTACTTCACCTTGAACGGACCTAGAAAGACCTGGTCGAAGAGGCCTACAATAAAAGTAATAAAGCACTTGAATTAGGAGACATTACTTTGACTCAGGTTTCTTAGGGCTAAAAACTCCTTCTCGTCAATGATCTCCAATGAAATTCTAACAAGAACCTAACAAAATGAGAGACTGAAACATATAAAAGAAAAATTATACAAAAAAAAATGTTTGCCTTCAAGGGGCTCAAATCGGGCCCCGGTTTACTTTATAACGTATCGTATGAGGCGGTTAGTATTCTCTTTGATTAAGGCGCTGATCATGACCTCTTGAGATCCCGATTCGCGAATGAACGCCAGAATCTTGAACTTCACATGCCCGTCGTTATAACGTTTCATCGTCTACTTCAGCCCGATCTCGATAATCGACCTGAAACTACTCTTGTTTTCTGTCACGACGTTGAAATTGCTTGAAATTCTATTCTATTATACATCAATATGATCATAAATAATTCTTTTCATATAAGAATCCTTCAAAATAGACACCAGAACTTGTGACTCAATTCTTACGATCCAAATTCTCAGTCCTGATGTGTATAGGACTCCTAACACTGTGAAATGCTCAACTTGTTGATAATTGGATGAACTACAATACCATAAATCCTGGAGCTTTTGAATTGGTGACTGCCATAATTCGATAAATACAAATGCCAATTGGCTTGCCGCAAGTTCAGATTGACAAGTCTTCACAAAACTCTTCTTCAACAACAGTCAGTTCATTCAAGTCGCACAGTCAGAGCTTAGTTTAAAGACTTCGTAGTTGTGAAATACTTCAAGACAATGCAAAATACATAAACGAGTCATAATATTGGAATCGCATAATCTTATCAAATATTCATTGAGCCATTTGAAGCACAAAAGAAACTTGTGGTAGTAAACTGCTTCTCACGGACGTAAGGATCACTATGTGAGTAAGCTCAATATACAAATTATATCCCGAAGAAATTCTACTTTCAATGATCTTCGGATATCATTTTAAGTCGTTTTGCCATGTAAACCATCACCTATTATGGTTGTACCCGTATTGAGAGTGGTGATTTCATTTTTTATATAGTAACATTATCTTAAAAAAGCAAAAAAACAAACAATACTAGAGCCGGAGTGGTCCTGAAACATTCTGTCGTACTCCGAGCGGTGTTAATGGCAGAAATTGAACACCCACCCTTAAATCCTTTTAGATTTAGCCTGTTTTGTGAGCACGTACGAACTTACGAATTTAGCATCCTCATTACTAGCGCAGCACGAAATGAATTGATACGAGTGATAAAGCGCGGACAATACAGACCCTGTTGCGACAACAGGCAAAATCCAAAACCAATGCAAAGCCTGGCTGTGGTTTATTTTCCACCAGGTGTGAAATCCCCAGGCTGAAATTACATAGAATCTGCTAAATGCAAAGAGTTGAAGAGCAGCTTGATAATGTGAGACTTTTTTCAACTGTAGTTCAGCAAGACCACGGATACTCTTGCAAAATTGCGGAAAGGTATCTTTTAACCTTTGGAATTCTTTTTCATGTTCTGTCAAAAAAGGCACCACAGATGGCATCATGGCTTTAAACCTCCCATTATCTTTGTCAGAAATCTTGTCAATCGTTTTCAAAAGGATCCCGAGGTCGCAGACAATCGAATCAATGTCTCCTGCAACCGATTGATCTGGTGAAATATGCTTTAGTGCATTCAAGTTTGTTTTTTTTCTCAAAGAGATACTAAGAACTTCTTTTTCTGACTCCTCATAGAATTTTACTTGGAAATTTGCAAGACGTGCGCAATCACTTATTAATCTGTTGATCTCCTTCATCACTTCTTCTTTGTGAATACGCCCAGTATCATCTATGAATCTTTTAAATTTCTTTTCTAAACCTTGCTCAATCTCTGTGCTCAAATTTGGGTTCTTCTCAATTATTTCATGGGTAGAATTGGGTCCTTTTTCTGGGCTACAACTTGTGTCCCTGAGTTTTTTCTTATTGGCGATCGATTGGGAGAGACTGTAATGGAAACGCTGAACAACAGCTTTGCGCTTCTTCATGAATGAAGAGTTGTAGCGTTCGAGTGCAATCCAAGCAATTCCTGGAACAGCGACTAAGAGTAAGACTAAGTTTGTGAAATCATTATAACCTTCAAAATATGGTTTTACAACCAAATATTTGAAAACAAGTAGAAAGCCGGCACTTGCAATGCTACGAAATGCGGAGCCACAAAGATCTAATTCGATTTCAACTAAAACATTATTCTTCCTCTCCTCCTCAAAAGAAGAAAGGAGATAATTACAATCATCAATAAATGTCTTGATACGGCCATCAAAGGTTGCAATGCTTTGATGTATGTCCGATACCATTTTGCTTGTAGGAAACATTATCAGTAATTCATCGAGAGCTGACTTGACTTTGTCTGAATTCATGTGATCTTGAGATTCTTTAAGCAGTTTTTTCAACGTGTCTAAGTTTTCTGTGATCCATGAATGCTCAAAGTCGAGATATCCACACTCCCCACTGATGAGTGGTTTTGTTCTTTCAAACCAATTTTTACCTCCGACGGTAAAAAAATACTGTAATGTATTCATAGCATCGATAATTTCCTTCAATTTTACATCAGTATAATGACTGAGAATTTTCTCTCTAGCGGTCTCATATGTAATCTTTGCAGCCACACCCAATTTTAAAGACTCTCCCATTAACCTGTCCATATTTTTGGATACTTCCAAATCAGCTTTAAGATTAACTTTATAAGGAATGATGCACGATAAAGGGGTCAATTCAATTCTATTAAAGTTGATGTCGATCATACGTGTTGACAACGAATTCTGGGTATTGATATTAACCATGGTAACAGTTCTATCTTAGTTTTAAAAATTGGTTTTTTCTTGATTGGTAGGTGATCTTGAAGAAAAAAAGGGAAGCGGGCAATGACTGATGTTTCAGGTTTCAGATCCTTGAGGCTCAGTACAGGAGAAATTTATAAAACTAAGGATGTAACAATGTACAATTTGTCTCTTCACAAAACTCTCTGGACTTCTGAAAAGTGTGTAATTTGGACCTCTTTATATATTGCAAGATTTGGGGCGAGGTACCATTCTTGATTTCTCGTAATGTCCCTTTTGGGAATCTGGGTACCACTTTCTTTGAATCAATACTGCATAATGTTGAATCTTTCAAGTTGTACACAGGAAGTGTTAACAGCGGGAGTGTACAGAGATTTGTGATGGAATTAATGACAAATGGCGTCTCTAGCAAAAGAAGCAATGTCAATCAGAATTCAACTGGCTTATTTATATATGCTTCCACATTCCTACTTGTGTCCATTGTACTTTTTCTTTAGGCTCACTACGCACTTCCCCACGGGCCTTAGTTAAGTAACATTCGTTTACGAGACCTGCAGATACCTTTGAGTGAGAGAATCTTGTATACAGAACTACGAACCTTTGATCTAATGAAATGCTTTGACCTCAGAAAGTACCGGAACACCTGGAGATGGAATCAACTAAAGGAGCTGCATTTTGGCCCGCTTAATAAAATCACCCAGAATTTTAATGTTACCGAATCTCTAGAGTGAAAGATGCGACAAAGTCTTGATTTTTGTCACGAGCTGCATGATAAGCGCCAAAAACCAGAATGTACATAGTTGTGAAGGTTGAAAACAGACGAGGGCGCACCTAGGAGTTAATGGTAGATAATCAAATGAGATAAAAATATGATAAAGCTATAAAGAGCCTGTTTTGCGCGGTAAATTTGAAAAGAGAGGAAGCATTAAGTATCGTTAAATTCATGTATAAGAAAGAAGGACGCTTATCGCCACCACCATTGAACACCTTCTCAATCGAAATCAAACGCAGCCGGAACTTTAATTGAGCATGCACGTTACTTGAGTGCCATGCTAAGACTCGAGCTTAATTTACCCTGCTAACATTTCGTTGACTTCGTTAGCCGGCGCGAGCACGTACGCTGTCACATTTCGCATTATCAGTTTATGGCTGACAATGTTATTAGATGGAAATAGACACAGATGTGACTTTCTAAGATTGGATATCACTATTTCAGTAAGCGCCTTCTTAAGTGTGTGACAATGTATAGTAAGTTTCCAGCTATAGCTGCGGAGCTATTTGAAAACAACAAGCTTTGAGAAGCTTAAGACAGTAGCAAAATTCAGAATGTCTATTAAAATTCGATTCTTGTTCCTGTATTCAAATTCTTACTATTTATTGACTGTGAATTTCAGGTCCTTTCAGAAATTGCCTCGAATAGTCTTGGAACACTCAAAGGAGCTCACAAAAGAGAGCGCAAAGGTCAACGTACAACTTAGGAAAGTTATTTTTGCAACACGCTTATCTGTTTTCTTAAAATCTTGCTTGTATCTACACAAACTTTCTCTGATTCTAGAATCGGTTGTACTTATGTGAAGCAGCGGTGTGGAAGACTCAACTCGTAGAGATTCTTCTCAAAGATGTTACACATACTTATTGCCTCCAGCCAATAGGCCACTCCATTCGCTACGTAGTTTCATTGCGTGAGTCACATCTACACCTCAATGGAGAAAGGGAATTCCGCACACATTAAAAACCTCAAATCATTGATCAAGTGCTAATAAAATTTATGTTAACTTCAAATTGAATGTTATGAAGATTTGATGCGTAGAAAAGACAAGCGTAGTGTTATTCCGCTCGTTCACCCAATAACAAGGTCAAAACGGTCTAAGGATCTACGTAAACTGGCACATAGTAGAATTTACTCTCATTTTTTCTTAAGAAGTTTTCTTTTTTTTTTCACCTTTCACATGATAGTGAGTAAGGGCTGATAAATTCTCATATTATCTGACTGATTTTCCATTACACAAATAAATTGAGTTCTTGCCCGAAACTCGAAACCATTACACAAACAGCGAATCTTCAACCCTTTAACAAAAAAAAATAAATAAAGGCGAAACAAGAAAGAATCAGAGTAATTTTTATTAAAAACAAAAAGAATATAAATCGCACAAAAAATAACTACTGTAAATCAATTAGATCCAAAACAGTAGTCACAATAAGGTGCACTGGCGCGAAGAGCATCACCCTGCAGTACGCATCTTGCATCCTCTCCAGCGACATACAAAAAAAAAAAATTTGCCCAGTTTTTCGTCTCTTCAGAGAAATCTCCGACCAGTAAGAACCCCCACCGTTTCGTTGACCCGCCAGGCCATCTGCTCCTAGTCCCCTCCGGAACTTCTTACTCTTATTCAAAAAAAAAAAAAAAGAAAAAAGAAAAAAACTTATCATGTCTGCCGAACAACTTACCCAATCAATGGACAAGTTGAACTTGGAAGCTGAAGCTGCTCCAGCTGCTGCCCCAGTCGAGACCGAGTCTAACACCGCTGCTGCCCCATCTGAGGGTGATGCTGATGCCGTTGCTGAGACTTCTGCTTCTTTGTACGTCGGTGAGTTGAACCCATCTGTGAACGAGGCTATCTTGTTCGAGGTCTTTTCTCCTCTCGGTCAAGTCTCTTCTATCCGTGTTTGCCGTGACGCCATCAGCAAGAAGTCTTTGGGTTACGCTTACGTTAACTACCACAAACACGAGGATGGTGAGAAGGCTTTGCAACAATTGAACTACTCTGCTATTGACGGTAGACCATGCAGAATCATGTGGTCCCAACGTGACCCATCTTTGCGTAGAAATGGTGATGGTAACATTTTCATCAAGAACTTGCACCCAGACATTGACAACAAGGCTTTGTTCGACACTTTCTCTGCCTTTGGCCGTATCTTGTCTTGTAAAGTCGCTACTGACCCAATGGGCCGTTCCAAGTGTTTCGGTTTCGTCCACTACGAGACCGCCGAGGCTGCCAACGCTGCTATTGAGAACGTCAACGGTATGTCCTTGAACGACTTGGAGGTTTACGTCGGTAAGCACGTTTCCAGAAAGGAGAGAGAGTCCATCTGGGAAGGTATGAAGGCTAACTTCACCAACGTCTTCGTCAAGAACTTCGGTTCTGACTTCACTGAGGATGAGTTGAGAAAATTGTTCGAGCCTTACGGAAAGATCACTTCTCTTTTCTTCGAGAAGGACGAGAACAACAAGTCTAAGGGCTTCGGTTTCGTCAACTTCGAGGACCACAAGGCTGCTGTTAAGGCTGTTGAGGAGTTGAACGAGAAGGAGATCAACGGTGAGCCAATCTTTGTTGGCAGAGCTCAAAAGAAGAGAGAGAGAGCTATTGAGTTGAGAAAGCAATTTGAGAACTCTAACACTGAGATGTACCAAGGCGTTAACTTGTTCATCAAGAACTTGGACGAGTCTATCACTTCCGAGGAATTGGAGGAAGAGTTCAAGCCATTTGGCTCTATCACCTCTGCCAAGGTTATGGTTGACGAGACCCAAAAGTCTAAGGGTTTCGGTTTCGTTTGCTTCTCTACCCCAGAGGAGGCCACTAAGGCTATCACCGAGATGAACTCGAGAATGGTCAGAGGTAAGCCATTGTACGTTGCCTTGGCTCAACGTAAGGATGTCAGACGTTCTCAATTGGAGCAACAAATCCACGCTCGTAACCAAATGAGAAAGCAAAACGCTGCTGCTTCCGGTATGCCAGGTCAATTCATGCCACCAATGTTCTACGGTCAACAACCAAACATGTTCCCAGGTAACGGCAGAAACAACGGTCCATTCCCAGGTCCAAACCCTCAAATGATGATGCCAAGAGGTCAAATGCCTCCACCTCAAGGCCAATGGCCAAGAGCTGGTCCAAACGGTCAACCAGTCCCAGTTTACGGTATGCCACCAGTTTACGGTGACTTCAACGGTCCAAACGGTCGTCAACAAAGAGGATACTTCCCAGGTGGCCGTAACCAAAAGGGCGGTCGTCAAACCAGAGACTTGGCCGGCCTCATTGCTTCTGCTCCTGCTGACCAGCAAAAGAGAATCTTGGGTGAGGAATTGTACCCAAAGATTGTCTCCACTGGTAAGGCTCAAGAGCCAGAGGCTGCTGGTAAGATCACCGGTATGATGTTGGACTTGGACAACCAAGAGATCTTGGCTTTGTTGGAGGACGATGAGTTGTTCACCAACCACTTTGAGGACGCTTTGACTGCCTACGAGGAGTACAAGAAGTCTTCTGAGGAGCAACAGGCTTAGGTGGGAAGGCCTTTTGCTGCCGAGGAGTGATTCTAGTTCTGATGTGCTTTTTTAGCTTGTATTTGTTCTTTTCTTTATTTCCATGGGTTGTTGGATAATTTATATACCAAACGAAAATAAAAAAGAGATAAAAAAGTTTTTTGTATCGTAGAGTGTGGTGCAACGTTAGAGGAGGAAAGATGAAACCTAATTAATTAAGTAAAAAGATTTCGACCTTATCTATGTTTAATCTGACATTAAAATAATGTTGATTTACCGTTCGAATATCACTTCGTTCGTTATATCATTTAGGACCTGAGATCTAATAAAAATCGTTTAATTTTCAACATTCCCAGAAAAAAAAAAAAAAACAACTGCAATTCAAGCTAAAAAGATTGCTTGTCTTGTTATATTGGGAAGAAGTTAAAATATACATGCGTATAATTTTCACTTACCCCATATTTCACTAATTACTTCTGTGGGACTAAACGGAAAACCAAAATCGCCCATAGCCCACCAAAAGGAACCATAGCGAGAAGAGACTAGTAGAAAATACGAAGATGGCTAAAACTGGATCACTGACAAAAACAAATGGTGATCTAAAACCTTCAAATTCTGAAGGAAAACAAACCTCTGGAGGTGGCTCGAAAGAAGCATCGAACGAGACTAATCTGGAATCAAAATCAACGGATGCAAATGTCGCGTCTGATGAAGACTATGATGAAGAAGAGGACGATGATTACGACCCTTCAAAAGCAGACGAAAAAGCTCCTGAAGAGTCCTCTGACGATGAAGATGTTCCAGATTACTCAGGCGTGAGTGGGGAGAGTCAAGTAAAAACAAGGGGTCAAATTTATTCAAGTCAAACGACCAGTGCTACTCTGAGACTCTCTGGATTAGTGCCGAATGAATCACGTGTGGATGTTGATGCTTTGTTTAGTTCACTTAACACTACAGACTCTTCAGAATGGAGACTGTTACTACGAATTGACGAAAGCAATGAACAGAACTCTGGTCGCAATCAACAACCTGAAAAGAGTTTAGAAACAAACGATGAAGAAATGCAAATCCGTATTGTTACTACTTACACTTTCGCTGGAAGGCTAGTTCGAGAATCCAAACTAGTAGCTGCAGATTCAGCGGAAGCACGCGCATATCTCAATTCTACGAGTGGCCTTATGGCATCTGATGAAGATAAAGAAAATCATAAAAGTTATGTTACTGTTATTCGGAAAGTTCAAGGCACAGAAGAAGAAAGACCGCTTCGAATTAAGCTCAAAAGATCTTCACTTATAGATAAATTTTTGGCCAGAGATAAAAAGAATAAGTTGACGACGTTGGAAAAATCCCGTTTGGACTGGGCTTCTTTCGTTGACAAAAAGAAGATCAAGGATGACTTGGCCCAACACAATAAGGGCGGCTATTTGGAAAAACAAGCGTTCTTGAATCGGGTGGAAGATAAGCGTGATGAGCAGTATCAACAAGCAAAGGATCTCGAAAGGCAGAGGCAATGGCAACAACAACAAAAGCTGGGCTAGTTAGGGAATTCTCTGCACATTTTGTATTTACGGCCAATTTTATTGGGATTTCAAAGCGCCGGCTATTTTTTAGACTGGCTAAGGGTCTCTCCATATGTATATTAGTAATTTACTCCATAGTGAAAGATTCAAAATGTAGTGGTATCTTATTCGAATTTCAATCAGTTTGTTATCTTTCACTAGAACCTCTGTTCCTCTGACTGTTGTAACCTACTTCTCTTCGACTTGAAGAATGCTACAACAATTCACGCCCTACAAATTGCATTTGAAGTGAACGGAAACTGCAAACAAATTAGAAAAACATGTATTGTAAGAAATAAAATTCAGTATATGCTAATTATTTTGTGGCATGCTCTTATCTTCCAAAGCACGTGACTCGCAGAGTTTTATGAGTTCTGATCAATTAATCTGAAAAAACGACCATTATATCTGTCATTGGTAGACTATTCAATGTCAAACATATTAAAGCGAAAGAATGAAGATGAAGATTCAACAACAAAAGATCAATTGAGCAAAAGACTAGCGCTTGATAGCGAACAACTTGAAATCTCGGATAAACAACAAGATACTGAACACACAGCTCCTCAAGTATATGATCCCGAAGCAGCTAGCAAAGATAATAGAGAAGATGAAACGAAAAACATACTGCCGGAGAATTCAGATGAAAACAATGACCAAACAGTCCCTGCTACCCACCCTGCCAAGCCCGTATACACTGCAAGAGACAAAGAAGATCCAAACCTCAGTCAAGCACGAATGGTATGCCCCGTTCTGGAAGCAGCAGCAATTGTAGGAAAAAAAGGCGAGAAAATAGCTCATCTTCGAGAAAAGGCTAATGTTCGAATTTATATTTCGGAGAACTTGAAGAATGTGCCTGAAAGAGTCGTAACAATCAAAGGGTCAGCAGAGAATGTAGCAAGAGCAATTGGACTCATTACAAGAACAATACTTGAAGAACCAGAAGACGAACCTGCTTCTGCTTCAAGCAAACAATACGTTTTAAAGTTATTGGTCCCACATCCTATGGTGGGATATCTTATAGGCAAGGGAGGCCTGAAGTTCCGAGAAATAGAGGAAAAGTCTGCCGCAAAACTAAAAGCATCCGAGCAACCAATGCCCTTCTCAACAGATCGAATTCTTTTTGTTTCGGGCGTTGGCGACTCTATCCACATTGCCATATACTTCATTTGCCAAACAATGCTAGAACACGTAGAAGATGTGAAAAAGCATAAAGTCATTTTTTATAATCCTGCTAATGCTCGACATCAGCAAATGGGACCTGGCCCTATGATGAACTTACCCATGAATCCAAGTCAACATCCATACTTACCTCACAACCCGATGACAATTCATGGGATGGGTCCCGGATCCCCAGCTGGAATGAAGGACATGCACAATGGTCCAGGGTACCCACAGAAACCATACAATTTTCAATTAATGTTCCAACCAGCGGTACGCCCCCGCTATAATGCGGCTGCGCCGCCTAATGTTGCACCTGTATCTCTCTCGCCTCAGAATCTGTTCACAGATGAACACGGAAATACCATTGTTGGAGATGTTATAACGAACGTACCGGTACAAATCAGCACTAGCCCCGAAAAATTTACTCAAGACGTGTATGTTGCGAACGGTAATATAGGTTCAGTGATTGGAAAGGGTGGAAACAACATTAAGCGAATCCGTGAAATCAGTACGTGCGCATACGTCAAGATCGAGCCGGACTTGAATCAATCTATCCTTCTTGGTGGTGGTAGAGGGTTGACGAGCGTGCGCAAATTGACATTGACTGGCTCTTTCAATGCTATCCAGTCGGCAATATATCTCATAAATCAGCGTATAAGCTCCGATAAAGAAAGAAACGGAATTTGATGGGAAAGGATTATCATTTAATATAGAACAATCAATGATGCCATGTCGACAATACAATGTAGTTTTGTTTTAATTAATATGTTAAAATAAATTAATATTTCATCATCAAACATACAATTCTTAATAAACGATCTCTCCTTCTAAGAACGGAAAGCGATGTTGATAGTACTTATATTCAAAAGAAACGTATCATTATCTCTATAAATGTCCTACTCCTAAACAAGTCATAAGCATGGTGACTCCAGATAAGAGTCCTTCGCCCAAAACCAATCCTGAGCTTATGATCACCATTTTTATTTTTTGATCTGCCTTCGCGTTTCCGTAACGAATCCATAAATAAGCTAAAAGACCACCCAGAAATCTTGCGAGTGTGAAGTTGGGTGTGTTATAAATACCAATACCTACTGCAACACCGCTGGGCAAGTAAGGCAAGTATTTATGATATTTTGATTTTTTTGAGACGGTGTTTTTCACAAGCGAAATCACACCAAATATGAGGCCAAAGAGTACACAGAACTCAAAAGCATGTGGAGGAAGTCCTTCGCCTGTGACGAGTCTAGAACAATCAATCCATACAACAGCAGTTGGAATTCGGAAAGTCTTGCTTGGAATCTCGTAGACAGAATTGTAAACTTTGTAAATTATGCTGCTGAGGAATACCGAGTAAACAGTTCCCACTAGTTGTGCAACAAACTGAGCCTTTGGTGAAGCACCGATTAGGTAACCTGTCTTAAGATCTTGCATTAAGTCTCCAGCTTGTTGAGCACCTGCCTCTGCTATGCCTCCTGCGACAAGATTAATAAGAATCCGCGCAGGATGATTATGAGGAATTATAGCGGCAAATATAAGTTGAGATAACTTTCCTATGCCACTAACAGGGTTGAGATCTGTCTCTCCAAGGGCTCGTACACCAAGAACAGAGAAGAACATGGCTAGCACAATGGCTGCGACGGTTGCGTAATATGGAATCAAGTCGCCAAATACACTTCTAATGGCCCATACACATACCACTGAAGAAACTACAAGTCCGCTTACAATAATGTAGTTGTCAACCAAAAACTCTGCGGAAACGTCAACAACAGAGTTAATGCTGGAAGAGGCACTTTGAAGTCTTCCTCTGTAATTCAAGGGTTCTATTTCATCGCCGGCGATTGCAGCATCCGGAGACAGGTAATTTGGATGGTCACTTTTGGTCAATGACTCGTATTTCTCAGCTCTCCATGACTTTCGAAGACTATTCAAAGATTTCACAGTAACAACAACAAAGGATACTACTGAGTCGGAGATCATCACACTCAAGCTTAGCCATAAGATCCAGCCCTGGCCGCCAGTCACCCAGTCGTCAATTGGACCAGGGGCCCAACCCAAATGCTTCGCCAAAGGTGCAAGGACAGCCCAACCCAAAATAGCACCGAATAACATATAAGACACAGATGGTAAACCCATAATTATTCCTTGTCCGACATATGCTGGAGAAGGTTGGAAGTTCCATTGGTATACCAGTGACATCCTCGAGCCAAAAATCGGTAATTCACGAAGAATGGGAATGAAGTAAGCTGTCAAGGTATAAATGGCTGATATGGAAAAACTGAACACCAAAGCTCGAATATTCGACTCATATTCTTCATTTTTGGCGTCATTGCAATAACCGCGAGAGTCTTTGGGACAAAGGACGCCGCAGTAATGATAGCTGTTTGACGAGGCATCTGAGCCAATAAGAGACAGATGAGTCGATCTACACTCGTCACCTTCGGAATGAGATCTTACATGAGTTGAAGCTTCCAGTTCGGATTTAGCAAGTTCTGTGCCGTGCAACACGGAGATTAAAGTTGCAGTGGCAGATCCAGATGGAAAGGGTAAGTTTTCCTTAATGATTACTTGCTTTCGAAGGGTAACTGCAAAAAACACCCCAAAAAAAGCTAAGCCGAATGACCATACCATAAGCTGCAGTAATGATAATGAGATACGACTACCTGTACCACTTTCATCCCCAGTCATAAACTTCTCTATTGCTGGAATTATACCAACCAACCCATAAGCAAGAGGTCCTGTTCCTACGGCGACGGAAACACTCTGTATATAGACGTTCTCAACATCAGTGAAAGTTCGACTTATCGGCAAAACTTTGAAAATTGTGTATCCCAAGAGGGCTGAAGGTAGTGACATCATAGAGACCCAACCAGTCTGAAGGCCAAATTGGAAATTCAGCACCAAAACAACTGTTCCTATTAGCAAACCAGCTACAGTAGCCCGGAGTGTTACTTGAGGTAGACGTAATTTTTCATTCCAACGGAGCCACCTGATGTCTGTGCTGCTTTGATCAGAGTCCATGGTTCAGCTGCACAGATTTAGTTTAAGAGCCACAATTCAAGATATATAAGATAACTGCCAATAAGCGTGAAGGCGAATGATGAGTGGAGTTGGAATATTCCACTTAAAGAGAGGTGTTCAATGAGAGGATAAAGCGAATTAAAAAGAGAAAAAAGCTTTTGAGTGTGAAATAACAGTCATCATTGCTTGTGCTTGGGATGAGTAAGCTGCTGTGGGTGTGCACGAAGCCTGCCGTTCAGGACTGCCGCATATGGACAAAAAACCCGGCAACTAGGGACGTTTGACACAAAATACTTCTTTTGGTCCACAGATTTCATTAAATTGATCAAACGGTGAATTTTTCATTGGCTAGTTTCCATGCTGAGATTTTTTTACCAATTTTTTCGTGATAATTAATACATCGTTTTTCTTAAAATATACTCCTGATCAAAAAGCGGAAATTAAAGATAAATGAGAAAAAAGACCAAGGCACCATTGGAATTGAATATCAAAAATCACAATCGAACCAAAACTGACATTTGTCGAGAAAGTGAGCTATAGAAGAAGGAGAAACAAAATGGGCTTAGTTTCCATCATTTATCTGTTTATTATAAATGTACAATCACGTTTCTCTCTTATACATTGTGATCTGGTTTAGATATTTTGGCGCTGCCTTCGTAAAATCCAAACTATAAATTTATAATGGTACCCAGTCCAGAAATGCAGTAGAAGTACCTAGTCTTCACCGCTAAGAATATACCTTAAAATATCACTCAAAGTTATAACGTTAACCAATTTTCCTTGTTCATCAACCACAAAAAGTCTGTGTAGTCTAGACTTTCTGATTGTATCCATGATTGTACTCAAACGATCATTTAAAGTACAAGTATGAACGCCTTCAAAGTCCTCGGCCCTTCTCAAAAGGGCATCGCCGACAGAAAGGTCCAAATCAGTATACATTCCTCCCTTAACAAGAGCCAACACATCAACGGCCTCATAAACGTTTATCAACTTCTCTTCCTCATTTACAATTGGAATAGAAGAAACAGAGTTATGAGTTAAAAGATGAATCACTTCAATGACGGGAGTGTCCATAGTACACTTAGATATGTGCTTTGCTTCACATAGTTGAGCAATATTCTTTAAAGGTTTCAACAACATCTTTGTCTCTCTACAGTTCAAAGCCACAAACTTCAAGATACGGTACTGCGTCAACACAGAAACGACAATTTCACGGTGAGTCTTTTCATCTTCATCAATTAAAGGAATTCTACGTGCTTTAGACTCCAACATCTTTATACAACCTTCATACAACAGCTTGAACGGGTGAATGTGGCCAGTTTCAATAGGAGCTACACCAATGGCCTTTTCAATATCACGTAAGCCATCTAGCGTTAACAGATCGACAAGATCAAATTTTTCTGGGAATTGAAAGTAGTATTGAATAACATTGATGAAATCACTAGAAGTCAACAATCCGGCAAAACGTGATGTTTTGTTGTTCCATAAGGGCGCACTAACAATGTTGTTTTGTAGTAAAATAGTCAATGACTTCTTCACGAGGAGTGATGTATCTAACACAACTAATCGGTAACTGACAGGTAATACATCGTAAGAAGTTTTACTTTGGAGAAAGAGCCTAATGGCTTTCAAGCCAATCTTCTGATCATGCTCAATCTGCTCCGGAGACAAGCTTTCTATGTAGTCATTTGGGGTAGCTGTGACAGAAGAGGCAGCCACAATATCAGTCATTGAAGAGGAGGGTTTCTGTTATACTAGTAGGTGGAGTTGCAGAGTTGACAGATTGGTTGGAGGAGGCCTTTGAGTTGATATCGGGCTGGTGTCCGTGGAAGATCAAGATGTACGGGTGTATCATACATGAGGAAATGTTATAAGCACTATAATTTAAGAAGCTTAAATTTTTAATATTTATTACTGTATACACTTTGTAATCCATTTTTTTCTTCATGGATTACTTTGAGTTATGGCTTTTAAAAATATAACTGCAACTTCTATTGCTCTCTGGTTGCTACAAGACATTCAAATGCAATTGTTCTATATTATTATTACGTGGGAATATAATTGAAAGTACACACATGAACTGAAATAGTCTATCAACTCCTCTATAACCAACTAAAGGTTATTGGCGCTTAAGCCCATCTTCCCAACAAGGCCATAATACCAGTTCCAAAACACATGATGGTGAAAGCTCCCATCATACGCTTGAATCCTCCCTCATTCTTAAACTCATTGGAGAACAAGAACTCGTGGGCCATCAACTCGACAAGACCGGTGTAAAGTAAAATACCAGCAGAGATAGAGTCAAAGATACCGTTGGTAATCAATGCAGTAGCAGATTCAGGTGGGTATGTAGTACGAACACCAAGACCAATAGCAATGGCAATTGGGGTGGTCAAAGTGTAACCCAAAGCCAAGAGCCATGGAGTGGCTCTCTTGTCCTTAGGCCAGTAAATGGTAGCAATACGTGCACCCAAACCCAAACCTTCGAAAAGTTGGTGGAAAACAATGACTGGGTACAAGGTCTTGAACTCGTCACCGGAAACAGCCAAAGTCAAACCAACAAAGACAGAGTGGAAAATAACACCGAATTCTAAAACAAAGACGTTTAATAATTGTCCGTAGTAAGACTCCTTATCTTGGTCCTGGAGATGAGTGCCCATAGCTTCAACATCTTGGTGATTAGCAGCATGGGAGAAGTGGCTTGGGTATTTTGGTTGAGCAGCTTGACCCTCAGTTGGAGCCTCGTCGCTTTCACATTCATCGCCTTCCTTCTTAACAAAAGTGTTCTCCTCGCCAAAGTGAGAGTGGGAGTGCTCGGCGGCGCCTTGGACCTTCTTGTCAATAAATCTGAAAGCAACCAACTCAAAGAAAAACAAGGCAAACAAAGAGACCATACAAATGGCAAAAGCGTATGGGTAAACCTCCCATCCTGGGCCCAAACACTCAGTAGCCAATGCTTCACTGGCTGGAGAAAGTAAATGAATGAAAGCGGTAGCGACAATGACACCAGAACCGAAGTATTTACAGAAGTAGAAGACGTAACGGTGCATCTTCAAAAATGAGTATCTGGACGACAAAATTGGAAAGAATGCTCCAAAGGCAGATCCAATAAGGATAACGAACACCGAAGAGATACGTGCTCCAAGCATACCATTGTAGTCGTTACCAGTAGGACACTCCTCATCGTGGTCGTGGTCGTGTCTTCTGATGATCTCTGCAAAAAGCTCACTCATGATGATTTGTAAACTGTTGATACTTAACTCATCCTAATCTGGATTAAGGTTTCACTATATAAGTAGATCCCGTAACCACTGAGGTACTCATGTCGATGAGCTTGTGCATTTCTCTATGCAGGCGCGGCTTAAACGGTTATGTGAAAGGGTAACCACGAGGGTACCCCAATGCTTAATGCCGGGGTCAAATGCGCTATGATTTGTTCGCTTGTAAATGACGAGTGTGGTTATGATCTAGATGGGCATCTTATGCTAGCGTCTGAAGCCATACCTATACTAGGGACTTTGGTGAGTGGAAATGAGAGTCGTATCAGCTTCTGTTCTGAGATTTGTGCGCCTAGCTTATGTTCAATTCAAAATTTTTTTTGATTCAATTTACCAGGATCTTGTGTCTCGTTTAGTAACAGCACCGTTTTGATAGGTTTATGTGAAGTGGGTAATGCATTACGAATGAGCTGCTATCTGCAGGGGCGTTTCAAGTTTTTCGTTAATGACATGCACTAACAGTACTCGTGCATTATGCAAGGCTGTAGATGGCACTGCAAAGGAAACCGTTTTATTTTTGTTCGGAATAAACTCAATTTTAAACAGCCTTCGTAAATTTTCTTTTGACTTTAATAAGTAGTGAGTCACGTAAGTTTTCCTAAAACTTGCAATATTTGAAACCTACAACACACCATCTTGCCCATATCCAGAGTAGAAGCCCGGCGATCGACAAAATCCCCTCAAACACAATCCAATTGTGATAGTCCTGTTTGGTTCCTGCGTTGATTACTAGTGATCCAACGTACATTCCGAGCGTGACGGAAAACGCAGACAGAAAATATAACATACCGTAGTATTGGCCAAATTTCGTTGCCGGACAGATCTGTCCCAAACAGGATGCAATTAGACTGATGAGTGACGCATTCATGCATCCGTAGATAACTGTAAAGGTGTAAAGAAGAGGGAGCAGACCATTGGCAGGAAGGAGAAAGGCCCATATACAAATCGTTTGAAACAAGTTACCTGCAAGCATGATGTTGAATCGGCCATATTTGTCTGCAAGAAAACCGGTAACTATTCTTGACGGGATACCGCTCACATTTATTACCGTTAGCAAGAGGTACGCCTTCTTTTCTGGTACTCCGTATGATAATGCAAATGAGGCAAGGTAAGTAAGAACAGTCAAAGAATTAACCTCGGCGGCAAATGTGGCAAGCGATAACGCAATAAACCGAATCTCCAAAAACACTCTGAAATTTATGAAATCAAATTTAGTTCGTTTCTTCGGTGCGCAAGACGTTGGCGCTTCCTCAAACACCTTGGTGGTACTAGTAGGCTCCGCATCACCAAATCTACTTGAGTTATTTTTGTGCATCTCGTTACCTTCCAAGACTTCAGAAATTTCTTCGACGATGTTGTTTTGATCTTGGCTTTCACTTTGGCTGCTATGCTTATTGAACCCGGGCCTTTCTTTAATTAACAAAATAGACACGGTCATACTACTCAAACATATGAATGCAAGAATCCGCAATGCCCATTTGAATCCGAGTACAGTGTATAATCTAGGTAAGGTTAATGCAAAAATCGTTGATCCTACCAAGCTGCCCGCTGATGCAACAGATAATGCCATTCCACGTTTTTTCAAAAACCAGTGGGACAAGACACCAATTAATGGAGACATAGCCAATGAGGATCCAAAAGCTGTCAAAATGCTGAAAGAAAGCAAAAACTGCCAGAGTTTTTCACATTCTGCCGTTGCCATCAAACCCAAGAAAATACATGCGGTGGCTGCAATCAAGAGTCTCTTAGCGCCATACTTATCGAAAAAGCCGCCAAAAATGACACCACCCAAATACATAATAGCCAAATGAAGGGAAAACATCCAAGTGACGGTACTCAGCTTATACTCACTAAGTTGATGTGTAGACACATAAGTTTGAATTGCACCCATTGCATTTGGAATACCAAAGTCAACGATTAAGCCACAAAAGGAGCCTAGTAAGACACGATATGCATCGAAACCTCCATCAGGGAACGCATCTGGATCGGATTCCAGTGAGTACATTGCATTTTCTGTTGGTGGTTTTGGAGGCAAGTTTTGTCTACGTTGTGATAAGACTTGTACCAGTGATCCCTCTAGAGACGAGGAGATGCTGATGCGGCCAAGTTGAATGGATTGTGATGAAGCCATTTTAAGGATTGAATTTATGAATATTTGTGAAGAAGTAGTTCAATTCTAGTCAACAACCGACTAAAAACCCAAGTCTGTGTTTTCGAACTAACTTATTAGATAACACAAGAACTTATAAAAATACTAAAAGCCTCCTTAGAAAGAAATTTGAGCCTTTCAAAGTCAATAAAAAGCTTCGAATTATTAGGACTAAGAGGAGTGCTTGCCGTGAGAGGTTGCAAGAGTAAGACGAGATCTCAATGTTTGAATTGATTCACAAAGTATGAATTAAGGAAAATTAATAGGAGACTTGGTCAAAATTCGATACCTTCGTCTACTCGATCATTACTCTTATTTATTCTCAGAAGCGAGGGAAGCCCTGAAATCGATCGGGGAGTACTTCCCGATCTCATACTAATACAACCGTAGCCGCGCAGAACTGCATGAACTTGAAACACGGAATTAGGTACAGAAAGCCGATATTTAGAACTAATAACTGAATCAATACTCATGAATGAGATACTTCTGGGCTAATTGGAGAATAAGTATGTTTTTTTCTTCCGTCTTGCCCTTTTCAAAATTTGAATTAACTGGGAACAGATAGTTGTATACTTAGATCCATAAGATTTCAGTTGATTACACTAAGTGTGGCTCGTAGAACAGACAAATACTGTGAAGTGAGAGCTTCTCGTTTCTTCTATTTGATCCAATTGAATTTTTTTCCATCCAATTAAAATAAATTTAAAATCCATTGATAAAAAAATTGAGGTCTGCGCTATTGCAGCGCTTTAAGTCCGAATATTGAGTGACGTCGTAACAATCAATCTGAACAATGGTGTGTTCTTCAGAAGCAAAATTTAAAGTGAAAAGAAAAATCAATTTAAAGTAGTTAGTTAATCCGATTCTTTGTCAAAGAATATCTCGAAGAGTCAAATACTCTCAGTTTCAAGTTGACATGTAAACAGCCTGTATCCCTTGTTTTAGTGCGGAGGGTACACTTCAATAGAATATCACCATGACAGAACATCCCCAATTGAGCACAAAGCAGAGGGTCGAAGCTGCCCGTAAGAGGTATGAGGAAATGGTTAAGCAAAGGGGTGGACCAATCTCCCTACATACTGTCCCTGAGTCCAAACTCAATGGAGGCGGTGACAGTCAAGATATGATTGTTCAACTAAGACAAGAGAATCAAAACCTTGTCGAGCAAGTCAAAGAGCTCAATCTCACAGTTGAACAACAAAAAGTAACAATTAAGAAACTTCGAAACGAAGCCACAGAACTCAAGCTTGATAGAATGGACTTAGATGATCGGATTGCAGAACTTGAGGAGCAGGTCTCACAGTTCAAAGCTCAGCCGCAAATTCAAACTCAAAGCGAAGTGAAAAATACGCATAGTGTATCCACACAAGAAAAATCAGATAACGTGGTAGATTTTAAGGAGAAGTTGATGTCATGGAAGGACTGGCAAGTAGACATGCGGACATGGAATACTGCCACGAAAGCGGAAGTCTAGTGAGCGACCACAAACGTCTAAGTTTATGGGATTGAGTGATTTATCAAATGAAACTCTTGCAGATGTTAAACTAGAGTTCGAATTAATGGATATTCTACGACATGGAAGACTTTCATATAAAGTTAGATCCACATCATATTCAACACCATGACAAAAGACCTTGACGTCATTTGTGTTGATGCAAAAAATTGGTATAAATTAAAACGTTGAATGAGACTCTTCTCTCTTATGATTCCACAATATTCGTAGTATTCGCAGTAATACAATTGCATATGTGTACTAGCTTCTAGCTAAAGTATCTCGAGTCGTAAACAAAACCAAAGGACTAAAAACTTAATCAATACATTCTTTCTCATCTCAGTTATCAATATATGACTCGTATTATCTATTTACATGATCCCATTTATCTGACACGGCACAAGACCATACCTTCCAAACCCTTCTTAGCAGCCTCTTGAACTTCCAAAATCTCAGAAGGCAGCGTACGCACGAAAATAATCTCTGCTGGCTGCAAAGGCTGAATGAAACGAACAGGTAGTCCCGAGGCTAAAGCTTTGATTTCTGTAGCGCTCAAGTTAACCTTTCTACCTGGCTTCAGGATCATAGAGATGCTTCTGATCACAGGGATGTTCTTTCTGTATTTTATATCGATCCATAAACGACGAGTAGAAATGTTGTCGGGAGTGATTTCGACAGGAACCTTGTCTGGGCCGTTGGTAGATCCTTTTTGAACTGACGACAAAAACCCTTCCTTGTAAAGACCAAGAGCGACTTGTAGATGTTGTCTGGAGAAAGGAATGGACGTTTTAGCTACGTTGACAAGAGTGCAGTTTTTCAAGTGCGCACACATGTTAGACAAGTGAACCAACGACATGATTGTTTTCGGTTTTGGTTTGTGTGTGTTTGTCGTGGAAAGGTTACTTCGTGAAATTTCCAGCTCGAGATTTTCAGTCCTGTGCAGTGTAAGTTTAAAGGACCAAGAGCGAATAAAGATGGATGTGTGAATCTATGGAGTGATTTTCTTTTAATTATTCGCGCAAAGATTTTTGAAGAAATTGTCCAAAATTATTTGTATTTTGTATAGTTCAATATGTGTTTTTGGCTGTTTGTTTGAACACTCATTGCTGCAAAGTAGTGGTCTTCAAGAAAGAAAACCATAACCAACAAGAATTCAACATTACTTATTTTCTAAATGATGAAAAAGACAAAACCAGTTTTTCCAAACAGAAAATCTGATTGGGAAAATGAAATTTTTGAATTAAATATACCTAATACGGTGGACTGGACTGTAAATATCACCCCACGCATCAACACTGAGGAGCTTCAAGACTTATCACAAACCCTCCTCCATTTCTCCTGAAACTGTCAAATGTTATCGGTTTTAAGACAAAGAGCCTCGGTTGGTCTTCCGAAGACTCTTCCTATGTTGAAGATGTCAAGAATGCCTCAGATCAGTCAACACAGCATCCAATTGTCCAGATCGTTTCTGTTAATGAGAGCTCTGTCATTGGGAGGAAAGACACAACCACGTAGAGCCAATACTCTCCTGTTATGCTCCCAAATGCTCATCAACTCTAGATCTTACATTCGCAGAACACCAATGAGTAATAAACCAACACATAGAATTAAGTACTTGGCGTTGATGTTTGCTGCTTCATGGCTCTTACTTCTCTTTGTCACCTCTCAAGTCGATAAGAAGGCTCCCAAGACATCTTTTTCCAACAGGGAATATGAGGCTTACGAGAAAGAGTCTGGTTTAAGACGTAGAAAGAAGTTGATCACTCCTGAGCAAAAGGAGCGCTTCAAGTTCTATGCTGTTCCGTTTTCTACTGACGGTAAGAAGAGTGAGAAGGCATTCGCTAAAGCTCTCAATCCAGATATCGCTCAAAAAGTTATCGAACCATCTGCTTTGATTGCAAAAGAACTAGAGGAGGAAGGTAAATATTCTTACTTACTAGAAGATTTGAAAGCTTCTGGTCGTCTGATGCCAGCAGGTTTACTCACTGCTTTAGTTAAACAAGAAATTCAACTATTCACAAATACAACCAAGGGTCAATTCGACACAAATATTATCTTGTTGAATTATCCCCAAACCACCGAAGAAGCCATTAAGTTCGAAAATGACGTTGCTGATTTCGATGCATGTGTAGTCACTACTGATGATTACGAAAAGAATTTGAGCAAAACTGATGATACCTCTAGACGTAATCTCAATAATGTTTATGGCTACTTTGACGTGTTGAACAAGTTTAAGAAGCTTGGCCAGGACAAGCTTGAGTGAAAACTGCACAAGACAATGTACATAGAAAGTAAATAGAGATCATATAACTGTGCGACGAAAGAAAAACGTAATGAATTTGTGAATGACCTTGTAATTTTTATTGTCTCTAATATGCAAATCTATTCTTGTACTTGAAATCACTTTCCAAAGAACTCTTCAGGAAGTTGGAATTGAAGACCAACGTTCTTCGCAAAATTAATGTCATCAGGCAGATGATCGCCATCTCTCCCAGCGGCATCTCCTACGTAGAAACTATTCTCTATATCAACACCATAATCCTCCCCTAGCGTGTCTTGTATGTACAGCACAAGTTCTTCCCACATACCTATTTCGGGCTTTCGAGTATGGAGATGTTCATCTTCACTGCTCCTTAAAACTTGAGTTCTTCCCGGGCGGCCCAGTGCAGCAAAAACAAATATCGGGATATTTTTTAATCGTTTCTCTAAAGCTGTAAGCATCTCAGTTAATTTGATCGTGAAGTTTCTGTAGGACTTTGACGTGGAAATGGTTCTTTCAGTAACTGATATAGATGCCTGGTTTGTGAAGATTACCAAAATGTAATTCCCCTTCTTCACTTTTTCTTCTAGGACTGGAAGAATGGTATCTGTTCTCCACATCCAGTCATGAGGCCCACGGCCAAACTTGATCCCTGAGCGCGTGCAAATTAGAGTATCGTCCATATCGAAAGCAGCCACTTTGATTTCCTTTCTACCTTCAACCTCATCGGTCAATTCATTCTGACAGAATTCTCTCAAGTAATTCTTTCCTGGTAGATTAACAATCATATGTGATCCAATGACTTTGAAGCGACATGAGCAGGTTCGTCTAGTCAGATTCAGATTTTGAGAAGGCGCCTCTTTCGGGTTCGATAGGGATGTTCCATTCGAACTCGCCGAGTTCTTAGTCAATAATTTTGTAATGTCCATTCCAATTAGTAGTAGCGTTGAGGCTGGAAGGATCCCTGAAAGTGATCGGCACTCACATATATATGTATCTCACAAGGATCAGAGTAAACATGAGGATCAACAGACTTGCGTTCACAGGATATTTTTTAACCAATAAAAATACGCCCTAAATTCTCTGTTGATATTTTTATTGCTTTTTATGAAACAAATCGTCTCTATTAATTACATGCACCATTTTTGAGTATCTATAGTACTTATCAGGATGGCTGGGATGGCATCTTCCCCAGGTTTACCCCAACCATCAACCCATGTTAGACGGAAGGATTCACGTGTAAATGTCCGAAAAAACGTCTATTGATCAATACGGACGCAAACAATGGAACATTGAAGCCTACGAAAAAGAAGCTGGGCGGAAAAAGAGGCCTCTCGAAACAAATGACTCCGAGTCATCTACCCTTAAATTGGTTAAGAATGCATCCGTGCTAGAACAAAGACAAAACATCTTTGAGCAGTCAGTTCTGGCAGTCAAGTCGCATACTCTTATTGGAGCAGATACGGGATCAACTCTGACAACATATGGTAAAAATAAGCGGTTTGGATTCTTTTGTCCAATCTGTGATCTCTCATTCAGAGATACACTTGCACTCGTAGACCATATCAACCTGCCTCAGCATGGCAAAAAAGTTGCCGAGTTAGGCGGTGGTCAAGTGGGTGAAGGTGAATTGTTGGAGCAAGGAGTCAGAAGAGCCACTAAAGAGCAAGTGGCTCAGACTTTGGATGAACTAGTCAAGAGATCGTGGCGCCAAAAGGTGGACAATGGAGGTGTAGAAGGTTTACAAGAGAGAGTTCGAAAGAGAGAACAATTTGAAGCTGAAAAAGCGAAACTTCGATTACAGAAGAAGCAGGCGGCTGCTATGAAGAAGAAAGATGAGGTTGAACAAACAAATTTGGGTAAGATTATGGGTATAGAAGATTTTGGAACCACTAAAAAGTGAGAAACTAGAACTTAGAAATGATGAAAGATATTAATGAAAGTTTGAAATTGAAGTGAATTTTGTAGATCCGTTTAACTAGATGGGTACTATAAGAATGGATGGTAAGCGCTTTTGCTGATGTAAGGCGCAATTCCGAGGTCAAGATCGATTAAACCCAATTGACGCTTCTGATTATTTTCCTCTCATATGTTGGTAATTTAGTAATTGTAAACTTCATTTACTGCAAGTGGTCCAGAGTACATTACTTGTCTCCACAATTTGTTACATGTCAAAGATGGCAAATTTCAGATTCAAATTTATCTTAGGAACTTCAAAATCTATTCAACTCATTTTTGGTACTTACTTTAGATTTCTTGAATTTGTTAATTGGTATATACAATTAGAAGAACAAACACTGTCTGCACCAAAACCTTCACGAAAATTTTTAAAGAAATTAAGTATCAAATTAAATGGTTTATATTCTTGAGAGAATAAAAAAAAAGTCACTAAGAAAAAAATCGATTTCCATCTCCCGCTTCTTTACCACAACTCCAGGTGCTCTCGTCCTCCCTGCACACCCCCTCGACCAATGAAAAACAGGTCTATTACCTTGTAGACAAACAAAAGCTATAGTCCCTCCAATGGTCAAGTTCACTTTCAAAGTGCCGTTCGGGGCCTTGTTCAAATACAAGCCAGCTAAGTTCAACATCCTGCTTGAAAAAGACATCAGGACCAAGTTGGACTCGTTGCCCTCTGTCTCCAAGATCTATTCAAACCCAGACGGCAGTCCCAGAGTTCCCTCAGACAATGAGTTCAGAACCATTGCCGAATTACAAAACATGTACTATCAAAGAAACCACTCTATGTGGAATTTCATTTTGCCAGGCATTCCAAGAGAGCAAGCTGAGTTGTACAGAGACAACTCGCAAGACTTGGCCAACTTCCAATTTGTGAGTAAGGATGCAGGTAAAATCATCGACAAAATCCCTTATAAGGATGAATCTACTGGAGAACTAAAATGGCGTATTGTTAGAGAGACTGAGAAGGCTGAAGGTTGGGAGATTCCTTACTTCTACATCGTCTTGCCAGCATTCATTTACCTTGCCTACTCCAAGTACACTTCACACAAGAGAAGATCTGAGTTGGATGGTCCAGGCTGGGCTGAGAAGGAGTTGAGATTAAGAGCAATGGAAGAGTACTTCCAAGGAGACACTGAGAAGGCTAAGACCTTTTTGTCGGACGAAGGTAAGTCTGAAAGAGAAATCAAGGACAGAGATGACTTGGTTGTGGCACGTATTTTGGCCGGAGATTACGATCGTTTGGCCCAATTGAAGAAGAAGCAATCTGCTGATTTGATTCCAAAGGCAGAGAAGCACGAACACATTCACATTTAAGCGGTTCTATTAAATAAGCCAAATGCATAGAAATTTACAGTAATGTTGTGTAAGAGGGGTATAAATGATACGGAATTAAATTGATGGAAGAATGAGAGAAGTTGTATTTGACGTTTATTGACATGGTCTGTCGTTTAGTTCTTTGTTTGTTGACTCATTTCACATAACTTACTTCAAGACATATGCACCGTCAACATAATTGACAGAATTTACGTGATCTACGTAATTTACATAATTCAAATAGCGTACACGATATACAAAAGTTTCATAAAATATAATAAGAACAACACTACACAGTCTACTGAGTAATATCAAAATTCATTCGGAATTTTACTATAAACAAGAAAAGCTATAAACCTTAGAGTCCGACAAACAAATTTACTCTTGGATCTCTCCACACTCCTCGATAACAATTGGAACTCTAACAGAACCTTGGTTAGAACCTTGCTCCTCAATAGCCTTAACAACCTCCATACCTTCAATAACCTCACCAAAGACAACGTGAGCACCGTCTAACCATGGACAAGGAACAGTGGTGATGAAGAATTGAGAGCCATTGGTGTTTGGACCAGCGTTAGCCATAGACAACAAACCTGGTCTGTCATGCTTCTTGGCAAAGTTCTCATCTGGGAACTTCTCTCCGTAGATGGACTTACCACCAGTACCATTACCACGAGTGAAGTCACCACCTTGCAACATGAAGCTAGGAATGACTCTGTGGAAGGCAGACTTGGCATAACCGAATCCCTTCTCTCCAGTACACAAGGCTCTGAAGTTTTCAGCGGTTTTTGGGACAACATCGGAGAACAACTCGAACTTGATTGGTTGTTGCTTAACACCGTTGATAGATGTGGTGAGGTAAACCTTAGAGGCGGCGGAAGCTGATTGAGAGAAAGCTCTGACGGATCTGAACATTGTGTGATGTGTGGATAATGTAGGTGGAAAAAGAAACCTTGGGGACTTGAATGCGATCTAATATATATTGTGTGGAGCAGATTTATGTGCAGGTCTTAATTAAGAATATTGAATTGAAAAGCTGGGGTTCCGGACAGGAGTCCAATTTGAATTTGATCAAATTTTTTACTCTCTCAATTATGGGACTGTTTATAGCTAGCTGAGTTCTTTTGGTCCGTTTCTCCAGCTTAATATAAGTTATAGTCAATGAGTTGACTATTTAAAGGGACTTTGCAGTGATTCCTCAGCGGCCATAAGAACAAATCAGCAAAGAGCATAGAATTCAGATCAAAAGAGTGAGTTTATTCCAAATTCTCATTTCGAACTCCATTTCTATTATTTATCGTGGTCATTCGCTCCGGAATGAGAAGTATTTGTAAATACCAAGTTGGAGCAAAAATAGTTAGAGTAGTCATAAAAAGATTAACAAGAATTGGTGTATGATTAAATAAGTCGAGATATAAAAAAAAAGTGCAACTTCTTCAGCTAAAACGATTGCAAGTAAATAAAAAGGAATTTACGGCGATATTAAATAATACTCTTGATACACATCAGTTCCTTAATCAGCCATACGCTTAGAATAATAAAAACAAGTTTAAAAGTGAAAATTTGAATAGAAATGAAAAATTCATCTTATTGCTTTTGAGCTATAAGTTATGCAAACCACAAATTATAAAAGAAGATTTGAACGCTATAAAAGAATTGAACGTTCATGAGTATACCGCTGCATGCTATGAAAGAAACACATATAGAAGAGCTTACAATAATTGAATATAATAATCTTCATTCTTAGGTAATCGAAGTACCCCGCCCACACGACTTTAAAAACTCAACAAATCAATCTCATCGGAGTTGGTTTTTGGAGCAGGGGCTTTGGCCTGTGTACTTGTTGTTGCAGGTCTGTTGGAAGTGAAATCTGAAAACAAATCATCTTCGGTGACTTTTGGTGCCTGGGCTGCAGGAGTAGCTCTAGGAGCAATTGGGGCACTTGCGCTTTTGGTCTTGGCGCTAGAGAACAAGGAGGAAAACGCATCGTTGCTTGGCTTAGCTGGACCAGAGGAAACACGCGAAGCAGAAGTTGAGCCCGAGGATGTGGCATAGGCAGTTCCAGATGCAGATTGGAATCCCAGTGATTGTGTTTGAGCAGGTAGGTTATATTGTTGACGCAGAGATGTAGCATTTGGCTGGGAAACATAAAGATTAGCCAAGTTGTTGGAAAGGCTGGCTGCAGTGTTGCTCGTCAGAGAAGGAGCAGATTGGAAATCGTCAAAATCATCATCATCGTCATCATCGTTATTGGCATGAGCAGTGGTAGCCACGGGAGCTGCTGCAGAGGAAGATCTGTTCGTGTCGAAATCCATCAAGTCTCCCAACAAGTCTTGCTCTGGAGCTACAGGTTGAGGCTTGCTCTTGACAGATTTAGAAGAAGAAACGCCGGCGCTAGCATGAGCATTGGACGAGCCGACAGTAGGTGCAGCTGTGTGAGAGGAAGAAGAGCCTTCAACATCATACTCTTCGAAGTTATTATCACCACCAGTAGCTCCATTTTTGTATGCATCAGCGGGATCATCGTATCTAGCACCAAAAACACCGCCATCACCATAAACACGATTATTGAAGTCTTCATCACTGTTACCGTATGTGCTGGTTGAAAAACCTGGAGAGTAAGTTTCACTCGAAGTATGGGCACCACCGTTACCGAATTTCTTTGCGTTTGCACGAGCCTTTTTCCGTTCCAGTCTGACCAAGGCATCGTCATTTAACAAGTTGACCAAGTTTTTGGATCTGTTTCTTACATTAATACCTTGATCTCTACCTTTGGAGTCGATGTAGTGGAAAGATTTCAACATTTGGATAAGAGAGAGGTTAGCACGAATATCGTCAATAATACGCTCAGACCCGTGCTTCACTAAGTAGTCTAACAATTGTAAGGATTTATAGATCTGTCTCCATTCATTAGCAGCCTTTTCAGTGAATCTTCTGAAAATAAAACTGAGAATTTCTTCTCTCTCTCTATAGTTATAAGTTCCTGCTGCAATCTGAGACATGAGGGTGGTAGGACAACCCCAAGGTTCATTATTGGTGGCTTCACGAACCTTAGTTTCCATTTCTGAGAGGTTCAAGGCGACTGCAAGGTTAATAATTGTTCGCTTTTACAGATCAGTGCCATCGCTTCAATTGGAAGTTGCTCAGCTGGAATCCATCTAGTGAATAGAAGGTTTGGTGGGCGTGAGGTCTGGTGGATGGAAGGCCCGGAGGATGGAGGGCCAGGAAGACTAAACAATAACAATCAATGAATATGAGCCCAAAGGATTCTGAGCTAACTAAAGAATGGCCCGACAGTTTCCGCACTTCCAAACTAAATTATTCTCTTCTTCTACCAAACCTTGCTTTAATATCCCCAGAGTGGGACTAGTCCTTGGGAGGCCAGAGCAGGGTATACCACCTCAATTGACGAGCAAAAAAAGAAAAGAAAACGTACCATTTTGAACCTTACGCACGTACGCCTTGACGTCGTACAAATTGATGTTTTTGGAAGCGTCCTTGATGAAGTCCATGGAAGGCGTGTAGGTGATTTTCAACTGCTGACAGGTCTCGAGATTCGGTCCGGCAAGTGCTCTAGGACTTGTGCAGGCCACTCAATAATCTAAATATGAACAATACGAAATAAATACGAGACTGTATATGATGGAAATATTGATAAAATTGATTAAATTAGTTAAAAAGAATTAATTATATGAGATTTGAATTTGATTCTAGATCCAGTTTCTACCAATCTTAGTAATGTATGCATTATTAACTTATACCACGTAATATTATGGTCAGTAGGTGGAATGGATAAGAGAAGTAGATGGTCACGAAGATCATCTTATTTCCGATACTTTTCTTTAATGGATGCAGTCAATTTTCTCAAATCCAGAACTTTTTTCGGAACTTTCAGAATTGCATGTGGATCAGGTTTCGGAGATGCAAATGGTGTACTCTCCTCGATGATGGACTTGAAAAAAGAGTTATCCTTACCAAACGAGTTGAAGGAATGGTTACCTAGAATTGACTTATTGTAAATAGCCGAGCGGTTGGCAAAACTAGCATTTGGAGTTTTGAAAACACCAGACACGTTTGTGAGATCTGCTGTGTTTCTGCGCCCCATATGTTTGGTCAAATAACTATGCAGCTGGGTCACTTTAGCCTTTTCCAATAATTGCTGCTCTTTGACATGAAGATTCGTATTGACTTCCGAAATTTCTTCTGGTTTGATGAATTTTGTTTTCAGCTTTAGTTCAGTAACTTCTGCCTTCCGTTTCCCTTGTGTAGTAAGATGACCGCTGAAAGAATCGGCCAAATGGGTAAGACTGCTCTGAAGAAGTAAATCGACATTTCCGTTGTCAACAGTCATATCACATAAATGTAAGCTTTCAACACAACTGTTCTTGTACCTTTCAAAATTAAAGAACAAGTCGATTTGTTCCTTCGGAGTCTTAGAATGACTAACGTCCCAAACAATTATCATAACCTCCACTTTAAGATTACAATAATAGTTGCAAAATTTAAGGATTCGATCAAGGATTCCGCGATCCCGGTTCAATTTTGTCGCCAAATCTTTATATTTGTTTAATGTTTCAGAGTCTGTCAAGCCACATTCAAAAACAAGAAAGGCAACGTTTTCTACGGCTTTAGCAGAAGATAGCGTATTTTTTGTCAAACTCTCAATTTCAAGTGTCAATTGAGAATTCTCAACCTTATTATAATAGTACGACTTATCGTCACTAAGGTTCAATGACAATTTACTAGCTAGCCATTTCGAATAGTCCAGCGCCCAATTCTCAACAACAAGCATACATTTGAGATGGGCCACCGAATGGTTGGCTTCATTGTTGTATTTCTCACTACATGTGTCAACGAACTTATGAAGATCGACTGGGTCCCAAAGGTTACGAATTTCGCTTTGGCGCCTACTAATATCCTGGTATGATGTATCCGACCTAAGAGTCTTTTTACGCTTGGCTACGGAGTCTGAAGTTGAGAGCGAAGAAACTCTCTTTATGGAGGGCGCTTTAAAATTCACATCTTCAAGTTCCTTCATTCGGCTTTCATTGATTCTCTTTTTTTTAAGTGCCAATTTACATTTGACATCTATAACGCCAATGACTCTCTTAAGTAAGTGGGTATTGTGGAAATTATCGGCCGTACTTTCAAGTGCAGTCTGGTAAGTGACTTCCGATACGAACGCCAGAAAGAGCTCTTGAGAGAATAAGTCGATAACTTTCTGTCTTTCGAGTGCCCTATTTTCAGCCGCATTTGCTTTTTGAACTACTGACGTTAATTGGGTAGTCACCACATCATTTACGAGCTCGTTGAGTACATTTTTCACTGCATCTTCATATTTAGGCGAATCCTTGATCGAAGGCGCTTTTGGTGCTGCCGCAGGAATACGCTCTATTTCTTTAACCTGAGGAGAGCTTGCAAAATGGACATGAGGATAGGCAGCAGTTTCAATTTGGGGACTCGATACCGTTGCTTGTGGGACTTTTGAAATCGCTGAGGTTGTGGGAACGGAGAACAGCGGTATTTGTTCTTTTGCATCAGCTTGCGTTTTGAAATTTGCAGCTGCAGTATCAAATGAGAAGGTATTAGAACTCTTTTGCGGTTCTAATGATTTTTTTTCTTTGATTTTTTCATTTTGTAAAATTTTATTTTGTGCGTTAAAGCTAAAAGCTGGCGCAGGCAATTTTTGGGTTTGTGGCTCCATTTGTTGAGGTTGTGACAGAAAATCAGGCGCTGCACTTTTTTGAGCCTCTGGTCTTGTAAATGAGAACGAATTAGAGGAGTTTTCTGAGCTGTTCTTATTCGGAAAAGTCACGGTATTTTGAGGAACACTTTGTAATGATTTTTGAGGCAGTTGACTGAATGAACCTTGACTGTGCTCGAATCGACTTTGCCCAGATTGGCTTTGCCCAAACTGATTTTGATTTTGAGTGGCTGAAGCTTGGCCAAACAGACTCAGTTGCGGAGCAGAATTTGTTGCGTTGACAAAGTTGGCAAGATTCAATGATCCGATTCCGGAGGGGCCACTACCTGGATTGGCGCCAAAGCCACTGCCAGGACCAAAACCGCTACCAGAATTAAAACCGCCAACGGAGCCAAAACCACCACCAGATCCAAAATTTGTTGTTGTTATAGCATTAGCTGGAAAAACAGCGGAGGCAGTTGATGGAGCTGTTCCGAAAGTATTTTGGGTATTGGCGCTTAATGACAAATCACTTCGAGAAGAAACCTCACTTAACGTATTGGAGATTTTTGGTGGCTTTCTGACAAATACTCCTGGTAGAACTGTGTTCGAAGACTCTTCTCTGAGGTGGAGATCAACATTTGGAAGACCAGCATTCACAAGAGACTTTATAGAGTTTCCTGCCAATCTTGCATCCAAGATCAATGAAAAGGCAGGGCTTCTTTTTGGTTTGTCCTTTATGGACTTGAGTTTATAAACATTTTCTAGTTTTTCTTTGTTGCATAGGTCAATCAATAAAACGCCCTGATCATATATGACGTCGACCTCATAATATGTCACGAAATCAACCAAGTCTTCTGGACTATCAAAGCCGAGCATTTGTGAAAGCGAGGATCCAATTAACGCCTTGCCGCCTGTATGATACGATCTAGACAAGGATTTTAAAGCATAAAAACGAATTTCATTGAAATGAGTCTCAAGTAAACATGCCATAAGAAATGGAGTATTTTCATGAAATGCAAGTTCAAAGAATTTGACAAACATGTTTGCAGACCCAATCTTATTGACATGTCCTCTTTCAGTGATGTTTTGGGACATGAGTAAGCGAAATCTTAAAGCTAATTGTACACGTGCATCTTTAAAAATTGTGTCTGGAAGTTTTTGAATCTCCCGCTCAAGTTCAGGATCTCTGAAGTGACTGATTAAGTGGTAAGCGCGAAACTCGGCTTCATTAGGACAAGATCCGCCATGATTTCGAACATCTTGATAAATTTCAATGAGAGTTTGTAACGCCTTGTTGAACTGCTCTAATTCTTGTTGTTGAGAGTACTCTACGTCACCTTTGGCCATCACATGCATACAAAGTAAATGAACACGAACAATTCGCTCATTACAGTCAATTGCTTCCGGTCCGTAATAATTTTGATAGACAAAATCCTGTCGAATAGATCTAGTTCTATCCCATAAGAAAGAATGTGAGTCGGGGAGTTGCGGAAGAATCGTGCCTACAAGATAATCTAGTGTACTATGAAGTACATGTGGTGGACGTACATCAGAGGGCATAGGAGGCGGCTGACCAGCAGCGGGCCTTGAAAATGCCTTGACCGCACGCGCGCGGGAAATTTTTTGGGATGCAAAATCTTTTTCAAGTGCTTTAACATTGTTTTCAAGCGCTCTGCGTACTCTTTCAAATGTGGGACACATATCTAGACAAGTACCCTGGAAAAAGATGGCGTCGTTTAAGTCTTTTCTTGTGTTTTCAGCGTCTACGAGTCCCAATTCTTCCATTTTAGCACGTTCAACCTCACGCATTTTTTGGAAATCTTCGTATAAACCCTGGAAGTCTGAGCCATTGTTAGCTTCTTCCATCTGAAGCATTTTCTCTTGGTTTTGACGATCCCATTCATTCTGATGAAAAGGTGGGGCTTTGAGAAGTCGTGGTTGAACTAACATATATTTAGGGTATGGTCTAGGTGTAGGAGAATGTTGACGTTTCATAAACCCAAAAGAGCCAGGATTAGGGAAAACTGGACCCGTTGTTTTGATTTCATTTTGATCATACGCTTGTAATGGCTCTGGTCCCTGTTTGGAAATATTTCGTACAGGCGGAAAATCATCTTTCATAAAATTATCTCCATCCGTATTCATCATATCCGAACTTAGAGCAAAGGCCGAGTCACTTTCATTTTTATTGAGATTTTTCGTATGACGTCGATTTGAAGAGTTTTGTGTCGATTGGCCCTTTGTGTTGCGAGCTCCACCCCCTCCTCTACCCGGTTGTTTCTTATTTGAGTCGTTGGTTCTAGGTTGATCAGTTCGCCTACTATTCTTTCCTGGTTTCTCTTGAGATTTATTTTGATTGTTTTGATTATTTTGCTTGGAATTATGCCTATTTGAGGAAACGTTTCCGCTTGAAGCTCGATTCTTATTGTTGTTTGTGTTGGTGGAATCTTTAGTTTGATTCCGTGAACCGAAAGAAGAGCTTTTCAGTCCAGTCTTCGCGCCTAACGTTGCTCCAACATTATTTGACACTGCAAATATATTCATTGACAGCTGAGGACCAGACATTGGCCTCTGAATATGGAAAGTCGGCGTGGCTTTTGGGTTGTAATGAAGTGTTATAACAATAGATCACATACCATAATGAATTAAGGTCACGTGATACATTTCATCTTAGAAAGTAGTAAAGATACATCAGAATTTGTTTAAGGATTTCTCGAAAGCTTATTATTTTGTATATTGTTTTAATTTTATTCAGTTACTTTTGAAACTGAATTCTTGTTAAAAGTTCTTTTTCTAATTGCAATACCTAAGTAGCGCTAAAGCGATTTCAAGAAGCCTTTTGCATGTATTGTTGAGGGAGATGATCGAAAATAATTGAGGCAATTTAAAATAAAAGAATCTTCATCTATAATAAGCTTCATCTATAATAAGTATCACTTCTGTGATGAGACGTGCTCTTTGCGATATCCCACAAGATATACCTTGTTCTTCAATTATGACTTTAAGAACAAACAATAGACAGTAAACCCTCTATTAAGTTGAGAAGATAGAATCTCATCTGGAAGGAATTGAACCTGGAATCCTTGATCGAAACACTCAAACAAGAAAGCTTCCAAAACAGTCTCATCCCTAAGTTGTAGGGCCACAATCGCCACAGATCCCGGGCCCATAACACTTTTTGTAGTTTTAAGAAAATGCGAAATTAAATAAGAGTTATAAATGGTGTCACATGCAATAACAACATCTACTTGAGTGCGGCCTGTGAGTTCGTCTAAAGTATATAAGCCTTGTTCATAGTTCTCCCAGTCCAACTCAATAAAGTCTATCTTAGGAAGAGATTCTTTTTGTTTCTTGAGTTTCGAATCATTAAGATCTCCTAATTCTACAGTACTACTCGAAAATTTCCTTGTGACCACGTTCAGGTCAAAGTTTACTTTCATCAATTTTAAGAGATGTTTTTGATCCGACGCAATATAATGTTTACATAGGGGGCCAAGTGTAGATGCGAGTAGAGAAGAGACTCCAGTCCCTAGCTCCAAAACAGTATTTCCGAAGATGAATTTCCGTAGTGGGCATTTTGCGTCGGACAAAACCCAATCAGCAATAAGCAGTGCAGTCTGCCAGCAGATAAAGCCCGTACTCGATGTTTGAGTTTTTGATGAGAGAGAAGATATGGACTGCCGTATTTCTAAGTCAATTTGTGCGTCTGGAAGCAGGATTTGAATGGAGTCTTTGGTTCTATCTACATATCCTAAGTTCTGGCCCTGATTCGGTGCACGATCCGTATAAAGATCGTAAATGTGATCGAGAACTGCATCTTCTTGTAAGAAAGGTAGCTCCATTTAGTTAAACGTATGGTTAATCAATTAATCTTTGGGGCAGCTGACAATCTAAAGCTCAAAACTTTGCTCCAGAAGGTGAGAAAACATCACCTCTTTGAATTGACGGCAAAAAAAAATTGTTTTATCTTTTTTTGACAACCAGTCCTTTCTTTTGTAAAATTTTTGATTCCTAAACGAGAAAAGCCACATCCTATAGTTAGTTTTAGTTTTTAAAATGAGTCAACAACTAGGTCTGCATGAGGTCTTGAATTTTAATCTACAACTGAACCTATATTTTTCGTGTATCAATATTAACAAGCAGATAACTGCGTAAAGCAATGAACTCTAAATGATGTTCTTTGCCTTCAAGATCTCGGCGATCAAAATACCTGAACCAGCGGCACCAATGATGGTGTTGTGAGACAAAACAACCATCTTGAAGTCCAACAATGGATCTTCTCTGACTCTTCCAACAGAAACACCGTAACCAGCATCTCTGTCTCTGTCCAATCTAGGTTGAGGTCTGTTGTTCTCCTCCAAGACGTGGATGGTTTGCTTAGGAGCAGAAGAGCATCCCAACTTCGAGGCATCACAGACGTAGTTTCTCATGGCCTCCTTAACTTGCTCAACAGAAGGAGCAGGTCTGTTAGCAAATCTGAAAGAGACACAGGCGGTGTGACCGTCACTAACAGCAACACGGGTACATTGTGCAGACACCTTCATGTCTTCGAATGGCAAAGGAGCAAAAGTCTTACCGTCTTCAGAGATGTTACCCAAAATCTTACGGGTTTCCCACTCAAGTTTGTCCTCTTCACCGCCAATGTATGGGACGATGTTGTCAAGGATGTCAATGCCAGAAACACCAGGAGAAAAACCAGCACCGGAGATGGCTTGCAAGGTAGTGGCGGTAACAGCATCAATTGGACCGAAAGCCTCAACCAATGGCTTGAATGGAGCAACCAAACCTGCAGTGGAACAGTTGGAGATACAGACGATGAAACCTGGCTTCTTTTCGCCAGCAGCTTGAGCGTCCTTAACCTTCTTCTCAACAACAGACAAGTGCTCTGGGTTGACGATTGGAACCACCAATGGAACGTCTGACTCTCTACGGTAGTTCTTAGCGTTGGAAATGACAGCTAAGCCGGCTTCAACGAAAGCCTTCTCAATTTCACCAGCGTAGTCGGCATCTAAACCAGAGAAGACAACGTCACACTCGAGAAATTTACCTTCTGGCTTACACTCTTGAACAACAATACCCTCGGCGCTTTCTGGCATGAGAGCAGTTTGCTTCCAAGTAACAGCATCCTTGTAAGCCTTACCTGCTGATCTTGGAGAAGCACCCAAGGCATGAATCTCAAAGTCTGGGTGGTTTTGCAATAACAAGATGAAACGCTGACCGACGGAACCGGTAGCACCAAGAACACCAGCTTTTTTCAAACCCATGTTTACTCTTTTGCGAATGTAGATGAAGATGTATAGTGAGTTTTATGAACAGTTGAAAAATCACCTTTTAGTTGAGTCATTATAATATGCACAACTCCGATAATCAGGGCGGATTTTTAGTCTTGACCAATAAAGAGCTTTGAATAAAATTGCACTTAATCGGAATGAAAAGCGATTATGACAAGAGTTAAAACAGACGGTTCTTTTTTCAAGTTATCGTATGCGAGTATATGGATAGATGGGCTGAATTGTTATATGATTGAGACAGTAGGAGAAATTACCGTCTTTAATCATAAAATTAATTGAGTTCTTTAATTTTCAATCAATATCGTTAATATTCAATCAGAATATTCAAGTTAATTATTTTCTATTGGACATTTTTTCATCCCGCTTATATTATACGTTTAGTTGATCTTAATCGCTTTCACTCTCGGAAGCGCTATAAAATACACCACTGTGAACGACGCAATATAAAATTTATGCAAAATTTGTTGAATTTTTCAAACAAATTCAGATTGCTTGATTAATTTATTCAGACATAATTCAAATCATTCGTTTGATAATCTTTAAAGGTACTCCACGGCCACCAGTCCAATATAAACTGATTACTTGTCGAAGGTAAGTACGGAAAAATAGCGGAATTGGAAATAAAATTCAAAATTAATTTTCTTTTTATATGAAATTCCCATATAAATAATATTTCGTGTTCACATGTCTTCATGTCTTAGAAACCTTCCCCCATACTTGCAGCCTTCACTTCAAACGCGCACTTCGTACTTTCAGATCAATCACCTTTCATAGCAGTCAACTCTCCACAATGGTCAACACGGACTTTGAAAAAATATACCTCAATGAGTCCAGGTTGAACGGACGTATGCGTATTGCAGACTCTGGTTTGGGTTGGAAAGTTTCTTCCGCCTCCGGAACAAGTAGTGCACCTTTCTTACTACCATCGGAAGAGATCTTAGCTGCGCTGTGGTCCAGAGGCTCCAGAGGGTATGAATTACGCGTTCAAACAAAGAATCAGGGTGTTGTACGTCTTGATGGTTTTGATGGGGAAGATTTCACAAAAATGAAGCAGGAGTTGCAGAGAAGCTTCCATCTAGCCTTGGAGCACAAAGAACACTCTTTGCGTGGATGGAATTGGGGTAACACGGATTTGGCCAGAAATGAATTAATTTTCCAATACAACAATAAACCAAACTTTGAAATTCCATACTCTGAAATCGCAAACTCAAATCTCACAGGTAAGAATGAAGTGGCAGTGGAGTTCGCCTTAACTGGAGAGAAAGCGGGCGACGAGATGGTCGAAATGCGTCTTTATGTTCCTGGAACAGTTGAAAATGAGACAACCAAAACCGTCACTACTGAAGACGGTAGTGAAAAGCAAGAAGAGGAGACTGAGGAGGTTGCTGCTGCATCGGTTTTCTATGAGCAGCTTAAGGATAAGGCTAACATCGGCCAGGTTGCTGGTGAGGCCATTGTCTCCTTTAGTGATGTCTTGTTCTTGACGCCTAGAGGTCGTTACGATATTGACATATACTCTAGCTCTTTGAGATTGAGAGGTAAGACTTACGACTACAAGATCCAATTCAAGCAAATCGAAAGAATTTTCTCCTTACCAAAACCAGACGATGTTCATCATTTGATTGTTTTACAAATAGATCCACCTTTGAGACAAGGACAGACGAAATACCCGTTCCTTGTGTTGCAATTCTCCCGAGAGGAAGAAACCGAATTGGAGTTGAACTTGTCAGACGAAGAGTTCGAGCTGAAATACAAAGATCGTTTGAAGAAACAATACGATTCTCAAACACATTTGGTGATGGCACATTGTTTGAAAGGTTTAACCGAGCGTCGTTTGATCGTGCCCGGCTCATTTCAATCTAGATTCTTACAAGCAGGTGTTGCCTGTTCGTTGAAGGCTTCGGAAGGACATTTATTCCCTCTCGACAGATGCTTTTTGTTCTTAACGAAACCTACAGTCTACATCCCATACTCTGAAGTTAGTAGCGTGACTATGTCTCGTACCTCCACTGGTCTTACAGCTTCGCGTACTTTCGACTTAGAAGTCAACTTAAGAGGTGGAAACCTGTCGCACGTCTTTGCTAACATTGATAAAGAAGAACAAGAAACGATAGAGAGATACTGTCAAGAGAAGGGTTTAAGAATTAAGAACGAGGAGAAGATTGCAAAGGCCATGTTGGCAAAGGCTATGACTGGCGATGATGATGACGACGATGACGATGCTGATGTTGACATGGGCAGTGCTGCTGAGGATGAAAGTGCTGATGATGACTTTGGCTCTGGTTCTGAATCTGATGTGGCCGAAGAGTTTGACTCTAACGCTTCGGCTTCCGACTCTGACGAAGAAATGGAGGACGCTGCGCCAGGAGACGATAGACCACCAAAGAAAAAGGCTAAAAATTAGAAAATTTTAAGTAAATTACTAATCTACATTGTATATTATGCCCATGTAACGCGATCTAAACGACTTAGAAGTGGCTCAAGAAATTATCTTTGGGAACGAGCATATCCTTCATGAATGATCTCACAAAAACAAACCAAATGGATTTTTTTGCAAAAGTGGCCTGTTTTCGCTTTTCTGCGTCAGCTCTTGTTAGCATCGGAGGCATCAGGGTCTTGGTATCAGGGCATATTATACCCCTGGGCATGGCTTCTGAAGTGGTTGACGTAACTTATCTGCAGTACAATGGATTGTGTAGCTACGAGTGTGACTAAGATATTAAACAGGAAGGAAGAAAAACGATCTCTTTTAATAGAAGCTGAATTGTGTAGATCATCAATTTCTTCAGAATTATTCTAACATCTTTGAATATTAATTCAGCAAGGGTCCTTCTCTGACGTCAACGGGTATCTGGATATCTGCATGAAACTGCACTAACCAGCTCAGACCTGCATCTAATAGCACCCTGAAGCTGCTGGGTTGGTATTAAAAGCTCTATATGCCTTACTTTCAAGCACTTCATCTCGATTAGGAATTGCACTTTCCTAAAAGATTTTAGACGCCAGCTTAATCTGCAGACCGCAGATCCATTCATATACCTTGTATATTCTCCAGAAGCCATTGATTTACGAAATAATTCTTTCATCTACCTCCTGTTTTTCTTTTTAACTACAGCTGTCAATAGACTGACATACTCAAAATTACTTCGTATAGTTCTGTCATCCATAGTGCTCTAGCTTTGCCAAAAGGGAGAAGAGGATAAAAAGAGTTGAAAAAAACAAAAATGGCTGACACTTTATCTCACCCACTAAAACTTGATGTTGAGCTTGGTGCTCCAGCTGAATTGAGTATTCCAACTCGCTCCCCTAGACGGCCTGTCATGGATATGAACTCAAAAGCTATAGGCTCTAATGATGTTGGTCATGATCTGTTTGACGATGTATCGTCTGCTGAATTCATGTTGGATGGTATGAATTCGCCAAGGGAATCCGTTTTTTCGCTCAATAATCAAGATATGCAAGATACGAGAAGAAACAGTAACGCAAGTCAGGGTTCTCTTGATTCTATTGACTGCTCGGCTGTTGAATTCTTTTGGGATGAGCTTCTGGAGCTTGAAGTTTGTGAGATTGATGATTTAATAAGCATAGCCAAGCTTCACGATGATAACGACTCTCAAAAAGTGAAATATGTTGCGCTTTAGAAGAACAGACTTTTGTGGCTTTGTTTATATTGATTTCGGGGACTTGAAGGCGCGGCCGCCTTTATAATTTAATTCGTGATATGATAATGTTTGATTAACTTTGGAAAAAAATTGTAGAATCAATAACTTTTATGGCAACAGTAGATAATTTTGGTGCCGTATCTTGCTTAATTTCCAGATTTGATTGATTTTAACTGAGTTGTTATACTAAAGTTAATTTCGCTCCAATGTGTATTCACAATACTGCAAAGCAATTTTGTATCGAAAACATTGGTATCCATAAATAGCCAAAATTGCCCCTACAGTGGCTTGGTTCTATTTAAATATCAAATAAAGCATGATTCATGGAGTCACTCTTGACTCTATTCTTGAATATAGTTACCTCACGTGACAACCGTTTCAAGTTTTCCTGCATATACTGCTGGATAAGACATTCGACATATCCGGCTTTTTCAAAGAGGAAGCAACTGAACAAGATGTTTATGGCTGTTCAGCAGGACAAAACTTTGAATAAACTTTCTTCTTTTAATAGTCTTTTGGTCTTTCCAAAATTATTATAGGTAATCCGTCTATTAAAAGACTGCTTTTTCCGGAGTTAAAGTTACCCCACTGAGGCCCCCCACTGCTCTTCTTCATCATAAATTGCTCTTCCTTGAGTTTTAGACTGTAAAATGAATTTTTTAAAGGATTCAAAAAGGATCCTTAGCACGGGGTCATAATCACAAAATAAGCCTCAAGTCCATGAAAGCGACTTATCTTATCAAATGAGTTTCATTTCAACTCGTTCCATCACAAGTCCTGTATACAAACATGGAATACCTGCATCTCTCTAAAGCTTTAGGAAGTGGCTACCCAAATATAAAGTGTAAACTACTTTAGGCGGTTCTTAAAAGATAAACTTTGCCATACCTTAACCCACGTGCATTTATAATTCTATTCGACCCCGGGAGCCTTAACCCTTCACTCACAAATTACCATACTCACATTACTATTCAGCCATGGTAGCACCGCTATCAGAAGTTATATATGCTTCTGTGAAGCCCATCTTTAAGATCTACTTCATCATAGCCATGGGATGGTGGCTCGCACGAAAAAACATCTTGACTGTTTCCACATGTCGAGATTTATCCGAAGCCATTGTCTTGGCCATCATGCCTTGCTTAATTTACCATAATATCGTCACTAACTTACAAAGCTCAGACATCAAGTATATTGGTATTATTTTCTTGGAAGGAACTATTTTATTTGCAATGGGTGGTCTACTAGCCTTATTGACATACTTCGTATGTGGTTCTCCTAAAAGATGGTTCGGAGGTCTTATATCGGTTGGTTTGTTTCCTAACATCTCAGATCTTCCTATCGCCTATCTACAGACTCTATCAAAGACGGGAAGTTTGTTCACTATAGAGGAAGGTAATCAAGGAGTTGCTTATGTTTGTATTTTTCTTGCCTCACAGGTCTTTTACCAATTCTCTTTGGGGTTATATAGATTGATACAATATGATTTTCGGGAAGAACTCAACGATCCCGAGATGGCCATTGTAGGTGCTCCCGCTGATCCTGAAAAAGTCACTTCGACTGATAATTCAAACGCAACTAAAGAACAAAAACTAGACTCACAGGATGATGCGGACCTGACTCTGCTGGCAGATGATAATCAGTCTTTCAGCTCTTCAGACTTGGAGGCTAGACAAATAGGCAGTCCCAGCATTGGCAACTCTAATCATTCAGCGGATTTGGGAAGCTCTGCAGTGAGTTTAGATAGAGTCAGCACCGGCATGCGGTCCATTGGCTCAGAAAATAAATCTATTGCAAGCGGATCTTTAATGAGGGCAACTTCGCGCTCGTTGGATTTGCGTAAACAAAAATCCCAAGATATCAAAGATGTTATCAATGAGTATTCTGAAGTTGATCGTCTTCGCTCGAAGGAGATTATTGCCCCTCCACTCCTGCCTTATGACAATGCAGTTGAACCAAGGGAACTAGTTCCAGAAAAAAAGAACCGTAAATGGTCTGCTAAAGTCTGGGCTTACTTGAAAACAATGCTTCATAATTTTTGTACCCCAAACTCGTTATCGTTGATTATTGCCTTAATTGTGGCCATGTCACCACCATTAAAAGCATTATTTGTCCCTACACATTTCCACATGCCAAACGCGCCAGACCAGCAGCCACCGCTCTCATTTGTTATTGATATCACAACGTATGTGGGAGCTGCCTCTGTTCCTATTGGTTTACTTTTGTTAGGTGCCACCATTGCTCGTTTGAAAGTGAAAAAGACTGTTCCAGGTTTTTGGAAGACAGTTGTCATGATCACAGCTTGCAGATTAATCATTTTACCCATTTTTGGAGTTGGATTGACAACTGGTTTGGCTGAAGCTGGCTGGTTTGATGGTAATAATCTCGTTCGATTCGTTAGTGTTTTGGAGTTTGGATTACCCAACGCTACAGCCTTAATTTACTTCACAGCCTTCCATACTGACCCATTATCGGACGACCATCTACAAATGGATTGTTTGGCTCTTTGTTTGATTGTTCAATATTGTGTTCTTTTGGTCTCGCTTCCAATATTGGTCACCTTCTCATTAAAGGTCTCACTTCACAAATAAGAGCATTAGGGATAAAGCATCGCCACCAAAGCAAAAGATATTAAGGAAAAATGAAGAGAACGAAATTAAGAAAAAAAAACTTATAGAATTTGCACTTCCAAAATTTGAAACAAAAAAGCGAAATTGCTTCCATATTTAATAGATAATTTTCATTTCGTAATCAGTATTATTTACATCTTGTTTCTTTTAGTATTATAATTAAATTAATTTGATTTCCATTTTAAAGCCTATTAATTTGTGATTATTTTGTTAGTTCAATGGATCAGATCAACAGAACTTACCCCCTTCTGTCCTGCAGAATACCTCTCAAAGTTGCCTCTCACAACCATACATCATATAATTGCTAGTTTAACAATTTATCCCTTAAACACCCCTCTTCCTTTGTCCTAACGAATTCGTAAAAGGTTTTTACTCCCCTCAAATAAGCCCGAAATTAAAACAATTGTCTACTGACCAAAATGGCCTTATACTACAATCTCGTCTTCTTCTTATTGGTTGTAGAGATGGCATTTTTTGCCATTCTCTCGCTTCCATTCCCAAGAAGACTTAGAAAGACCGTTTTAAAAACTGTCTCCGCTCCTTTCAAATCCGAGCAGTTTCAAATAGCATTGAAATGTATATTTGGGTTCATCCTCGTCTTATTTATTGATTCTGTTAACAGAGTCTACTCTGTTACAGCTGAGTTACAAAGCATCTCTCCAAATGTACCTACCCCACTGAATGTTCTCAATGATCGAGCTGAAGTTCAATCTCGTCGTTTCTATGCCCAAAGAAACATGTATCTTTGTGGTTTCACCTTGTTTTTGACTCTTATCTTGACTAGAACTTACTCTTTGGTCGCTGAATTGATCGAAACAAAGGATAAGTTGGATGTCATTGGACAGGACAACTCTACTCCTGAATCTGAAGAAGTCATTGCTTTGAGAAACTCCTTGAAGGAGAAAGATGATCAATTGGAGCGTTTGAAGGAACAAGCTGCTGCATTATCTGGTGACTTTGACTCTGCTACATCCTCTGGAGCTACCAAAAGAAAGGCTTAATTTCTTTGAAAAGTTTAATTTCTTTCTTGATGCTTACATTATTAGTGCCAAAGCTTTCAATTGGACTGTTACATCGTGCATTTTCCAGGCACCTGTGAAATAAATCTTTGTCATATAGTTATCTTTCTCATGAATTAAAAATTTGATATACTTTAACCACTCACTTAGAATTTTCATGGTAGACGCTTTGATCTCTTTGTGCACACACTGAGAAAGCGAAAGCATAGATACAAATAGCAGTCCGAATATAGATTTACAATTGCAATTCGTTGAAAATTTTATCATTTATTGAATAAAGGCAATTGCAATATTTCGAATGTTGATTATCTTTGAGGAATCAAGCACATTCCGAAGTGGCCCCATAAATAGATATGTAGGTATTGAATTTTAAGGAATTTAATAGCGTGATAAGTCCATAAACAATTGAGCCCCGTTAAACACGATTTTTGTTATAATATTAAGACATCGATTGTCAATGCTTTATTTGTACTCCTGCAAAAATGTGTCAAACCGGTATACAGATGACGCGTAGCTTCTTATCAGTTGCACAATAAGAAGACAGCTGAATTAAGCAAACGAATAGATGTTCAATTTAAAAATACAAACAAATTCCATTTTGGTTTTGCTTGATATAAAGAATATTGTCTATGTGTAATCACTTTAATTCTGCTTCCATCACATTTGCTTACAAAATCAATAAGGGCCCTCTTTAAAAACCTACTCTGTCCGTGGTAAAACTTGCAGCTCGTTATTTGGAACAGTAGCAGCTAATGTTTTCTTGCATCTTCAATAGCTTGTTGGTCTTCTTTTGGAACCACAGCTGCTAACTTGTCTTACATCTTCAATACTTTGAAGATGTTTAGGGAGAAACCTTGCTATACTTTTACAGGAAAATTTAACAAATCGGGTGAATTTTAGAGAGCCTTGTTTTTTAATTCCTTTAAGCGAATTTAATCTCGCTTTCTGCTGGCATTCTTCTTTGTTGCATACTCGTCAAGAAAGGTATGCGCTTACGAGAAAACGTTGTCCTCTTCGTCATCAAACTCAATCCAGAGGAAATAGTTTAAGAGAAATGGCTTCTCATTTGCCTATAAAGGAAAGAGCTCTCTTTTTACAATTAATATATTCACTTAAACGTTGTCTTAATAGGATATTAGCTGATTTAGTTGCATCACGTGATTGCTATCAAAGTGCATCAAGGATAGCTGGGACGATTCGGCCCATTCTAATCCAGCAACTATTATTCCTATTTTTTTTTCAATTCAATAGTTTTATAATACTTTCATTATGCCACATAAGCTAATAGTTCTACGTCATGGCGAATCGCAATGGAATCGTGATCATAAGTTCTGTGGATGGATGGATATCCCTCTATCAGAGAAAGGTGAACAGGAAGCTGCACATGCTGGAGATCTTCTAGATCAACATCATATCAAACCTGATGTAATGTACACATCATTACTCCAACGGTCCATAAAAACAGGACAGATCATGTTGGAGAAGACCAGCAGACAATGGGTTTCCCACCATAAGTCTTGGAGACTCAATGAAAGACACTACGGAGCATTCCAAGGAAAAAACAAAAATGAAGTATTTGAGAAATACGGAAAGGAGGAGTACCAATATTATAGACGGAATTTTGAGGCCATTCCACCTTTGGCTGAAGACGATCCTTCGATTGATGAGCGATACTTGCGCTCTGTCGAAAATGGAGGTATTGCCTCTGAACACATACCTAAAGGAGAATCATTAAAACTAGTGATGGAGCGTTTAATACCATTCGTCACATCTGAGGTTGTCAACAGAGAAATGCTACTGAAAAATCGAGTAGTTCTAGTAGTAACCCATGGATCAATTGTACGTAGTATGATTAAACACTTCGCGAAAGTGAGTGATGCAGATATCAGCAAAATTAATGCGCCAACGGGTGTCCCTCTTGTATTTGAATTTGATGATGCTGGACAATTATTAGGTGATTATTACTACTTGGATGAAGAGTTGGCTCAAAAAGGAATGGATAAGGTTGCCATGGAGGGGCATGAACCACAAACAAAAATCTAAAACAAAATCAATAATACTTAATTTCAAGTAAATTTGTTGTTTCAAACGGCGACACAGCTCTTCCATGTTGAAACATTTTATAGACTAATGTACAGTGATATTTTACCAGGTGTATTGGACTATTATAGGCATCATAGTGAATCGATATAACGAGCAAAATAATGAAAGACCTGGAGTAATCGTATCGCCTTTCATAGTGACTATCGCTCAGAGTCGAATCGGAGTTCAATCCAGGATGTGAAGAACTGACTTAATTCGGAGTAAAGAAACTTGATCCGATGGAAATTAGTGGCTCCAAAGAATTTTTATCATTTTATTTCTGCACCCAGCTAAGTTATTATATAAGCTGACTCGGTGGGAGATCTGGCCACTGAGCGATTACAAAATGAACGTCTTTTACCTTCTAGCTAAGCGCCAATTCGATTGGTTTTCTTGCTTTTGTGTTCAAATTTTCACAATCATCGAAACTAAGACACTTTGAAGGGAGTGTCAGCGGACATGAAATTATTCTTCAAAAGGAGTTAAAAGAGAAGTTTCACCGAGCTATCGTTTAAAAGAACCAGATTTTTGAGTTTTCCAAACTACTTTCGTTTTAAGGGCTGTCTAGGAATACCTTTTTGGAGTAGGAGCTTAGTGTTTCAAAGTGAATGAATTGTCGTTCTCCAAGAAGAAGGAGAGAACAACCAAAGTGGCATAACAGTCGTCTGAGATGGGATTATTTTAGAAAAGAATGAAAGCATTTTTGAAGAAATATTTCGGTATAGATAAGGGATTCCAAAAAAGGTAAAGGCTTTATTCGGTGGCGGTGAAAGGAGAACTACCCGTTTAAGAATCAGTACATAAGCATGATCAAGTTGATTCTGAAAGTAACAATTGATTCCGGATTTGATGGAATAGGAGGCTTTCAAATTATTTTTACATTTATGAATCGGAACAACTCTAGTAACGTAAAGTAGAACAAACAGGAATATCTCTTCAATATCAGATCAAAATGACTAGAAAAGCAATAGACAAATAGGACTAAATAAAATATTGGTAAACCAATTATTACTGAACTCAAAATCAAACCGTAGAAACTGGAAATTCGTTGAGTACGCAAGTCGCTTCAGCCAGAAGCGCCGATAACCTTTTAGGAAAGGAGCAAACTCAAAGTCGCTTTTCACTTCCAGGTGACTGTTTCTTACCATATCCACTAATTATTATCATTTTCAAAACTTCAAAATCTCCTCAAAGATTACAACGAAACCATGGGTATTGACCAGTTTCCAATTGCAATGAGTCATTCTTTTTTTGCATGAAGCGTCTTCATCTGCGAGAAGGGTTAAATCAGAACAAAGTGAAATTGCAGGTTTGCCACTGAGTTTGCAAGTCCTTACCAACAAGCGGCTTTATCGGGGTACGCACGGGTGACTTAGGAAACTAAGGAGGTATGGAGATCTTGAATTGAAGAGCAAATAAGCATTTGCATGTCAAACGATGATAGCACGGCTGATCATCTTGCTTATCATCTACGGCTCTGAGAAAGTAAAAAAAGATTGCAGCACCACAATTTCACACATGGTCTCCCACTGCATTACTCAGTGTGGCTCTAAGTGGCTTGACTAACGTTGATCGGACGGGAAACAGTATTTTTCACTTGATATGGCCGCAACCGGCAGATTTTACTTTTCAATAGATATATTAAACAAATTAGTACTTTTTTGTGATATTGGATTGTAATAAATTGTTTTCCTTGTTTGAAGTAATTTCAATCCCAAAAAAAAACAAGATGAACAAAATTACCAAATCTGTTTCGTCTTCTCTGTGCTGAAACTGTACCCGTATGTGCGGCTTCTCAAGGCTTCCTCCAGCTTCGAACAATCCGAAGAAGACACTCCATCACAGTCACAAAAGGGCAATATACGACGGCCACATACAATTGAAACAATGAGCATTTTATTAAAAGCCAATCATTAATCAGGCTCCTCGGGTTCAACCCCGAGTTCTTCGGATAATAATCGATATGGTTATGATATCTGACATTCAAGCTTCCGAGAGTCTCCAATGTTTTACGTAAGCGGGCACACTTTGATGGAACATGCCTGAACCCGGACCATCCTAGGTTCCGGAAGCTTCCCGATTGAGGCACGATCCGTCGGGGACCGTTATGTGCGAGTCTTCCTGCACATTATATACGAGCTCGCGCATGGCAGGGCAACAACAAAGGAAAGACGCTATTCAATATGCTGGGAATTAGAGAGGGCGAGAACGGCTGCGCCACCGAAAAGTGTACGGACATGTCAATCGTGATTCAATTGATTTAATGGAGAAGCATCAGACTAAAAGATAGACACACTCCTTCCCTTTCCGGGTGCTCCCGCCTCAGCCTCTGGTCATTAGCATCGGAGCTTGGTGCATATGAATGTTTGTTGCGAAAACGACGATCAGTTTAGCAACAGAAACATTGTTGATTGTTTCATCAAGATGCTAAAAAACAGACATATGAGGTCCAGAATTTACTAACGTGTGATAATTAAAAATCCAGCTTCTTTTATCTTTTCGCTTCCCCATCTTTTGCTTACCCCTATAAAAGCCTCTCTTAATCAGATGCATCATCTACTTCAAATCGGAGTAAATACTGCACATAAGGGCCCGCGCACCAGTTCGTATGCACGTCACCCAAATTAGTAAGCCCTCACCCTTTCGATGTTAAGCCATATATATTTGCCACTGAATCCCATCTTTCCTTACCACTTCATTACACCACCTTTTCATCTTAATCACAGAAACATCCCCATTTGCATCTTTACATTTTTTTAAATAAATTTGCAAGTACCCATTTTTGTTTTTGTCTGCAGGTTTTTCGATTGATCTTCTTTTCGCTTCTACCTCGTTAGACCCGCCTTCAGGCTTTATTGCCACCCGCTTTTTGCCACCTCAGTTTACCAATACTTCCTTTTGATTCGGAGTTCCATCTTCGTCTCTTGTCTCACGCTTCGACACTAGGAATTTCGGCTTTCGGACCAAAACACATCCCGTTTTTTAGGTAAAGCCGCTCGTCTCCCTGTTCCTTGCTTTGTGCTTGCTTTGCTACATCACTAGTTAGCTTAGTCAGTCAAACAAATCAAGTTTACACGCTTAAGCAAATTTTACTGAGTCGAACTTCTGCTTCGGCTTCATATTATACACTCAAAGAAGTTAAAAGACTGTGTCCTTTAGCTTTTCTTTGCTCGTATATTAAAACAGTAGCTTTCCTTATAAATAGCCCTTCGTCTTCGATAGGAACTTAAGTAGCTTCTTATCGCAGACACCCAACCAGCTTACAGCATATCTAGAGAGCTTTCGGACTTATTCTTTGAAGAGAATCCCCCAGAGCCACAACTACTCCAAGAAATAGAAATGCCTTCCGTAGCTGTTTTACCCCCAATGACTTTGCCTCCAGTGACCAAGACGGTCACTGATCTAATGGATGAGGACTTGTACCAGGCGCCCACGGTATTCCCAGGGCTGCCTTCTACTGACCCCTTCTCCATGATGTTCAGTAACAATACCGATAACTACGCCGATCAGTACAACCGTTTAAACGGATCGAATATGGGTGTCACATCCGTTTCGAGTCTAAATCCGGAATCTTACCAACTTACGCCAATGCAAACTGGTGACAATACATTGAGACTTGTACCATCTAACACAACTACGTCGTTCAACGGTAACGACCAAAGTCTACAGTTTCCTGTACTCTCAAACAATGCCCCAGATCCATCATTAATCCGTACCATGTCTAGAACCGCAAGAATGAGAAGCCGAATTCAAACGTTAGACCCACATCTTCTTACACTCCCCAACAAGCAAAAAGACGAAGAGTCTATGCTTTTCAATTCTGACATTCTGCCTTCTAATTTCCTTATTAATCAAAACTATTTCAACCCTGCCGACTCATGGGACAGTTCATTCTTCGTTGCCAAGAATGAGGATATGCCTGTCATGAATCTGGCGCCCGTGCCTGGTTACGAAGGTGACTACTTACAGTTGGATGGTCTAGAAGAAGACGCCGAATACATGAGTGATTGTTCTGACGACAGCAATTACTTCCAGGACGAAGAAGACGACTTTTTCGATGATGACTACAAGTTCCCTGAGATAGTGAACACGATACCTCCTCAAAGCGACTATACCAGTGCTTTTTCCGTCAATAGCATGCAAGACATGAGATTCGACGGCGAAGCTATGACTCAAGAAGCTCAGCTCAACTTTGACAAGGCCATGTGTCTTGACGATCTTGATCAAACTGTTGAACAGAGACAGGATAAGCTTGATTTGAGTTTCTTACAAGAAGGTTTAAACGATGACATGGACACTGTTGAAAGCGAAGACATGGAATCTCAATCCGATGATTTTATGCATTCAAAGAAAGACACCGATGAGGACTACGAAAGTACGCCTTCGGAAGAGATCAAAACCCCTCCTACCCCGAAGGCAATGCCAACTGAGCATCACTACGATTTCTCTAAGCCATCTGTATGTGGTGTCTGTTCGAAGCAGTTCAGTCGCCCATACGACTTGGTCAGACATGAAAACACCATTCATGCAGCCAAGAAGAAGATCTTCCGTTGTGTAATTTGCGAGGGCAGATACAACGGTGGTGTCGGAAATGGTAAGTCCAAGACGTTTTCTCGTGGTGATGCATTGACCCGCCATATCAAGATGAAGCATGGTTTGGAAGGTGCAGATGCCGCAGAGCTTATCAATGAAGCTAAGGATAACGTTGAGTATGTTTAAGATCGCTTTTTTTTCATAGTAGAAATATATTATAAATCTTTGAATCCTTTGTAAGATTTGATGAAATTGTCGCAAGAAATAATTTTACTGGTCTTAGTGTAAGGATCATAAGTTGAAGAGTGTCTGTCGACGAACTATCATTTGTTTGGGTGCTTAATCATTGATTTGTTCAGTATTCATTTTCTTAGTTTTTTTTATTATTTTTGTTATTATTAATATAAGTAAGTTAGAGAGGCAAAACTGTCTTTTTTTTATAATACCTATTTTCCAGGCGTGTTTCAATTTCTATTGGCAGTTCTTTGAAACACGCCGGACTATTACGAAACAGACGACTTCCGTACATTATCGGGGCAGCCAGCTAAAATTTCTTTCAACATTATTCAATACATTTTTAATGCTGAGTTTCTGTATCTCACTTCAGTAGGTGTGATAGACCTAATATTATCTTCGAATCTCTACTCTGACAGATGGAAAGCCCCTACATAGATGAAGTTGGCATTCAATCTAGCAAATAAGAAACATGAATATATATGATATAACTTTAAATATGAGTGTTTTGTGCCTAAATTCAAAAGTTTTAAATTTTCAGACTTTTTTTTAGTTTTGTCTTGTTTTGGCTGTTTTATGAATATTTGTAATAAAACGATCTGATTTGGAAAGTCGCTCATATAAGTTGAATTCACAATGTTTAAGGATTAAAGTATTTTTTTTTTAATTTTAACCTTACTCCCACAAATTCAAAATGTGAATTGGTTTTATTTAGTGTCGAAATACGAGTTAGAGTTTGTATGGTCCACGATACTATTGTTTAAAGTCATTGAGGATATGAACTATAATTCCAAAAAGGACAACGCATGCATTGAGTTTATTGGTCTATATACTTAATAAAACTCCATGAAAGTGCATTTGCCATTCGATATCTAATATAGACAAGAATGCAATGGGTGAAATGAGAGAAATGCTGAAGAGGGTAGTTGCTAAGAGTGGGCTGTAAGGTTGATATTAAAAATCGGGTGCTCTAAGAGGATTCATTTGAATGTTTTCTTGTGACAATTTCTTGTGGAAAAATGGGAGTGAATTGTCGTCAGCTTTAGAGTAGTGAATGTATTGACACAAGATAATCAAATCAAGACCCATTTGGAAGAACGCAGCCATAAAGAATATCATCAGAACATTATCTGTTCCGAAAAACAAATATGAAAGTTTTAAACAATCACCCGCTAACCATGACACGAGAAGAATTACCTTGAAGTTGGCTACAGATTGAAGTCTATGAATCATCATTATCTGCGGAAGAGGTAATAATGCTTCAATAAATAATCCCAGCGTACCCAAAAATACGCCATAAACAGGGCTTGATTTTAAAAATATCGTCACAACACCGAAAAACACAGTGAATACCTCTAAAAACCGCCAATACCTTCTCTCGAGCGCCCATTGCCAAAACAATCCTGGTCTCCGATAATGAACGTCAAATAATGAGAGGATAAATTGACACCAGATTAGGAATATGTGCCAGGCTCGATTCGAATAGCTATTGATTAGAATTTTAGAAATGTCAATAATTGAGTCACTTTCAAAGACTAATGATACAGGAGGAAGCATTGAGAGTTGATCTAATATTGTTGATGGATCTCCAAGAGAATCTGGATTGTATGTTTCCGGGCGATAGGCTAGACTTACTTTCAATAGGATGCATTGTATGATAATCATCACTATAGACTGCTGTAGTAGAGACAGTTCATATGGCGAAACGAAATAATAAAGAATTCGTAGAATTGAAGACATGAGCATAGTTGCGCAAATATCTATTGAATAGCCTAATGACGTTTTCTTCTTGTGGATTCCCCAACAGGTCGTTCCATATGTATACAAGGGGGCCAACGGCATAATTGTGTTTACGATAGCACGAGCATCAGGGATGTATTGTAAATACGGTAGATAATCATTAGGTAGAAGGTTTTCCAACATGTGTATGAAATTATTGAGTAGGAGGAGTAACGTAGGTTGGCTAAACGAGGATAATTTTGTTACACAGATACATGTGAGATGACTCGCATGATGAGGTGGAGATTACAAAAATCAGCTTATTAGATCTAATTGTAAGAGAATTTTTGGAATTATGAAGCAGCGATCAAAATTCAAGAAACTTTTTGGTACTTTATGTGTTAAGTGAAATTGTAAAGGAGCATTTTGTGTGCTTAGGCGCCACAAACCATTTGTAACGTGTCTTGATCCTCAGATCTCTGACAATATAAGAAAACCATTAATGCTTCAGAATGGAATTTAATTGTATAAAGATTTGATTCACGCCACCCCAGCATAGTGCTGGTAAGCATTGTTTTGCAGTCTTTTATGAAGTAAAACTCGTTCCGTTCATCAAATAGTTCATCAAATAGTTCAACAAAATGAGCAAATACAGAGGATGCTTTGAAGAGCTTCCGGATCGAGTCTTTTGTAACAAAACTGTTCTGCAAATAAATCTAAATTTGTTCATTGACCGCTGTTACTGCCTTTGGCTTACCCCATTCACAGATCCCAATTCGGTCATAGAGCACATGCGCGTAGATGGAAGCAGCGCCAGGAATCGACCAGATACACAACTCCGAGAACTCCGAAAGCTCCGAGACTGTGGAAGTGCTAAAAAAGCAAAGTATATTTGATTTCGACGTCAAGATTATAGACAAAATCCCGGACAGCCACGGCTAATGTCAAGAAATACCAAAGGAACTTAAACACCGAGGTTGACTCAAAACAAAAAAGTCCGAACTCCGAGGTATCTGTATGCAGTCAGTATATTTCATGTGGGTTATATCGACACACCATTTAGTCTAAGAGAGTGTGTATTAGGATGTGGCTGCAAGCCCCGGGCCAAGGGAACTTCGGAACCGAACCTGGCGGTGCTCTTATTGGCTCATCTCCAAGCTTTACAAGAAACAAGAAGTTGTTGAATAGGAGTCATCGACTTTAAAGTAAGAATATACGTTATGGCAACCTTCAGAAACTCAACAAAAGAAGTGGTTGAGACTTTGAGCTTTCTTACAAGTATTGGTTTTATAAGTAACAACAGTTTACCGTTTAAACCTCATAATTTTGTGACCGTCTCACATGGAATGGTAGCACCACAACATGTGTGCTTAACTCCATGAGCACTAAATGCTCCAACACGTCTAAATGAGTATTCTGACGAAAATAATGTTTACAGCTCTGAAAGCCGTTACTATCGACAATGACTCAGAGATGTCAACAATTTCTCTTTTCACTGACCAGCGGACTTCTTTTTCCTTTGGGCCACTATCATGTCCTATCTGGGGACACTGTGTGCAGGAGAATGTATTAATTCTGCGCCAGCATCTACTCCTTCCTTCGACCTCGGACTTTGACATCCCTTTCTTAAACTTGAAATCTGAACTTTTAATAGTAGTTTTTCATGATAAAATACTCGATATTTTGTATTAAATTCTACTCCGAAACCCATTGAAGGCTCTGTTGTTGAGGTGATCTCACCTGGAATGCACCCCGGATATCCGAGGTGGATTTGTGCGCTCAGTGGACAAACGGAACATGGGGTGAAAGTCTGGGGTAACGCTCCTGCAGGAACTGTTTGCACCCAATTATAAAAGCACTGAAAAATCCCCCGATATGAAAAATTCACACTATCTTTTCAGAGTATCTCTTCTTGTTGATTATCACTAGAACTAGCTTATAACTCATATCAATCATGCCTTACACAAAGATTAACCACGACGAAGAGGACGCCTTCTTCAAGCAACAAGTTGCCGAACTCAACCAATGGTGGTCACAACCTCGTTGGAGAAAGACCAAGCGTATTTATAAGGCCGAGGACATTGCCGCCAAGCGTGGAACCTTGAAAATCGACTACCCTTCCCTGAATCAAGCCAAGAAGATGTTTTCCCTTCTCGAAGAGCATGACCTGAACAAGACAGCTTCCTTCACCTTCGGTGCTTTGGACCCAGTTCAAGTCTCTCAAATGGCTAAGTACGTTGACAGTATTTACGTTTCCGGATGGCAATGTTCTTCTACCGCCTCCACTTCTAATGAGCCATCTCCAGATTTGGCTGACTACCCATACGACACTGTTCCAAACAAGGTTGAGCACTTGTGGTTCGCTCAACTTTTCCACGACAGAAAGCAAAGAGCTGAACGTTTAAACATGACTCGTGCTCAAAGAGAAAAGTCCCCATACATTGACTACTTGCGTCCAATTATTGCTGACGCTGACACTGGTCACGGTGGTTTGACCGCCATCATTAAATTGACTAAGTTGTTTATTGAGAGAGGTGCTGCTGGTATCCACATTGAGGACCAAGCTCCCGGTACCAAGAAGTGTGGACACATGGGTGGTAAAGTCTTGGTTCCAGTTCAAGAGCACATTAACCGTTTGGTTGCCATTAGAGCTTCTGCTGATATCTGCGGCTCCGACTTGTTGGCTGTCGCTAGAACTGACTCCGAGGCTGCTACTCTCATTACCTCAACCATTGACCACAGAGACCACTACTTCGTTGCTGGTGCCACCAACCCAGACTCTCCAGACTTGGCTGCTTTGATGGCCGATGCTGAGAGCCGTGGTATCTACGGTGAGGAATTGGCCAACATCGAGGTTGAATGGAGCAAGACCGCCGGTGTTAAGTTGTACTCCGAGGCTGTCATTGACGCTATTAAAGCTTCTTCCTTGTCTGACAAGGCTGGTTTGATCTCTAAATTCACTTCTAAGGTTAACCCATTGTCTGAGACCTCTAACAAAGAGGCTAGAAAGCTCGCAAGAGAGATTTTGGGTAAGGACATCTACTTTAACTGGGAAGCATCCAGAACTAGAGAGGGATACTACAGATACATCGGTGGTACTCAATGTGCCGTCATGAGAGGTCGTGCTTACGCCCCATACGCCGACATGATTTGGATGGAGTCCGCTTTGCCAGACTACGACCAAGCCAAGGAGTTTGCTGACGGTGTTAAGAGCAAATGGCCTGAACAATGGTTGGCTTACAACTTGTCTCCATCTTTCAACTGGAACACTGCTATGGGCGCCTCTGACCAAGAGACTTACATCAAGAGACTCGGTAAGTTGGGTTACGTCTGGCAATTCATTACATTGGCCGGTTTGCACACCACTGCTTTGGCCGTCGACTCTTTCGCCAAAAACTACGCTGAGATCGGAATGAAGGCTTACGGTCAACAAGTCCAAAAGCCAGAGATTGAGTTAGGCGTTGAAGTCGTCAAGCATCAAAAATGGTCTGGTGCTGAGTACATTGACTCTTTATTGAAGATGGTTTCTGGAGGTGTTACTTCTACCGCTGCTATGGGTCACGGTGTGACTGAGGAGCAATTCAAGGAGGGAAAGTTGTAAGTATTTATTAGGTGCTAAGAGGTTAAGTTAATAAAAATGATTGAATATGAATAAACGCATTGATGACGAATAAGAGTTGTAGATTTTGTGAGTTTTGAATACCATTAATTAGATCACTAGAGCTGCAAGAGAAATAGCATTGGAAAAAAATGCTGTTTAACTCATTATATCAGATTTCTCTTTTCTGCAAGTACTTCCGAATTTGTGCTTTCTAACAGCTTGTATTTGTATTATGATAGCGCTCAAGCTAGAAAGACATCACTAAATTTAAAAAAAAAAATAATGAATGGTTTTGCAAAAAATCACTGCAGATGTTTTTCTCAAAATAAGAAAAACAATCATTTGTCACTTTATTCAACCTCAAGCACTGTGGCGATCAATCAATCGTGTGAGTAGATGAGATACGACATCAAGTCTATTGTAAACCATGGGCTTCATTGTAGTTGGTCAAGGATACAAACGTCGGCAGGTCCGACCGGCTACCCTGTATCATCGAGCTGGCCCTCGTCGAACTCATCGCAAGAAGTATAGCAATGGCCTAACTCAAGGTCATCACCCTCATCACCATCCTCATCAAGAACCCAAAACTTCACATACATCCATTAATCTCTTAGATTTGCCACAAGAGATTCTTCTACAAATATTCAGTCATTCGGGCTTTGGTTCTTCCAATTCGCTTCATTTAACATGTAAATACTTAAACACTATCTTTTCTCCATCAAGAAATCAGTGGCTCCTAAGGATGGTTGCCGAACAAAATAGCCTACTAGATATGAATTCCAATTTCGTTGTGAAACCTACATTATGGTTGGAGAAGTTTACTTCCAAAATCAATTCCGTATCACAAGTGCTTCGACTGAGGTATAAGATCGGCCAACACTTCAGGTTACCGATAAGTTTGATAGAAAATAGTGACGCTTTTGATCTGGCCATAATGAAATTAGATTGCGTGGACACAGATGCAATTAAATTATTGCATCAATTGGGCCATAATTTGGTCTGTAATCGTTCCACTATAGACGAACAATTACTACTAAGAGAACGTTACTTGGAATGGAGGTTTCTTGTATTGGAGCATTTCATCCAGAAAGCTCAAGAGGATGAGAATGCCGAAGAGCCACAAGGTGCTGAAAAGATTATTTTGGCGGCAGAAGAGATGCCCTGTTCCGTGGAATTTAGAGACTCTCATAACCTCAAGTCCTTCGTTCCCGCGGTGAAAAGCAGTAAAATTTCCGAAGGGATGTTTGGTACTTTGACCGTGGAAAAGATACAAAAAGTATTATGTCTTAATGAAACATTCAATGTTGAGTTCGAAAATCCAATACGTTTTGTTGCACGAGTATTGACTAGTCAAATCAAGATTGGCGCTGAGCTCGCAGAGTCACTCTTATCAGTCATCAATTTAGATGGTGTTTCTTCAACTGAGCTCATAACTCTCCTTACAGCATTTAGAAACTGCCAGCTGATGTTGCGAGAAATTCCGTTGGAGCAAAGAAGCTCACATTACTTACAACCACTAGTTGAGAGGCTATACGGGATTGTCCATACATGCTTGGCATCATACCATGAGACAACAAGCGAAGACCGAGACATGGACGGGGCCATGTGGGAGCTATTATCTCAAATTCAAATCCCTGAACTCATCGATCATGTAGTTTCCCTTGGTGGGGTTCCTACTTATGATCTTCTTTAGCATTACCACAAACCAAAATTAGCATAATAAATAAATCATTGAGAAAGGATACAGTTCTGTATATTCCAATCAGAGCTTATGGTGAAATGGAAACTCTTCTTAGATGCTAATTAGATTTTTATTAAAGCAAAAGCTATTACAGTAAACGCTAATTATCAAGATCGCTAATTGAATCATACAAATGAACACACAAATTTTTGTTTATTGACTTCAAGGTCACCGTCAAGGAATTCGACAGCTAAAGAACTGAATTAGGTCTGGCTAAAGCGCCTGAGTTAATGTTACTATTACTAATGTTACTGTTATTGAGGTGGTTGTTGCTGCTGTTGCTGCTGTTGTTGTTGAAATGGATCATTTAATGATGGCATCAAAGGATTTGGATGGGCAATTTCATGGAACCATGGATGTTGCAAAGCTTGTCTTGCCGTGATACGAGCCTCAGGTCTCATCTGCAACAAATTAGTCAAAAGATTCAAACCCATGGAGTCTAAATTAGGAATAATCAACCGCAAGTCCTGTGGAACGTATATCTGCCAATTGCTCTTATAATTTGCATGCTGGGATACACCGGGCCAGGTGCGCTCATTTGGAGTACCCATGAGTCTAAAAATTTTGTTTAATTGATCTTCATTAGCAGTTCCTGGAAACAATGGCTTTCCAGTACACATTTCAGCAAAAATACATCCAGCAGACCAAATGTCAATGGACGTTGTATAAGCTCTAGAGCCTAATAAGACATCTGGCGCACGGTACCATAAAGTGACCACCTCATTAGAGAAAGTGTTGAAAGGAATTCCAAAAGCACGCGCCAAACCGAAATCTCCAATCTTCAATTCACCTTTGTTGTTGATTAAAAGATTCTGTGGTTTCAAGTCACGATGCAAGACAGAGTTATCATGACAAAACATAATTCCCTTGAGCAATTGAAACATAAACAGTTTCACGACTTTCATATCAAGACATCCATTTGTTCCATGTGTTTCCATATATTTCTTCAAGTCCTTATCCATGAATTCAAACACTAAAGTTAACTTATTCTCAGTATGGATGACATCGTACAAGGTGACGATGTTCTCATAATCCAATTCTTTCATAAGGGAAATTTCACGAATGGCAGTTGATGGGGTACCTTCCTCCGAGTCCAAATTGATTTCTTTCAAGGCCACCAAGGCTCCAGTGGCCCTGTTTCTACCCTTATACACTGTAGCATACGTTCCCTCACCGAGCTTTTCAAGTTGTTGGAACCTGACGAATTAGTATTTATAGATGAAAATATTTATTGAATTGTCCAACCGAACATTTACAATAAACCTTGAGATCGAAGGAAAAAGTGGTATTTACATACTGAGACGACGAAACGGTCATGGCTGGTGGTCTATAGTGGAAATGAAGGGTTCAGGGACGCGTGGAGAAGTACCCAACTGGTTTGGACAAGAGCACTGAATTGACATGCTGACTCATTGACTTACTAATTTGTTTTAAATTTTTAATTTTGTTTTCGTGAATTAATTAAATTTTCGGAAGATACCTTTTTCTAACGAAAAAGTTCACTCATGTTCTTTAATTGAAAGGTCTTTTGCAGCCTCATTTGACAGGTCTTGCAGATGAAATGTGTCAAGCGGTAATCTTAACAAAATAAAAAAAAGTGCAAGTGAAATTTTGTAAAAGCTAAGCAAAACGATTTTTTCTTTATTCCATTTTCTTTCTGGCACTAGCGGAATAGAGAAGGTATTTTCAAACGACGGAAAGAGCCTAAAAATAAAGTTATTAATTAAAATGCAGAGATTCTAGTGAAAAAGTTTACAAGTCATAGAAAAGCTAAACTTGTTATCATAATCTATTAGTAATACATGCACATGCCTAAAGGCGCCTCATTGTTTATATACCAAAAACGTTCAAAAAGTTAATGGTTTTTTGGATTCTTGGCCATAAGAGCCATCAGATTAGGAACCCATCCTTCTGCACCACCTTCACTTGCAATTATATCCCACAAACGCATATCTCTTTGATTTGGCGCTTCTTGTTTGAATTCCTCCTTCATTTCTATACCAATTATAGCAGAGTTCCTAGTACTTGGGATACGCAATATCTCCTTTTCAACGTGCCAACCCATGGTATTGGCCAAATCCTCGACGTGATCAACCAAAGCGCCGTACGTAGATACGTTCTGTGTTGCCTTGGCTTTACCATCCTCTGAGTCAGAGGCTTTTCTAGGCGAAAACCGGACCTTAGCTCCACCCAAAGCATGCGAGCAACATGGAATAACCATAAATGGGAAGTTTAGGAGTGGAATCCAACATGTGAGTTCATCCAGGTGATTTCCAATAATGAAAGTATTGGCGGGAAAATCACCGGTGGTACACACTTTTGGAGATTCCGATAAGTTTTCTGAAGAGTAATACTTGATCAATGGAACAGCCTCTGGGTTTTTACGGTCGAATTCAGGCACTTGAAATAGTCTACCGGCGATGAAAGGTGCCATATTTTTCATACAAGGATGTAATTTAAGTAATATACTTGGAATGATGATTTGCTCCAAAAGATTTTCTTGAACATTGGCCGGATATGTTTTCCAACTTTTTCGAGCTCTAGCATCAATCCCCTTCCCTTTGAAACCCTCCTGAATTAAAATATGGACTAGTAAACCATTACCGCAACCCAAATCACGGAACTCGAAGTCATTATCTTTGAAAAAGATGTTCCAAAGTTCTATTAAAAACGCTGCGACAGCCAAATCCTCGAAAACGTGCTTTTTGGGATCAGTGCTCTCGACCCAATTGGCCACTAAATCGCCGGAATATTTCTTCTTCAATTCGATATATCGGTTTTGAAATGCTATACGTGGAACTACCAAATCATGATTGACTCTTTTTTCGTATCCTCCCTTCACTCCTTTAGAATGCTTCGCCAGAGTTTGAAGAAGCCGGAGTGCAATACGTATGGGTCTGTCGGAAGAGTCCATAAGCTTGAACAGAGAATCTTCCTTGAATGGGACATAATGTATAGAAATCTTTCCCTTTGTATAAAGAATTCCAACCGCATACACGGGAGGAAGGTAGAAAGGTACGTCATCTTGTTTGTCAATATGAGGAATATAGACCACTAATACAGAATCATCAGCCTTATAAAGTAAACAAGTTTGATTTATGATATGGTCTTTGAATGGATTACGAGGGATAATGCGGCGAATGATAGATGAGTTCAATTTTAATTTCAAGTTCAGTTCCGTCTGTAGAGGAAGGTCTTGTCGGAGTTTAATGTCATCTAAATCTCTATGAAGTAAGGGTGTTTCAGAATTCAGATTGGAGAATGATGGAAGATCAGGAGATGCTTTGACACAGTTTTTTACAATTTCTTCATCATCGTAACTTACATGTTCTAGTAAATCTGCACGCAAGATGACAGTGGAGTTGATATTTGGCTCTCTAATCAAATGATTCATAGCGATTTCGAAATGTTCAGCTTCAAACTCAGCGTTCATTTCATAAATAGGTAGCCACAGAGGGCCTAGACTCGATGGACTATTTAGAAGAATCTCCATTGGAGTTGTCTGAGTAGCTTTAGGAGCTTTTCTCATGGCTTGTGTAGTGTAATTGAATTGATTGTGAGGTGGGTGAAATAGGTTGAATGGGTGCGATGAGGTAACTCATCGTAAGAGTATTCTGACCCCACAAAAGCGGAGAAATTAGATTTGTCGAAAACATTAACTGAAGTTTTTGAATAAGTATCTAATTTTATTTCATAATCACTTTGTTTATTATGTAATAGTGCTTAAATAGCCAGCTATTTCCAGCATTGATACGAATGGTAAGTCTCTGGGTCTACTACTGGTGCTTATCTCTATCTTATGTACATATATCAACTTCAAGAAACTCAAAATAGGAACACGGACATGAAGTAAAAGCTGAAGAGCTTAAGCATTTGTTTACAAATCAATGAAGTATGCATCTTGGACTTCCAGCATCCGATGCTTTTTGTAACAGTAATGACACTTAAACTTCTCAGAGCCGCGTAATAAACTCTTGACACTCTCTTTGAGTGCCAAATGACGACAATTTTGGAAAACAACGACTGGATTCTTGTCAGATTTATTTGGTTGGCCATAAAGTAGTGATTTTTTCTTCGGCGGCTGTTCTTCATTTGTAAGTGGCATGAGCTGTTCTTTAGAAACAGGACAAATGAAGATCGGATGATAATTAAAGAGAAACCGGTTTTTATCTGGCAATTGAAATGGCAAATCAGTTTCCTCGGTAACAGGCTCCTTTGGTTTCTGTTTATTCATTTTCAATTGTAAGCGGCTATACTTGTAGAAGTTGGGAAGATTCACAAATCCAGACAAGAGGGCTTCAAACAAGGACGAATTGCTTGAAAGACCCATATTAGCGCAATACTCTGCAGTTAATTTTGTGGCCAACACATCGAAAAGCCGTTGATTGCTTCGTATATTGTCAAATGAACGAAGAATCTCAGCCACGAATTGTTTTTCGGAATCTTTGGTACCGCTGTGTATCAATTTTTTCATAAAAGCTTTATACAAATGCTCTTTCAAAGCTAAATCTGTCGTATCCTCGTTGGAATGCTTGTAAACCAACAATACCATCAAGGGACCAATATCGTCAGAGAAACTATCAAAATGCTTGGGAAAAGTCTTCAGAGCGTGTTTCATAGCAGCAAATCTATTTTCACTGTTATTTTCAGACAACAGCTGTGGCAGCGTCCCGTTTGAGCTAGCAGTTCCGTTCAATAGAAGAACATACTGTAGCATATCTAATCTAAACTGAAGCTCAGTATAAGAGCGAGATTTTTTCGATTTCGCATTATTTACCCAATCAAGCGCCTTTGAAAGATCATGGCGAACTTTAATATCTTCCACCATCTTCCCTAGGTCCGTAAACTGGTCAATCGTTGACTGACTAACCAGGTGTTCTAGGTTTAAACTATGAAGGATTTCATTTATACAAGACCCGTAACCCATTTTGAGAAAATGAACGGAAATGGTTTTGAGAAGATTTCTACGATTTTGTAGCTTAGACGTTCCGGCTATATCAACCACAGTTGCTCTGCTAGTGACAGCATCCATATCTTCACGAGTTGGTGCTGAATTGAGATCAAGAGGGAAAGTATAAGCGTCATCCAAATCTATTTTGAATTTTGAATTATTAACTATGTTCTTCAGAAACTTGGTGATTTGCCCATTATAGCTTTTGAGGCCCTGAATGCCACTGGTGTACCAATCATTAAAGTGATTATTGAGGGTATCGAATGAGTGGATTTTTCCATTTACTGACTTCACGGGTGAGTGAAATTCGTCTCCATTACGTGTGGAATTTGAAGATGAAATTGATGAATTTTGGGGTAGTTTGTGGGGGTTTTGATCATTGATCTCAGCCACCAACTCCGCTTCAAATTGACGTAATTCTTCAAGGAAGGACTCGGTGGAATTAGCCAATTGAGTTAAATTCGAGGACCCGGAATCCAAAAGTAACCCTACTTCTTTTTCCAACGTGGTTAAGAGTTCCGTCATGGAAAAGTCCGGGGTAGTTGTGATGGGTTAGATAAGGCTTACCTCACTTACCTCACTATAAGTACTAGTCAATTTAGTGAAGTTACTGGAGTTACTAGGTTTAGTGGGCATACTAATGTGGCTAATGGCTCGAAATTTCATTACTTTATTCGATTTTATTATAGATTTAAAATTTATTAAGAAGGATACAATTGAGTCATTTGTATCAATTAAATAATGTCTAAGTTAGTTTCGAAGACAGAGTGTTCCAGTAAGGTAAGTATAAATACAGGTGATTTATACCTTTGTTAGGATTCTTGAAGTATGATGCAAACACTCATATATTAGAAATTGATTAAACGTATCGCTATCCCATTAGAATATCCTTCAAGGTTGGCATTGAATAATGGTGGCAATTGACTAACAAGAAAGGCAGAAACTTCGAAATAAAACTCTCATAACCTTCAAAACTTTTTTGTACACCCTAAGGTGTTTTACCGCTTACAAATCCAAGAAGTCGGCTTTCACTAGTAGTTCTAAGGCCAATGGAGTAGGAATCTTGAATTCCGGGACATTGGAAGAGTCAATTTGATCCTTGTATTTATGTGCATAGTAAAGGTATTCTACGACAACTTCAAGAATCTCAGCATCAATATCTAGTATGATTTGGCCTGTTTCTCCTTCTTTGAACTCCTCAGAATTTCGAAGAACTGGCGATATCAGCGCAACCTCTTTAAGCACAACGTATCGATGACCATCGGAAGAGACAAGAGTTACATAAGAATCATTCAGAGACATGCTTTGTATTTTGTATCAGCAGTTTGTTTTGTGAGAATTCGAGGTTTTATAAGAATGAGTTGTACGCGTTTGTTGCTTTCAATGGAGCACTAGTGGTTCTTCTGAAATTTGTTTTGCCAAAAATGTGAGCTCAGTGACCAGAAGCTGTATATTTAGATTTATTAAATATTCTTTGAGTATGCGTAGAATAGCAAGTAAGGAATAGTGGTGAGGAAGGGTATTGATCTTAGCCTTTTAATCTTGCGGTGGAAATAGTCGGAGGTATTGTACAGCCCAGCACAAGCGATTGTTTACTTTTAAAATTTCATTTTCAAAATTGATTTTTTAAAAAATTATTATTCATCAATCCATTGTTTTTTTTGGCTTCTAGGTTTTATCTCAATTAGACCTCTTTGGCATTCTTATCTAAGGAAAGGAAATATTGAACGCATATAAACATTTTATCATAAGCACTTTATAGGATCATTAAATTCCAAAAAAAAAAACTTTAATTTATACAGGAAAAATGAATTAAAACCTCAGAATCAAAATAACTACCTTACCCTATTTCAAAAACAATCCTCTGTTAGTATACCCCAGAATCTATCCTAATAGATTCATCAACATCACCAATTTCATGCGTTCCAACCCAAGTTTATCATGGCAAAAACTACAGGATGTCTACTATAGTATAAACCCATGCTATGAAGGAGTTAAATGGCCAATTGACAACTTGTACTCCAACTTACGAGTGTCCTTATCGACACCTTTAACGCTTCTAGCTACAGCATCCAAATTTGTTCCATATCCAAATGTAATTGATATTTACTCAATCAGCGGCCATAAAATATGGTCTCTTATTTACAATTCCACTCTGCAAGATCATATAGTGGATTTCTGCTTCTTCCATGAAGACTTATGCGTAGTACTTTCAAACCAGAAGTTCAGATACTACACGGATTTTGAAGGTACTTTCAATGAATACTCTTATACTGAAGACCTCATTAAATTGATAAATTCAAATGAAGACTCTGGGTTAAATGGGCTCGGTCCTTCGGTAGGTTCGGCCATGATAACTAATCTTGAAAACAACGAACAAGAAGAACCTTTTCATGTCTTAAACTCTTATGTATGGGGAGATTTTCTCGTACTTAGAAACAAAGATAAGTTAATCTTCACAAACCTCCTAGACTATAAAAATTACGAGGTACAATTAGAAGGACTAGAATACGCCAAACAAAATGAACTTTGTTTGTTATCTTGCACAGAAAGCACAGCTACATTTCTTATAAGTTATGATGTAACAATTTATAAAATCCACGTGAATTTCGCTGAAAATACCTTTGAAATGGTTGATGAACAGCTTACAGATGGGCCATTCTCGATTCTCTCTGCATCTCCAAATGGATCATTAATAGCGCTCCTCAATGACAAACTTGCTAAAATTTTTGTCATTACAAAAAGCTTTGATAGAATTCTATTAGAATATGATACCTCCAATGAGTCGAGTTTACCTTATATGATTGAATGGGCGGGGAATGACGCAATAGTGCTATCTTTAAGAGACGAAATTAAATTGATTGGTCCCGGTCAAAAATCGGTTTCTTTCTTTTACGATATCATTGAGCATGAAGAGTTTAGTTTAGATTCTATACTTACAGATACTAGCGAGAACGACCTTTCCTTCGTTATTCCTTTGATTAAATCAGAGAAGGATGGCCTCAAGATTATAAGCAAAAATAAGGTCGAGTTTCTTACTCGTGTTCCTGATTGCTCAGTCAAACTTCATCTGATGGGTTCTTCTCATCCGTCTTTAATTTTATTAGATTGCGTGGAAAAGCTAGCGCTGCAGGCTTCAAAAGCAGATAGCAATATATCTCTTCTTAAAAGTGAAAAACTGTTGGGAACTGCAATTAACTCCTGCCTAGAAGCAGCTTTAGAAGAGTTTCTCCCATTGTGGCAGCAAAAAATCCTAAAAGCAGTCTCTTTTGGGAAAATCTACTTCAGCGGCGAGTTCAATGCGGACGAGTATTTGCGTGTATTATATACGATCAAGGCACTAAATCAAATTCGTTCCCCAGAATTGGGCTTGTTCCTTACTTACTCAGAGATCATGGACGCTGGCTGGCCCGCTGTCATAAAAATGTTACTTTTGAGGTCTCAGCATCTTCTAGCTTTAAAAATAGTGGATTTACTCCAGCTTGAAGACTGTCGTAGCAATGTTTACATCGATTGGTGTCAACGAAAGATTAGAAAAGAGCTCAACATGTCTGACGAGTCACTTTTTGTTGTAATTGCGAAGAAACTCTTGGTTCATTCAAAAGGCGAGAAACCAAATGTTATTTTTTGCTCAATCTCAAAAATCTTTGAAGTCAGTCTCCAAGAAGGAAGACTTGACTTGTGTAAGCTCCTTGTAAACTTGGAACCTTCGGGTTCTTTAAGAATGAAGCAACTTCTCCGTATAAACGAATCGGAGTTGGCTCTCATAAAGTCGTTTCAATCGTGTGACTACGATCTTTGCAAACTCTTATTTTATCATTTCAAAGATACACTCCCAGCACTGCGGATTTTACAGATTATTAGTCAAAATGAAATAAAATCTGCAAGAGATGCAAACGCTTCAGAAAGTCCCTTTGAGGACGAATTTTTAAAACCAATTTTACGCGAAAATGTGTTTGTCAGCGGTGATTTGGTTGGCACTTTCTTTCATCATGCCATTGCCGCCAATGATCCCGAATTACTAGATACCTACCTCAAATTCGAGGGCAAAGGAACGGAACAAGATTTAATATCTTTGCAATCGCTAAGAGAGGGAGTACCTATATTTGAAGAAGGTGAGGAGAAATACGAAAATATCAACCAATGGTATAAAAATAAGTTGCGTCCACTCAAATCAAGCAAAAAACTCAGAAAATTCATTGACGTTGAATCCTCTCTTTTAGACTTACAGTATCGGTTGAGTAATACATTTCAACAATCCTTCTATGAAGAGAAGTCTGTCGTGGGAATATTGAAGAAGTTGATTAAGATGAATCAACTCAAACAAGCAGCGAAAATCAGTAAAGAATTTGGATTGAGTCAGGCGAAACTTTGGTTCCTTGTTTTGGAAACATATAGTAAGTCACATGACTTCGACCGTCTTCATAAGTTTATCACAGCATCAAATCCAAATGGCGGTGTTACTTGGAAATCGCCTATAGGATTTCTTCCTATAGTTGAGAGCAGTATGACATACGAAGCTCCCAGAGAACTTATATCTATCTATATTAGCCATTGTTCAGACTTGAATTATACTAAAAGAGTCAGTCTTTACATTAAAAATGAAGACTTTAAATCGGCGATCAAAGAAGCTTATTCTTATAAGGATCATATTCTATTGAAGCAGATTTCAGAGAAGCTAGGTCCTGAGAATGAAGCTTTAGCGCTGGAGATTAAAACCTGCATTCAAGAGCTAGGATACTAAAGTAGCTATTTTAATAAAAGTACAAATTATCGTAATTTAAAGGATTAAGATTTAATGTATTAATTGGTGATGATTATCTTGTATTTGAGCTCTTCTTGTTTTCAAATTCTTATTACAATTTCAAGACGAATGGAACTAGTACTGTATCCCCATTATCTCCACCTGGTGATAGCCGGTTAAATACCTAAAGAACCATCATTAGATCATTACAACATTTCAAAACACTGAAATTCTCAATTACTCAAACTTCATAATCCCAATATCAATAAGATGAAAACATATTCACTCTCTGATCTACGTTTCATTGCTCCCTCAACTCTCAGAGAGTGGTTCAAAAAGGAACCTAGTGCTAGAAAGTTTGCAGTGGTAGATGTCAGAGATAGTGATTACATAGGTGGTCATATAAAGGGATGTTTGCACTATTCGGCTGGGAACTTCAATGAGACATTACCTGAACTCCGACAGAAAATTAAGGACAGTCACGTTCACGACTTAGTGTTTCATTGTGCATTGTCTCAGGTGAGGGGCCCTAAATCTGCGCTCCGATTCCTTCGTAGTATAGAGACTTTAGGTGATGAAGAGAAAAAAGCATTCGATGGAATTAATGTTTGGGTGATGGAAGGTGGTTTTACCAAATGGCAATACGAATATGGTAATGATAAGGAGGTTACTGAGGATTATATCAAGGACTTATGGGTGTAAACTATACCATATAAATGATTACATTCAATTTTGAAAAATCATAGGAATAAACTTCTGCTTCTGTCATTAGGACTTACTTAAATTTGAAATAGAAGGACATAGTTTGATATAAACTCCATTAAGCCGATTTTGTCAGTTAAAATTCTTTCCGTGTGTACTTCAATAAAACATTTCGAAACAAATTCTCGTTTAGATTTAATCATAGTAGAAAACTATTTGAGGTTCTGTGGTTTCTGTCTAATTAAGCTTGCTTCCTCGATTCATCTACATTCAGACACAACTAAAATAATGAATTTTGGTTTTTGTAATTCAAGTAATATCTCTAATCTAAGCTAAGCTAAAATTTATTCCTCTTATTTGGCATAAACTCATCCGATTCTTTAATCACGTCCAGGAATTTGCAGCCAGTGGCTTCGTACAGGCCCTCCATATTTTCTAGCGATGCTCATCGCCTACTACTCCACAGAAACACAAGATGCTGGAAGTTACGGAAATCAAAAAAGAAGTCGAATCTTCCGACTCATCGATTCCAAAGGAAAAAGATAACTTGGATAGGAGAACATTATTTGTCAGATCAATCCCAAAGGATGCTACTAGTGAAGAGCTTTCGGAGTACTTCTCCCAATTCGTCCCAGTGAAGCATGCTGTGATTGTTAACGATAACGAGCAAAAATCAAGAGGCTTTGGTTTCGTTTCTTTCACATTAGACGACGATACTCTCACAGCATTGGTTGAGGCCAAGAAGCACAAATTCAAGAACAGATTACTTCGAGTTGATATTGCCAAAAGAAGAGATCGTAAGGATGGCTCGGCTTCCGAATCCAAAGCAGATAAGCCTGCTCCTGAACCAGTTGAAAAGAGAAAGGCTCGTTTGATTATAAGGAATTTGCCTTGGACTTGTGATCCTGAAAAATTGAAAAAGCTCTTCCTGAAGTTTGGTGGTGTTCACGATGCGTATATTCCATCTAAGAGAGGTGGACTCAAATATGGTTTTGGATTCGTTGTCATGAATAAAAAGGTTGCCGCTGATAAGGCTGTGAAAGAATGTAAAGGTTTGAAGATTGACGGCAGACAAGTCTCTGTGGACATCGCAATCGAAAAGTCCAAGTGGGACGAAGCGGAGCAAGAACGTAAGAACAAAAAAGACACGAAGACCACAGTCAAATCTGAAGTAAAAGAAGAAAATGATGGCAGCAACGATAACTCAATGGATCAAGATGATTCCGAAGAGGTTGCCATTAAAGAAGAGGAAATGAGTGATGTCAATGATGACGAGGACGATGATGAGGAAGATGACAACGAAGACGAAGAAATTAAGAAAGAAAATGAAGATTTCGATCAACTCAATGGACACGACTCTGACGCTGAGCTAGAAGATGACGATGAGGAAGAAGAGGAGGAAGCAGAACAGGAGGACAGACCAAAATCTAACAAACAAGAAGCTTTCTCTGTCTTCGTAAGAAACATTCCATACGATGCCGACAAAGAAACTCTTCAAGAACATTTCTCTCATTTCGGTCCCGTAAAGTACGCTCTCCCAGTTATCGATAAAGCTACTGGCGTTGCACGTGGATCAGCATTCGTCGCTTTTAAAACGCTCGAGGCCTACGAAGCTTGCCTTAACGGAGCACCTACCACAAGCGCCACTTCTATGTTGATCTCTGATGATGTGGCTCCAGAATATGTCTACCAAGGTAGAATTCTCTCCATAGCCTCTACTGTTGATCGAAATTCTGCTGCCAAATTGGCCGAGAGAAACTCCACTAAAAGAAAGGAAGCTCTTGGTTTCGATAGCAACGACAAGGATAGAAGAAACTTGTACTTATTGAACGAAGGACGTATAACCCAAAACTCCAAGCTCGCTCAATTCATTTCCACTGCTGATATGGAGGCCAGAGAGAAATCTTATAAATTGCGTGTTCAACAATTAAACAAAAACCCTACATTACATTTGTCATTGACCAGATTGGCCATCAGAAACATTCCTCGTGCTATGACAAGTAAATCACTTAAAGCTCTTGGAAGAAAAGCTGTCGTTCAATTTGCAACTGCAGTTAAAGCTGCCGAACGTCAGCCATTGTCTAAAGAAGAGGTAAATCGTTCGATAAAACATAAGCTTGAGGTTGAAGGTGAGCCTGTTCCAGAATCTGATGCAACTGCAAAGAAGAACAACAAGAAACTTGGTGTTGTTAGACAAGCCAAAATCATTATGGAAGTCAAGGGAAGCGGTGATATTGGAAGAAGTCGAGGATATGGTTTCCTTGAATTCCGTGATCATAAAGCTGCTTTAATGGGCCTTCGTTGGTTGAATGCCCATGAGGTATCAGATGAAGAAATTCTTGAAGGTATGACCGATGAAGAAAAGAAATTGGCATCATTAGAAGGTCTCAGCAAACGTCGTTTGATTGTTGAATTTGCCATTGAGAATGCCAAGGTTGTCAAGAGAAGAAGAGACCAAAAGATGATCTCTCGTCATGGAAAGAGGAGCCGAGATGACGCGGAAGATGGCGCTGAAGGTGAAGACGACAGGCTGCTGAAGAAACAAAAGAGAAAGGGCCCTTCCAGAAAGGGAAATATGAATAAGGGACCAAAGGGAGCCGGTGCAAAGAAGTCTGCTGAGGAAAAGCCTGCTGCTGGAGAGAAGGCAGCCGCCAACAAATCTGGATTGTCTGATGGCATCAAGCATGTTATTGCACGTAAAAGAAAGAACAAAAAGGGTAAGAATTAGATGAGAAAAGCAATTTTGAATCAAAAGGTAGCTATATTATATTAATCTATATCAACAAGGTGACAATATAAGTAAGTGAATCGTATATTTCAGTCATTACGTAGTGGGAGCAGTAATAGTGTGTGCCGCCGTGAGACGACAGTTGGAAGGTTAAAGAAATTATAATTACAAGAGTCCTCCCACGGACCGCTCTCTAATAATTTTAAAAATTTAGAAGTTTGTGTGGGGATAATGCAAGGGGGTTTGTTCGTCATTAGTAGTTTGCTTGTCAATTGTGCATCTTCATCTCATCTCCGATGGATAAAAAGATAACGGAGTTGAGAATTGAGAATTGAGAGATATTAGGTTGTTTCCACAAATCATTCATGTTTACAAGAAATAGTCAATGCGTTGTTGTTTCGAAGGATTGTTTCTAGCGGCCAAATCTCCATCTTGTACAGCGCTAAAGATCTTGAAGTTAGGCTCCAATTCACTTCCAACTTGCATAACACTAGCCACATTACCACATCTGTAACAATAATTAGGCGCGGACCAAACCGTCACCACGTCTTTGTCCTTAAAATGATACCTGAAACCTTCCATGACTAACTGATGTGCACGAGCAATGAGCTCCAAGTTATTTATGTGGTTAAACTCTCTACTAACTTTCGAACCAAATAACCATCCAGCACCACGCGGCGAGACTGCCCAAGTGTCAATGTTGTCTGGGTCTGACCACACCAAGTCACAGAAACCACCCTCATGAGGAACTTCTTGTGCACGACTTAAAACACGGATTTGGTCTAGCATCCGGATTTCAGGCGATAAACCTCCATGCACACAAAGAACCTTTCCATCGATGATGGCGGCAAGGGTCAAAAAGTCAAACACTTGACAACAATATTTCCATACAGTTGTAGATCCATATTTAGTCAAGCATTCATCGTAGAAACCGTAAACTTGAGTAATTTGTCTAGACTCGTGGTTTCCACGTACCAAAGTTATGCGATGAGGGAACTTGACCTTCAAAACCATCAAAAGTGTGAACGTTTCTAATGAAAAGTAACCTCTGTCAACGTAATCACCCAAAAAGATAAAGTTGGTATTATTATCTTCGGTTGGTAAACCACCAGAGATCTTGAAGAGCTCTAACAAGTCATGAAATTGGCCATGGATATCACCACAAACTGTCACGGGAGATTGAACAGGTTGGATATTAGACTCTTCCATCAAGAGTTCTTTAACCAACTCACAGAGTTGCTTCATATCCGATTCTGTGAGGGACTCGCATTTCTTAATTTGTTCGAGCCATTGATCTGGGCCACGGTCGGACATAGTTATGTTGTTACAGCTGTTGATGTCTTTGGATTTACTATTGCTCTTGCTGTTTATGAATTTCCAACTACGTTGTTTCAATAAAGCTCCAGTTAATTAGGTTTAGCGAAGACTTTGGAGGAAATGTTGGGAAGACCAGGGGGACTTATGAGAAGGTCAAAGCTTATTGCAGTCGAAGAACCTGTTTCAAGCGAAAATTGATTGTCGTATAGAATATTGTGCTTTCCTTTCAGTGCAAATCGCAAAGTTGGAAAGTATACACGCGGCTGAAGTAGGGAGTCGAATGTTAATGCTTATTCTGACTAAAGGCGGCCTGACGAATGTCCGTGGGAATCGGGCTCGCGTATTATATGCCGGACACTGTATCTATTCTTGTGTTTCTTTAGTTTGGAGCAAGGATTATTCACAAGTTCATGGGGTAATTTTTTTCGTTTCAATTAGTCTAGAAATTAATGAAAATATAATTTCAAGTTGGTTGAATAGTCTGGCATGGAAGAGGCGGCGAAGAGGGTTTGGATGAGAAGTCCGTTAGAGAAGAGCCTACTTAGCCTAAGCCTACTATGAAGAGACTGCGCTTAGAAATGATTGATGGTAAGTCTGTCATACACACTGAAACAGATGAATATGGAGTCAAATAAAATAAAATAATTGAATATTACTTGAAAATTGAATTCCAGCACAGAAAAATTCACTCACATACTCAAAATATCCACCTCTTCTTACTCTATCCTCAGGCGCCTGCATACAAACACAAATTGAAAAACCATTTCAGACTCGTTGTTTCACTAGTCTTAGTCTCTGTCCATTCCTTCCACATCCCTCTCCACACACTTGCTTCCTAAGTCGCCATGTTCAAATTAGGTCTTCCCATCAGGGGTTTAAGGGCCATGACAACCAAGGGCTCAAGTCGTATGTTCTCTGCTGGCTCATTCCTACGCAACTCGAAAATTCTCCCTTCCACTCCACAAATGAAGTCTGAGGCTTGGGCCTCTGGATCCTCTGGTGATATGGACATAACCAAAAAAGTCATGGGTATGGCTAGAAGCGTTCAAGAAAAGAGCTCGCCTCCTATCATCATTGACAAGGAGTTGATCAAACCATTCCAATACACCTCCACTTATAATCCATTTGATTTCTCCATGACCAGAGTTGTTATGGAATCAAACGCGCTGAAGAAGAACAAGAAACCACAAACAAGATATAAAGGAGGAAAGAATGATATTTTCAAAAAGGCCGGTATCGATCCTCGGGATCTTTATCTCATGCCCGAGATCTTATCCAGATTCATCACATCTTCTGGACAAATCTTGCCTCGTGAAGTTACTGGATGCACAGATGCTAACCAGAAGAAACTTGGTATTGCCATTAAAAGAGCTCGTGTGGCTGGCTTGTTGTCTTATACTGGAAGACATGGTAGATTCATGCCAAGAAGACTTATGTAAGGGGGCTTAAAGATGTAACGAAGTGATCACTGTAAATACCAATAGAAAGAAATATTTTAATTTTGTAAAATGACACTCTTCTTTTTCATTCTTTTGCTTCTCAGCTTTTAAGTGTTTAAATCATTGCCCTGGTATAAGTACAATGTAGAAGGATGTATACTCGAATAGGCTGAACCATCGTATTTGATTCTCGAGTTTTTTCTAAAGTCATTTAATATTTAATCGTGAATGATGAAAGTTTAAGAGCTCTTCTGTCTCAAGAAGCCTCAGCGCCGAGGGGCCCTTACTTCTTTAATTGACTCACCAAATACCGTATACCATCGCAAGCCACCAGAATCTTCGCAACGTAAAAATTAAACAATTTAATTTCTCTCTAATTATTCCTTTTCAAAGAAGAATCTACTTCATTCTTTTCTGATTATTGCTGAAATTCCTGATTTATTAAATGCCCTGGCGTGCATATAAGAGGCCAATCACGAAGTTGCCTCCGCACTTTCCAGCGGCGGCCCTTACAACTTCCTACAGAACAACCTATTCCACATATAGCAAATCTATTCACAATGTTGAGACAATTGACCGCCAGATCCACCCCAGCCATTAGACGTTTCTCTTTGACTCAACGTGCCATGTCCGATGGCCCAAACAAATCTGACTCCTTCAAGGACAGAGAGGCTGCAAACGAGAACGTCTACGTCAAGAAGCACGAGGCCGAGCAATTGAAGAAGTTGAAGGAGCAATTGGAGAGACAAAAGAAGGTTGTTGAAGATCTTAGCAAGGAGATCGACAACTTGAAGAAGTAAAAAAAAACTTACATTAAATGGTCATGTGTATTGTAATTGAATGATTATTCGTATACTATTGAGACTGTAGGAGAATTTTGTTCCGGAAAGGTTTTGCATTGTTTTGTTTTATCAGTGAATTCCTTTTAGTAGTATTTGTCAGTCGTTAAGCCAATTGCTTGTTTTACTTGGTGGGGCCAGGGAAACGCATAAAAATCTATGTTTATGCCGTTTCTGATCCCGTTAAGCTGTCAACATCGCGTTTCCTTGTATTAAGATATCTCGGTTCCTATTTTAAGATTCGAAAGTGATCGAGATTAAAATTATTCTATCAATTTTCGACAAGATGGCTTATTTCTTCCTGTAAATTTATCTGACCTCGGCTACAATTTCTAACGGTGTCTTGGCCCAGGCTCTGGCCCAGGCCCTGGACTTGCCTATGAACTGATAAATCGATTTATCGTCTCCTTTAAAACACAAATATATGAGATTAGAGAGAAAAATCAAAAATTAAACAAAAAACAATTATATTGCTGAAAAAAAATTGTGGTGAAATGCTGCCATTCCCACTTGAATTATGAAACCCAGCTGAAACACAAACGCAAACAAGTGAGGATTTTTCGATTAGTGAAACAAGAAAACATTAATTTCAATCAATTAAATTGACTTGAAGCCAGAAAATTTACTTGCCATACACACTCCGAGGCAAGTCATCTTCCTTCCTCTTACTCTTTGCCTGCCTGGTCCTACCCACTGCCTCTGTCTCACATGCTTATGCTGGTAAGTCATGCCTGTGTTTCAGAATCAATATTCATCTTATCTTTGTTGCCACTCTTTCATTCAATACTGTTCAATTCCCAATTCAACTAAGCAAAGAATTTATTTTCCATTAGCACAAATTCCTTATCTTCTACTGTTTCCTTCATCGCCTGATACTCCTTCTCGTGCTTCACCATGTCTGAAAAGCGTCTACTCCTAGAGCTCAAGCTGATCACTAAGACTCCTCCTCATACACAAAACCCCCAGATTCTTAGGCTATATCCGACGGATCCAGAAGAGTCCTTGTTTAAATGGACAGCCATCATTGCCAAGCCTACCAAAACTGACTCTCCATTCTATTATAATGGTCAATGGAAATTGGATATAGAGGCTGACTCAAGTTATCCAATTAAACCACCCAAAGTGCAATTTTCCAATTCTACACCAATAAACCATCCAAATATAAAAATCGACTCGGGCGAAATTTGTTTGGACATCTTGAGATCAGATGGATGGACTCCTGCTTGGAATTTGCAAAGTTTGGTGGGTGCAATTCTAATGCTTCTTGATGACCCTGAACCAGATTCACCATTAAATGTTGATCTGGCAAATCTATTCCGTCATGATCCCCTAGCGTTTGAGTCTATTGCTCAATATACAATTTGGAAAAATCTGACTCTCTATGAGGGCGAAAGAGACCAATCTGGAGTGAAATCAACTCTGATATTTGCTTATGAGTGTAGTAATGAAGAGGAGGATGAAGTCAGCTCAGACAATATCTACAAAGACGAAGGTCAAGATGAAGAAGCCGAAAATGGGTCTTATTGTCCAAAAGAAGCTGTTGAAATTGGTGAAGTTGAGAATGTTCAAGGGCTTTCACATGAGCTGGCGCCTATTTCATCTCCCACAAGTACTCCTGCTGCCATTCTACCAGCTGTAACTAGCTCTAAAGCATCTTCAATAACAAATGAGGAATTTAATGTTGCTTCAGCCTCAGCGACTGTATCTGAAACTTCATCAATATCCACCGCCACATCGACTACTGTAAATGAGAAGAGTGACAAGCCAAAGAGCAAGTCATCGAAGAAAAGAGGTGTTTCTAGAATGAAAGAGCGTGTTTTAAACAGAATATCTCATCAAGTCGATGAAATTCGTCGCCATCAACTGACTTCTCTGAAAGATGGGAAACCTTAAGTCTTTGGTGAATTAACATCTAGACTACTCACACTCCAGCGCATGTAAACGATACGATTGTCCTATGAAAAATTAAATAATAAACATTTCAAGTGATAAGTGATCTCATTATCTTACTCTTTGGCCTATAAAACCAACAGTTACAAGAACAATAAGAAAGAATAGCAAATTTTAAGTAATTCGAAGATAAATATTTTTTCATTTCTTTCTTCTTTGCCGAATATGGCTTAATTCTTACTTCTGTTGATCAACTCCAGTTGAGCTTCCTATATGTCGGCTATTGTTATGTAAACACTACACAAAATATTCATCTACTCGAATCAATACCATTCTACAGTCAGTTCCTATATAAGTGAAAATCGAAATCGATTCCTTTAATAATCAGAATTTTCAAACACGTGTTAATTTGATTATTTGAATAACTCTATCAACTTGAGTCCACACTGACCTCTGAATTGATTTCCAATCTGAAACGTGAAACCAATTACTCTTAACCCATACTTCAATTCCATATTCAGATTTTCAGTCCAGTAATTCATCCAATAAAACTCCTTGTATATAATCACACTCTTTAAAAAATATGGTTGTTGGAGAGAGCCGTCTGGAATTATTACACTGGCTCAATGTCCTATTACAACTAGATTACGTAAAAGTGGAGCAATGTGGAACAGGTGCCGCTTTTTGCCAACTAATGGATTCAATCTATGGTGGAGTTCCACTAGGAAAAGTGAACTTCAGTCAAAACCTTTCAGAGTACGATGCTCTAAATAACATGAAAGTCCTCCAAGCCTCTTTCAACAAGAACGGGATCAACAAAAACATACAGGTGGAGAGACTTATTAAATGCAGACTCCAGGATAATTTGGAGCTTCTTCAATGGTTTCGGCACCATTGGCTAGACCATCAAAATGTGGAAATGGAGTATGATGCAGTTTCAAGGAGAAAGGGCGTCGTATCTTCATCTACGTCTACATCTGGGTCTGTATCAAACTCACGTCGAACTACACTTGGTGGTTCTTCTTCTACAAGTCAGAGTCGGGGCACTTATGGAGGGTTAAGGGGACCATCTGCATCGTCAACGCCAGCTTCAGGTACAATGACTAAAAGAAGGGTGGTCTCGGCTCTGTTACCTACAAGTCAACATTCGTCCTCCTCACAAAGAACTTCAACAAAATTAAGTGATCTTGAACAGCAGCTAATACAGAAAAATGACGAGATTGATAGACTCATGAAGGATGTAGAGACTTGCCAGGTGGCTGCAGAAAGTCTAAAAACAGAGCGGAATTTTTACTTCAACAAATTGCGCGAGCTAGAGATCCTCACAAAAAATATTCAAGTCCAGTATAGCCGTGATGATGCTGTGGCGCAACAAGTAAAAGACATGTCGGTGCTTGACGTCGTGGAACAAGTCCAAGAGATCTTGTATATGACTGAAAAGGGCTTTGAAGTGCAAGAAAATGATGCTGCTTCTTTTTAGCTTAATCTGCTTCCAGGAATGCGCAGTAATTAATCCTTAGCGGCTGCGAGTCAATAGTAATTAAGTCTTTCTGAGGCAGTAACATGAAATATTACGAAAAGAGAAAATAGATTACTTTTTTGAGTCGCTTATCAATGAGCACTCGACTTTAGAAATGAAAATTCTTGGGAATTGATGCGAACCCGATCGCCTTGAAAGAGAAATACTCCGAAACGAAATACACAGTTCTGATAGTTTTGTAAAAACGACCTTGTTTTTTGCAAAGAGAAGCAGGGTTTCAAACATGATTCTTATGATTCTTTTATATGGTCGTGTGCATGATTAATGTTAATTTAAAGAGAGGGTTATTAAGTCCACAGGTCGGAGCAGTATCTGCAGTATGAAGCAATATGTTTCAGGTTTGAGACAGGAGATGAATTATAAAACAGGCCAATTTTCGTGGAATAAAGTAACACAAATGTGCTCTCTCAATCGAAACAAGCATTTTGAGATTTCCAAAAGTTTCAAATTCTGCCATTCAGTCTAATTCTGAGCACTTTTCAATGCTTGTTCTTATGACAGGGTTTGCCTGCACACAATCTGCAGAGCATTGTAAATTATATTAAGAAAGGTGCACCTAAACAGCCCCGATAAGTGTAAAGTCTCATACTTTATTTTATTCAAAATAACGCTCAACATCGAAGAATTATGGAGAATTCATTTCTGTATTTTAAAAGACGCGTCACCATACCCTTGTCTCAGTTGAGCTATACGTTAGGTCAACATCCCTAATCTGCGTCGCATCGCAGACTTAGACACACGACCTCATCTCTGCCACTGCCTTGCAAATTATCTGTAATAAACCATTTCCTTATCACCGATACAGCAACCCCAAACTGAACGGAAATACCCGGTATTTTTTTCGCCATCGAGAAGATTCCCGTTATTTTGCCCTCTGTCATACCTTCCCTTCAATATATTCCCATATTGCATATTCCCTACCTGTTTCAAAGTAGCCCACTATGACTGCGGTTTCTGCCCATACGCATGGAAGAAGACATTCTTCGGCGTATCCATACTCAATACCTTCTAAAAGTCTACACAAACTGCATGGCATTAACGGTGGACATCTGCATAATCATACTTTTTATTCTCACAACGACCGTGCTACAGGGTTTCCTACACTTCTGCGTAGCTTCGTTGCACGTCGAACATCAGAGGGTGAGACAGGAAGACTTAAAGAACTGTTACGATGTGAAACATGCGGCAAGGCGTATAAGCATATTTCATCCCTTGCTAAACATTTATGGGAGCATACGCCCGAGTGGACTATGACCAAGAGACTATTGATCTCGAAACATCAACAGGTACAACTCTTGGAGGCTGCCTCCATTTTGGTAGGGATGACAGAGCCAGGTTCTAGTTATGACGACAGAGACTCTGCACTTGCAAGCCCGCCGGCGTCCAGGTCACTTCCGTACCTGTCGTTTGAATATGAAGATGATGGCCTTCAAACGCCAGACCATCAAATCCCTTCTATGTACTCACCTATGCCTGGATGTGTCGGCGGGTACATCGATGTTCCCAGTAAAAAATATATTCGGCCACGTCGTGATGATGATGTGTTGCGAATTAGCGAAGAGGATGAATTGAAAATGGAGGAAGAGGAGAGATTGAAAACTAGTGAGGATGATGACGAGGACCAAATAGTTGGTCGTATGGAGTAACGATTGAATTATTATCATTTATGTTATAATTCTTATTTTTTCTAATATTTTCGGGGGGATGATAGTTGGCCCGTGGATCGGCCTCTTCAACTTAGAGAGTTTTGGTTATTAGCAACCTCTTTACATAGTAAACTTCACAATGCTCACGACTAAGCGATGATAATCTCATGTAGAAAATCTTAAAAATATGTTTATCCCAAAAAGAAAGAGAGAAAGAAAAACTGAACTCAATCAAATAACTTTTCTGTTGTTTAGTTCTCCCACTTAGTTGCGACTATTAGGGTTTGTGTGGAAAATGGCTGCAAACTAAACCCGTGCACCAGAACAAAGTCCCATATAATAAGCGATGATTCCTCCCCTACCTTTCTCTCATTAAGTCTCTCTCATGATTCCGACCGGACTGCCCACAGCCCAACATCCTTTCTTTAAAGACCCGTTTTGGTGATTTGCTTAAGGCGGGACATGTTGAGAACTATTTGAGACTCGCAAAAGAAAGCGGTAAACCCCCAGTGTTTCATAGTACATCCAGTGGCTTCCCATTAGGGAACATACCACGGGTGTCTCCAAGCACACAGACATTCAACGTAGAAATTCTTTTGGATTTGATTAATGCGCATGTTTTATGTTTTTTGAGTTCTTGCTTCGTTTGTGTCATTTTAGAGATGATGATGTACTGCTCAGCTTCTTTCAGTAGCACAGTAGAGAGAGACGATTGAGATGGCAGAAACATTGAATTAAGTCCTGCAAATATAAATTGATTGAAGATTTTTTGTCAACTTTTCTACTGTCTTCCTCTGATGTTATAAGGTATATGAAAACCGCTCTCATGTTTCATATACCAATCCAAGCTAAAACTTCATACTTATTCCTATTTGAGATTCCCTACTAAAAACATCATATGCGAGGTTTATTCGCCAATTTTTATATACAAGCAAACGAGATTGATTTCTTTGCTTTGATCGAGTGTTATCTCTATGGTTCTTGACCCAGTATTGATCTACTTTCGATATTACTCTTAGACACCCCAAACCCACTTGACAATTGACAGCTTCCGTCAATTTCCTTCCTTTTTTTTCTTGGATTTCTTCATTGATCCCAAATCTATATACATGTTGTCGTGTCAAGCAGTCCAACTAACTGCTTCATTAGTCATCACCACTTTAATCTTCACCTCGGACAATCTCTCCAGTTAATGGCTGAACCTGCTCGTACGCTTCACGCAAAGCAATCTGCTCTTTATGCTCGAGGTCGTTAGTCATTTGTTTTTTGGATAACTTCTTGCGCATACGCTCAGCATCTTTGATAGGACCTTGTCGAAGACTCTCTCTTTCGAATCGTTGTTCCAAGTTAATGTAAATAAAGGAGCCGGCTGCAAATAAACATGAAGCTGCAAATGTGACTTTGGATGCCGTAGACATGTTTTAGGTTACTGTGTTACAATTGAGTGATGGTTTATATGGATAAGGGACAATTAATGGGAGGGAACAGTAGGGTAAGAGGATAATGGCGTGAGACTACAAACAGTTGTAAATTTGAAATGATTTTTCTTAATTTCCATTGATTTATTTGGATGAGATTTCGTGACGTGTTTGGATCCGAAAATTATAAAGTGATTCGTTTCTTGCCGTTTGTCATTAAGTATTATTTGAAGTGCTTCGAAAATGACGTCTCGGTACATCCTCATATACAACTGCTTCATTCAAATTTCCATAGACCAGTATATTCTTGATTTTCTTGGGATTGCTGAATTTTCAAAAACACTGTCATAAAATGCATATTTGCAAAAGGTGGCTTTCGAACTCTATCGAGCTTCGCTCTCTGTAAGAGTTTGAAACACAACAGATCATAGTTCTGGACAACTTCGAGAAGGTCAATAAACATCTTTCAACCTAAAATATTATACTCACATAATTAAATATTTCTCTTGAAATAATTTAATTTGTATCTATTGGCTGTTCCACGTGACTCTGTAGCCAATTTGCAACCACAAATCGCACCCATATATTTTCCAATCTAGTTCAATCTCACTACACAAGGACATGTTTCAAGTGACCAGATTACGTGGTGTTGGTCTATTTCCACAGCAATCCCGGCTTCTCCACACGGCCTCCGCATTGTTTGCCGGGCACTCCAAATGGCAAAATATTCGTCATGACAAGGCCAAAAATGATGCCAAAAAGTCCAAAGATGCACATACCTTAGCCACCAGAATCACTGCTAGTGTGAAGCAAGGTGGTGTTGATGGCAATTCTCAGCTTGTTACGCTTCTTGAGAAAGCCAGAAAAATGTGCATCACTAAGAAAATTCTTGAAAATGCTGTCAAGAGAGGTACTGGGGAAGCCAGTAGCGATGGAACACAAATGCACGATGTCACCTACGAGTTCATGGGCCCTGGAGGAATTGCAATGATTGTAGAGGCGACCACGGATAATAAGACACGGACTGTGAGTTTTGTCAAACATGCTTTATCTAAGATTAATGCGACTTTGAGCCCATGTCAATACATGTTCCAAAAGAAGGGTGAAATTATATTCGAGCCTCTTACAAGTGAAGAACAACTTGATGATGCCTTGGAGGTTGCTATTGACGTTGGCGCCGAAGATGTAGAGGACTTCAAGGATGTTGAAGATGAGTATAATGGCGAACGATTGTTCCGGATCCTCACTGATCCCAACGATTTACATGCTGTTTCCAACAATTTATCTGAAAAGGGCTATAAATTGAAAGACAGTAAACTCACCTATATAGCAGATTCAGACAATGAGGTTGACTTCCCTGAGCTGTTAACCAAGGGAATGAACAAATGTATAGAAGCGCTTGATGAGATCAATGATGTGACCAATTATTATTCCAACATTAGAGATGATTAAGTTGAAGTTAAAAGCTGAGAAGGGATTGGGTACTACAAATTGTAAATAGAGCGACTCGTCGTCTTAACTAAACAATCTAAATAAAAGATATTCTGAAACATCTATCTGTAACGCCTAGTGAATCAATTCAAATATAATAAAAGTAGACTCTTAGCACAGTAGTTTTAGTAATTATCACAATAGCAATTCAATAATAATCAATTACTTTACAATAAGGCAATGCTCTGACATTAATAAATAAAAAAATTAGGAAACTGAATTATCAGTAACCATTGACAGATTACTGCACTTACTCAACCTAATTCTTGTTAGTCAGAATCTCATTGCAGAAATTGTTTTCGTTGTTTACACAATTGAACGAACTACATCAGTATTAATTAGGCAAAACAATTGAGTATCTACAGAATTTACGACAAAAGTCATTTATTCGTTTTTCATTCCACAATCGGTAAGAATATATTGATCCAGTACAACTAATTCACAGTTGAGTCTTCCTACATGGGCATAGACATAGGCATAGACACAGTCATAGTCATCTGTTTGTTTACTCGCTAGAAGCAGCCTTCTCCTCCTCAGCAGCCTTGTTCAAGACGTGATCCAAGTTAGACAAGTCAGGGTTCTTCCACAATCTCAATTGTCTGTCGTAAGCAAAATGTCTGTAGGTGAAGTAACCCAAGGAACCAAGGGCGACACCGACAGCGGCGAACAATGGGTACATTTCAATAGGAACATCAACCTTTCCTTTCTTAGCAGAGCCCTGCTTGGCAGCGCTCATCAAAATCCGGGCAGCCTTCATTATTTGTTGTTTGTGTTGGTTGGATGAGATGTGGGACCATTCAACCATATGAAGAATCGATGGTTGGCTAACGATTCAGCACGTGATTCAAGTCAGCTGATCACTTCATCTGCACTGAACCTCTTTTATAATTTGAATGTTTTTTCAATTGATAATTATTGTTTATCAATTTATGTCGAGATTGAATTCAATTTGGTGAAGTTTTATTTGTGTAACTTTTTGGATTATTTGAGGTCATGTTACCTCGGCAGTCACTATCGAACCAACAAAAGATCAATGAATCCACAAAAAATAAAATTCGTTTTCACAAAATTTCCTACTGAAATCTTTCTGTCTAAATTCATTATTCTATCTACTCAAAGACCATTCAATCGCAAGAAATAGGTCTATTCTAATTACTTATGATACATCGCACTTACGTACGTACTTTGTGAATATTTTCAACGTGTTTTCCAATGGACAACCGAAGGCAATGTCAAGGAAATCCTACCTTTACCATGCAGAAATTACATCTCTAAGGGTATCGTAGCAGAGCCAGCTCACCGCCATTGATGGAACTATCTTATAAAGATTTGCAGTCAACCCTTTATAAGCCCCGAAGAAGCCTTCTGTTTGGAAAATTGTTTTAAGAGCATGGAAAACAGATTTGTATTTAAATCCAAGCTCTCCGCCAGCCATGCTAGCTACCTGGTATCTCTTCCGTAGTAAATCAAGTGGGTAGATAAGTACACCTCCTACAAAACTACTGAATGCACCTGCACTGAGCTTCCAAACCGGATTACTATAATCTTTCTGTGATTCATTCATTAAGTCTCTGAGCTTTTCGTACAAGGCAAAATTAATAGCCACATACGGCGCTACACCCATAGTTGTAGGAACGATTCCACGATATAACGCCCAAAAGCCACCTTCTTTCGAAACTACATCTCTCAAAGTTTCCCAAACCCCTGGCGGTTTTACCATTTTACCCTTGTTGAGTAGTTTCAAAGATGCTGTCTGGACAGTGATTCGGGCCCGAACTAAATCCAAGGGGTACGTCACTGCCACAGAGACAATGCCTCCTGCAGAGCCAGCAATGAGCCTATCTAAGCCAACAAAGCCTGCCTTTTCATTGAGTTCAGTCGACTGCAACAACACTTTAACCCTCTCGAACACTGCAAATTGGACAGCGCTGTATGGTATAATACGTATACAATTCAAAGTGTTTCCTCTAAACCATCCTCTCCAGCCTTCATCAACGTACATTTTCCAGATTGTTGGAAACATGCCGCGATACGCTTTTTGAGCTTCAGGGCCTTGAAGTTGAAGTAAAATCTTCGCTCTTTCAAACGGTGATACAACTGTTCTAGACACAGCACCTGCAATTCCTCCAGCAATAAGCGAAGACGTTGAATCTAGCTTTATTAGCGCTTTTGTCTTTCCATACAAGTCTGGGGGTGTGCCCAGTTGGCTCTGAACGTCCGCTTGCATGGGGAGTTGGATTCAGTGAATATGATAATTAATACAAAGTCAATATGAAACAAGAAAGCAAACGAGAGAAAAAAGTTTCAGATTTCTCGAGCTTTGAAGCTGAAAGAGTGGAGGTAGAGGTTTTTGGGGCTACGGTTTTTGGGATTTAATTTTCGGATCTTGAGGGGGTCAAGATGTAAATGTAAGAGTAAAGCCGAAAAAGCTGCAAAGTCCTGCACACAGATGACTGCAAAATCTGGAGAACCCCTCTAAAACCCGATCTCCGCCATTCTACTGAAAATATTAAGAAAAGGGATTTCGGGATAAACTGAAACTGATTTGGCAATTTGATTCGGAACGTTTTCTTGTTCGTATTCTTGGAGAAATTGATGTTTGGTGAGCCCCGGATTGGTACGGCTGAACCCGGAGTCACTTGATATAGAATAGAAGAGAGGAGCATTCTTTCGGAAGATTTCTACTTTAAATAAAAAAGACTTTCTAAGACAAATGAAATGTAAATTGAAAACAATTCTTACTGTACTTAACTTTCTCTAATTTTTGCTTTTGTTCTCTCTGCTTTCTATCACATTCTCCGTATTTTCATGTATTATTAATGTATGGAACGCCAAAAGAAGTATTTTCTTTTTCCTATTAAGTATTATCGCACTAAAATTTTCCTTCATCTTAGTAAGAAGATAAGATTTTCTCAATGCCAGCAAGAAGAATATCAGCATGCTTCTCCTCAAAGACCAAAGTAGGTCTCAATCTAACGCTGTCCTCGGCACATCCTCCAACATTGATACCAACAGTCTTCATGTCAGCCAAGAATTTGTTTCTCAAAGAAGCATCCTTGAAAGACCATGCAATGAAAGTGGCTCTGTTCTTACCTCTCAAGTCAGCCATGTATGCTGGGAACTTGGCGGCCAAAACTTCCAACTTACCATACAAGTAGTCACCAACACGAGCAGCTTGCTTGGCCAAGTCTTTGTCAATGACCTCTTTACCAATAGCGCCAGCCAAAATCATTCTAGCTGGGTCACCACACCAAGTGTTGAATTGTCTGTATGGTTGGTTTGGAACGATCTCTGGGTCATGGAAGTAGTAACCAGCACTTTGGAACTTCTTGGAGAAAGTGACCATGTCTGGAGCGGGAGTGATGTTGAAATGCTCATGAGCCCAGAAAACACCAGTTGCACCAACACCAGTTTGAACTTCGTCCATGATCAAAAGAGATCCATACTTCAAAGTAAGGTCTCTCAAGCCTTGGAAGAATTCGTTGGAAGCATGGTTGTCACCACCTTCAGATTGAATTGGCTCAACCAAAATAGCTGCGATTGGCACAGACCAGTTCTTCAACAAGTCCTCGACAATTGCCAAACATCTTTGGTCCTCTTCCTTGTTGGCAGCCTCATTTCCCTCCAATGGGTATTTGTAAGATGGGAATTGAGCCTTTGGCCAGTTGAATGAAGGCAAGTCCAATTTGTGGATTGGCTTGGAACATGTGGTGGATGCAGAAGCAAACAATCTACCGTGGAAAGCTCTCTCGAACGACATGATTGCAAGCTCTGGGGAACCTGGGGCTTGGTTCTTCATGACACTCTGACTCTCTTCGGTGGAGAAAGCAGTAGCGTAACCTCTCTTTTTACTTTGGTACCACATGAAAGCGGCCTTAAATGCCAACTCGTTGGCATCAGCACCGGACAATCCGGACCAGACTTGGTTTTGACCCTTTGGAGCCACCTTCAACAAGTCACTGATAATCTCCTCGGTGTCGACACCAGGGAAGTTACCCAAAGCAGGTCTGTTAATAATAGCGGAGGTCATTTTATCAGACTTGGCGACCTCGGCCAATTTAGGGTTGTTGTAACCCAATGGAATGGAAGCAATCTGAGCGTAGACATCCAAAAGAGCGTTTCCATCAACATCGACGATGTAATTACCAGTAGACTTGGCATAGTCGGCGATGAAGTAGGCAGCTCTAGAGTCAAATACCTTATTCAAGGATTCAGCGGCGGCCTTGGACTTGGGGCCTGGCGACAGAGTAACCACAATTGGGCCAGTAGGCTCGTTGGGGAAGTAACCTTCACAAACAGACATTACTCAGTATATATATATATAAATAAGAAGCTACTTTTTCAGATATTTATTAGAAGAAAAGTGCTTGTTAGAAGAAAAATGAAAGAAAAAAATGGAAGGAATCGGAGATTTTGGTCTCTTTATATAGGCATCCGAATGAATTGGTCTAGCGCTATTGTGCACCTATCTTGGCGGGTACTTAGCGGGTTAATCCTGTGGATGCGCTAAGTTTGGGGCGAGCGGCACTGGCGTTCCCACTAGCGGCAACTTCCAAATGCGGAAGGTCAAATTCTATTTATTGAAATTTTAAAGTATTTAACGGCTTTTAATTTGTAGTTTTGATAGAATTCGTGTAGAATTTCTGAACCTGTTTGTTTCTGTCATTGATGAATACTCTCAGGCATACGCCTTCTATGTGACTTCAGGTGGGGGGTTCTAGAGAACAGTCAAGGTTTTTAACGATAAATGTCTATGTTAATAATAATAAAAAAACCGCTCACGTTGGTTTGCTTGTGCTTTTGTTTTTGTTTTAGTTTTCGTCTTCACCCTTTTTTTACTTTTCTTGAAACTTGCTTAAATTAGTCAAGTATCACAAAATTATTGCATTCTAGATTAAATTGACTAAAAAAACAAAAAAGAATCAAATTTAAATCCGAGCTCAATAGTGGATTAATCAGAAAGTTTGGAGTATATGACTCCTGTAAGTTTCATCTATGCATCATCATTGTTGAAATGTATCTGTTTTTAACTTCACGGGATATCCATCGAATAAAAGCGAATTCCATAGATCGAAAGTTGAATATGTTTTAGCTTTGATATCTTTTTCAAATTAAATTCTTCTTAGTAAAAGGTTCATTGAATCGTCACTATCTCACTGTCTTCTATGTAATATATTGGAACGCTGCCTGTAACATCAAGAATAAAAAGCTTCATTTCGAATTGAAAATATCAAAAAGAGTCCTTTATAAATTGCTTATTGATAACATTCAATGACTTATTCTTGTCCCATGCGATGCTCTTCTGTACCCCATAGTCATCGACCTGTATCAAGCTCATCTTAGCTGAGATTACTCTAACCAATTTGTTGTCACAACACGAGAATTGACTCCAATGAGCAGCTCCCATTACCAAGATGGCAATTCGCTACCTTTAACAGAAGTTTCTGAACCCGAGCAAAATAATTCTGAAAATAAAAATTCCGACGTAGACAAATTAGTTGATGAATCCCATCAAGGAAATCAAGATGAGCCAAAACATCCAGAAGTTCAAGAGCTTCATGAATCCAATGACCATTCTCACATACCAAATGATCAATCCCATATTACAAATGAACAACACGACGATGAATCCGCTGAAAATTATTCCGGAAAGTCTTCGCATGAGCCCGAGTCACACTCTTATCAGGGACTACTGAATAATACAATGGAAGACACCACGATAGACAAGACAGCTTTCACAGATGAAGGTCTCGACCAGGAGATTCAGCGTGCAATTGCACAACATGACTTGCAACAACAACAACTTCAACAAAGTGGTTCTGGTGGATCTGGCGATGTTATGGATCTGGCTCATGACGCAACTAAGGATGATATCAACAATATGAATGCATCTCACTACACTCAAGATGGCGAACATATGGACCATGCAGATGAGAAGCAACACTTGCAAATGATTGCTGATGAACTCAAACGCGCCACGTCCTCAGAAAAGCTGGCTGATATGCATGAACATCCAAGTGCTGACAATGACATCCGTCTGTTCCAACACTCGCATAATCAATTTGAAAATTTACCTCATCAACAATTTGATCTGCATACATCTTTCGAGCCAAGTACGTCGTCCTTATCTAGCGCCTACACTTCAGGACAGGGCCATCTTCTGACGGATCATCCTGATTCTGCCTCCGGGCAGCCAGCGCGCGCTGCACACATCCCAGCTGATCTGGAACTTTTGGCAACAAACACTGCTCTTGCAGCATATAATGCTCTCTCTAGCCATGTTCCTCCCGTGGCGCTGTTGGCAAGTGTCCATCTTGCAGCACTTCCTTTACCCATTGTAGCACCAGATTATTTACCTGCACGTATTCAACTTTTAATTGGCACGCTTCCCGTTTTAGACAATTTAGCATCCCAATTACTTCGATACTTTGCCGTTGGCCCATATCAGAAGATTATTGACCTAGCCTCGAATCCAGATACCGCCCAGGGTGCGGCCTTCCGGGACTTGGCGTCTCTTTTCGAAGTCACAAAGCGCTTATACTCTGAAGAAGATCCATTCATTACCGTTGAACATTTAGCGCCTGGGATGTGGAAAGAAGGGGATAAGACACTTAGTGTCTTCCGTAATCGAGAACAATCCATAGAATCGACTCTAAGGAAAGTCAATCTTGCCACGTTCCTAGCGGCCACACTTGGTCTCCTAGAAGCTGGATTTTTCCATTTAAATGAAGCCTTTTTGTCGGTATTCTGTCCATTAAATAATTTGGACCCTGCAAACTCGATGTCAAACATGTCACCCACAAATATGAACCCTCAAAGCGGTGTTAACACTGTTATAGGCGATAAAGTCGGTAAATTATTAAAGCCACAATCTAGTTTATACTTGGATTTGAAAACGCAAGCTTTTATCTCTGGTCTTGTTGCAGGTGAAAGGTCCCGAGAAGATCTCCTTGAAGATGTTTTTCCCTCCAATTTGGAAGAAGTTCTTTTAAAGAGACGTGGAGTGAAAACCCTATCTCCGACCGAGCTTGATTTCGTTAACAGATGCAACTCTCGTAAAGATACTCTTCTTAAGAGCGAAAGTGACAATTTCAGCGAGCAATATGAATGGTTTGGATTCTTAAAAGATCTTTTTGATTTGGTTTGTAAAGATATGAGTGTTCTCATTTGGGGTAAAAGAACCAAAACTACCACTTCACGCATTGATCGTTCCCTTACAGCCAGTCGTATCTCTAATCATATTGGCTCCTCTCTCACCCCACACAGTGATGACGCTCTTCAAAACATTGGCGGTAATCCCCTAATACAAGACTCGAATAGACTTCCTGATACAGCTGGGCCTGTTTCAAGTGCTCCCAGCGCCGAGGGGTCTGGAGAAATGGCTGCAAGTCAAGAAATTAAGGACATCACAGCCAGTCTTCTTCCGAGCGAAATCCAAGAGCAACAAATTCACTTGCGCATTAATCCAGGTATGTCTGGTCGTACACTCAATCGTCGTCCATGGACCAGAGAAGAGGAAAAAGCATTACGTTATGCCCTTGAGTTGAAAGGTCCTCATTGGTCCACAATCCTAGAATTGTTTGGTCAAGGTGGTCAAATCAACGAGTCTCTTAAAAACAGAACTCAAGTTCAGTTGAAGGATAAGGCTAGAAATTGGAAAATGTTTTTCCTTAAGTCTAGACTTCCTGTTCCAGAGTATCTCAAAAAAGTCACAGGTGATATAGATAGAGAAGACAAACTGAAGGCAAAAACTGCACGTAGCAAGAAAACAGCTGCAGCTCCTGTTCCTTCAGTTGGAAAAAGAGACAGCATTATTGATTCTGAGTTTGAACCGGGCTCAAAGAGGCACAAAATATAGTGCCCTGTGTAAAATATATATGTATAACTAATTAAACATGACCAATGGTAAAATGACTTATTTTGGTGTTTCTATAATATTTTTGTTAGTTGTTCTTCTGTCTTTTATAAAACTTAGTGTCTATTTCGCTCCCTTTGATCTAATATTCTTCGATTGAAACGTCCACTTGTGTGTATAAGACACTCTGTACAAACACTTACACATATCTAAATAAGCAATCGACATATCATTAACGACTTTTGACTAGCACACATAAACGAAGTCGAAAAAACGTTCTGCACAATTTCTACAAGGTGATTTTGTAGTCGCAATGCATTTAATCGGCTTTTTAGACTTTCCACATTGGGAAAGATCTTAAGTGTCAGAGTGCATATAAGCCCGATTTACGAAGTGTTTAGATGTTTCTGCAGGACGTCCACTGAGGAATCGAAGTATTATCGTAATCCCAATCATCACTACCTTTCTCTCCCAAGAGCTCTCAATTCTCGCCTTATTTTTCAATTTCGTATAGATCCATTATGTCCACTTCAGAATTTGCATTTGCGCCGCAAGAAACACATAGCGAGGCGCTTAGAAAATACTACGTCGCACGACAAACCTGTGACATCTTATGCGCCGAATACACAGAATGGAGGAAGAAAACAATGGACGCAACCCTTTCGGAAGTAAGTGGTTATTTACCATGTATTCCCGCGGATAAATATCTTAAGCAACAAACCACTTTGGCGGGTCATGGGTCGAAAGTCGTTGATATTGACTTCGGTCCAGACTCAAACACGATTTTTTCAGTCTGTCAAGATGGATTTGGTATTATTTGGGATGTTCTAAGTGGGTTAAAATTGCAAGCGATTCCCTTAGTTCATCGTTGGGTTCTCTCATGTTCATTCGCTCCATCCGGGAGATTAGTAGCACTGGCAGGGTTAGAAAATAAATGTACCATGTACCAAGTCACATACGATGAGGACCAGACAATGAATAAAGGCGATGGCATTGAGCTCCAAAAAAAACTGAGAGAGTTCAAAGCTCAACATAAAGCATACATCGGCCTGTTGGAGTTCCTCTCAGACTCACAGCTTTTGACTGGCCTGGGAGACTCATTAATTCGTTTATGGGATGTTGAGAGGCTTCAAAGAATCCGTGAGTACACTGAGCATTCAGACGAAATCACTCATGTGCTGAAGTCTCCAGAAGATACCAAGTCACATGTTGATTTTATTTCCACTTCCGCCGACGGCACTGTCCGTGTTTGGGATAGTCGGCAACAAAAATCTGTTAGGTCAGTTCAGGTGTCAAACAATGATATACATGCTCTTGCACAGCTTCCAGACGGCAATGGCTTTGTAACGGGAGATGAGCTAGGGCTTTGTCAGCTCTACGATTTTAGGTCTCAGTGTCCTTTAGAGGCTTATGATATCCGTGAACAGTTCAAAAACAAAAAAGATGCAACAACTTTTGGTTTCGCTGCACCTACTGAACCATGGGCTGCTTTACCTCGCTCACCTGCTTCGGCGCTGAGCTCCAAGCGCTCAGGAGATGATTATGACATTGCCGGAATTTCATCCATTGCATTAAGTAAATCTAGCCGAATAATGTATGTATGCTACGCGGATTATGGATGTATATCGTGGGACTTGTTTCAGAAGAAAATCATTGAGAAAGTTGGCTTTGGCACTTCGGCACATCAAGACCGTATATCAAAGGTCAAAGTAAGTGAGGATGGTCAAGGGCTAGCCACTGCATCTTGGGACTCCACAGTAAAGATTTGGTCAATTTAAGAAATTGTTGAGTAATCACCGTTCCTCATTAAGAAAACGGAAAAGAAAACAGGATCTTTGGGTCACAAAAACAAGCACAAACAGATTCTGACAACCTTATCATAAATGAAAGAAAGGCTATTTAAGCTCTAATCCTTGACTTCGCAATTAGATTAAATAAATTGTATCATCAACGTATAGCTGCGTGTTCATTAAGACATTCTCGAATTAAGTAGGAAACACCTAAGAAAGTCGCAATTACTAGATCAAAACATTAACGGAACTTAATTTATTAAAGTTATACATTCTTGCGCACATAAAAAATAATTTTTTCATCTATCTAAAGCCCATATCCAGAGGTTCTTTGGGGGTTTCGATTCTGCAATACACCATCTACCAGGAAATAGAGATCCAAGTGCCTTTCAAAGACAAAAGTTTCGATTGATTGATCTTATCAAGCTTAGTTTTCGCCCAACTGTGTCTTCACATAGTCCCACAAACTCTTCAACAACAGCTCTGGCAAAGTGTACAAGTCCATAGTAAACTCACCATTGTCAACATCATTCTTCACATTCATGTCGCTTGTACGATTATCAGTAACCATCTGGACTATACTGATTAAAGCATCTTCACTAAGTTTTGTCAAACCATTAGCAAGCTTCTCTAAGTCCACACTGCCCTTAGTGGCTCCAGGGCCACTCTTCAACTTCTTCAGCTTTGGAGCCTCACCATCTCCACGACGTTTGGAGTCACCATCAGCGGGAACAGGACCAGATTCAGTCAAAAGTTTGTTCAACTGGGCATTTTTCAATGGAATGGAGATGACATGGTCCACAGTGTAAGTCTCCAGCAAGAAGTTCAAATCGTGGTTGAATTTACGTTCACCCAGCTTACCAGGTAAACCTAACAAATGAACAGAAATTGGAATATCGAATTCACCCCAACCTTTCTCTTCCACTTTGAATGGTGGTTGTTTCAATGATCTTATAGGATTGGCAAATGTTGGATGCAATGTGTAAGTCACCTTATCTAGTATAGCTGCAGGGATAACGGCACCTTGATCGTTAAGCATGGCAATTTCAATCGACCATTGTCTCATTGGATAGTTTTCCACCGCGGGGACATCTTTCAAGATGTGTTGATTGGTGATGATTCTGATGGTTCTTTTTACCTGTTATGTTAGTACTTGATACGTTGAAGTTGGTTGTTTTCCGGTTTTAAAACGGTGAAAAAAAACTTCATCAATCGATTGATGCTTCACAGGTCGCCGCCTTTCATTTATATCATACCTCGGACATTGCTTAGGATGGAAACACTTGAAACAAATTCGGAATTTTATGAGTAGAGGCAATGTGTAGGTTGTCAAGAACCAACCCAAACCATACAAGGACAGAAAATCAAAAATTGATGCCATTTAGTCATTCCCGGCTAATTAATTAATTGAAGTGGAAAAGAAGAGTTTTTTTTAATCTATCATTTTTATTCTCGATTCGATGCATACATCAGATCGGAAATTTGATGTATTTAGGAGATACCGTAACAGATGTTTCAAATTCTATCTAATTGAAATTCTATTAAAATGTGTTTGTCTTCTCTTTGATTTTCAATGTTCAGTTTCAACAGTTTTCACTCAACAGCATTGTGGGTACTGCTTTCGTTTGGTACCAGTCAATACCTAACAAGGAGGAGACATAGGTCAATGTGGATTTGAGGAAGAGAAACAGTTCCGAAACTTTATTCAATTTCTTTGGATGGCCTCAAGATTCAAGTTAAGATTCTTTCTAACGTGTACCATTGACCTTGTATCGATGTTTACCAGGAAAAGACTCTTCAAACTTGATAAGAGAGCAATCCTCAAACAATTTTATATGATTCTCAAAGATGAATTTCGAAACGAACTAGATAGACTTTCTTTCTTTGGCTTCACAGTGTTCATCTCTTTATTTGTCTTACCAATCTTAATAAAATACATCCTCATAAAATCGGAAAACAAATTCTCTTGGATTTACAGGATATAAATTTATTTTAAATAATTTACCTTGAAAATTGATTTTTTCTCTTGCTATCTTGATCTTGCTGTGTGTCATGCAATGGTAGTCTGAGGATCCTTTTGTGCTCGGCGGCTGCAAAAACATTAATTACCACCATCAATGAAAGTCTCTCTCTCCAGCATAGCGCTCGCTTTGGTTGCAATTGCCGAAGCAAAGAACCCAAAGAATAAGAAATTATTAAAAGACTCGATTGTCTCCTCCAGCCGCCCAAATATGGTGCCTATAGATCCCACTGACCTTGTACCATTCTACATTGTCCTGAACAATGAAGTGGCCAATTCAGCTCACTTTATTCCATTGAACCCTTATGAAGTTGATTTGAAAGTGCTTGATTCACTTGCCAATGAACAAGAATTATCTGATGGCGACTCATCGGTTCGCATATTGACTACTTTGCCAACGATGGTTCAAACGACTCTTACGCTGAGTTCCAAAACCACCACGGCAAGGAGCTTAATAAGGACAATGTCGTCGACGAAGTCAAGTTATCCCACGGGTATGAATACTCTTTTGACAACCAAACCTACTCAAACTTTGTCAAATGTGTCCCGTAATCACACTTCCCGTATATTGCCTATGGCTGCACCAAGTGTTACAAAGCCTACAAACACTCCACCAACGAGGGTGAAGTTAAATGCTACACGCTCTGATATGCTTTATCAAAGCAGCGAGGCAAACGATTCCAAATGGCGTGGGGTCTTAACGCTTGTCTTCGGTTTAGCATCTGTGGGACTTATCTTTGTATTGTGAGGCCCATATCAGAGCTTAATTAGCCTAATTTGAGCCCACAGTGGCCAAGTAATTTAGTTATTAATGAATGAATAATTTTATTAAAGTTTATTCAGTTCGTGTTTTTTTTTATGTCTCTCAAATTTTCATTTACAGTCATATTAACTGGCCTACTTTGTCTTCGTAGCAGTATGTTACGACAATAAACACAATTTACAGTTTTATAACTTGTTAGTCTATTAATTCACTATGTACATTTTTTTCTATGCATGGGATTCTCTTTACTTGACCATCACCTCAGCAAATTTGAATTATTGTGACTCTGTTTCAAGGGAAGTTAAGTACTTCTGAATAAAGGCAGATTCCTGCTTTTCCTTATCAGCCAAGTCTGCACGATCCTGTTGACGATACAAGACTTCGGAATCGGATCTTTGCTTGATCATTTTTGTGAGGGTTCTTTTCAAAGAGCTTTCGGTCTGCTTGGCTCCATCAATCTCTCTGTTTTTGATTGTGGCCATAATGGACTTAATGGTATTCTTCTCAAGAGCATTTTTTGCAATCATCGCTTGCTTCATGTCCGCTTTGAGGGTCAGCAAGAGCTGAGAGTAGCCTGGAGTTGCTTGGAATCTTCTTAAAGTTGGGAACATGCTTTTGGGGGTGAAGAGAGATGTTCTTGTCTATGATGCATTGGAGTAATTAATCGCGTGGGGTGGGTGTTTTAACTGACTTAATTAATTGGGAATCTTTCGAAGCAAATGATTTATTGGTCAGTGAAAATCTCATTTCCGGGTTTCAATATTCTTGTTGTTTATACAAATATTTGCAGCTTCAATGTGATTGAGGGCTATGATTGTTCTTGACACGGCGGTATATAATAGACTTTGTTCTAGAATTGTACTGCAATGGGACAACTAAGAACTCCTTCCCTTGTTCTTTTCTTTCAAATTTCTTATTTCCATTGAACTTTCTAATAAACTCAAAGGTTCAATGCTAGTAATGGATGATGTCACACCGTTCGAAGTGATCTTACGACGATTACCATTCTCAAGAACAATCGATATATGCAAAACCCATGCGCAATAATTCCAGAATTCTGGAGGTAAACAATACTGAAAGAAGTGTTTATTAATAACTCCTGAAAACTTTCATGCTCGTGCTTACGTTCTTGCGTTTTTGCCCATTTCTTAGCTACGTACTCGCGTGTGCGTCTACGTCTCGATGCACCTGAGGGCTGCAAGACAAGTCTTGCAAGACGAATTATTCCCTATCCCATGTATCAAGTCATGCTTTCTCTGACAAAAGTAAGCGTGGCCCTCGATCGAGCTCTTGGTCAAGAGCACCTGCTCCCCTCGTATTCAGCTAAGGACAATCTGTCGCTTATGTGAACATGCGGCTCAAGGTCTACCTGTGGCTAAGAGTGAATTAGATATTGGAAAAGCCAAGCAAGAAGTGTGGCTGTGAATGCTAAACCCCGAATTATTCTTGATTCTAGGCCCCCTATTCACCAGTGTCCAAGATTCATTGAAAGCGCATTGCCAACAAAAGAACAGTTTCATTTTTTTATAATTGAATTTGTGTTCAAATCCAAACCTTTTCTATTATTATCTCTGTTTGTGTCATTTATCCCACATCTTTACGGCTGCAGCGAGTGTAGCATTGCATTTCGGAAACCTGCAAATGCACGATCGGCTCTAAGCGCTCTGCAGTTCGGATGATGCCTCGAGATAGGAAATGCAAAAGCTAGGTTATCTTGGAAAACCACAGCTGCAAGATACACATTTTGTGAATTGAATTTTCTGCCTATTTTTAAAATTTTGTGTTTACCGCTTTAAAGTGTACGTTTTGCATAGGCTTCCTGGCGTTGTTGCAAAGTGGTGGAGAGGGGGGACTACTGTCACGACAGCAAAAGTTATCATGAGAAGCTTAATTAAACCAAAACAAAACAAAGCTGGTGCAAATTGCTTCATTCCAAACCCCTTTCTAAAAACTGGAAGCTGACTATTTTTGGTCTACAGCCTGGAAGGCCATATGTCTGTTTTGAGTAAACAGCGGCTGCAGCTGCACCCCGTATTAGGTATCTCGGATACATCGTTGACATCCCGAGAGTGTCAACTTTAACCAGGTCAGTTAAGTCAGAGGCCAGGCTTACTCTTCGAAGCACATGAGCAAATAAAAAGCACAATCAAGCACAATGAAGCACAATGACTAGGGTCCCATCAATTCCATTCTTTTAATAGAAATGCCTCCTTTCAAGAAACTCATTTTGTTTGATTGTCCAAAGAACCCCCACCACTAATTTCTACGTTTGACGCATTTAAGGGGGGGAAGGTCAACAATCTAGACTACGGCATCGAACCATTCGATAAGGATATGAGCGATGGACAATGTACGTCCTGCCTGTAATACAAGGCTAAATGTGTCTTCCTTATCACAATACACTATTCCCTATCACTTCAACAATTTTAATAGCCATTGTTGCATCTGACAATGCATCACTTTTCTATCGCATGCACTCTTCTTCCGTTAATTTACCTAGCGCATTGTTCTCACTGTAGTATATGTCCACTGCACGGCCGCTTTCGTCATCAATTTCAGCCGCCAGGTACGTCAAAAAGCTAGCGCGCGGGCCCACGCAACGGTAATGGTGCCAATGTTAGAGAGACTCGAGAGACTCGAGACCCTCGCTTCGACTAAAACTCCCATAGCAACAGCCACTGGATTTGTAGACGAGATGATGAAGAAGCCGGTTTTTTCTATTACATCATAATTTGGCAACTTTAATCGTCAATTGTTCCTTCTTTGCTTCTGTCCCTCTGGCTATCCTTGCAGCAACTGTGGCCACCTTGCCCTCCACTGTTGTTCGCATCCGCTCCTCACTCGGTGCCGATAGCCCAGCCGCGCGCCAGGGCCTGGACCCCAACTGAAACGCAATCTGCCGTCGCAGTTTGCCAAATTTAAATCAATCACACACTAATTTCATTTGGCTGGCAACCTTATGCGTGGTGGCCTCTGATCTCTGTTATCGATAGGAACTAACGGGTTTTGAACGTGTACTATGCCAGTTTGCTACCGGTGTTAAATCCAGGCTATAGCTTCTCTGTTTCTCGGCCGCAAAGATATATATTCCTTTAAGGTCCCCTGTAGGTTGATCGTGACACCTTCACTCCGAAAGCAAAAAAAAGCAGAAACCATACACAATTCATTTACACTTGAGATTTTAGAAATTCAAAAGAGGAGTTTCTTTTTTTCGTTGATAAAATTATTCATATTCATCAATTTCCCTGAACCACGCTGAGGTCAAAGAACTTAGAGATATAGATACTTGTATTTTAGTCACCTAATCGTGTTCGCCAAATCCTGAGATTCCGTTTCGAAAATCAATTCAAATTCAAAAGAAGAAGGTCAAATCAATTCGAAAACCAAAATTACAAGGTCGACGTCTAAAGTTTTTCTAAGGTATAGTCTTCCCAAGGTCTAAAGTCAATTCCAAGTCAGTTCCAAGGTCAATATTGTGGCCAGATACATAGCTCTAACTTCTATTTCTATTTAAGGAGGTACATTCTAGAATCACCCCTGAAATTGTTTATACCCAAATTTGTCCATCTTACTTTTGTATCTTAGATACCCCTATTAATAGAGCCGGATATACCCCAAATTCCGTGTCGCAAAACCTGGGTTACCAAACCTCGTACCGTCGTGCAGATATTGAGTAATTTAGGAAATCGTGGCAAAGCGAGCGTCTGTGTGCAGGATTTTGCAACCAAATCATTGCGTCTTGGCTCAACATATCCACCCAATATAAATATAATCGAGTGTCCCGATTAATAATCAAAGAAATTTTGGTATCATTCTGGTTCCGAGTTTCTCTCAACTTCCCTCAACACAAGTTTTAAGACACCCTATACAACCCACTTCAACTACGCATGTTCCTGTTAAGATGGCTCAAGTAGAAACAATGCCAGCAGTATCTGATATCAGACCCAAGTTGGTCAATTCGCCCCCTCAAAGAATTACTTCCGATAGCACATTAGTGGAGAAATTTTCTTCGGAAGCTCTTAGCATATCCCTGTCTCCTCATCCGTGTAAATATAATGATGTATTGGGCAGAGTGAGTACATTTAATGCATCGTTGCCAAAATGTGAAGAGTCTGGAGCTTACCTCTTAAAGTCTCCGTCTGATCTTTGGAACTTACTTGATATGTACTACTCCCCGGAAAACCCACTACCTCTGTCCGCTGAAGTGTTTCCCTACTTACATGGACTTAACACCGTCAAGCAAAGAGCATACTATCACGATGAATTCGATGTTGAGAGGGACTTTCCCATTTTGTCTAAATCAAATAAGGAAATTGCTGAAGAATTCCCTAAGTACACTGACCTATGTGTCCCAAACTCCGCATTTCATCTCATGACTGTAAATACAATCGAGTCATCCAATCCCAGTCTTATAAATTCTGTCTGCATGGATGATCTCCTCTCGCTCCGTCCAGCATCATGTTGCGTTTCAGTTTCGAAGGAACTTGAACACACATTATATGAACCTTTCCACTCCGTATATGAACTAGAAGACGCCAAGAAAGATGAATTAAATAACAGAAATTACAAGATGCAAATCAAACTTATGGCTCCACTTTCTCACTTTTTATTATACAACGACGAAGATGATGCAGGCATCAATCGAGAAGCTGCAAAGCTCATTAAGGACCTTATGGATATCAACCCAAAACCAATCTATATTGTCGATTTCTCAATGGCAAAACAATCAGTCATTCAACCTTACATGACTCAAAATATTAAATTTCCCTTTTGTGATCCTTCGGGAGAAACTGAGTGTGCAAATGCAAAGGAGAGGCTTCCACTGTTGGAGCAAACGCTCATGTGGCTGCTTAATGGCGTCAAATGTGTCTTTAATCAACTTTATGTCGGCAACGCGCTCAATTATCACCAATTAATGATGCAGCCTGGATCAGTGCCTTATGAATTTGGCCTTCACATTTGTTGTCACGACAAAGCCCGGTTCCCTTCAAAAGAAATATTGCAAGGAGCAATGGCTACCTTAAATAGTAAGCAAAGCTCGCAGCCAATTGTGCTTGAATTTCCTGACTCAATTGGACGCTATGGAAGCAGCATTTCTGAAAGGGAGTTACTTAACTTTCTTAATGTTCTCCGCTTAGTCAAGTTGGTGATTGAAAACAAAAAGAACGTTTTTGTATATTCATATGATGGATTTGCAGGTTCTTCTCTCATGGTAGCAAGTTATGGTTTGTTTTCCAAATATAGCAGGATTGAAGATGGGCTCCTTAAATTATTTCTGAGAATCCAACCTAAAATTTGTCTCACAAAGGAAGACTTTTATTTCCTAAAGACAGTGGAGGATTATGTCAGATGGTTTAAGAGAATCACATTGAATAACAATGACCTTGTTTTTGATGTTGCATTGGAGAAAATCAGTGCATCGAAGGAAAAGGAACAATTGAAAATGGACTGGTTCCAAAGTTACAACGAAATCAACTTCCCTTCACATATTTACGGGAGTCTATTCCTTGGATCAGCCGAGCAGGCCTCGTCTCTCACTGTCCTTTCAGCCTTGAAAATCAAAAAAATCATATCAATTGACGAAAAGCCATCGTGGTTTGCAAACCTTAATTGCACATTCCAGCACGAGGCAACGGATGATACAAAAGGCGCCATTATTAAACCAATTTTCACATTCAATGATGGGAAATCGTTGGTTTACGAAGTGACTTTCAGCTCCGATGCTGTCAGATCAAAACTTTTCAAAGAAGGATCCGACCATCCTGATTTGACATCTCTTGTCTATTTGTACAATATTCGAGATGACGGGAAAGACTCTTTCCGTCAATTGTTAGAACAGTGTCCAGATGAAATACAACAACGCATTTTAGTCGATCCTAGACAAGAAGAGCATGTTTTGTATCATTGCCGAGTGGGTGTCTCTCGTTCTGCTTCACTTATCATTGCTTCGTTAATGAAATACTTTTGCATTAGCTTTTTGGAAAGCTACTTATACGTCAGAGTGCTGAGATATAATATGATAATCCAGCCAAACCTTAGACTTTTCTACGAGTTGTTTACTTACGAGCAACATCTTCGTGATTCGCAAGTGGGTGCCTCGCAAAGAAAACAGACTTGGTGGACTATTTGCGAACAAGTGTATCGCTTGAACAAGCCTTACGTTAAGTAGTAAATGTACCGCCGGAAAGGGCTCAGTTATTTATGTTTTTATCTTTATTTTTTATTCAATTAATTGGCATTTACTAAGAATTAATCGGAATGTTCAAAGTAAGATTATGGAGTTTATTGGACTCTTCCTTCGGATCCCCCCAACATTCATATCTCTATACAAAATGAAAGACTTAAAGATACATTCAGGATACATACTTTAAATATATCGTTCAATAAACCTCGATTAATTTAATTATTCACATGTCCAAATTGTAAACAATGGCTTGGGAGCCTTTTTTATCCTGAGCGCTGATAATGAAGCGGTCTTGCTTTCATGAGATTTATGAAACATTGGTTAGATCCAATTCAGATGTAAGAAGCTTTCTGTTCGCTATCAATTCTGAAAGGATTACTGGAAACATGTATGACAGTTTAATAATCGACTTTTCCCTTATAAGCCCGTCTGACGAAGCTCGAATAATTGTTTCGGCGAGAACCCTATATACCCGCTTTCTTTCTTGACAAAAGGGAGAGAATTTAAAGCATATTTCTAGAGCTAGTTAAATTTAATATCTTATATTTATTAACCTATTAATCTCATTATTTCCTATCCCAAAGCGTATACTCATATTCATAGTCGCCCTCTTTAATTAATCCTTCTGTGAATTCAACGCCAACATTCTTTTTTAATTCATCTGTATCTCTACGATTCCACTTAGAAAGGTCCCAATTCAAGAAGCAGTCCATTTGTGGTTTTTCATTCTGGTCCCCAACAAAACTCACATTGGTGAGTAAGAGACTATCAACCCTATCGTCATTAATGAAAGCATTGTACACCTGAGCACCTCCGATGATAAAAATTTTGTTGATTCTTTTTTCCAGCACTAAGTAGTCAGACTTGTGAAAGGCCTCTAAAATGGAGTCCATGGAATTGTAGTAATAGATGCCATTCTCGGATTTGTTAGTGAATGAACGTGAAAGAATCACATTGACTCTATTGGGTAACGGACGGAATTTTTTAGGAATCGATTCCCATGTTCTGTGGCCCATAATTACTGCATTAGTGGATCCTTCAGGGCAAGCAGACGTGATGTCTCTAAAGTATAAAATCTCCTGTTTAAGTCTCCAAGGAAGTTTTCCATTCATACCAATTCCAAGGTCTGGAGTCATAGCAGCTACCACAAGCGATATTTGTGGTGTTAATTTCATTTCTGCTTTTGTCATTCTATGGTTATAAGAGAATGTAACTTAATCTGAACTCTTGGAGACGTGTGTGCTCTTAGACATGAGAGCGACTCGTAATTTTTTTTTCAACAATATTATGTCTTTATTATTTTATGTATACTCTGAGGAAAATAACGCGTAAAATATCTTCTTTTTTTTTGATGTAGTGTCTGAGATTTCCATTCAATTGGTTGGTTAGTGTCAAACTAAATAGATTCATCAAACTATTCACGCTAATCATATCTTTTGCTGTCTATATGTAGTATTGGTATTTTTTGAACTAAATTATTTGAAGGATAATCGATGTCTATTTATTAATTAAAGGGTATGTATGCTGGTGAGTGTCGTATTCTAACTAATTTCTATTTATTGTCTAACTCTTTGCCCCGAAAGTGAAAAAAAATTCGTCGTGCGTAAAACGAGACTCTACGTCAGAATTGTCAATATGAATGTGATTGGCAAGTTCTGGTTGATCGTAGAGTTCGTATGGCCCTGAAGTTTTGAGAACGTCAACGCCTTCCCTCTCGTATGGGTTAACGGATGTAATGGAAACAAGATCTGATTTTCTTGATTTAGAGTTTCTCTTGGATTTTTTCTTTGGCGTAGCAGGAATCACTGGTGGGTTGGGAGAGCAATAATCATATGGTACCGCCATAATCTCATCCTCAATAACCGGATTCAAGTATTCTCCTTTCGTTTTAAAGGGATTGTGATCCAAATTAAGAGGCTCTTTTGGTTTGGGAAACTCGCTGGGATCCTCAAAGGGCAGGCGGTCTGGTGCAGATGTAAACTGATCATTTTCCATCTGCAGAGTACCTTCCGTTCTCTTCAGCCAAGAGTCTGCGTACGTTGCTTGCTTTGGACTAGTGTTATATGGAATCACATTAAATGGTTGCTGAGTTTCTGATTTCTCATTTCTATTCTGTTGGCCAGCAACAGATTGTCTAAATGATGTGTTTGAAGTGCGCACATCGTACGAGCTCCATTCCAGGGAACTATCTCTCAATTTTTCATCATTAGAAATGTATGGGTAGTCCAGCTTTTCCTCCAAGAAATCATCGTCTGATTCCTTCTCCGAGAGTGAAATCTTGAAGTTCTTTCCAAAAATAAATCCCGGATGGAAAAATAGCAAAATTACACATGTAATTAAAACTTGAAGACCATCAAGAGTCATTACAAATTCTTCATGAGTAATCAAGTATCCAGACCATCCTTCACTCAATTCAACTAAACGATATACACATCTGACGTATATGAAAAAGCATGCAAGAAATATAGCCAAAGGGTAGTATCCGAAAAGGGGTCTGTCGATAGTATGGCGGTAATTTTGATTGTAACTTGAGTTAAGATATTTGGTTTGAATCTCTTTCCCTCTTTTTGTTTGGAAGAAAAGAGCACCTAAGTTGCCTATCAGAAACTTTACTTCGGGTGAAGCCGTGAAGTAGATTCTCCACAAGAAGTTGAAGAGAAAAAACAAAAAGAAAGTCATTGAAAAAACTTGGAACGCAACACCGATGGTCATAATGATTGTTCCAGGTTTCGTGTTCTCTAGCACTTGCAATCTGATGGCAGCTAGACCTCCTCCGGCGGCTTGAATGAATAACGAGCAAACATCACACACGATAAAAATGTATGAATACCAAAGGGGCCTTAGAATTGTAAACTTTCGTCCATGAATCACCATCAATTGAGCTAATAGGTAATAAACACCGGCCATTATAAAGGCCGGCGCTAAAGTTAGGGAGATGGTTTGACACAAGTACCTTTGCTTATCTGAGTAGTGGTTTATAGAAAGGAGCCTGGCGGTGTAACCAGCGGTTTCTAGAAAAGTTCCGCAAATTAAACATGCTCCAAAGTATGCTGTACGTTTTAACGCTGCAACGCTTATGTGGCACAAAACCAAGATTGCAAAGATCAAAGCAAAAGTGAGGTTTGGCCAAGACGAAAGTTTCATTTGGTATAAATTGAAGCCCATTTCCAATTCTTGTAATTCCATTGTTGAATTCCAAATCACTTGTGTCATGAGAGGGAAATCCTGTGTGGCCGTGGCTGTTGCAATATAGTTTTGAGCCGAAATGACCGAAAGAGAGGCCTTTGCACCTTTAACGACTCTGGCCAACAGATACAAATCAATATTTCTAGTAATTGTGGGATATGCGGAAGACGCAGATAAAAGTGTATCAATGACTCCAACGACATTTGTTGGATTTATGTGTGTGAGAGTAGTAGCAGTAGGAAGTACGTCAGTGGACCACTCGCCCGTGAGACGCTGCAAAATCTCAGACAAGGGCATTTTGGATAGAAGGGCAAGAAGTGGTGGTAAAACAAGTTGGAAATCATCTCTCGCCTTTATATCTTTGAAAGCAGATAAGTGACCTCATTCACCACAGATGATTTGCCGCATTCAGTAAAAATTACTATGGTATGTTCTGCATATTGGTCCATTTTACGAGCCGCTCTTACCCGATATGGTAACTAGCCTGTATAAGTACTGTATATAACTTGAGGGAGCTGGAGTTAAAGGTGGATTTTAATTAGCGAGATGTCAGTTGCAATAATTCTTAATGTTTATAGTGTTGAAATAGAAACTAACGAACTAATTATATGCACGTTTTCCCGATCACGTCCTAATTAGGAAGGATGTGTTGTTTTCGGAGTTGTAAAATACGTTGTATGTAGTTTCAATCGAAATGTCCTATTATTCTAAATTTTTGGGAGTAATTCGAAATAAATAGATGCAAATTATCATATCCGGTATATGTTGATAAATTTGGACTTAAAAGAGTACATTGTATCGATTTACCAAACAAAATCTCGAGTATGTATCTTAAATACAGATGGCATTCAAACTCTCAACTCAGATTTTACACAGGTATTCAATTTTATGTGTATTAGTGGAATTGACGTCGTATAAGACTGTTACGTACCAAAGATTAATTAAAAACAGTTATATGACATCTACAGCATATGATCTTCAGGATTCATGGAAGTATCCTCTTGCTTGTTTAACTCGCTCGCCAACTGCTCACGTTTCCAGAACTTAAGCAACAAGTCTCCGTAGTTCTGTAAATCTTCCACGGAGATCATGAGTTTGAAATCGAGCAAAAGCAAGAATTGTAACTCGAGATAGTTCAACTCCTCGAGTGGGAGACCACCTACTTTTGCATACCGAAGATTCTTGTAAAAAATGTCGCTGAAAAATTTCAGGCTTACAGTGATGCCCAGTATAATGAGTCTGTGAATATTGTACGAGTCCATCACAAAAAGTTGTTCGGGCTCTTCACCTTCAATCTCAGCTTCCTTTTTCTTCTTTTTTAAGTTATTGGCTCTTTTTGCAATCCGATCAAAGTACACCAATAATGACAAAAACACCTCGTTGGTTACAGGACAATACTTAAGAACTCTAGTGAGGTAGGCATGTAAAGAGATTCCTGGAACGTTCGTTCCATGGAACGCGAGTACATTGGCCAAGTATCTGTTTTTTAATTCATCCTCTTCCTCATCTGAAGAATTGTCAGTGTTTTCGTCAACTAAATGAGATGCAACATTGTTCGAATTGTCGTTATTGAATGAGCCGGATTCGTCATTAGCTGTGATTCCTGGCGAACCTGAAGCTCCTGACGCTTCTGCTGCTGCTGCTGCCGCTCTCCGTTCACTTTCAAGCTTTTTAAATTTTTTCTGCTCCTTGAGTTTTTGCCTTGCGGCTATAGTGTTATCAAAGTGATTAGGATGAAGTTTATCGTTTGTGTCTATGATCTTCGTAAGAAGACAGGCCAACATGGTAATGAGCTCGTCGACTGAGTAATCGACTATATTGAAATGTTCTTCATAGCCATCAGTACTTTCGTTTGCATCTCTTTGATTGAGTAAATTAAGATACTCTTTATAAGACATATAATGGTCAGGCTCTGCATTAAAGAAAGCTCCTCCTTCCGGCTCGGCAAAGAGGGATTCATTTTGGTCGAAAAAAGCATCTTTACCCTCGTGCATGTTTTGCAGAGAATGATCACTTTGAACTCCCAGTCCTTGTCCCCCTTGGCTCGGTGCACGAGCATGCTGTTGACTATTATGATGAATATAGTAATTATGAGCATGACCCAAGTTTGAATCGTTTCTTTGTAATGCAGCTGGGTGAATTGGCCTGCCATTTTCACCGCCATTGCTTACAAAAGAGTTAGATAGCTGATTTTGGAAATTGTCGCCACCGCCATGTTCATAAGGCACTGCTTGTATGGGAATATGACCGCCGCCGCCAGAAATGAGATTTTGGTTATGCAAGGTAATGTTTGGGTTAGCCAAATCCATCGAAACTGTCGTGGTTGGCATTGCTGCCGTTTTATAAGAACCAGGAAGAGTGCCTGAATTCTGCTGGTTTGAAAAAACATTTTGTTGTTGCTGTTGCTGCTGATGTTGAGCGTTGAAGGTGGAGGAGTTGAAGGTGTTCATTTGAGAAGAACTTGGAGCCATTGCACTACTAAAAGATGGGGTATGAGAGTAATTCGAAGTATATGACGAAGAAACAGCTGTTGGAGTATTATGGCCCAAAGGAATGTAATTTGCATTTCCTCCGAACAGTGCTGCACTGCCTCCCGTTGGAGCAAAGTACTCTCTGGAGTTAAGAGACGTTGGATGAGATACAGGAGGTTTATTAGAACCCATCAGATTTACGGGAATGAAATTGTTATGACTAGAACCAGAAACTGATGCAGAATACAGAGGTGGATTCCGAGGAGGTTCATTACCAACGCCAGTGTTGGCGGATGCCGATGCAGATGCAGACGCCGATGTCAGTTCAATGTGTGGAGGAACATAGCGAGCTGAGGATGACATCAAATTCTTTGTGAGGTTCGAAACAGCCTGTTTTTTCACTTGCAGGTCAACAGGCAGTGAGAATATCGATGTGGGGAGTGATTGTGTATCCAGCCCAGAAGGCGGTCTTGAATCTGTAAAGTGACTCATTCTATTGATTTTAATACTAATTCTACAATGACTACAACTAATTTTGTTAGTATACTAAAACTGATTTCGAGGAGAGAGACAAATGGTAGAGTAGGGGGAAGAGAGAGTTTGGAGGTTGTACTTGAAAGTGGAATCAAGAGGCAGATGGAGACGAGAGATCTGGATATCAATGGAATGTCGAGATTTTAAAGTTGCGAAGAATATGAATCGGTTGAAAAAATTCAATAATTTGAAGAAGGTTAAAAGGTTTGGGGGAATCCGAGGACTCCGAGGAGTCCGAGGAACCAGAGGAATTGAAGGAATTGGGAGGATCCTGAAGGTAATGGAACAAACATCTGAACTGGCTTTTATTTCTAGTCCCAACTTGACGGGTTGAAGGGTGAGCATTTGACAGGTTGACACTTGACGCTTGAAGCTTTTTCTGGGCCCAGTGACAGTCTCAACGGTTGGAAGGATCGGTTGAACATGGAGCAGAGTTCAACCAATTTGGTTAAGGTGTGGATCAAAAGTAGCAGTTATAAATTAAAAGCAATCTGCTTGTTTGGCGAAATGAACTTGTCGTCAATTGGAATCTCTTCCATTGAATTGTCTACCAAGAAGTTCTCAAAGTGAGGCTTTATATAAGGGGTGGGTGGGGGAGAGACATACCTATTGTATTAAGACAAGACCACGATGACAGATACCAATAGAAAGCAAACTTAGAATAGTAGCAATGAGAAGTGTGGCCAATGGGTAAGGGGATGGGGCAAGTGGGTGGTGTGCTGGGAAAGCGAAATACAACTGATCTGGTTGATGGATTTTGACAGTGGTAGAGGGAGTATATAATTGACCACACCGGGTCCAGGGTGCACGGGTCCGCCAATACATTTATCTGCAGGATGTCATTTTCGGTTGCAACTACATTGAGGAAGAAGTAGCGGAGAAATTGGAAGAACTCCAATTTTTATCGGATTTTTTGTTGATTTTGTATTTTTGTTAATTCGTATTTTAATTTATTAATTTGAATGGACCTTATTCACTCTCGTTGGAGATTTGTCCGAGGTTAGTTTGGCTACTAATAAACGCCATTGTTAAGGCTTGTAGCCTGGTGTGGCCCTGTAGCCTGATGTAGCCTGATGTATTCCTTGACAGGTTGACGGAATTGAGTAACTATTTTTGGTTTTTATGGAGACTGAATAAAGAACAGGTTTTCCTTGAAAGAAGTTTGTGTTATTTAAATTTTCGTTTCCGTTCAGTTGAAAATTCATTTTGAAGTGGAACTGTTCCTGGGTATTCATGTGGTGTGGTAATTTCAATGAGCCAAGACTTTTTGAAATTAATCGGGGTATAATAAATGTATCTATTAATTGAAGCTTTGACTGTTTTTTTTTTTTTCAATGAATTGCAAAACACAAAAATTGTATTAATTTTTGTATTTCTCTGAATTAATACAATTCGCAGCTTTGGGTGCAAATTCTCACTAAAATTAATAACTAACGAGAACACCCAATCAACGCAGCAAAACACAAACAAAAAAAGCAAAACAAAAGAAACAAAAATAAATACGTTGAAATAATCAATGAAAAAGAAGGAAATTGAAAAGAAAGATCATCAACACTCTTTCCTTAATCAAATGGCCATATCAACATTTACAACAAACTAAGCAGCTAAGAACATTCCCAAAATTTACCATAAAAAAACAACTTCCAAGCAAGAAATAAAAGTTCTCAATAAAATTTCCCAAGAATTCTGCAAACTTTCTAAAATCTCTCCAAATACTTATTATCATTATCTCGTCGGGAAATCATATTGGCGGTGTGCACACGCCCACTTATCGTAATTCATAAGATCCCCAAAGAGACCACCAACAAAACATCCCAGAATAAAATGAGCGCCAACGAAGCAATGGCTAAGCGCACGTTGCTAGCCGTGATTGCCGATGAGGATTCTGTCACTGGATTGTTATTGGCTGGTGTTGGCCAAGTATCGAATGAACCTGGTAAAGAGTCTAATTTCCTTACTGTAGTTCCCGAAAAGACCACCCAGGAGGAGGTCGAAGAAGCCTTCGAACGGTTCACAACTGAAAGAGATGATATTGCTATCTTATTGATCAACCAACATATCGCTGACTTGATTCGCCCTCGTGTTGATGCTTACACTAATGCATTCCCTGCAATTCTAGAGATTCCTTCCAAAGACCATCCTTATGATCCAGAGAAGGATTCAATTTTGAAAAAGGTTAGAAGACTTTTTGGAGAGTAAATTTATATATGAATATAAAAATGGATTATTGTTTTGTAGCGAGTGGAATATAATAAGTAAGGAGAGGTGGAAATTGTGCTTAGAAGTAATCAAGCTAGATCATGAATTATCATAGTAGGATGAATACAAAAATAAATAGTGAGGTAATCAGAATTCTCGTTTTAAGTATACACTTTTTATCTAGTCGATTATACGTATAATGCCCAATTCAAGTTCAATCCTGAATTAGCTATTAAGATCTACTACCTCAAGGTCATCCTTTTCATCTTTCTGTTCCTGATCAACAGTATCGAGTATTTTTTCCGTCTTCTCTTCCAATTCTTCGTCTTTCTCTTTACTTTCGTCCAGCGCTTGTGTTGTTTTTTGAGGTTCAGTTACATCTTCAGAGACGCCAGTGCCATTGAGTTCAGATTTAGCGAGATCTTCGGAAGAAACTACTTTAGCATCCTTCTCAACGCCCAAGTCTTCTTCGAAGTCGTTTGTAGAGATTTCTTGGTTGTTGACATCAGCGCCTAAACTACTCAGTATTTCTACTTCAGTAGCCTCATTTAGTTCAACTTCTTCTAAACCTTTCTCTTCAACATTCTTAGTCTTTTCAGTCTCCTCAACCTCCTTAGATTCCTCAGTCTTCTCTACCTCCTTAGTCTCCTCAGTATCCTTCTTTTTATCCTCAATATTTTCTTCTTTCTCTTCATCTGCAACTGGCTCATTTTCAACAACTGCCTGTTCTTCGACAACGTCTTTTTCTAAAGGAGCTGGCTTCGACTCCTCATTATCTGACAGTTCAGTAATCTGAACGCTTGGAATATTCGATCCTTCCAGCGGGCTACTCTTGTCTACATTTGCAGTCTCTACAGCCTTAGTAGCTTGTACGGTCGATTTTCTTTGTTTCTCAGAATCAGCCCAATAATTTTCAGCAAAAATAGTTGGCAATGCACAATCCTTAACATAAAAATTCAGAACACCAACGATTCTACGTTCGCGCTCACATGCCTTTAACCATTCAGGTCTAATGATAGGAACGTTCATTTCATTCGCTTTGAGAAATTCAGGATTTTCTTTATTTTCTCGTGTAGTAATATAATGTGTTGTGTCGACCTTCATTTTATCGTGAGCAGGACTATGTGCACCCATCTTCTTCAAAGCAACGTTTATATCGTCAATAGTGAAGTACTCATTAGGAGCTATATCTTGAATACAGACATTGATACCAGATAAATCAGTCATTTTATGTGTTCTAACAGTCACAATGTCAGAGGAAAAGACACCTGCGGTGGTATCAAGACGTAATTGGAACTTGAATTCTTTATCAATAGCTAAGCCAGATAACTTGGTTGTACGATTAGATAGAGGATTAGGAACAGAAAAGAGCTTGGCGTCATCACGGTACAAAGTTAAACTTTTGAAAGATGCTGTTCCTAAATCTAATGGTTCCCATTGTAAGACACAAGATGTTTGAGTGACGTTTTTGATTCCCAAAACAGGCGATTTGGGGACATTCTTACCAAACATGGTGAAGATCTCATCTTGGATGGATTGAAAACGTCTTTTTTCTTCCAATTCCGTTTCTAAATCATGCTCACATTTGATTTTGACAATTGAGCCTCCCTTGACACCGTTTGGTAATAAAATGGTGGGGAATTCAATTAAATGGTGGTCTTTCGTAAGGAGAACAGCAAGTGAAGCATCAAGTTTGCCCACAGTTAATGAGACTTCAACCATTGAAGTAAAATTCTATACGTTTTGTTTATATCTTCCACGCTGTGGGAACTTGTGATGTGGTGACGTTGTTACAAGTAAGGTAGAGAGGCTGTACTTGAAAGTATGAGAGGTGGATATTATGTAAATAACAACAGACACAAAGTCAAAAGATGAACAAAGGAAGAGTAAATTTTTTGAGTTGGGATATTTCTAGGGAAAAAAGAATCATTTTCGAATTATTGATTTTTTTATATGAATTTTCTAGGACGGTTATGAGACTCTTTGAATTGGAAGTGGCAAGAGGTGGACGTAATAAAACTGTCAATCAAACTTGAAGAATTTAGAAGTTTTACTGAAATTGCCTTTCTTATAAAGAATAGTGGCACATGCTTATCATGATAATTGGATGTAACCGACATGTTGAGAATATGGTAAGGGAGGACAACGTATTTACAACGTATTCAGATTTCAAGAAATTGGGATACTTCGGGGAAATTAATGATTCTAAATGAAGAGATTTAGCTTATTTTTCTGAAATCGCTGGTATCTTAGGAGATCTGGTAAGAACTGACGGAACTTTGGTAGTTCAGGTCAAGGGAATTAACAATGGAGCTACGATGTTTGAATAGGAATTGAAACAATTTTTATTGATATCTACCAAAAGTTAAAAAAAATTGAATCAAGGCATGGAATTCAGACTTCATGTATGGAACTGGAGAATACAATTAGATGGACATTAATGCTACTTAATGGTAAACAACTATCTTAAGGAGCCAGAGACTTATGGGAGTAAGTAATATGTTGGAATTAGCCACTTTTGACAAAGTTACTAGAGGGTCAAGTCTGCTAGCAAAAATTCATCAATCTTAATAATACACATAAGCTTATACGTCATTCAACTAGCCAACATAACAGCTTACTTCCCCTAGTCCATCGTGCTTATGTAACAAACTCTCAATTATTTTATATTACATACATATTAGTAAATGCCCATGGCATGCAAGTCCTCATTCACTTCATCTGGGGTGGCCTTCCGGAGAAGAAGCTCCTCTACAGAACAAACGTCATCGTCCAACAAACTATTGGCAACTGCACATGGAAACCCATGGAATTCTTTCAATCCATTTAAAACTCCCAATTGTTCATTAAGGTCGTTTCTGCGCAGAACTAGCTCCACAATTGTGTTTTGGTTCATAACCTTCTTGCTTACTGGCGCACTATCCTGATAATACTCCACGCTACTGCCGCCGGCGACAATTGCCATGTTGAGCTGCTCGGAGTTTATCTGTGGAAGTGCAGCAAAGTTGTAGTCGGGAACTATCTGGTCTAGATAATTACGTTCTCGGTTGATCTTATACCAAAGCGACGTCGTCTCTGCAACCATATCGTTTTTCATGTCTGTTAAATTCTTCATGAAATCTTGATGAATACTGGTTCTTGTGGCCATGGTTTCCGTGTTAATACACTTTAAACTGTAATTAAGCGTCGAGTTGGAGATTTTGATGTTTTGTTGGTAAAACTCATTCACTTTATAATAAATCTGAAGAAGTTCTGGATGTGATCCATCGAGACAAAGCTCCATTTCATGTTCTAGTAGGGCAAGCTTATCATTGTAAAGTTTGTCTCGGAGAAGAGAGAAATCTTCTTCGATCGATATGAGCTCTGAAATGGCATTTTTTCGTTGCTCATCAAGATCCAGATCAACCTCTTCAGCTTCTTCAGCTTCTTCAGCATCCATATCTACATCTTCTTCATTATGATCATCTTCTTCATTGTGATCATCTTCATTTTGGTCCTCTTCTCCAGTTTCTGATCCTTCTTCGGCAGCGGTGGCAGTAGGAGCATCATCAGCGTCCTCAGCTTTAGCTTTTGTCTTAGCTGTTGTTTCCAGGGAGTCAATATCATCATCTGCAATTTGTTTACTTTTCTTTGTTTCTTCGGTGTCGAGATCATGATCATGTTCAGCCTCACTTTCGAGACTCTCATCTTCTTCTGTGGCTCTGGGAATATGCTCCTTATCTTCATCCTCGGAGTCAACATCTGAAAGCTTCTCATCTTCGTCATCTCCATCGTCATCTGCGTCAGCATCTGCGTCAGCATCAAGATTCGGATTACTTTCTTCATTACCACCATTTTCAGGCTGATCATGCTCTTCTTTAACCTTTTCATATTCATCTTCAGAAGGTTGCTCATTTGAGTTCAACTCAGGAAGTGGCTCGGATTCATCTTCTGGGGCTTCTTCAGCTTCTAATTGGTCTATGTCCTCCAATTTAGGCTCCTTGAAGTCTTCCTCTTTTGAAACAGTGACAATTTCACTTTCCAAAGAGCCATTGGCTTGTGCTTCTTTGAGGTTTACTGTGCCATTTTGAGTAGCAACGCCATTGCCGTTGGAGTGTGTATCACCAGAGGATTCAGATGAATTAAGACCGTTCTTTTCAATCTTTTCATCCAATAGATTGTCATTGTTTTCAATTGCATCAGGGTTTGAAGGTTCTACAGCGGCAAGAACAGGCGAATTTTCTAGTTCAGGGAAATCTAGCTTCAGAGATGAAGCAGCGGCGGCAGTGGCAGAAGCAACGGCATCAATGGCACTAAGACGCGCTTTTTTCGATGGCTCTTGTATAAGGTCAGCCTCTTCAAGCGTCCTAGGTCTTTTCAATGCATCATTCTCTTCAGTATCGGAAATGTCTGTTCTGAAGCTTTCAAAAATGGTAGTGTCGACAGCGTCATCCTGAGCGCCCGATGCAGAAGCCTTGTGCGCTTGAGGAACTGGACCACCAATGCCATTATCATACTCATCGGAGTCGTCGGAGTCAACACCTTCAAGATGTGCTAGCTCTGTGAGATGAGATATACGACGCAAGTCGGACACTTTCTCTCCTTGGCCAGGATTAGCGTCATCATCTAGGAAGTCCATTTTGTCTGTTTCGGCTTCACTATCGTCATCGCCTAAATCACTTAATTCACTGCTTTCGTAGTTGTCTTTGTTGTCCTTGCTAGGGGAAGATTTGACCATCAGGAAGTCACCATTATCGGCCAGAGATCCTTTAGTTTTCGAATTTACGAGTTCATTTTGGGTGTTTTGAATATTTTGGTCAATTTCGTCATTTTGATCATCTTGGTTGTTTTGGTCAATGTGATCTAGATGTTTCGACGGGAGACGTGGTGTGGAGTTAACGGATGTGTTTTTATTGGACGGGAGTTTTTTATGAGAATCATTATCTTTCGCATCTGACTTATTCAAACCAACTTGGACTTTTTCATTTCTAAACGCCTGATCAATTTGATCAATCTGGTTGATGTGATCAACTTGCCGGGAAGTATCGATATGTGAGTCCATCTTCATTGACCAATCGATATAGAGAAAAGAAGGAAAGAGGGAAACAAGTGGAAGATGGAGTCCAAAATGATGTAATAGAAGATAAAGCTAGAGCAAATAAGTAAGTGGTTCGGAGTTTTGTTGACTCACCTTCAATTTTCGTTCAAGCAGGTGAGGAGTGGTGGCTCAGGTACGATCCACAACCTTGTGATTTGGAAGTCAAATTAGGGATTGAAACCAGAAAATTGGATTAAATACCGTTCTTGACGCTAGAGATGGATTTGGGATAGCGACACGAGGACGAGTGAGTGCTTTCGTTAGTTGAGGGAGGTGGGGTGGAGAAGCGTCTCAAAGAGTTGGAACGTGAGCAATGTTTTGGAATTTGATTTGCTTAGTTGGTATGTCCGTAGCGGTCTCGATTGGAGTTCACTATGGGCGAAGGAACGAGTTGGCTTGGAAATGGGGAAGGGATTGCGTTTGGTCTCTAGAGAGAGAGAACGAGCTGGGGGTATTGAGATGTACTGCATATAACCACACTATCTTCAATGCGAAATGGAGTGCAATGAGAGAAATCCCAATACTATATGCAGGTCCAAATATTTACTTCACATAGTAGCTTCCCCAGAGGTTTAGTTGTAGTATTCAGGAATGAGATACGAAGAGGAGAATTTGGGTAATGTTAAAGAAGATATTTATAAAATGAACTGAAATTTGATGATAGATTGGGTCGAAAAATCTATTTCTTTTGACATTTTTTTGGATTTCGAAAGGAGATGTGATTAGTCTTTTATCAATGTTTATAAAACACCCGTACACCACGAGATGAGATGGGGCGCGAGATGGGGGTACTATGGATACAATATTAAATTGAAATACTCACCGTGAGCCGTTACATATTCACATTAAATTCGAAATGTCGGCCTTTTCTACATTATTCGGCAATTCCAAAAAGGATGAAACGTTGACTGATTTGCTCGCGCTGTCTGCCGGTCCTATCTCTCGTCCTATTCGTCCAAGAACCGTTTTCAATGTACCCGATGAGGTAAAAGAGTCTGAGTCCGAAGAGGAGTCTGAAGATGAAGATGATCAAGAAAGTGAAGAAATCAACGAGGACGACATTGAGGATCAACCCAGAAAGTCCAAAAAGCGTTCAAGATCGGAGGATGACCACGACTCTTTGGAGAGAGATCATTTAGCTAAGTTGACTGGAGCTGACAAGGAGACCGAAGAAACCGAAGAGAAAAAGACTAAGAAATCCAAAAAGGCAAAGAAAGCCGATACTGAAAATGAGGAAGATTCTAAAAAAGATTCTGACGAAACTGAAGATTCTGCGTCTGGAAAGAAAGAATCTAAAGGTAGAGCTGCAAAGACCGTCGACCTCAAAGCCGAGGAACTAGAAAAAGCAGGACGGACTGTTTTCGTTGGAAATGTTTCCAACTCTGTGATTACTTCCAAGAGCACATACAAAAAATTCAAGAAGCTCTTTTCTTCTATTGGCCCAGTTGACTCGATTCGTTTCAGATCTATCGCTTTCGACGAAGCTCTTCCTAGAAAAGTTGCATTTGTGAAGAAAGCCTTACATGACACTAGAGATACATTAAATGCTTATGTTGTTTTCAAGGAAGAGAAAATCTCCAGAAAAGCTCCTCAAGTTCTTAACGCTACTACTTTCGAAAACTTCCACATTAGAGTTGATCATGTCTCGCATCCAAGTCCTAAAGACAACAAAAGAACCATTTTCGTTGGTAACTTGGACTTTGAGGAGCAAGAAGAAAACTTGTGGAAATACTTCAATTCCAAAACTGGAAACGATGTTGAGTCTGTTAGAGTTGTTCGTGACGCCAAGACTAACTTGGGTAAAGGATTTGCCCTTGTCCAATTCAAGGACTCGTTATCTGTCAACAAGGCATTGCTTCTAAATGAGAAGCCAATGGTTGTTGAAGAAGGTAAAAAGAGCCGTAAACTTCGAATTCTGAGAGCCAAGTCACACGCTAAACCATCGATCATTTCCCCTAACCATTATGCCAACCAAAAGAAGACCCTTAAACCTTCTAGAAACTTGAATGATGATCAAGAAACTAAGTTGGGTCGTGCAAAGAGATTGCTTGGTAAAGCTGACCGGAACACCGCAGGGCGGATGGTTGTGGAGGGTGCTAGAGCTACCAAGGGTCTGAAGATTGAAGGTATCAAGGGTTTAAAGAGTGCTAAGGGTAGAGCCAAGAAGCCAAGAATCACTAAGAGATCTTTACAATTCAAGAAGGACAGAAATGAGTTTAAGAACATAAACTAGGTTTATAAATGGTTAGCATCAGAATTAATAATATTGCATACGATTAGAAAGAAGACGTAAGAGTATAAGATATTATTATCCTTTGATGAAATTTTATGAATTTATTTCGCTTTTTACAATTTTTCTCAATATTATATTGTTGGACTTAGAAGACGTGATTGGTTACACTAAAAGCGATGTCACACAAGTAACTTCAAGACAAATAGCGAAAGGATCTTATAGAGCAAAATCAGAAAAAGCGGCTCTTAATTGAAAACCCACTTCGTTCAACTACTTGCTGACTAAGGCCATGGTCCCGCCATGGAGCCGTGCGGAGCCACACCAATTGAGGATGGGTCATAGAAAGCCAAGGCCACGAAGAAACAAAATTGATTTTAAAAGAAAACAAATTTTCTATCATTGAAGATGTTGATATTCTAATTCACAAGTTCGAGAAATTCTTATCAAATTTCCTTTCAATCTCCTCTTATCTGTGACTCTTAACCTCCACAGTAGATAAGATAAGACCTGGGTATAAAAGCACATATAAATACGCCCGGCTCGGCCCTTAGAAAATCTCACCCCACCTATAAACCAACCTAAACACTTTAACTCAGAAATTCTGTAAATTTAGAAAGAAATCTCGACAGAAATACTGCAATTATCCATTTCTCTTATCAATTCTCTTCATCAATTACTTAGATAACGTATCCGATTTGAAATGAACGGCCTTTGGAAGATGATGGGATTTGCACCCTCTAAACCTGTGAAGGTCACTAAAAAGAAGGAGCAAGTTGTATGGAACGAAAAAGAGACCATTTTTCAAGACTCGGACGAAATCCTGGATATTCTCTCCGGATTGGACTTGAGAGGTTGTGACGACTCTACTTCAATCACTAACGAAAATCTCTCAGCTTGGGAAGACCAGTTGTTGGCAGATCCAAAAAATAAGTTGGTTCAAAACTCCCTCGCTAAAAACGATTTCCAAAGCGTGATTGCTACGTCTGGAACGAGCCAATCTTTGAGAAACAGATACTTCTTCAACCTTGAGATCGACACTATCGGATCTCCCTCATATTTGAACAATCAAAAGAGTTCAGGAAGATGCTGGATTTTTGCTACTTGTAACGTTTTGAGAACTCATGTCATCAAATCGTACAACTTAGACCCTGCACATTTCCAGTTATCTCAAAGTTACTTGTTCTTCTACGATAAGTTGGAGAAAGCTAATTTCTTTTTGGAAAATGCAATTGACACTGCTGAAGAAGATTTGGAGTCTAGACTTTTGCAGTTTCTTTTCCTGGGTTCTGTGAACGATGGCGGCCAATGGGATATGATCGTCAATGTAATTGAAAAATATGGTGTCGTTCCGAATGAGGTTTTTCCAGATAATGCTCAAGCTATCAATACATCGAAATTGAACTATTTCTTGACAAACAAATTGAGAGAGTATGCTTTGGTTTTGAGAAAATTAGTCAAAGCTGGCGCTTCTAAGCACAAAATCGCTTCGGCTAAGAATTCTATGAACAAGGAAGTTTACAACATTATTGCTTTAGCACTTGGAACTCCTCCTAAAGCTAATGACTCATTTAACTGGGAATTCTCTGATAAAACAGGCAAGCACCGTTATTTTGAGACCTCTCCTTTAGATTTTTACAAAAACCACGTGAAGTACAACGTGTCTAAGAGATTTTCGTTAATTAACGACCCAAGAAATGAATACAATGCGTTGTACACCGTTGACAGATTGAACAATGTTTACGGCGGTAAGCCAATTGAGTACGTTAATTTAGCTCTTCCAGAAATAAAGAAGGCTGCAATTGCAATGTTAAAAAACAATGAGCCAATATTCTTTGGTTCCGACGTCGGAAAATTCGAAGATGGTGTCAGTGGTATTTTAGACACAGAAGCTTACGATTATGGCCTCGTCTTCAATACATCCATGAAACTTTCCAAGGAAGAAAGATTGAGAACTGGCTCTTCTTCAATGACCCATGCCATGACAATTACAGCTGTTCATTTAGATCCTACTACTGGAGAGCCAGTCAGATGGAAAATCGAGAATTCCTGGGGTGATGCAGTCGGAGACAAGGGTTACTTTGTTATGACCGATGCATGGTTTGATGAATACGTGCTTCAAATCGTGACAAGTGAAAAGTACGTAGACAAGGCTATTGCTGATATCTGGAAGGGTAAGAACTATAAAGTATTGCCATTCTATGATCCAATGGGAGCTTTGGCTTAATATTAAGTCGAGTAAAGTTATTACATGATGAATGAGAATATCACTTACTCCAACTTATCTTTGAGTATATGCAACTTTTATGTGTCTAATCGACAAACAAGAACTAAGGTCTGCGTAATCTATTTAAAGTGCATAATTCCATTGGAATATAAGATAAAATGAGTAGACTTATGGGTGGTATATCCTACAAAATAAGTGTCTCGAGGAGTTTAATCAAGTTCACTTTTGTAAATCAGCAAACAATTGATTTTTATATGAGCATGAAAGCAACAAATTAACATGAAAACATTCTTTTACATTCCATCCTTCATTAATTAATTTTAAATTCCTTTATATTCATACCGGAGAGCTTACGGAAGTATAGTAATCATTGACTATTGGACAAAATAGCTGAGTTCACATTCTATATCGGTCGCATGAATTTTTTTATAGCATCGGAGCCATATACTGAACAAATTATAAAAAATAAAGAAGAATGAGGTTCTTTTCTGATACGATCCTATAGTTTCTCATTCATATGATACCTCATTGTTTTCTTTTCGCCAAATACAAGCTTCCTAAACACATGCTCGTCATATTTGAATTCTAAGCAAAATAGAAGAAATGTAAAAAAAAAAAGAAATTAATAGAAAATAGAGTTTAAGTTCCTCTTTATTAAATCTGTCACAGTGAATGGCTGCAAAAGCTTCTTCTCTCAACTTTATGCACTCCATGTTGACAGAACAGGTTTACAACGATCTGACAGCTCCATCATCTTCCACATTGAACCAGTGCAATGGCCGACAAATCAACAAGGCGACTTTCGGCAACAGAAGCATTTCCATCCTTATCCAAAGCAAGCCTTGATCGTCAATACGACGCCCTTGTTGGACAATTCACAACTGCATCGTCGCTCTCTGATTTGAACCATCTAGTTCAACAGATTGATAAACAATCAAAGGAAATCGATTCGAATTTAGCGCATTTTGTCAATCTTGCTTCAAGAAAACATAATGGTGACGTGTCCGCAGTGGAATTGAGTCGTGCAAAACTCTCATCAGCGATTTCAAACTCAAATCAACTAACCAGAGTCTTTACCTCTGCAAATGATTTAGGCAACTCTCTCACCTCAAAAATTAAATCACTTGATCAAGAAATTGGTAACGTTAACTCTGCATATGCATATGTTTCGGATGTTCAAACACTTCGAAGTAATATTAAACAAACACAATACGCCATTGACCACCAAGATTGGGAATTGGCTGCAAAGTGTGTTCACTGCATGAAGCATGAGCTTTCATCTGAACTTGTGAATGGAAAATTTGCCTCTGCTGTTGTTCCATCAACGGATATCCCTGAATATCCAGGTCCTAAGATTGAACAATGGATTGAGCTTCTCAAAACTACATTCCAAGATCTTTTCAATGAAGCAGCAAAAAATAGATCGGTTGTAGATATAACAAAATATTTCCAACTATTTCCGCTAATTGATCAGCCTGAACTTGGTCTCAATTGTTACTCCAAATTCATTTGCTCCATTATTACTGAATCTTCCAGAGCATTAACACAGTCTGCATCTGTTTCTGAAGGCAAACTGGGAGTTTTTGCTGATATCACTACAAAATTGTTTGAGAGTGTCTCCATTATGCTTGCACAACATACGCCTCTTATCAATAAGTTTTACGCCGAAACGTACCCTAAAGCTATCGTTTATGTCGTTAGTAAAATTCAACGGGAAATTGACATTCAGATAGGAACCATTGCTGATCTATTCTATGAAAGCAGGAGAATTGAGAAAGTTCTTCAAGACATCAGTCTTCATAAGTATAGCGCATTGCAAAAAATCATAGAATCTGGCGACAACGATGTCTCGGACATTGTAGATAACGATGTCACTTCAATTGTTGAAGTGGGAGATTTGGTACATGAGTTATCATCGATTATGAATTATTGGTCTCTATATTGTAAATTTATCACTGGGAGCTACTTTAAAACCGAAGATTCATCTACTACAAACGGTTTCGTTATGCCAACATTGCTTGCTGAAGGTAATTTTGAGAAAAAATTGAGAAGCAAGTATATACCAGCATTTGAAAAACTCCATTTATTTTATTTTAGACGGTCAGTGGAGAAAGCATTCACAATTGAAGAATTACCGCCTCTCTTGCCATATTTGGCCCCAACCAAAGCTCCAAAATCTCCCGATCAGGCTCCAATTTCGTCTGTTATTGAGGACATCACACTTGTATTCCATTCCACCTTCAAAAACGTCTTGGAAGCTTCTCATGTCAGTACCGTGAAGGTATTTATCAGTGAAAGTTGCAAAATTCTTCAAAATGATTTCTTAAATGGATTTATTGAGAAGGCACTCGATGAAAATCTGCCGAAATACAATCAAATTCTTACTTTATCGTCTCCCACAGACGTTTCTGCACAAGAGTCACCAATAGTTTCCAGAACAGGAACTCCTGGGCCCGAAACAGTTGGAAGTTTTTTCAAAGGCGCCTCAAGTGCACTTGGAAATGTTGTAGGTTCTGGTACTGCGATTGTTGCATCCGCCAACCCAACTAAGCCCGCCAACAGCACAAAGCTTATGAATTTTGTTTTATACCTAAACACAGTAGCTTCTGGGTTGGAGTTTATTGAACGTATAATTTCAAATGTCACATCCCGTGATCCTATGTATCTAAAAAATCTCTATCCTTTTGGTATTGATTACGAAAAGGTGACTAATATCATCACATCGGAATTACTTGAGCCGTACAAAGCTCGGTCAACAGAGATCATAAAGAGTTCACTTCAAAAGTTTTATGAACAGTCACTCAAAACAAAACTCTTCTCTATGATTTCAGAATGTTTCCCTGAATCAAGCGAAAACAATTACATCGTCTACTCTTCATCTGTACTCAATGACCCTACAACAATCCTCAAGTTCAAGGCGGCTTGGCAATCAATTGCTATTCCATACAAGCAAACTCTACACAAAAGTTTTGTTTATGATCACTTACTTCGGAAACTCGTGGATACAGTCGCTAGAGGTTTGGAAAAGAAACTTCTTTCAATTTTGAAGAAGTCAAAAATCAATGAGCTCGGGGCTCTCAAATTGGATAAGGATATTTCTTACATGATCAATGAGATGTGTGAGGATGATTACGATTTAAAGGAAAAATTTGTTCGTGTCACGCAAATTGTATTACTTGTTGGAATGGATACCGAGGAGTACGAGCTCAACTCTTATAGTGGAGAGGACGGAGATGGCATCAATTGGGTTTTGACGCCTTTGGAAAGAAAACAAATTCGCAGATATAGAGTGTAACGTTAGTGGTGCTAGCAAAATGCATGAAATTTGGATCGCGGAGTTATTGTTAGAGATCAAGTCTTTTTGAGATTTATGTTTTCGTAATTTACAAATCAATTTTCTGCTGTCTGAATGCCTCTAAACTCAAGCTCATTTATCGATAGCTAAAGAGCTTTTCAAGTGACCTATTCTCTATTTAATTCATCTAAGTAATAATTTCACATGTCCAAAATACTCGCAGGTACGATATTTCTCACTTGTGCTATCTGATTACATCAGGGGAGATAAGCATGCATACAAATTTGCGGCTGCAAAATGCTGCAAAACGCTAGAATTTGCGGCAGAGCATGTTATTATGTTCGATAAAGAAATCACTCTATCCATATCTACTCAAAATGCCCTTTGGAAAAAAAATGGACTGCTTCATTATGAAGTGTCATTCAATTTCATTATAAATATGATTTTTACCGATTCTTTACTGCTCGTCAGATGACAGTACCTCAGAACTTGAGACTGAAAAAATTTAGTAGTACGATACTCTTTTTCATCTCTATCTTAACTTTCATTAAATGAATTCAATTCAGTGGCAACAAAAAAACCCATGAAAGGGTCAACACGCCTATAGGTCGTAATTCACATGATGCAGTATACCGCTTACAGCCGATCGAACTTGATCCAGCAATAAAAATGGCTTGCTATTTCAAATAATTATACTAGTATCTGTGATTAAATTATTTAAGCCATCTAGAATAAAGTTCCTATATTTAGACAATTCGAAGACTCGAGACTCAGGCACTGATTTGGTGTCTTAAGTAATAATGTGTCCGCACAAAATAAAAAACTTAGACTTGAATTGATTTTTTGCACACACCTCAATATTTATCAAAGTGCCTCTAGCTTGTCACCATCCATGAAGTGGCTCGTAGCTTCCCGTCGCCTGAACTAGCCAACCTACTAGCTCGAACAACTTTATCCTTATATTGAAGGTGACCTTTTTAACAACTATTTGGTGGACATAGAGGGAGAAAATTGGAATCTTTTTAATTAATGAGTTCTTCTACTTTTTCTACCGTTGTCACCATATTTGGAGTTACCGGCTAAAAGCGAAGCATACTCTATTGCTTCTTGACTGACCAATCGAAAGTGTAAGAAAAGAAAAGATGTCGAGATTCATATAGAAACAATTTAAGACGTACATTCATAATGCATGGTGAAAAATATCTCTGCATCTCGACATTAAAATTCAAAAGAAGGAAATAAAGAAAGGCTTAGCTCTAATTTTTGTAGCTGAATATAATAAGTACATACACTTAAGGTTTGGACTAACGATCCTCGACACTTTTCCGTTATTACCAACTTTTGACTTTGTGTGGGGTTTCATTCATCAAAGCCAGTTTTTATTAATTTCCTCTGAGGAGGTAGGCTACTTGATATCAGCATATCTTTTTGTTCAGACTCGTCGACTTCTCGAACAAATAGAAGTAGTCTTCTTTCCAGGTAGACAAGTTACGTCTGAATTGCTCAAGTTTTGAGCTAGCCTCAATGACCATCAATTGAAATTGAATACCAAAGGTGCTCGCTTCTCCGATGTGGTATGAAGCATCTAGAGTAGAATTTCTCGTATGGGACAGGTCCATGGGAACGGGAGTAGCTGCAAGACATGAGATTGCTTTTTGAAGATGCTCAATTGCAGAAGTTATATCAATTTTTGAATTCTCTATAGTAAGTTTCATATGGACATATAATTTTATGGCAGCGTCTCTGACAGTATCATGGGGGTATTTAGGGTAGCTAGTATTATTAAGATGCGAATAATTTGCTTTCACAAAGATTTCGAAAATTTTCCTTGACTCTTCAACTGCAGCTTGCACTTGTTTAGTCGTGTTTCCTAGTTCCGATAGATGAGAGATAATAAGTGCGCTGACATCAGCAGGCAATTTCCCTACTAGTTGATAAAGGGGGCCTTTTGACTCAAAAGCTTCGTACAAAATTTTAACTGTCTCTTCGAGTTCGCTAATGTCTTCAAAATGTGGGCGCGCATTCATTATATCTTGTTACCTTTGTCGATTGAAACGGTCACGGTAAGGGTAAATAATCTTCAGTATTTATATCCTTGTATATCATAGCTTCTTTTAGATTTTCTGGGGTTGTGATTTTTCTGCTTTCTGTTTTAGAAGTTTGCGAGGGGTATGCAATTCATGCATCTACCAAGAAATAATACACGGAGTTACAAAATACTAAATGATTCTCAGCATAAATTATCTTGAACTCCTAGCCAATACACATTTGAAAATTGTTTTGATGGCACTCAAGCTGTCAAATTAACTCCAAGAAGTACCGTCTAACGAATTCCTGTCTTAAACTATTTTATCTTCTGCGAAATTCTTAGCTTTTAGACATTATAGTTTCAGCTTAATGTAAAGTTCAAGTTAAATCCATTTGGTAGATTCCACTAATATTTATACAAATTATGCAAAAACAATAGAACTATATCAGTCGCTAAGGCCAGGCGCATAACATTGAATCGAATAACTTGGCCATTAATGGCAACTCGACTTAGAGGTTATTAATTCTTTTTTTGAAGAGTAATTTGTACAAAATTTTATGCAACTACCATATAAAATGGCAATTATCTTTGCTTAGAAGACAACTGGTTCATCAATACAAAAAGTCACCATAGGGCATGCTCACCGAAAAGGATTAAAGATATGGGAAAAATTGAAGAAGCAACTCAAGAAGTTGTTGAGGCGACATTAATAGCTGGCTTACAAGAAGATTGGGAAAATGAAAATAGATTGAGAGAATTCAGTGAAGAATTTGACAGCAAATTGGAACATATCAAGTCAGTTTTAGACAACAATTTCACTCTGGGAAAAAACTTACTGCCTTTTTTTGAAGAATTACCTGAATATGTGTTTTCATTGTGGCTTGAACGAGCAAATATAACGTGCATGCCCTCAACGAAAGCATATCTTAGAGAATTACAGAGAGAGCGTCAATACTACCTTTATAAAATTAGCAAAGTGGAATGTTGTGTTATCAAACTCTTACAGAGAGCGAAGATAGATTTCATTGATGTAAACACTTCAAAGCTCGCTGGAGCAAAGCTTCTAAGTGCTTATAAGAACATTGCTAAATCACAAGAATACCTAGATATTGCAAAAAAAATTGAATTTAAGGTATGTCAGGTTTCGAAGACTCTCGAGGATCGGTTGGCTGAAATGAAGTTCCTATTGCCTTGGTTGATTTATGAACTGAAAATTATAGTATCTTGGGAAAAACAACACGGTATAACGGTAGCAGACGAAGATTTGAATAATAACAACAAGGATTTTTTATCCAATGAAAATCTTGATAAGACCAAAATTGGATCCCTTGGCCAAATTCCTGAATCTCAACACAAAAACCGCATGTCAGGAACAGACAGGTGCTCTCTTTCTTAGAAGATCAGTCCGAGTTGAATAGAAGAAGAGAACCTCCCCAAATTATATATGACTTTCAATACAGAAGCCTCTATTGAAAACAATGACACAAAGAATTATGTTTAAAAGTGGCACTAAAATCTTCAAAAACCGAATTTAAACATTTGCGGATCCTACTATAATTGTGTACCGGATATTGCAAGCTCATAGATACAAACGAAGAAATAAGGTTTAGCAGGTCGGGTTTGTCGCTGTACCATGTCTCTCGTGCGAAGGCGTGGCGGCATACATTGTCTAATAATTTGGCTTCCAAAACTGTTGTTGAGATATTTGAATGAATCGAGGCTTCTAGACTTCAAAGCTCGTTTCTTCATATAAAGTTAGTACACAAGGATTCTTTTTAGTGGTTTAATAGGTTTCAACAGAGTGTTTAAATTTTTCATATTTCAAAAGAGACAAAGTAAATGTATTATTTTGACAAGCGCTACCTCTTAATGTAAAGGGATTCTCGTCTGTGTGCTAGACTTTACCGAGAAAATGTTAAAAAAGACGATTTATACCTAGCTAGGTGAGTAGCTCTGATTAAAGTCAATGACACTCGTCACTATTCGTTGATATGGTTCTTTCTTTCAATTCAGTTATACCAGGATACGTTTAACATTTGAACGTCTTTGTCTATTGCAGAATGACCTTTAGTCGTTTGCGTGTGCGAAGACATTCATATAAGAACTGGGATAGTTCACGACACAATGCCTAGAAGTACACCTTGCAGCTTTGTATTGACTTGAGATTATTCTTAATGAACAAGTTGTTTTTTTTTTACTTTCAGTAAAGTTCCAATTTCGAAAATTTGTCACTCGTGCGGCACTCAGACCAGTAGTGTTTTTCAATCTTCAGATTCACTTTCAACGCTTGAGACATCCAGAAAATCGGAAACATAACCACTACTCGACAAAGACATTTGCTCCTTAAATTCTTCGTAATAATCGCGATTGTCTCTGGCACAAGATTCAATTTCATAGCTACAAAATGTTGCTTGTCGAAAAAGATACTTAGCTTCGGAAAGTAAAGAGGTAGAAATGATTGAGTTTTCGGCGGCCTCAAGACAAGAAGTTGCAATTTCAATATATTCAATGGCTTTCTTCTCTTCGGCGATCGAAATTTCAACATTCTTTTGACACTCATCTAATACTTCGCTTGAATCATCTTCAGGGTTCCAATATTCATGATAATCAGAGTTTGTGTCTATTGAATCCCGATCGCTGTCGTCTGGGCTCATATATCTTGATTTTAAACGTTCGAGAATTCTTTTTACTCCGGTTTTCAGGGTCAAAATCAGCTTTTTTTGCTCTTCTAACTTTGGACCGAATTTAGAAAAGTCTCTAACAGTCGCCCTTTGAGCGACTATTCCCAAAGAGTATGCGGCGTCAAAGTAATTTTCGAGGGCAGTTTGAATACTACTCATATTGACTTTGTCTCTAGGTTAAAAATACGTGATCAAACGTTTAACTAGTGGGACTGGCTTCAAATTTTTTGACAATCTTCGCAACATAATTTATATCGTTCCCTTTGGTCTTCAGGGGCTTCTTTGCTCTGCACTTAAATTTAATATGCTGTGTTGATACCTATTGAAGCTTGATTATATCGCGTATTCATACGGTCAGCACTGTGAGTTACAGTAATTACTACGAGACCAATAGTTGCTTCTTCGAGTTAATAGCGAAGTTTTTCTTAAATTATAAACTTGAACTTGAAAAGTCCACCTAATGAAACTATTAAGAATGACCAAAACCTCTTTCTAAGTCGTACCACTTCACTCTACTATATTTTATATCCACAGATAGAAAAGTATCAATTTACCACTTGAAGTGACTCTAAACTCGAGAACAAATATCTGAGAAATTCATGCGCCTTGGTTAAGTATAGTTTATTATGCCCTTCAGTTACTTCGAAGACGTCTTTGTCTCTTAACCCCAAACTATAAATAAAATAAGTTGCATTTTTAAATAAGCAAAACTGAATTGCATTTGACAGAGAGTGCCGTACGATCAGTTGGACTTAAATATAATTGGGTAATCGCACAAAAGCTGAGGCGCCTTCTTTCAAATCTTGAGCAAGGCCTGATTATAATTAAAAACATCATCCCGGGAATTTTCTTTACCAATCAATATTAAATAAAGGTTTCGATATCTGCATTGACGGGATTGTCGTCATCCTATGGGAAGAAGTGGTGAACCAATTCCATTGATAATGAATACCGTAGAAAACAATGATCTCAATAATGTGAAGAAAAGGCATACCAGCTTTTACAATCAATGAATACTGAAGTAGATACTTACATTGATATAAGAAGAAGTAACAAAAGTCTTCGATGAAGCGAAAGATTTTAGTCTGCAAATGAATTGCTTTTTATTGCTTGCAAATGATTTGAAATTTTTTTAATTGTTGACAGCCATGACAAAGATTATAGAGATGTTGACGAGTGAATCAGTTTCACAGAGCACTTGTAGCATCTTCGTTTTAGCCCACATTTTCAAGACAATGTCGAACAATTGATTAAGCCAGTGCAAGACTAGCTTGCGGGATTGATAAACGAAAGTGACGTAATAATGGATAATAAAAAAGAATTAAAAACGTGTTATGAATTTACGTTTTGAGGTGGTTTAAAAAATTCATTGTTTAGGTTTCTCATGGACTATCCGTCATTATATGGCTCCCAAATAGGTTCTTTGGTGTTCTCTTTAATAAACACTTGAATTAAACAAAAAAAAAGAAAGAAAAAGCCTAGGTACTCTCAAAGTTTGTGAATTCAATTATCTTGTTGCACTGGGACGAAAAGTAAGTTTCGTGAGTGTTCTCGACAGAACTACCAATTCTATTGATCATACGAAGCACGAGATATTTGTTTTCAAAGCTTTTAGTACATAGGTTACACAAGTAAGTTGTGTTTTTTGGCTTCCCATCCCGATATTCATGAATTCAGAAGGTATGACATTTATAAAATCACCAATTATATTAGACTATTAGGTAGATACTAGTGAGATATACATAATGCACACACGCCAGTTTTAACGGTGATTTTTAAGATTTAGCACATTGTTCTTCACCTTTTATTGCACAGTGTAAGAATGAAACAATGGCATCATCTTAGATGAACCTTTCCTCACTCTAAGCTTCATCTGGGGCATTACTGCTAGATTTCCATTTGGAAATCCTCTCATGCCCTAAAGGGTGTTCTCCGAAGTCGTAAACCAGCCAATCAAGAGCTGCAAGGGCTGCAAGGGCCACATGAGCGTCATCAGGACTCAACTTTGCATTGGAACTTAAATTACGACCAACTTCCTTCCAAAACTTTGTGGGAGGCGTTGATTTGCTACTTTGATTGCATTTAAATGCAAACATAAAATCTACAGCTGCAGTTCCCAAACCTTCCTTGTAAGCCTCTTGCTTCTTGTCAGAATCCGTCAAGGCTGATTGCACACTAGTTATGGGAGCACTGTTAAAAAAGCTTTCAGTCGACTGCATCCACTTGCTATACTTCTCCTTATTGGTGAAATACTTATAAACGCCTTGCCAGGAGTCGAATAGACGTTCAAGTTCTTTTGCGTATTTCTCTGCTTCTAAATAAAGCTTGTCGAAGAAGTTCTCAATGGCGTCTTTGTGTAGTTTTGATAAAGAACCCCAGTGGTTCGATGAAAAAAACTTAATTTTTTCATTCTTGATACAGTCAGTCAACTTTTCGAATCCTTCTTTTACCGAATCTTTCAGCTTCTTAGGTTCGCAGCATTCTTCACCGATTTGCCCCAATAAAACCAAATCTTGAAGTAATTTCAACCACTTGTCATAATAAGGTTTCATTGATTTATTCATTGAGTTTTCAAATGCAAGTAAGTCTGAAACAGTTGGTTTGATAACCCTTAGAAGGTAGTTCACCGAGTTACTGACATCAGTTGTTGCGTCCCTGTTCGAATTTGGCACTTGGGCATGCAATAAACGAAATAGGATTTTGATTTGTTCTCTAGTAAACCTTTTAAAAAATAGAAGACGGCCAGACTGAGATACCAGGCTGTACAACTCGTGAACAGGCGTTTGAGTCAAATCATTAGTGGAAGCCAAACCTAGAGGAAGAGGAGAAAAAGGGGAGTCATTTGAGGACATTTTGAGTTAAAATCTTGATTGAAATAGTAGAAGAGAAAGAAGAGTGAGCAGAAAAATTTCTGAGGGAGGAGGCTGAAACCTGTGTTTTTATACCGTAGAAAGCGCCCTGAGTACTCCTGTATTTCACCAGTTGGTTGTTATGCACAGGTGCACTGTCCTTCTTTGACTTCTACGAGGAAATTTGCAACCAAGTTCGCAACCGAGCAGTTCTTGTTTATAAATAGATTGATAAGAACCACAATGAATTCAAATTCTATGGTAATTAATTCAATGTGGATTCCAATTCATGCAAGAAAAACAATACTTCAGATGAAGTGGGGCGACAAATTGTTTTGCAGCATGTACCTGCACTGAAGACTCGACCTCCGATAAGCAATATGCAGTTAAGATTCGTTAGAATTGTTTTACACAGGCAAGCGACAAAAGAAGCTTCAACGTAAGGTTAAGGTTCAATGGATTTTTAAAATTGTAGCTGTCTTGATTTGAGATAATTTTTTTTAAAAAAACAGAGGTTCATCTGGTTCAGTGGTTAAGCTGAAACGATCTGGCACAGTTCGGACCTGTGGTATGTTTAATCATTATTGCATATGCATGTCGGAGTTTATACGTCGCAGTATGTCGCGTCTTCAAGCGCCAACTTGGTCCAGCGACAAGACTTGGCCCTCTTCTTCTTTGTCTTTATACAATTTACATACTGGTCACATTATGAATTTAAGTTAGCTGCAAATTAGACATGAATGGCTCGAGACTGAAGCACCAAATTTGTGTCTCAAAGATTAATGTGACATAGCGGTCAATCAACATCTTGACGTGGTGCTTGCAAGATCCTGCACCATGGCTTGCCGCTATGCATTAATTCTCCTGCGGCTGAGATAGGCAGGCTGGCATTAGTTTTTCCGAACTAGAAGGTGCCTTGAATCAAAAATCAATGCTTTAAAATTAGTTATTTCACTCTAGACCTTTCCATTCTGAGCTACTCTCTGTTAGGAACATCTTACAGAAATTCAAAAGGATTTGCTGTGCACGCTTATAATTTCAGTGAGCCCAACCAGCCGTTAGGTAGGCAGTGCTATTCAATGAAAAATCCAACTGCATATAAGCAAAAGGGGTCAAGTGTCCAGTGCAGGTTCAAGTTGCAAAGCAAAGCTCGACCCACTTCGTCTGAGCCAATTAATTTGTACATAGGTTGAAGACATTACAAACGATATAAAGTTAATTCAATGGTTTCTTTGACTAGTCGTGGTCATGCGGGTATCGCCAGATACATGGACTGGCCCTCCGGTTGCAACTGTTTTCAGGGAAGTTAGAGAATGACAGAATACCTGTGTATAAAAACAGCATGGTAGAATACAGGAATACCCACTATTGATTCTATAAAAACACGGATTTCAGCTACCCCCTCCGGAAATATTTTAGCTTACTTTTTTTATCTCACTTCTATTTCATTCAATTAATCCCGTTGTAATGTCTTCAAATACTTCATCCTCGAATCCTTGGAGTGGGCACCTGTCTAGACCTGTTGGTGTCAAGTTACCCGACAAACCTAAATACTTAATACAGCTTAGGTCATGCAGACAAAGGCTAGTTGTTAGGACCTTTCGAGAATTGGGGGCTGGAATTGATGGCACCGAGAACATAGATGCAGATGCCTTGCGAGAAGACTTCGGGGTATACATCGACTCCGTTCTTTTCTTATTAGATCATTGCAATATCTATAGCATCGATATTTTGAAACTTGTTGCAATTGAGATGGAAGAGACTTATGAGTCTCTAGTTAAAAAAAAGGATGGAATTTGTTGCAGTCCTGATGAGCCAATTCTTCGCATAGAAGGAGTTTACAAGCTTTGCTACATGATTCATTTCTACACTGTCTACGCACTTAATTTAATTGATGGTTTTATCAGTAAGATTGAACCCCCTGAATCCACTCAAGATGTATGGGATGAAGTGATATTTCATGCAAGGAATTACATTTTGGAGCTTGACCAGGAGATTGAGAACCACTGGCAGCAAATGATGTTGTTGCTATTGGAGTATCAAGGCGTGTGGACTTATTTCGAAATGATGGCAACTATTCAGTCCAATCCTAAAAGCGAAATCGGTAATCGTCTTTATGCCACTCCCATATCTGTTTTTGAGAAAATTTTTGCACACCGGGCTAATCATTCAATGGGTCTGGCGTTGGTGGATGATAAAGAGTTCGCTTCAAAAGGAATGAGCGCAAAACGTACAGCAGGAAAGACTGATCATTTCGCTCCTGAAGTTCGCCAATTTCTCCTGAGCCAAAAAGACGAGGATTTTTCTTGCGCTTTTGTGTATTTGGCCTTGATCGGCTGGTCGGAGGAAGACTTTGGGGAAAGGCCTTTCAGTCCTGAACTGTTTTACGTGCCAAGTCGTCATAGAGCCAGGTTGTCTTAATTCCTATCTGAGAACTTGTCAATTCTAAAGTGAAAAATATCAAAATTAAAACATAAAGAAATTCGTTCCCTGATTTTGATTAGATTTCTATAGAGCTCGTATACTCATGCTTCCTTCACTGTTTGTGGTCAAGTAGCGGTTTTGTTATAAATAAAATATTGATTTACTAAAAAATTGAATCATATTAGAAATACACTAGGTTTGAAGACTAAAGAGTATTGCCTTTCGATAATTCATGAATGGTGACCAGGTTGTTGACCCTTTTGGGCACCAGAACGAAAAGTCTTGGTGTCACATGTACATGCTATAAGGCCAAAAAGGGACATGAGATTTGCTTAATGGATTTGCAATATGGACTAAGTGTGATTATTGTATAAAAGCCGCTACAGATGAATACATAGTCTAGAGGAGTGTTAAACTCTAGTACCTTTGAAAATACATTGATGCACAAGTTAGCCAGAGTTTTTTAATGTACTTAACTTCAGAAGGAAGCTTATTTTCAGAATGGCCAGCAAGAAAGTAAAATCTCAGCCCTGATTGTTTTCGCTTTAGAGTATTGAGACAAAGGTCTGTATTTATTACTTTTCCTACTCTCCAATCATCTTTTGAAGAAACTAAAGCAGCCAAATTTACCCAGATAATATTTTGGAAGTAACCTAGCTACTTTGATCATCCGGTTTTTCCCTAAGAACTTCGATTTCATGGGTATGAACGTGTTCAGCTTCAAGCTCTCATAAATGCAACCTGTTTTTAAAATCTAAAAACTTCTCGTCAGCACTCGTGGCCATTTTCTCCACATTCTAGCAGCTATTTTTGGCTTCTTTAATGTGGTGAGCAGCATCTAGGACACATTGGCCACCCTGTGTCAGATCAATGGTGGCAGGTAAAGCTACAGGACACAAGCTTGCTTTTTTAAGATACTCAACTACCTTCCTCTTTTTAACATTTGACTCTTCAAGACTTCTATCAAGCAAATCCGAGAACACTCTCGTGATATCTCTGACTTGTTCATAAATCTATTTACCAGGTATACAAAGATACAGAATCACATTTGCTTCTACAAACAACTTGAATATTTCTTTTGCCCATTCGAGAATTTCTTGCGCTTCTTCATTTGTAGTGATGATATTCGATATACTATCATTAAGCTTTGGACTAAGGCACGCTATCTCTTCCTTGTTCAAATCGAGAGAGATTTTCGGCTGATTGAGTGGCCAGAATCAAATTATCAATGATCTTTTGAATGTCGTTCATATTTCAAGTATTGAGTATTATTAAAAGAATCTTAAGTGAATGGTGCGTTCAGTGAGCGACGACAGACAGTAAGCTTGAAAGAAAGGAAATTGTATATCCATGGGAAGTAAAAGTGTGATCACTTGTTTGAGAAAAATCAATTTGCTGCATTTATGAGATTATTGAACCAGAGTGTCACATAATATTCAATACGAAGCGTATCAAATGCTAAGAATTGAAACCCTTTTGACACTGTCATCCAAATAACGCAATCCTTAAAGAGAAAAATGATATTCTAGACTTTTATTAATATTTCTCCACGAAAACTTCTCAATTCAGGATAATGAATACAAAAATGGGAAGACACAATTAGCTACAAAAACGGAAAAAAATCGTAAAATTAGACATCAGATTAAATAATTCTATACATAATGCTTATTTATAACAGCGCAACTACCTTTTCACCTCAGTTAATGGTTGGTCATAAGAGATTTTCTCGACTTCTCTTGTTTCTCCCATGATTACCCGCTTGTGCTCTACACGCAATTTAAGAGGAAGATTTTCAAACTTTGGATGACTATAGTCACATTCAGGACCCTTTGGACAAAATCCTGTTAAAAACATTGGGCACATAATCTTACGTATGTGACGGCGAGGACAGTCCTTTCCCTCGGGACAGAAGCCACGTTCATACTGCAGACATTCTGGAATCTTCTGTTGCGGATCTATATGAAGATATAGACATTCAGGAGTTTGGGTACAATAACCGTTTTTGGAATAAAAGAGACACTCAGGCATCTTTCTGAGGTTATACTCGTGTAAGAACTCACAATGATCATTTTTCTTACAAAGACCACGAAGCCAATGCTTGCATACGATCTTATTATTATACATTTGTGCTACATGTTTGTTTGGACAATATGGTCCATTAGGACAAGAGTCTGGTTGGTTTGGTTTGTAGAATTGGCAAACGGGTCTATCTGGGTCTAGACCGAAGTTATATTCTTTTCGTAGGAAAGGCTCAAACTTAAACCGCTTGTTTTTTGTATCTGGGTGTATAATTGGATTTAGCCTTAGCATTGTGGCACGTAGTGTAGAGAAGTTGTGATTAATAATTTAGGAAGGTGATAAATGTTCTATATGGAAAGAGCTTTATATGCAGGTGTGATGAAAGAAGAGAAAAGATTGTACAACAATATCGACAATTTTGTTGCTTTTTTTGGTAACGCAGGTTTTTTTCAACTACTTTCCATTTTCTTTGGGGTAAAAGATTAGGTGTTTGTTCAATAGTTGTTTGATTAGAGTATAGAGAAGCAGTGCTATTCACCTAAGAATCCTCAAGCATCCTTCTCAAGTTCTCATATTTGACTTGCGTAATTGATCCATTACTTTTCAATGAAGAAATTTAAGCAAGTTGGAAATGACTTTACTTCTCATAATGGTATATGCCCATGCTTGTATTGTTGAACTATGCCAAGTTGTTCTGATAGGTGCTAAATCATACTGGATCGTATTGAACCTTGAAGATACCTCTGCAAAAACAGAAAAAGTTTAATTAGAATCTGTCATAATAAATCTCATTGTTAAACGAAGTCCAGGAGACTCCCATGCATGTTAGCTCAATATAGATCCGATAAAGGCCCTGTTGGGCAAATCGTTAATTTTATGCGCTAAGAGGACTCCCTGTCTCACCCCCATGTTGTCCGACAGTAAAGACTTGAGACTACATATGAAACATCTTTTACAACCTAATTCTTATTTTTAAATCATTTTTCAGCTTTCCTTTCGCGTTTCTTCTCAGTTTGAAGATCACTGAACGCCAACTACCTGACAATTGACTCTTGGCTGCATATGCGCTTATCCTATATCAGGTGATATCAGTAGGTAGGAATAAATAGACACTGGTAGTCCCAACCAAGAATTCTTTTGTTTTCAATAACTTCAAGTTGTTTTTTCCCTATTTGTATCGCAAGATCTTGCTCTTATTGTGCATTTTCCTTGTTGTTTCTATGCTCAGAGCCTGGGGCCTATTTACTACTCAAATCAAAAATATGTCTACGAAAACACACAACTATGACGTAATTGTCATTGGTTCGGGACTTGCTGGACTCACTTCAAGTGTGAAGTTACTGGAAAGTGGCTTGTCTGTTGCATTAATTGAGAAGGCAGAGAAAATGGGTGGTAACTCCATCAAAGCTTCCTCGGGGATCAATGGAGTTCCTACGAAATATCAAAAACCCGAAGATAAGGACACCATTGAAGAATTCTATAAAGACACAATTCGTTCTGGAAAGGGTTTATCTGATTCGGGTTTGGCGCAGAAATTAACTCAGGATAGTGCTAAAGCAATTAATTGGCTCTCAGAAGAATGTGGAATTGATTTGTCTATTGTTGCGCGTCTCGGAGGCCATTCATTTGCACGTACACACCGCGGCAGTAGTAATTTACCGCCTGGATTTGCAATTGTCTCCACTTTAATGAAGAAAGTGCAGCTGTCAGAGAAGGTGGACTTGTACACGCTGACCAGGTTTTTAGACTTCATTCAAGAGGATAAAAAAGTTGTAGGTATCAAGGTTGAGGACGAGAAAGAGTCGGAGAATCGTGATTTATATGCTAAAAACATTATTCTCGCCACTGGTGGTGTCTGTGCGGACCTCTCTGGTGAGGATTCGATGATCAAAAGGTATAGACCTGATCTACTTGATTATCCTCAAACGAACTCTCCTTTGACTACCGGAGATGGACAAAAAATCGCCGAGCTGTCATTGGGAGCCAATTTAATCCAGATGGATCAGATTCAAGTCCACCCAACCGGATTTATACAACTTAAAAGTGAAGACACTATCCATAACAAGTCCAAATTTTTATGTGGAGAATTAATTAGAAGTATTGGTGGTATTTTAATTTCTCCTCTTACTGGCAAAAGATTTGTGAACGAGCTTACGACTAGAGATGAAGTTACCAAGAGCGTCTTAGCTTCATGTGGCGAAAAACCGGTTGCAGCCATTGTTGTAAGTGAAGAAGACTATGAGAAGGCGCCTGCGCACATTAAATTCTACATGTCACAAGCGCTTATGTTCCAAGGAACAGCTTCTGATTTGGCTGAAAAGTTCAAGGAAGTTCTTCCACACTTTCAATTGACTGCCTCTACGTTGGCAGACGGCATTTCCGAATACGGTGAACAGATTGGAAATGACATTTACAAAAGAAGTCACTTTGGTGCTTCCATTGGCGAAACTTTCTACTTTGGCTTCATAACGCCTGTTCTTCATTTCTCGATGGGCGGCATTGAAACCAACCAAGAAAGTCAAGTCAAAACACAAAAAGGAGTAACAATTCCAAACGTTTATGCTATTGGAGAAGTTAGCGGTGGAGTTCATGGTGCCAATAGACTTGGCGGCAGCTCTTTATTAGAGTGTGTTGTCTTTGGAACAAGAGTTTCGGAGCTCATTATTAGAGAGTCTCGAAAGAGAAAATTAGATGCTAAGTAGAATAAAAATTAATGATTTATGTTTTTATTTTTTTCTATCTTAGACGCAATGTTTTTTAATATGTTAATAAGTTTAAGCTAGAGAATGAAAGTAGGTTCATATGAAACGTTTATTCGTAAATGAAAGAATGCAATTATGTTGGAAGGTAAAGACTTGTTTTTCTTCTTTTGTTAACCCAGTGGATTCTCCTCTAATTGATTAATATTGTGCTCGCTTAAAAGAGGAAGCGGAGGCGCCGAAGGTCTTCTTTTCCTGGCCTTTTCCTTTGTTAGTTTTTTAACAACTTTTGGTTTAGTGAACTCAAGAGCTGCGTTTCTTCTACGTACACCTTCATTGACCCAAAACTCATTGCGGTATAACTCCCAACCTTCTCTAATATCAGTGCTGAAACTTCTGGGAATCAAAACTAACTTGACGTCATTGAGTCCAAATCTTGGTTGGCATCGCAGCTGCGCTAGCACGAGCCAAATCTCAAGCTTGGAATTGGGATTCGATATCATGGAGGGAAAAGCGGTATGGCAAAACTTAAGCGCCATTGAGCACAAAAACAACCCAAACTCTCGAATCAAGTCGGCACTGCTGTCAACATATGTTGTTTTTATTTTTACAAGTCTCACATTCAATTGTCTCAAACCTTTGTTTGTTGAAGACAAAAACTTTTTTGGAAGAACAATGGTCTTTTGATATTCTCCCGAAAGATGATACAAAAGAAGTGTCACTACAAGCATTAGAAGTAAAAGCTGAAGAAGCACACGAAATGGACCCAGGTGCTCACTGAAGTATAAGTAATGTGTTATCCCTGCTATAAGGGAACAAAGAGCGGCAAGAAACGTCAAGTACTTCCGTCTGAGTGTTCGCTGCTGGATTACCTGTTGGCGAAGACTTTCTTCGAGAATAAGCAAATTCCGGAAAATCTTGCCTGAGGTTGGTGTTTGCGTATACCCGCTACCCAGGTGAAACTCAGAGCGATGAGATTTTTCGGAGTTTGCTTCAGAGTTCCGGGATTTACGCCGCGGCGTCTTCCGCTGTCTACCGGGAGCCGGAGACGGTGTGAGGATGTTCATTTGAGATTGTTGTTTACGTTTTCTCCGAGAGCTGGGGGTAGCATTGGAAGGGCCGCCTTCCAGCTCCAGCGCACTGGAATAGAAAGTTGGATTATGGCCAGAGTGAAACCCGTCACGGCCACCATCAGAGTCCGAAAACACATCCGCATCTAGTGACATGGACGTAGGTAGCTGTCGCGGCGTTTCAGATTGATTTAAAAGAGATGACATGTCTGCATTGAGAGAAATGTCATCATCTACAGAAGCGAAAGACCCGCCAGCGCTTTTATCGTATATATATGGCAGACCGAGCGAACTATACGAGTTAGCTTCCAGTTTTTGAGCTGGCGATGCGTTCCCACTACGAGAGGAGAAAATAGGCAGGTCAGGAGAATTAACAGACTCGGGGCTACTAATAGCCGGCGGTTGAGAGATTCTTATATTTGCGTTGTGGAAGTCAAGAGGCGGGTTCTCATCTTCAAAGTATATGGATCTATTGACAAATTTAAGTGGTTCAGGTTCATCGCTTGAATGAGGAGGAGCACCAGCGTAATTAGTGTATTTGGAGGCGGGAATGATGGTACTAGCTGCACCTGTATCAGACGGAGAAGCGTCTAGAGATTCAAGAGCATCTAGAGCATCTAGAGCATTTAAAGACGGAGAGTTTGTAATGGAGCTAGAAGCAGAATCAACGATATTCTGATCTGGTATGAGTTTGATTTCATTTTGATCAAGAAACTGATTATTCACGATTCTTTCTGTTTGTGGAAATACTTCATTATGTTCAGTCCGTTCAGGTCCCTCATGTTGCTCATTTCGCTCATTATCCGTATGTTGTGTATGTTTTTCCATAGCGTAGCTTTTCTCGTTTCCTGCTTTCCCATGGATGTCATTGGTACTAGTTAGATCTGAGTCTCCAGAGGACGAGGAAGCAGAAGGTGAGTTTGAAGAGAGACTCTGATTTCGGATATCTCGAACTTTATGCATATTTTTTGGTAGGTCGTCTAGACCATCATGAGAAGTATCCATTTTGTGGATGAAGGGGGTGGTTTAAGGGAAGGAAGGAATTTTGTTTTTACGTCAAATTGGGACTCTTTTGTGTCAATTGGGTGGTTGGGTCCCCAATTAGTGGAGTAAGTCGCACTACAGATGCACCCCAAAGTTTCACTGTGAATTAAGGAAGGAAGTGTGCAGTCAGTGAAAAAACATGAGAATTTAATGAAATTGATTTTTTTCGAAAATATTTTTTGGTATATAGTTGTTTTTGTATTAATTTACGTTTTGGGGGTATTATTTCTGGAAAGTGAGAGTATTTAGCTGTATTAAGCTTATCGTAGGATTAGCATAACTCACACAAAAACAAAAATCTCTTTACAAATTGTAAAATTTAAATAATTAAATGAATCTCTTTGAGTTTTTAAAAAGACCGAGAGAAAACACTACAGAAAATTGAAAAACGCCTTTCCTTCATCACGTCTCTTACTTGACTGAAATTTCCCCACGTTTCGCATCTAACATAAACAAACCAATCTCTTCTTTCACTAAACCGTTCTCTTTTTTGACAAATAAAGCTCGATCTTCCTAAATGTCTTTGAAAGAACTCAAAGAACAGTTTGTCTCGGACTTAACCGGAGGTTCTGTCTCGGAAATCTACTCCGTAACGGGGATAGCACTTGCCAGTGTCTTCTCTCATACTTTAGTTACCAATTGGTTATTACCAAGCATTCCATTACTTCAAACAGAACCGATTCCCTTTTTGGTGGACTTTTACTTTGCTGTGATTCTCCAACTTCAGTCTCTTACGATATTCAGTGGGAACCTTTCGCGTCTATACGTGTTCGCTCTCAGTGGAGGCATAATTCTGTTTTTCGTGAAAGTTTTTGTGAACTCAAAGAACTCGAAATCGAGAGGTTCAAAAGGCTCAACAACAGAGAGACCTTCAAAAGATAAGTCGAGATCGAATGATGATCTTCTAGGTATCGTGGACTTTATAACCGCATATCGGTCTCAAATGGTGGTGATTACCAATTTGGCAATTCTAGCTGTAGACTTCCATTTATTCCCTCGTCGTTTTGCTAAGGTTGAGACGTGGGGAACCTCTTTAATGGATTTGGGTGTGGGACTGTTTGTCTTTTCCATGGGTCTCGCTAATTCCAGAGCAGTAATAAAAAAGAACCTTCAGAAAAACACCAAAAAGGAACCATATTTAGCATTGGTTGCTAAAAACACAGTTAAAGCTTTGCCTGTACTCATATTAGGAGTCATTAGATTGGTCAGTGTCAAGTCTTTGGAGTATCAAGAACATGTTACTGAATACGGAGTGCATTGGAACTTTTTCATGACTTTAGGGCTTCTACCCATTTTCATGGGACTTTTAGATCCTATTTTGGAAACTGTTCCTCGCTTCCTTGTAGCTCTAGGACTTGGCGTCTTATATGAAATTATGCTTACTAAGTTTGGAGTCTCCAAATTCATTTTGGATGAATCCAATAGAAAAACAAACTTGTTTACTATGAACAAAGAGGGAATATTTTCCTTTTTGGGCTACTCTAGTATTTTCATCTTCGGTCAATCGTTCGGTTCGTTTGTTCTTACACTGCGGAAAACTCCCAATAACCTTTTGGGCATGAACTTTGGACGTAAACCATACCTGATTTTCACCGTGACAGCAACACAAGGGCTTGCTGTAATGAGTGTGATTTCTTGGTCTTTGTTTGCGTATCTCCGAGACTCAGTTCACCTTGGTGGAGTCTCGCGTAGACTAGCCAACTTAAACTACGTATTGATGGTTCTAAGCTTCAATTCTGTGTTCTTATTGGGATACAGTGTTTTAGAGAAAACATTAGGACCATTGAGACTGCCAATTTTTAATTCCATCAATCGAAACGGCTTGGCGGTGTTTCTCATTGCTAACCTAGGAACAGGTCTTATCAACATGACAATCAATACATTAGACGCAAGCTCAGGAGTTGCATATGCAATATTAATTGGATACTCGTTGTTTTGGGTTCTTTTAGCGAAAATCCTCGACCACTATAAAATTTACATTCGTTTATGATTTTCCAAATTGAGACGCTGTTGGTTAACTTTGGCCAGCCTGGCCAGCCGTCTGTATAAAGGCACAACAAATCTGAATATACTGCATTATAATGTGTAGTACCAGAGCCAGAAATTAAAAAAATCAATAAAAAAATCGAGAAAATCAAAATCAAAATCAAAAGGTTACTTTTACCACGCACCCGTTAAGTGGCTGCAAACTATCCCTGCTGCCTTTTAATCAATAAGTAAAGTGTTTGCAGCCATTGCAAATCCTGCATATAGAAGCATTACCCCCAGGCAGTGTCCCGCCCTCGCTCCCTCGTTCATCTGGCCCTGCATAAAAAGTACTATACGTTTAAGTTAAGCACCAAAGCACTTCTTCACTTCTTCATCAAACACAACCACTCTTCTTCCAATCAAAACAAGAGCAAACTAAGAACAATTACAATGTCGCTGACCGCACTGTGGACGTCTTTTTTGAAATCAATTGCGTCGTTTAACGGCGACTTATCGTCTCTTACAGCCCCTCCATTCATCTTATCTCCCATCTCGTTGGTGGAGTACTCACAGTATTGGGGCGAGCATCCGGATTTGCTTTTGGAGCCTGTTTTGATGAACAAGAACAAATCGTCATCTGCCTCAGATGCTTTGGCCATTCGTCGTGTGACTGCTGTCACTCGCTGGTTCATCTCTACGTTGAGGTCGCAGTACTGTTCCAGAAACGAGAGCATGGGAACCGAGAAAAAACCATTGAACCCGTTTTTGGGTGAGGTTTTCGTCGGAAAATGGACAGACGAATCTTCTGACAAGAGTTTCGGTGAGACGGTGTTGATAAGTGAACAAGTGTCACATCATCCTCCAGTGACTGCGTACGCATTGGAGAACAAAAAGAACAATGTCCTTTTACAGGGTTACAACGGAATTAAGGCTACCATCAGCGCGACTTCGATCAACGTTAAACAATACGGTCACGCCATTTTGGAATTCAAGGATTTGAATGAAACCTACTTAATCACTCTTCCTCCTTTGCATATTGAAGGTCTCATCACTGCTTCACCCTTTGTTGAGTTGGAAGGCACGTCGTACATTCAGAGTTCTTCTGGAGCAATTGCTGTCATTGAATACTCTGGCCGTGGGTACTTTACTGGTAAGAAAAACACCTTCAAGGCTAGAATTTTCCCCGACAAGATGGCTACTGAGCATAAAGATAAGGCTATAGCTACAATCAGCGGCCAATGGTCAGGGAAGTCATACTACGAAAGGGGCTCAAAGACCCCTTCTAGTTCAAGTGAATTGTTCTATGATGCCTCGCTGGTGTCTCCACAGCATTTGGTAGTTAAACCAATTGAAGAGCAGAACGAGCTTGAGTCCAGAAAAGCTTGGGAAAAAGTCGCTGAGGCCATTCGCAAGGGTGACTATGACTCCATTCACCAAGAGAAATCTTCAATTGAGACCGCTCAGAGAGATATGAGAAGGGTTGAGGATGAGTCGGGACTTAAGTGGCAAACACGTTGGTTTGATCAGAAAAATCTCGCGAACGCTACTGCTGGCGATGACCCATTGATAAGTTTGGCACATATTGCTGATTTGAGCACTGGAAACGTTCCACTGGGCTCATTAGCTGGTTCGAAGCATGAAGATGGGCAGGCGCTTCATTGGAGATTTGATCAAGATAAATGGGACCACGAAACTGAAATTACTGTCTAATTCATTTCTTTTTAGTAACTTTTTGAATATCCTTACAATCTTCAATTTTCGACTTAAGTGCTTTTTAAGTTATCTCCTTAGTGGTGAGAACTTGAATTGTTCCTCAAGTCAAGTGTTTGTTGTTCAATTGATTGATTTCTGCTTCTGTTCAATTGAATAAGTTAGCACAGTTTTTAATTCAGCTAAAAGTAACAATTGAGTTAAATTGTCTGGATCTCTAAGACTCTTCTCCAATGTACTTATTGAATAAACAATTGTATTCTAGTCGGTAAGAAAGGGTTTACAAACTCAAATAATGAGAGGTTTTTTATATAATGAATTTTCATCAACAGCCTAAATGGAATTACATAAGACTAATTTAAAAAACACTTCCCACAGTGCTTTGGTGTGGTGCTGCCAGTACTCGTCAGTAGTGATATCACTTACCGTCTCTCCCACAACAAGAACAAACAACTGTAATCTCAGATTCTCACAAATCGAATCAAATATCAAATAGAATTAAAAAATCTCATTTTTTTACACCCACTTCTTCACTTACAACGCTAGGCAATAACCCGTACCACGTCACGTGCTCCAACATAGGGCGTAACCCTAAGATAATGTATGAGGTGTACGGATCTAACCTTATTCCTGAGTGTGTGCGCGAGAACAACCAGCTTCTCTGCAGGCACACACAGAGTTTTCCCTCCTCACTCTGAGAAAAATTTGACTGTCCTTTATCGAAGGTTCTTCTTCTCATCCAACTGATACACAATGGCTGAACTGAGATGTATGTAAATCGTTACCTAGGACGACTGCTCCTGAATCCTTAGTCTCTAATGAATCCCCTATATCCCTATGTACATATTATTTCCAGAAGGTCCGTGAGAACAGTCATCTCTGGCTGGATGTCAAAGTGAATGAAAAATTATTGAGGCACACGGTCTGGGCCATAGCCATAGACATAGGCATGGAAGCTAGAATGTTAGAAACGACTTTGCGAATACGATGAAGATGAAAACCATGTAATTTTGAGTTTGGGTGATTTGAAGCAGAAATGCTCTTGTCTCCTTGGTTCCTCCTCTCCTCTTACAGTCACAAGAGATTACCCCAACTGTCTTACCACCGCAAGCATCTCATTCCAAAAGATAAACATTTATCGAATTTGAAGGAAACCTTGATCTTTCTTAAGGTTTAAAAAGATCGTATAGACCTCAGTGGGATAATATAATGGTCATATAGTGGATATAGTGGTTCGTGTTCGAGACTATCCTCCTCATATCATCTACTAACATACAGTGTACGTTAAGGGTAAGCACTTGTCCTACCAACGTTCTAAGAGCGTGACCAACCCAAACGTCTCTTTGATCCAAATTGACGGTGTTTCCACTCCAAGCGACGCTAAGTTCTACTTGGGTAAGAGAATCGCCTACGTGTACAGAGCTTCCAAGGAGGTCAGAGGTACCAAGATCAGAGTCATCTGGGGTAAGGTCACCAGAACCCACGGTAACAACGGTGTTGTTAGAGCCAACTTCAAGAAGAACTTGCCACCAAAGACCTTTGGTGCTTCCGTCAGAGTGATGTTGTACCCATCTAACATCTAAGGAGGGGAGAGAGTTTATTGAAGAAGTAGCCTATTAATTGCTGTGTTCATTTGATTGGGCGCAGCGTGTATAAAATGAATCATTTCACACGTTAAGAATTCTGTAGTTGTAGCTCTTTTTCCTTTTCCTATTCTTTTGTTTAAGTTTCATCTGCCTTGATTGTATTGTGTTTCGTTCACTTTTCGACCGTATCCGGTTATTTTCGCTTTCATTCAACTTACTTTCAGACTTGTCTCTAACCGATTGGAATCGCCTCAGAAGGTACCCAATTTGGTTTAATTGGATCAGCAGGTCTAGACGTGGCGCTGACAGTATAAATTATGACCCAATTGGAGGTTTAAGATTCTATTATTCTCTTTTCTAATTCCTGTTTATTAAATTCTATTTCTTAGATTATCTTTTTATGTTATTATTAGATTAAATAATTTTCCAAGACAATTCAGTTTGTAGATTTCCTGAGTTGCAGTCGATATCAGGATCAAATGCACTATTGATCTATAATATGAACACCACAAATAAGATAAATTTCTTCAAAAACCATTACTTTATAGGGATTTAATTTTAAGTACTAGATCCCTTTGAAAAATTGTTCACTTGGAGAAAAAATGACAATTGGTGTTCTGGCTTTGTTCAGTACAAAAGAACATATATCTGTGACTAGAAACTAACCGACTATATAAATTTTTGTAGATCATATAAATCGCAAGAATTTAAATTTTTGAGGAAAGTCAAAAAAAAATTGAAATTGAGTTGACCTTGTCATAATCTGAAAGCACTACTTAAAGAAGTCTTCTCGTAAACAAAGACACCTCAAAAAGTAAAAAGAAATATATTCTTCTAAAGATAACGCACTTAAATTAAAAGATAATAAATATATAAATCTTTCGAAAAGTTTCTCTCGGTTCCTTCATCCCTTGGTGCTGTCAATAGCCTGCACGCATCAAATCAAGCACGTAGCCATAACCTTGAAAGATCCTAACAAAGGCATGTCACAAGAATCGCCGTCATGGTCGGATGAAGAAGATCAGCCATGGGACACATCTGATATTGAATTTGGTGATGATGACTTTAAACCTGACGCGTCCGCCGAAGCCAATGTCCCAATTCCACAACCCACAGCTTCTGAAGGACTAGATTCCACTAAGGGCTCGACCAAAACCGAGAATTTGGAAACAGAAGAAATAAATGCATTAAAAGAAACAACTGAAAATGAGAAAAAAATTAATTCCATTGAAACTACCGATGTTAAAACCGATGGATCGTTAGATGATCCACTTGATGAACTGACCGGTGAAACAACCGACCAATTAATCGTTATATCTGATAATTTGAATAATCATAAAATAGAGGAAAGCGCGCCTCTGATCTCGTCACATAAACCTGTTCAAAAAATTGAATCTGAACTGCTCCCAAATAAATCTTTGAATGAAATCTCAAACCCATCTTTCGTGGACAGTAATGTTCTTGACACTTCTGATGAGGATACTCAAGACCCAGCGCCTTCTACTCATGTGAAGGAAATGACTACGAATAATGATGTAGATGAATTAAATGGCGAAAAGAATGGCACTCATGATGAAAAGTCTGTATCTGAACAAATTGAGCCTATTGACCTTGTTGAGTCAATAAAGGCAGCTGAACCTGTTGAGCCAGTGTTGGCAGACGAAGCAGAAGAAGCAGAAGAAGCAGAAGAAGCAGAAGAAGCAGAAGAAGCAGATGAAGCAGAAGCAGCAGAAGAAGCAGAAGAAGAAGCAGAAGTAGGAGTAGCAGAAGAAGCAGAAGAAGCAGAAGTAGCAGAAGAAGCAGAAGTAGCAGAAGAAGCAGAAGAAGTTAAGGGGGCTAGCGTTGTTGATGCAGAGGAAATTAAGGTTCCAGAACCTTCATTCGAGTCTAAAGCTACTCAAAATGGAAGTATTGAGCCAACTCACGTTAAAGGAATTGAAAGCGAAAAAGAAATCGAACCAAATTACTCTGCAGATGAAAATCAAGAAACTGAGAATGATCCAAGTTCAGAATATTCTTCATATTCCAAAAGTGATTTAATTAATAGAATCATGGAATTGGAGTCCCAACTAACAGAGACTGAGGACGATAGAGATGCTACTAAGAATCAATTGGAAGACATTCTCAACAAAATAAGGAAAATGAAACTGGTATTCGAAGAATTCAAAGTTACAAAAGAGGAATTGGAGGTGGTCAAGTCATCATTGGCTCAAGCTTACGAGGATTTGAGTGAAAGTGAAACCCGGGCCACAGAACTTGAACAGGAGCTTGATAGAGTCACTGAACAAAACGTTCAACTTGTAGATGAAAATGCCGACCTCGCTGCTGAAAACACCCGTTACGCAGACCAATTCAATAATCTTAACACTCAACTGTCAGACCTTAACTCTGAATGTGATCGCTTATCTCAACAATTGAATACCATGCAAAGAGAATACCAAGCACGTGAAGAGACTCTACAGGATGAAAAGTATACATTGGAAAATGAGGTCAGCAAGTTAAATAAGTGGTTGAGTGAACAGAAAGCTGCATTCAATGAGTTGGAGGTGGCTAAGGAAGAAGTCTCCATGACACAGAAGAACTTGGAACTGGTAATTGATGAGCTCCGTGGATCTCTAGAAGACAAGGACCGCACTATAGAAGAGTATAAGGGGCAAGTTTCTAATGCGAGTGCGCTGTCAAAAACACAATTGGACGAGTTACAAGGTAAGCTCATGGAAGGGCAACAACAAATTGAAACACTTCAGCGTGAGATTCACGAATTGCAAGAAAACAATAGTTTGTTATCTCAACAACAGGAAGTCTCCGTTTCAGAAGTTGAGCGTTACAAGAAAGAAAACGAACGTATTACCGCGCTAGAAGAAGATGTTCAAAGCAAGCAAGTGATTATTGGAAAATTACGACACGAAGCAATCATCTTAAATGAACATTTGACCAAGTCGCTTTCAATGCTTCGCAAACAACTGAATGAGGGTGAGTCGAGCGTTGATAAAGAGCTAGTGTCGAACTTATTCATTAACTTCCTCCAACTCCCACGTGGCGACACGAAAAAATTTGAGGCGCTTCAGCTCATCTCGAGTTTCCTTAATTGGGACGATCTGCGAAAAATCCTGGCAGGTTTGACCAGTCGTGGTACCGTTGAGAGAGGCGACGAGCCCAGACCTAGCCGGCTGAGTTTCATTTCACTTTGGACTGACTTTTTGGATAAAGAAAGTTCTAAGTAGGGTTTAAATAGCTGAAAAATAAAATGATGAACTATTACGTTTGTAAAAGTTCAAAATATTGCAACCTGCTTATTGAACACAGAGTAACAGAAATATTAGTAGAGACAATAAGTACAGAAAAGACAGTGATTCGGATGGAACAAAAGACGAAGAGCAACAAGGAAATTCGACTCCAAATTAAAATAAACCAAATGATATTTATTTCCAAAGTTTTACCAAGGACAATTACTCAATTCCTCAGCGTTCCTGCTCCTACATATTCAAAGAGACTCGCGTCCTAGTACAGATCGATCTTCCTAGCCACACGTCTTACCTCCAATTGTACCCGAGCCATGGTCGATATCCGACTGTTTTTCGCCAATGGTCCTCAGAATGTATGTTGGAAATATGGAAAAGCAAAGAGAATCGTATACTAACTAGATAGCCAAAGAAGAAGGCCCCAAGTCTGGCCAAAGCTACAAAGCTGAGTGCTGCAAAGGGAAAAGGAATTAAAAAAGAGGAGAATGAAACAAAAGAAGTAAAGAGTGAAGACAATAATGAACCTAGGAAAGCAGTGAAAAATGAAGAGTCACCAGATACTATGGATCTTATGGATATAGATGAACCTACCAAAACGTCTTTGGGGACTAATGGAGCCACCACCAGTAAATTCTTCAAGTCTGAGAATGACTCTAGTGAGAAAGTTGCAGAAGACAGCACTAAAGCTCATAAGAAACAAGAACTTGGAGAATCTTCTATTAAGTCTGAGTCGCTAGATTCACCGGAATCTAAGGTTAAGAGCCCGAAGAAGGCTAAGGCTACTGTTGGAAAGAGAAGAACACCAAAAAAGACCTATGTCAATTTGGATTCTGATATGGAAGACTCGGAAGAAGAGTTCAAGCCCAACGCTGATGACGAAGAAGAAGATCTCGCTGATGATAATGCAGATGTAGACGACAATGTCGACGTAATAGATCTAGATGCCGAGGATGAGGCAGCTGCTCCTGAAGATGACGATGATATGGTCATTGAAGAAGTCTCTCCTCCCCCAAAAGCGAGAAAAACTCCAGTGAAGAAGGCCCGGAAACCTGCTGAACTTCCTCCCCCAGTTACAGGCGTTCACGCTGATCAGATCTTGGGCCAGATCCCAGATGCAGAGCTTCCTGACGCTCCTGAAACGGATGGGAAACTCAATTATTTCGCATTAAAGGGAAAGCAACTGAACGTGCCCCCACCAACAGGCGAGATCGATCTTCCAGAAGCTGCGCCCAACTGTTTGGGCGGTCTCACGATAGTTTTCACAGGCGTCCTTCCTAGTCTCGACAGAGGCGCTGTAGAGAATCTCGCTAAACGATATGGTGCTAAAGTCACGAAAAGCATTCTGGGAAGAACGTCATTGGTGGTGATTGGTGAAGAAGCTGGTCCTTCAAAAGTTAAGAAAATCAAGGATTTGGGTATAAAGGCCATCAATGAGGCCGGTTTCGTTGAGTTGCTTCGCCTAATGCCCGCGGACGGTGGAGACAGTGAACAAGCGCGTCTCGCAAAAAGCCAACGCGAGGAAGAAGAACGAAGAATTTTGGAACAAGCTGCTGCTGAGGAAGAAGCGGAAGAGAAACGGATCCAAAAGGAGAAAGCCGAGCGTGCCAAAAGAGAAAAAGAACTTGCGGCCAAGGATGCAAAAAAAGATACTACTCCAAGACAGGCGCCTCAAGAAAAACGAGAAATTCCCAACGATGAGAAGCTTTGGACCAGTAAGTATGCACCCTCATCTACGACACAACTCTGTGGAAACAAGCTGCAGGTGGAAAAGTTACGTGTATGGCTCGCTAATTGGTTTGACTACTCGAGAAATAATTTTAATGGGTCTGGACCCGAAGGCTCAAAATTCAGAGCTGCTTTAATCTCAGGACCACCGGGTATTGGTAAAACCACAGCAGCACATTTAATAGCCAACGAATTGGGCTACGATGTGTTAGAGAAAAATGCCTCTGACGTCCGGTCGAAGTCTTTGTTAAACTCGGAAATCAAATCAGTTCTCAATAACACCTCGGTCATGGGTTTCTTTAAACACAAAGATGATTCCACTCCCGGTAAAAACGACCGCAAATTCTGTCTAATTATGGACGAAGTGGATGGTATGTCGAGCGGAGACCACGGAGGAGCGGGAGCGTTATCTGCCTTCTGTAGGATCACAAAAATGCCAATGATTCTTATTTGTAACGATAAGAGTCTTCCCAAAATGCGCACATTCGACACGGTAACATATGGCCTCCCGTTCCGCCGACCAACAGAAATGGAAATTCGGTCGCGTTTGCTTACTATTGCCCACAGAGAGAAGTTGAAGTTGGAGCCTTCGGTGATTGGACAATTGGTCCAGGCAACAGGTAACGATATACGTCAAATCATTAACTTAATGTCGACGGTCTCCAAGACACAAAAAGTGATTGGTCATGACAACTCAAAGGCCATAGCAGAGTCATGGAAGAAGCATGTCATCCTCAAACCATTTGAGATCACATCCACATTGTTGGGCGGGCCAATTTTTAACCCATCATCTAAAAGTACAATGAACGACAAACTTGATCTTTATTTTAACGACATTGACTTTGCTCCTTTGATGATACAGGAAAATTACCTCATGACACTACCTTCGGTTCTGTCAAAGAGTGAACATTTAAAAAGAATTGCCAATGCTGCTGACTGTATCAGTCAGTCGGACTCAATAAACTCGCTTATTAGGTCAAGTGAACAACAATGGAGTCTTTTACCGTTCCATGGAGTTATGTCAACGGTAGCACCAGCGGCACAAATTAATGGCCGAATCACAGGCCGGATCAACTTCTCTTCATGGTTAGGAAACAATTCGAAATCGATGAAAAATCAAAGACTTCTACAAGAAGTTCAATACCATACCAGATTACGTACTTCTACGAGTAAGAGCGAATTACGTTTAGACTACGTTCCAGCTATGCGCGAAGCTTTTACAAATCCACTCATAAAAGAAGGAGAAGAAGGCATTTCAACAGTTATTGACTACATGGACCATTATTACTTGACCAAGGAAGATTGGGATAGTATTCTAGGATTTGGAGTGGGCGCCGCCGAGGAGAAGGCACTTTTGAGTAAAATCAACACTAAGGTGAAATCGGCCATGACGCGGAAATACAACTCTACTCTGCATCCTGTTGCAATCTACAAAACGGGTAATTCCGTGGGGAGTGCTGCTGGCGCTAAGAGGAAAGTGGACTTCGAGGATGTGGTTGAAGACGACACAGCTAAAGATGAAGAAGTCGAGCAAGAGGACGATGGAGCCATCGATTCCAAAAAAGATAAGCTTATTAAAAAAGTGGTTTCAAAGGGAGGTGCTAAGGCCGCTAAGGGAGCTAAGGGAAAGGCCACTAAGGCCAGTACTGCTAAGACCAAAAGGGCAAAGAAGTAAGGACTACGAAGTATATCATCAGTGAAATATATAATGATAAAATACATTTTTTTTTGAAAAATTTTTAATTTGAATTCTTTTTTTGTCCTCAAATCTGACTTTCCTCATCTACTAGGGTTCTTATGCATGTGCTAACTAGTCGACTACTGGATCTTGGTTAGAGAAACAATTGAAAAGAGCTCAAAAGCAGTAAGTTAACAAACAATAAAGAATTGAATTCTAGTTTTAAGGACTCTTAAATTAAATAGAAATGAGCATTTACTTAAACAATTGCGAAAATCCAACCACCAGCTCCTTTGTTTTCAACTTTTTTTTGCAGCCCAATGTCATGGCCTGCATATACGCCAGGCAATTTAATCGTAGTATCGTTTAGAAGGGTCCGTCTCTTAAACTTGTCAAGGACCAGGTAACCCAATCCCTAGATAATTCCTATTCAAAACCTAGCCTCTTAATAATCACAGAACCAACATAACACGTTTATATAACGACAAAACACCCATACGCCGCCAATTCGCATCTCTGTTAGATAAACAAAAGAGAACAAATCAAGATTGACACAATCTGAACCTGGCACAATCTGAAATTGGTGCAGTCGAAACTTCGAACTAAGACAATTAAAATTGACACAATTGAATTCAAAACAATAGAAATCAAACTAATCTAGTGAATTCACGTACCAGTCATCGCCAACTCAATAGTCATGTCGGAACAAGCTCCAATGTTCAACATTCCACCAAATAGGAGGAACATGGCTAATCCTTCACTTCTGCTTCTGATTCCTCCATCGGCAACTGCAGCCAACAATAATATTAACGGCAACAATGGTGACTCATCAGCGATTCTTTCGACTATCCATTCCACTCCGGGCACTTACAATCCATCACCCATGGGTCCACCAATTACCGAAGTTCCTCGCTCTGGTGGACATTTACGACGTAAACCTCCGTCAATTGACTTTTCCAAAATCGATGGTTCTTACTCATTCAGTCCATCTACCACAGAAACTGGAAATACAACTGCAAGCACAGCTGCCTCGAAACAATATGCACTGGCGACAAGTGAAAGTTCACGTGAACTGGTTTCCCAGAGTCAAAACCTGACACAAAGCCAAGTTCAACTCCTGGCACAAGGGCAACACCTGGCTCAGAGTCAACTTCTGGCACATAGCCAACACCTGTCTCAAACGCAAAACCTGGCATTGGCACTGGCCCATTCCCAAAATCCGACTCAAAACCTCACCCAAGGACTGGCTCTCTCGCATCACAATTCTGAAACTAGCATGAACTCATCGCTGCTGCTGCTGATGAGAAGCGGCAATGTCGCAATTGCTGACTTGAGTCAAGAGGAATGGAACCATTTGGCCAATTCCAATAGTATTGTAGAGATTGGTAAACTCGGTGAAGGCAATGGAGGCAGCGTATCGAAGTGTAAACTCCGGAGCGGGTCCCCGGTGTTTGCACTCAAACTCATTAACGCGGACCCAAATCCAGAAGTACAGAAACAAATCATCCGGGAATTACAATATAATCGTCTATGTCATTGTCCGAATATTGTTAGTTATTATGGAACGTTTATGATTCAACTGCAATCAATGATTGGCATCGCTATGGAGTACATGGGAGGAGGCTCCTTAGATGCAATTTATAAGCGCGTCATTGAACTAGATAGTACCAATCGTGTTAATGAAAAAGTTTTAGGGAAAATTGCTGATTCCGTACTTAAGGGACTCAGTTATCTTCACCTGCAGAGGATCATTCACAGAGACATTAAGCCGTCAAACATTCTTTTGGACTCGCAGGGCCACGTGAAAATCTGTGACTTTGGAGTTAGTGGAGACGTTGTGAACTCTTTAGCAACAACATTCGTAGGAACACAATATTATATGGCTCCTGAGCGGATCATGGGTAAACCATATACTGTGAGTTGTGATGTATGGTCATTAGGATTATCATTATTAGAAGTTGCACAGGGAAAATTTCCATATCATTACCAAAATAATAATCCAATGGGACCAATTGAGCTCCTTCAATTAATATTAGAATATGAGCCTCAACTACAGGATGTGCTGGAAGAAGGGATCTTCTGGTCGGACTCATTCAAGAACTTCATAGAGTATTGTCTTAAAAAGAACCCAGACGAAAGACCCAGCCCCAAGCAAATGTTACAACATCCATGGTGTATAGGACAACAGCAGGCCGTTGTCAACATGGGTAAATTTGTGAAGAGGCTATGGGGAGAAGATTTGGAGTAATTTAAGCGGTAATAATAAAAGTACATTAATTTATAAACATTGTTGTTGGTTTTGTAATTGAAACAGATACTTTTCCTTCGCGCCTTCAGAATTCATTTGAATTTCTGAATTGCAATCAATATTAATTAATTAGTTATGTCTAATACACACCAACACACACTTGAAGATTTCATGCAAAACGAAATAGAAAATCAACAAGACAAATACACTAATTAATTCTTTATTTTTACTAGAGCGAAAAAAAGAAACAAAACAAAAACATCAATTCAAGACCATTCTTTTCAACTTATCTCCACCCATCTCTCCCTTCGTATCTACCTGCACTATCAAGCAGGCAGTTTTTCAAAGTCCATAGTCAAACCCATATTAGCCCAATACCAAAAAAAACCAATACCATTATGGAGATTACGGTTCTTATTTCCGGCTCAGGCTCAAACCTACAAGCTCTTCTAGACGCCCAAGCCTCTGGGAATTTGAAAGGTGAAATCACTCAAGTCATCTCTAGTAGTGAAACCGCCTATGGCTTAGAAAGAGCTGCAAAGGCTTCTGTGCCTACCAAGACACACGTGCTTAAGATATATTACAAAGGAACCACAAAAGATCAAAAAGACATTCGTACCGAGCGTCGTGAATCTTTCAATAAAGACCTTGCCAACCTTCTTATCTATGGTAATGTGGAGGGCACATCTGACAAGACATATAGGAAACCAGACTTGATTGTTTGTGCGGGATGGATGTTGATTCTTTCTCCCACTGTTTTAATTCCATTGGAAAAGAGCGGAATCTCTATCATCAATTTACATCCTGCATTACCTGGAGCTTTTGATGGTACCCATGCAATTGATAGAGCATGGCAAGCCGGACAAGATGGCGAGATTACGAAAGGCGGTGTTATGATTCATCGTGTTATTGCTGAAGTGGATAGAGGTGAACCTGTTTTGGTTAAGGAGATTGACTTGAAGAAGGAAGAATCTTTAGAGGAGTATGAGGCTAGAGTTCACTCAGTGGAGCATAAGGCAATTGTTGAAGGAACAAATATTATTCTCACTGAACTTATTGAAGAGAAGGACACTAAGAAGGAGATCAAGAAGACGGAGAACGATGAGGGTTTGGAGAAGACCTTAGAGAAACTTGAGTTGAAGGATTAGTTGAAAGATTGGTTGAAGGATCGATAATTACCAGTCGAAAACCAATTAAAGTAATAGTGGGTGAACATTTTGCCCTATAATAAACACAAAAAGATAGAAATTATGGATTTAACATGAATGTTAGTGATTCAATTACTTATACTCTCACGGGTTTAACCACAACCTACGTAATCAAAGACTCATAGAGTCAAATACCACAATTTTAAATAATTAATAAAAAAGTCCAAATATTAAGGAAAAAATAAATAAATTACAAAACAAAAAGCTACTCCTTTAGTATCGATCGTTGTATCCCACTTGCAGCCATAATGAGCTTCGCACGCACAGACTCGCGAACCAATCAATTCAGACCCGCATCTAATCAAACTCAACCTAAAGAGGAATCCACATATATCAACAATGCCTGTTCCATTTGAAGGTTTGTTGCCATACGCCATCATGGCTGGCTTCTTTGGCCTTGCTGGTCATGGTGTAGGTTTCATCAGATACTGGGATAACGGCTGGAAGAACGACCGTTACGACTTAGACGAATGGGAGCAAAAGATGATGGACAGAGATTTCTTGTTGACAGGAACTAAACGTGGCCAAACTTCACAAGCTATTGCCCCTGAACATTTCAAAACTTCCCACATTGTCACAGAGGGTTACTGGTCCCCATACAGAGACCAATTCTTCTCCTTCAGAGAGAGATTGTACAGAGGATACGCTACTGGAACATGGGACTTTAGTTAGACAAGGAGATATTCAATATATTGCATTACGAATCTTGGGACAAATCTTAGTGTAGGCTAGTGTACGTAAGCCTCGGACAGTAAGGGCTACTGTAGTTCAAATTTAGGTCAGAGTTGAACAGTAATGAAGAGGTCGTAAAATTAACAGAGAGAATTTTTTTTTAATTCAGTTCTTGTTGCCAATGCTATTTCTCGGATCTCTATTTTAAGTAAGATTCTTTTTGGCTGAGCGCTGAAAGTACTTGCATAAATAACCATGTCAGGAAGTAGAAAATCAAGCTTTTCGAGCGTCGTTTACGTCTCGTTGCCATAAATATTTTCAATCTCTATTGCTATTTTGTTTCTGTAAACAATTTCTCATAGAAGGGAGTCTTTGGAGGACTCTTCTCCCTTAGTTGTGAAGTCATTATTAAATTTAGCTTGAAGTACTCAAAGACCTTAAAAAAAAAAAAAATATCACGAAACGAATTATTTCATTCTACAAAATGATAATGCAAACCGTTCATTAATGTGCTCATGCTTAAAAATATATGGCTTGGAGAATGCTTGAATTGAAAAGGTCAACACCCATTTTTTTGAGAAGTTTATGGGTCTTTAAAACTACGCTTTGTAACATACTTTGGCTTAAACTTTCTCTTGGCCATATGCGGAACACGCGCCTCAACCTTACCTTCCATCTGTAGCTTATACATAGAGTCATATAATAAATTACCCTCGGGACGTAAGGATCTCAAGTTACCTGTCAACTCATCAGAAAGCTTCACTTCTATTGGATTGAATGTAACGTCATGTTTACTGTGACGAGTATACGTTCTGACCTTTGGTTCCTTTTTAGAATTGTCTTCAAGCTTCTTTTCCACTTCCGCTTCAATTTCTTCAAGACGAGAAAGTTCTGCAATTTGTTTCTTTAAGTCACGAAGCTTCGAATGGAGTGCCTGAGTTTTCTTGTGTCTTTCTTCTCTATTTCTTTGAGTACGTGTCTTTGTCTTGATTTCTGTTCTTGGGTTAACAGAAAGTTGATACTTTTCATCATCATCCAATTCTTTTGCTTCTTCTTCTTCACCGTTAGCTTCATCTAAATCTTGAACTTCTTCGTCTTCAAGAGTTTGAATCAAATATTGAATTCTCTTTTGATGCTCCTCTACTTTCTGACGCTTCAACTCTAGAGTACTCTCATTACCAAACTCGTGATCAATGAGTTTTTTCCAGTCTTCCAAAGCAGGATTATAAGATTTTCCTCCATGCTCATGATCTTCAATACCACTAGAAGTAGTTGACTTAAGCAGTAGTGGTGCTTGTTTCAATGTGCTTGGAGCCTTGGAGGGTGCAGCGTATGGTATACTTGGCTGAGAAGGGTCAATTACAGGTACTTTAGATTCCTCTTTGGTTTCTTCACCCCATAAGTCTTCAGATTCAGCTCTCAAAATACCATCGCGGTCGACGGTTTTCTTAAACTTGGATTCTGTTAACAGTCTTCCTGAAAGAGCCATCAATTCACTCGCTCTTTTCTTCAGAACAATCTGTTTCCGCACACGTTGAGTGTGAGCTGGAACTTTGGACTTATTTCTAAGGATTTCTGTTGTCTTTAGGACTTTTTGTCTTTTTGTAGTACGGTCACCTTCAGTGTCAATGACGAAGTCATCGTCGTCGTTACCGAGAAGAATTTCTTTTTCTCTTTGTTGATCTAAAGCTGTATTAACATCATCGACGTCGACATTTTTAACCCAGGCCTTTTTGCCCTTTCTGCTTTGTTTGGAGCGTGCCATTGATAGAGTTGATGTATGGATTTATGTGTGGAGTAGGCGCCTAATGTTTTTGCGATGAGGGATGAGATCCGGCATATATCGTTTGCAGCCAGACGAGCCGCCATCGCCTCGAGTATTGTTGAAATAAATGATTTCTTTTTACTTTGAGATGAAGAGTTTATCGTGTGGAATTATTGAAATTTATTGAAATCGCATGCGGTCATATCCTGGGCAATTGACGCTTGTTGTAACGTTACTCTTTTCGATCTTAGTGGGCCATAAATTTATTTGTACTAAGAAAGCGTACAAATGAGTGAATAAGCGTTATCCTTATACACTGCTCACATTTAAATGCTTTCAGTAGGTAGATTGACTTCACTTCAGAGGTATAACATCAAATCTATTTACATAAGGTCTAGAGTGTTAAACAGTTGCAACACCTCAGAAGCGAGATTCTTCTCTTTACTTGTTTGTGGATATTAAATCTTCTATCATAGTTCTGATTTGAGGTTTCTCTCCTTTCGCATAATTCTAGATGGAAGGAGGTCCCAATAGTTTAAAAACTAAGAATTCACCACATAGCCAATAAATATTAAAATCGCAAATCACGCCAAACAGTTACTACCGTCTCCTTCGATAAGTACGCAGAGCATTCGGAACTACATCATATTAATGAAAACGATACTCTGGCAAAAGCCTTGCACAATCAATGCCAACAAACACCATATTTTTCAAGATGCAAGATGCTCTTATGAAGAAAAGATATATCACAAAAAAGGCCATCTATACAAAACGCTGAATTGTTTGAGTAATAATTCGAAATCAAATATTAAGTTTAATCTTGCTCAATTCACAATATCGGCCTCGTATGAAAAGAATCTGGCGAAAACCAAAAAATGAATATGAATGAAAGGATGGTTTTACAGAACCATTCTTTTGATCAAAATTCTTGAAACAAATTTATCCAAAAAGTTCCAAATTCTTATAACATGTTATACCTTACCTTCCTAACTCAAGACTAATATTCCTCACATAAAATCAGCTACCCTCACTTTATATACATTCCAGATCAAAAAAGCGACATTACTTATATGCACGATTGCGACATTTTTATATGCAGGCCTATGGGGGTAAGGGACATTTCGGTCTTTTCAGTGGAATTTTTAAACAACAACTTAGTGTTTCACCGCCAGACAAAGCGCAAATAGAAGCTAAAATATAGAATTGAATTTTAATTATAGTATCGTAGAATTTAAACACCGGGGCTTCAAGTCCTTTAGTTCGAACAGTGGAATTTGCAGCCTCTTTCAGAGGCCAAAAAATGCCCCAGTCGCTGTCTCACTGATCAAATTGAAATTGAGATTATGCTGCTATATCCATTTAATAGCGCCGGTGATAAATTGTAGTTTTTAAATGATAATGCTTTTCCAACCCTATTTCACAGGCCGCAATTACACTTTCCATGGTTTGGTCCTGCCGGCAACGACGCTAAATTAAACATGTACCAAACATCATAAAGAGATGAGAAATGTCACCCATAATTTTCCTGGACTTTTTTGACCAGGAAAAAACTAATTTTCACAATTTTTTGCTCAAGCCGTTTCGAGCCATGCCGAGCTCATATAAGCGCCAGCCCCGTTGCCTGGGGCCAATTATAGTCGCGATGAGGTCATATTTGGATGACATTTAACATGCTGAATTTAAGGATTCCACTTGTTGATGTTCACACCCCGTAACATCATCAGATAGCCACAATGCCATAGAAGCTAAAAAGTACAACCAATTTTGAAGAATTTACCAATGAAAATGGCTACAGCAATGATTGTGTTGTCGGAGGTGTTTATTCTTGCTTGATAACAACGTTAAAGATGGTTCACGGAAGTTCTGGCATTTGGGCGCGGTCTATTTGGGTATCATTCGATACCTCCAAGCCACGCCCGCTCGAAATTTACAAACTTTTACCAATAATTTTATTTGCACGTTACTGCCAGTCGTAGCAAATTTGTGATGCCGATGGGCATCGCAATGGCTCCTGTCGGCTCATTACCGCTTATTTTGGTCCAGTCGATGCATCCGTGGATGGACGTAGATAAAATTGCCACTACAATATACATAAAACTCACGCCCTTTTCACAGATATAGCGGCGTCGCACGGAATTAATATGTCCCTGCTTCTTTTAGTCACTCTATGTTCAGAATCACAGGGTAGGAGCCCCACACAAGAAAAATGGAGTTCTCCAAATGCATGTATTGTTTCAGAAAGAAAAGGCGCAATTTTTTACAAAAACAGCGGTGGCACCATCAAGATCTACTTTTTTCTCACAAGATTAGACACCAGTAGTAAAGGTTCGATTAGACACACCTAAAAGTGTGCAAAAAGTGTAGTTCCAGGAGTGCAAATTCAGACTACGATAACTGATTAGCAAGCCAAGAAAATCAAGAAGATTTTCTGGTTTGCTCTGTAATTTTCCAATTTTTTTTTTCGCCTAAATTTTGCAATTTTAAGAATGTCGCGCTACCTCGGATTTCCTAAGAAGCCCTGTGTATCGCTAACCAGCAGTGTAAATTAGCTGCGCAATTTACAACATAAAGAATAAAGCTCTTAATTTATTAACTTTATTTTTGTTTACTGAAATCACAAAATTTTTGGCACTAAACGGAGCAAAACAAATGTAAAAAAAAGTGTCTCGGAAATGTCCTGCACGTCCTGTCTGGCGCTTAAATGTGCGTCTATCTGCAGTCTCTTGAGGTACTGCAGACAAATTTTTGCCATACAAAAATTCATTCTACCTCTTGAATTTGGCGCTTAAATCGTCCAGATTGCATAGAATTACCTTCTTTGGCTTGATTCATGCATAAACACATGCTCCGATACACAACCAGAGCTTAAACGTGCGTCGCGACATTGTCTCCCTCCCCATCAGGCCTAGTCGCAATTATTCTTATCAGGCCTATGGGGGTAAGGGACATTTCGGTCTTTTCAGTGGAATTTTTAAACAACAACTTAGTGTTTCACCGCCAGACAAAGCGCAAATAGAAGCTAAAATATAGAATTGAATTTTAATTATAGTATCGTAGAATTTAAACACCGGGGCTTCAAGTCCTTTAGTTCGAACAGTGGAATTTGCAGCCTCTTTCAGAGGCCAAAAAATGCCCCAGTCGCTGTCTCACTGATCAAATTGAAATTGAGATTATGCTGCTATATCCATTTAATAGCGCCGGTGATAAATTGTAGTTTTTAAATGATAATGCTTTTCCAACCCTATTTCACAGGCCGCAATTACACTTTCCATGGTTTGGTCCTGCCGGCAACGACGCTAAATTAAACATGTACCAAACATCATAAAGAGATGAGAAATGTCACCCATAATTTTCCTGGACTTTTTTGACCAGGAAAAAACTAATTTTCACAATTTTTTGCTCAAGCCGTTTCGAGCCATGCCGAGCTCATATAAGCGCCAGCCCCGTTGCCTGGGGCCAATTATAGTCGCGATGAGGTCATATTTGGATGACATTTAACATGCTGAATTTAAGGATTCCACTTGTTGATGTTCACACCCCGTAACATCATCAGATAGCCACAATGCCATAGAAGCTAAAAAGTACAACCAATTTTGAAGAATTTACCAATGAAAATGGCTACAGCAATGATTGTGTTGTCGGAGGTGTTTATTCTTGCTTGATAACAACGTTAAAGATGGTTCACGGAAGTTCTGGCATTTGGGCGCGGTCTATTTGGGTATCATTCGATACCTCCAAGCCACGCCCGCTCGAAATTTACAAACTTTTACCAATAATTTTATTTGCACGTTACTGCCAGTCGTAGCAAATTTGTGATGCCGATGGGCATCGCAATGGCTCCTGTCGGCTCATTACCGCTTATTTTGGTCCAGTCGATGCATCCGTGGATGGACGTAGATAAAATTGCCACTACAATATACATAAAACTCACGCCCTTTTCACAGATATAGCGGCGTCGCACGGAATTAATATGTCCCTGCTTCTTTTAGTCACTCTATGTTCAGAATCACAGGGTAGGAGCCCCACACAAGAAAAATGGAGTTCTCCAAATGCATGTATTGTTTCAGAAAGAAAAGGCGCAATTTTTTACAAAAACAGCGGTGGCACCATCAAGATCTACTTTTTTCTCACAAGATTAGACACCAGTAGTAAAGGTTCGATTAGACACACCTAAAAGTGTGCAAAAAGTGTAGTTCCAGGAGTGCAAATTCAGACTACGATAACTGATTAGCAAGCCAAGAAAATCAAGAAGATTTTCTGGTTTGCTCTGTAATTTTCCAATTTTTTTTTTCGCCTAAATTTTGCAATTTTAAGAATGTCGCGCTACCTCGGATTTCCTAAGAAGCCCTGTGTATCGCTAACCAGCAGTGTAAATTAGCTGCGCAATTTACAACATAAAGAATAAAGCTCTTAATTTATTAACTTTATTTTTGTTTACTGAAATCACAAAATTTTTGGCACTAAACGGAGCAAAACAAATGTAAAAAAAAGTGTCTCGGAAATGTCCTGCACGTCCTGTCTGGCGCTTAAATGTGCGTCTATCTGCAGTCTCTTGAGGTACTGCAGACAAATTTTTGCCATACAAAAATTCATTCTACCTCTTGAATTTGGCGCTTAAATCGTCCAGATTGCATAGAATTACCTTCTTTGGCTTGATTCATGCATAAACACATGCTCCGATACACAACCAGAGCTTAAACGTGCGTCGCGACATTGTCTCCCTCCCCATCAGGCCTAGTCGCAATTATTCTTATCAGGCCTATGGGGGTAAGGGACATTTCGGTCTTTTCAGTGGAATTTTTAAACAACAACTTAGTGTTTCACCGCCAGACAAAGCGCAAATAGAAGCTAAAATATAGAATTGAATTATCCTGACTTTTTTTTGACCAGGAAATCTTCGAGCCATGCCGAGCTCAAATATGCGCCATGCGAGTCACTCAATGCTGATAAGAAGTGGAACCCTACCTAAAAGGATGCCATTATGAAGTGATCAAAATGAAATAATAAGCAACTAATTATTCAACAACTTCTTATACTTTTGTTTAGTTTGACATTGCTAATCAACTGACTTTATTATAACTCAATCACGGGTATGCTAATCTTGGTTTTTATATTCTTGCCGTTAAGAACCTTCCTCACAGAAATGAAAATTCTCTCATTGAAAATCGAGTTATGACTAAAAACGAATTAAGCGATATAAGTCGAAACATTGTGGATAAGATATGAGTTACTGGATTAAAATATTCGTACCATTAAGTATGAAAGACCATTATCCCTAAAACAGAGTTACTTTTGGAAATGATTCGAAACTCGTACGCCCACAAATACCATTGTTTTGCTAGTATGAGCTCTTTCAACTCTTTGAGGAGAAAAGTTTTTTTGAAAACATCATGTATTTATTTGCACTGATTTGATTGTATTGCTGCATTGTTCTTAATTCATCTATACTCCTACAGACTCCTTGTTTTAGAGTACAATAGCATGACTGTGTGATTTAAGTTGTCAGATTAAAGATGAAGGCGTAAACACTCAACAAAAATTTCTACTTTTAATTTTTTATTTTTTGGGAGGCTATTTTGGATGTGTTCGTATATATGTGCAGTGCTGGAAGTGGTCAAAAATAGAACAAATCAGAACAGGGTGAAATGCGGGGTGGCGAGGTATTCTTACATGCGCAACTCCTCACAGGTACCGAAACGCACCTCGTCAGTCACTGAAAAGTACCAGAATCTGATGAAACAATTCAAAATGAAGCCATTTCACAAGATCTAATTCTTTTTCAAGTCGTTGATAACTCAAAAGAACACATTTCAATTTGAGGTTACGCCCGGCATAGCGATTCTACGTATTCCACATATACATCAGTCAAAAGCCACGGGAAAGGCGCGTTTAAAAGTTACCGCAACTCCCAAAAAAAATGCAATGCTCTCTATTGACAAGGAAAAGAGCCGTTAGCCTGAGATGGTCCTCGAAGGGTCGTCTTGTCGGCTCAAGACAGATTTTCCAGCCCACAGGTCGGAGTTCATACTTGAGCAGGACTACACTGGCACCATTACATTGCTAAATAGCGTGCCCGTCTACGAAGATTTATGGGATCGCAAAAAATCTATTTTGAGGTGCTTCTTTTGGCTGTTTAAAGTGAAAACCGATCAGTGTAGCGTTTCCTGCAAAAAAAGTATTTATCTGCGAAATTTATGTATCCTCCACAAAATGAGGTACCTGAATAAATCCAGAAGTTTTGTGGCGTCCTCGCAAGTCTGATTTTGATGCTTGGAGGACACGCACACTACGAGGTAGAGAAACTGGAGCCAAAAACCGACCTTATGGCCGTGATGTGCGTTTATTCATTTAATATGAGGATGTTTCAAATGGAGAAACCCTTAAATATTACTAATCCAACGGATTTCTCATTTCATGTTCGTCATTGCGACTGTATGGGTAACTTTTGGCTCTGACTCTTGCCAGAAAGAGTGAAAAGTTCAAATTAAAGCGTCAAAATTAAAGTTGAATTATTGCGACTAAAACCTGGTGAGAAGTACTTTATTGTGCATACTTGATACCTTCTTTTTACTGGATTGCTGTCAAGTTCGTCGTTTCATGCATCTTTTTCATGTTGAAAGTCCAAATTAACACCCAAAAGACAAGCTATCATGAAAACGAAAAATCGAAAAAAGAAACGGACTATACAATTCTACTAAATAAAGTGTTGCAATTTTTTTGAAAGAATCTTTTATTTATTTTATTTTAGTTAATCGCACGTCCCAATTAGGCAATTTTGGCAATTTGGTGTACGGAGTTCGTTTTTCCATTTTTTGGCTGGAAAGCTTGAAAAATGGTCTCAGGATGACAAAGACTGAGTTTCAACAGCTAATTACACGAACTAATTCTCACCTAAAATAATGAAAAGTTATATCAAAAGATAGAGAAAAATTCAAATAATAATATTTTGTAACTTGTAATTTTATTTTGGTAGTTTTCGTTGAGACCTATCTTTCTTTAGTTTAGGTAGAAGTTACAAATAGTAATTGCAGATGCAATTGGCCATGTATGGAATGCATTCAAGTATGAATATATCTTTGAAGATAAATGCTATATTTTCACGAAAATAATTGGTTTGAAAGGACCCTCTGCCAGATCTTATTTGGTACTACATATTTTATGATATGCGCCAGAACACGAAGATAATTTACATAAAATTTAGATATAAAGACCCTCCATCTTAATTCAAATTACATTTTGAACTCATTTTAGATTTCTTGGCTTGAACATTTCGGCGTTTTAGTTAACTATTGGCTCTTATGCAATTATTAAATAGTATCTATTGATACACTGAGACCAAATTTCTCGTCACGACAAAAAAATCAGTTTTCTTATTAAAAGAAAAGCCCCTTTTTATGTTAAAAGTGTTCTTTTCTTCAATACTTGCAATTTTGTCTGATTTGAGTCATTTTGGGGGCTTTAAAAAAACACTAAAACGTGCTAATGTTGCTCAAGTCGTATATCAATCGAGGCTATTTTAGCACTGAATGAAACTTTACTGTTGAATTTAACACTTAAAAAGTTTTTTGTCCGAAAAAGTGTAGTTTCGGCTACATAATATGATGATTAATCACATCTGAGCCCTATTGGCCCATATCCGGATTCGAGAATTACTGCAAATGGCTTTATTTTGGATGATTATCACAGGGTTCAACAGTTTGAACACATAATATTTGAAGACAATAAGGCAAAATCGAAAAAAAAGTCGCTCTTACTCATAGAAAGGCAAATTTGGCGAAAACTATTGTGTATGTCTCGTTTAATATTATATGTCTCATCCGAAATGGGTTAACACTCCATTAAATACACATTGAGCAGGCAAAATGTGAATCCAACAAATGAAACCCATCCTTCCTTATTAGAGACAATCGAAGAAGCTATTAAGCAGAAAATTGGCTCCAGAAAATACTTTTTCACACTCTACGCTTCAGCAGGAAAAGAACAATCTCAACTGACACTGACGGGCAAATATCGAGTTTATGCAAATAAGCTTGATTGAATCAGTTAAATCTTACAATATTGAGCATTCAAATCATCTTATTGATTATGTATATGAGAGTCCCACTCAATCTCGCGGCCTTGTTCTATCTTCATATTAAAGGCTACGAGGTTTTGAGTGTGTCTTCTCGTCAAAAAATGCTTTCTCAACAACCTTTTGATTATTTAAAATTCTTGTAATTGGCAAAAATCTAATTCTTTCTTTGGCGCTCCCAAAGCATTAAGCTGCATAAATAATCTTCAATGTAAAGGGCCAAAAGCTGCTCCTAATAGACTGCTAAAATCGAAACAAATGCGATTATCTCTCACCACCGTAGAGATACTACGGTGAAATTAATTGAATAATGTGCCTTAAGGATTGAAAAAGCGCACGATTTTTACTTTGATAAAAAATGTTCATATATGGCCGATTAAATTTACTTTCGTTATCAACTTCTTAAGTGTCGGGAATGGCTTGAAACATACTTCCGTGAGGTTCAATGGTACTTACGAGAATAAAATCGTAAAATTTAAGTACTTTAAAAGCGTCTCAACTCATAAAGTACATGTATTTGCAAAATTTTTAACTCAATGATACTTTTAATTGCATTTAACTGTATGTGCAGTCCAAATTGGGCTTAAAAGAGGACAAATCAAAACAATGTGAAATGCGGGGGTGGCAAAGTATTCTTACACGCGCAACTCCTAACAGGTGCCAAAACACACCGCGTCATTCACTGATAAGTACCAGCAATCCTCAAAAAAATACTTTTTGGGATTGAGAAGCCAAGCTTTATATCTTTTCAAGGCCGTGATGAATAAAAAGATTGCATTTTAATTTGAAGGCACGCTTGACACAGCCTTTCTCTACTTGCCAGATATATATCACTGAATAGCCACGCGATAGGCCCGTTAGAAAAGTACCGCAACTTCCAATAAAAATACAATGGCTGTAAACTACACGAAAAAGAGCCGTTGGGTCTCGAAGGTGCTCCAAGGGTCGTCTCGTCGGCTCAAGATGATTTTTTGAGCCCACAGGTAGGAGTTGGCGTGAAAGGAAGACTCCGATGACACCGATACAATCCTTGAAAGCGGGCCCGTCTACGAAGACCTAAGGCATTATGGGAAATTGATTCTAAGGTGCTTCTTTTCACTGTTGAAGGTCGAAATCGACTTCACTGATGTTTCCCACAAAAAAAGTATTTTTTTGGGAAGTTTTTGTAATTTATACGATAAGAGAAACTCAAAGTATAACAGAAGTCTTGCGGCGCCCTTGCAGGTTCTAAGTCCGATGAACACGGTAGTACAATGTCAGGGGTGGAAAGTTGTTGGCCAAATACAGCACATGACGGCAGCCACATACAATTTAGAAACTCAAAAAAAGAAGTTTCGCACCGGGAATGATACAAAGAATCATACAGTGTTTAATCTGATTTTGAATTCTCACTGATCATGACGATTTAAAAGGTTTTGGTTCCTTTTAGCGCTTAAACCACGAAAATCCCTCTCCAAATCTGCAATTTTAAAGATTGAGCACTCCAATTGAGTCACAGAGTATTCTCAAAACCTTCACATCCAATGAACAAATGGGTTCTACTGTAGGTCCTGAACCTGCCTTATGGTGCTATTCTTTGATGGTAAATGCCAGTATACGCCCCCAAAAACGAAGCATTCAAGAAGGCAAAAAATCAAAAAAAGAGTGGATATTCCTATTCTTACTAAAAAAATCGCCACAATTATTTTGATATAATTTTTATTCTATTATATTCTTCTCAATGATTACATAATTTTTTGGAATTTGGTGTACGGAGTTTGTTTTTCCATTTTTTGGCTGGAGAGCTTGAAAAACCGTCGCAGATTGATAAATTGAGACAATTTTGACTTTCAACATGTAATTTCAAGTACTTAATTCCATCAAATAATAGTGAAAATTATATGAAACGATAGAGAAAAGTGTGAATTTTTGATATCTGTATTTTTAATCTCTTTTTTCGAATTATCCGTTGAGAATTGAATATCTTTAGTTTCAGTAAAAGTTTCAAATCGTCACCACTGTCATGCAAATCCTTGTTCGCAGCAATTGAAAAAACAAATATTTTTGTGGGTGGGTATTATTTACTGTTTTTGAAAAAATGTCTCGAAAAAGGCTTTTCCTCCCAACTTATGTGGTAGTGTTCGAATTATGATATGCGCCTTCAAATCACTGAACAAAACACCAAAATCTTCTCGCAAAATAGATCAATGTCTAAAATAGAGTAAAATAATTCTACTCATATTTTGGGGCGTGATAAATGAGTCTTTAAGTTAGAAGTTACCCTGGACTCCCTTTGAATTTGGCGCCATGCCATACAAAGTGACTATTTGTTTCATTGAAATTGAAAATAATTATTTTTTTACTAATTTCTAGCGTCTCTTTACGTTGAGATCTTATTTGTACCAAAACGAGTCATTTAATGGCACTTTAGTTCTTTTTGACGACTAAAAAAAAAGGCTATATGCGACTCCTGTTAGTGGCGTTATGGATTTTTTTTTATGATTTTGATGAACATGTAAAATTTAGAATCTTAATTATAACTTCTCCAAATTGAGCTCGAAACTGTTTCATTCTGCCTTCAATTAATGACAATTTATCCAATATCTACCTTAGGGACCCCCTGAAAAATACGGCAAAAATCTGGTTTTGCCATGATATTCACTCAGTCTTGAATTGAATACCGTTGATATCTTGGAAATAAAAGGCGTCTTGTGAAAACAAATGCTTAATATCTCAAAATTGACTATTTAAGTTACATTTGTATATTACATGCATTCAAATATGTTTCTTTCTATTTCAAAACGAAAAACAGTACCATCACATAAGCTTTGACTAGCCCAAATGTAGATAATATAAGTGACTAGTATTGGTAAACAAACTTAGAACTTTAAGTTGGCGGAATTAAATATTAATGGAAATAAATCCACAAATTTAGGTTAGCCCATTGCTTTGGGTCCCTAGCTTGCTATATACCCTAAGCATACATTTCCCAGACACTAATTTCCAGTGCAATTGGAATTCAAGTTACCTCAAAACACCTTCAACCTACAAGCTCAGAGGCTGCTTGAAGTGCTTATATAATCCTTTTGTTTTTGGTGACATGCAATTTTTATCTCTTGACTTATGACATATCTGACGTTTCGCAAGCCAATAAGATCTCCCTAGATAGGAAACCATAGTCGCTTAGAGAAACTGCACCACTTATAGAGACATATGCGGGACATCCAAACTTCTTAGTAAGGACTCTGCCAAGATTAGCAGCAAGGTCCTGTAGACCTCCACCATCACCTTGAATCACGCTACTATAAGTTTGAACGTCTTTGCTTGGTACTGGCTGTCTCTTTTTACTAGCTCCAATCGTATACACGTATGACCCCATTGACCCATTCCCCTGTTGATTTAGGTAGACGAAAATCGGGCTTTTTTCATTTTTAGACGGATGAATCGCTAGATCGTAATCAGCAGATCCGACAGAGATAGTTGTGACCTTCATAATTGGATGCGGTGGGAGCTTAGTATGGGTTTTTTAATGGTTGTTTCGTCAATTTGAAGCCGATGACTTGATTGGATATATTGGATATATTGGATATATTGGATATATTGGATATATTGGCTATATTGGCTATATTGGCTATATTGGCTATATTGGCTAATTGACTAATAAATGGAATTCTTGAGAGTGAAAACTAGATTGACTACCAGGAAAGTGAGGGCTTGAATTGATTACTATGTAGACTTGAACTGGAGATGGAAATTGCACGTGATTCACTGTAGAGCAGTCTCAGTTTGAAATCCATAGATGATTCCTATATGCATTTAATTTTTTTTCTTTTTTTTTTCTAAATATATTTCCAGCATCTTTGACTCAGGTCAGGTGCCGAACTAGGGTTTCTTTCCGCAAGACGAGTGTGATATTATGACCGGGAAAAGGACCGGAAGATAATGGCTGAGGGGATTGTATACAGGACTTTTGCAGCCATGATGCTGCGCAAAAAAATTAGAGTCGGCCCGCCTACAGTCCTAGCGCTACGCCCTATGCCCTACGCCCTGTGCTCTACGCCCTACGCCCCCAATCCCTGCGTTCTCCAATTGGTATCGAAAGGGTGCAAAAAGAGACGGAATTTTACAAAAAGAAGTAAAATTCCAGAATACCCTAAAAATATGTTCGCTTCTCGAAAATAAGTTTCAATTTGATAACACTCACACAGAGTAGCCCCTGACGTAGACCACCTCCCTTTCCTGCCTTTCCTGTGAATAATGGGGCCCGTGCAGTCGCTTCCGCTGCCTACCTACACGCGGCTGGAAGGCCTATATCACAGGATGCCTCCGCAGCGAATTGAAGCCCATTCGTAAAAAATCCTGCTCCGTTTTTGTAACGGATCAATGGTTTGATTTACGCCTTTGAGGCTTTTCTTCTGAAAACATACACTCTTCATTTTGTACCTCTTTTTCTTCTTTCTTCCTCTGTGGCACGAGCATTGGAACCTCTAATAGCCCTCAGTCCCACGGTCCCTCAGTCCCACAGTCCGTTAGTCCTCCCTCAGTGCTCCTTGCTTGAATTGTACTAAAGCGAATTTACCAGAACAATCTTCTTTTCATTAAGAAAACCATATTCAAATAAATCAAGTTCCAAGGTTCATTCAAAGTTCATTGTCGAGTGTAGTCGTCTATCCTCTCAACTACCCAGTCCGTGTTCCCTTGTCCTGTGCTATTTAAAACGTACGGTGAGAAACGAACTGAGACACTAAAAAAGAACCTTGAAGAAGGTAGGAAAACAAAAATAAATTCCTTGAAACATTTATGATTCTGGCTAATATGTTAAATTCGGATCAAGACAAGGTTGAGTTTGTGAAAAAATTGAGTGACCTTATATTGGCAGCCGATCAGGATTTCCCATTGTCTGTGAATATAGTCACTGCCTCAGTGGCCGAGGATCGGCTTGCTCTTTTAAAGGATTATTTAAGTAAAGAAATTTGCCAATGGGAAATTAAATCACTGGCCGCGCATGCTTTGATTGGTCTGAACGAGAAAGCGGTCAATTTTATCAAGTACCTTCATAAAAATGATTGGTCCTTTCTGTTGGACTATACACAATTCCACGCACACCCGGGACTTGTCATTGTGAAAAATGTTTCTCCGGATATTTCTCTTCAAAAACTAATCTTGCATTTAAATCAGTTCTGTTTGTTTCTGTCGCTTCTGGAAGCCGAGTTTGCGGACGATAAGGACACCGCTGTCATCCTCACGTTCACCAACTTCCTTGATGCTGAAGAAATATTAACAGTTTCCGATGTTTTCGACTTTTCGGAAGATGTTTCAAAACCTTTAATCTTCGAAAAATATACTGACATACGAAAGAGTTCTCTGACTTTGGACTCAGAGAACTGTGCTAAAAAGGGTTCTGACAGCTTACAGGATGCGATAGTCATTGAAAATGCAGATGAGTTTTTTCCATACGAGGTAACATTAGAAAAATTAGAGTTATTTTTGGAGAAATTCATTCTTTTCGGCGATCTTGATTCTGTCTGTTTCCCGATTCAGAAGCTTTCTGATACTACATTCAAAGTGGAAAAAGCAGTATTGATTGGATTCAAATCCGAACCTAGTAAAAAGGCAAAGGTTTTAGAAGCTCTTTATTTTTTGGGAGAATTGACTTATGAAGAACTATTAAGCGTGACAGAAGAGTCCATTAGCGTGATGCCTGATCATGAAAGTTCAAAACCCGAAGTCGACTTTCAGGAACCCAGGGCTCATCTTGCACTTGTACAGAAAAGACATGGGCACCAAATTTCCAAAAATCTTGCTTCAGAATACATTCATTACGACAGCGGGAAATTAATGGTACACAAGGATTCTGACGGACAAGAGGTTTCAAATCAATTATTCAGTCGTTTCTCAAAACCTAATAACTACCAAGAAACAAACGTTTATGTGAACAATCTTCCAATTTTGTTTCACAATGACGATAATCTTTGGCATCAATTCTGGAATCAGTTTGGCTTCGATGGTATTAATTCAGCTAAGATCATTAAGCCTCAATTCTACACTAGGAAGCATACGGAAACCGTTGGGAAAATAGGTTTCGTTTTTTATAAAGAGTTTAAAATGGCTCTTCGTGCAATAATCATGACAAACAATAAGGAGGTCTACTATCCAGGTTTACAACCAGTATTGATACAAACTTCATTTGCCATTCAAAAGAAGAACAATTCATGGAGCTCTTCAAAATACCTTTATAGCAAAAATGGATTCCAATCTGCCAATTCTCGTGATATCCCAATGAACTCTCCCCTCTCTTATTCCCACAGACACATGATGAAGAGGGCAAGCTTACCCGCGCTTGGAACTACAGATTTTTCTAGCTACGCTCTTATGGGAGGCCCAGATCCAGGACATGGCTACATGGTTCCTCCATTTGATCCTTATATTTTCAATCCCTATTATGTACAAATGCCTGGGTATGGAATGGATAACTCATCACCACCACCCCCATCCACAAATTCGCCACTGTCATCGCCGAGAAGCAATGGCGGTACTCCTCTAATTCCATCTGCGTTGGGTGGCGCTTTTGCACCTCCATATGGGTACATGATGCCGTTTTATCCGTTTACTCCTCCAATTCATATGAGCGGAAGGTCGACTAGTTTTGGAGAAGCTGAAACCAGTCGAGCAGAAAGAGATGTTGCGTTTTCGAAGGCAAAGAGATGAGCACCGAAATTCCTGTCGTTCACTGCTTCTAATTGCGGTGTAACAACTTAACAAAACAAACGCTCAAAAAATTAGTATAGCAATACATATTCCATCATAACTTAACATCTTAAATACCTTACAACGATGGTGGAGCCTCCATTTCATCTTGGGCGCCACCACGTGCGGAGGGAGTCAACTTTGCAGCCTCGTACTCAGTGACAACCTGTTCAGAGTCTTCCTCGATTTCCTCTACAGGCCTTACCTCATTTACCTCTTCTATGTAGTATTTCAACATACTCTCAATACCATTCTTTAAAGTAACAGACGAAGAGTCACAAGACCGACAAGCACCTTTTAGTCTCAAATATACAATTCCTGTTTCTTCTTCAAATTTCACGAACTCAATATCTCCACCATCATCTTGAATAGCAGGTCTGATTCTTGTAAATATCAATTCCTTGATCATAGAGACAATCTCATCGTCCTCTTCGCTGAAACCCATATCGGAGGTAAGTTCCGACTCTGAAATAATAGGAGTGCCATTAGTTAAACATTCTGTAATGATTGAAAAAATTTCAGGCTTCAAAAGAGCCCATTCAAACAGTTCACCTGCCTTTTCCACAGTGATGAAGTTTGAACCCAACATGATAGATTTCACGCCGTCAACACCAAAAATTTTCATGGCAAGTGGACTACATGCAGCTTCACGGCCAGAAAGGAACTCTCGAGTTTCTGTTTCTTTAAGAATCGGCATGGAAGGTAGGAATTTGATGGCATTTTCATTTGGGGTGTCGGCAGTTTGAATGAATAGGCTTCGGAAAGACGACAAGAAAAGGGGAGATCTGGTGATTCCGCTTTTATATTGCGGGAACGATCTGGTAAGATTTTTAAGTAACATTCCTAAAAATTATTTAGAATTCCTTCGTTCAAAGTAAGCCTTAAGGGGTCTTTTGAGATTTGGAAATTCAATCGGACTTCCTACAAAACAACCGTACACCATTTAATGGCTGCAAAATTAGAAAGCTATTTTGACATTTCAATCAACAACACCAAATGGGATCCAGAACGCACCATTGCCTTCAAATTTACTTAATTAATCGTAGATTTGCATATTTGCCAACTTCTATTACTACTTAAATAAAATGCTCTCGAACATCGAAACAGCCTTCTCCTCAAACTTCGAGTCCGCCTCTGTACTAATACTATGATCCAATTGTAACTTGTTTTCGGCAAGCATTAAAATATTTTCATCAATAGTATTATCGGAAATCAATTTGGTCACATAAACCTCACTTGATTGGCCCACCCGATGCGCTCTATCCTCAGCCTGCTTGTCATCATGTGGATTGAAGGACTGATCGAAAATGACCACGTTATTTGCAGCCACCAAATTGATACCGAAACCACCTGCCTTTGTTGACAAGAGAAAAACAGGAATTGTTTCATCTTCATAAAATCGGTCAATAATATCTTGTCTTGTATCAACACTTGTCTGACCATCCAAACGAACAAATGTGATATTGGCGAAACTGAGCACTCGTTCCAAGATGTCGAGCATCTGGGTGAAAAGAGAAAAGACCAAAACTTTTTCTTTTTTCTCAATAACACTCTTGACAACCTCCAACAATTTCTGTGTTTTCCCACTATTGAGCCACTCGTCTTGAGGGAGGACATACTCACGAAGAGACTTGGGGAACTTTTCACAGAGAGCGTTTAATTCAAAGTCACTCATCACCTGCATATCCTCCAAAATGTAGCCTAAATTGGCAGAAACGTATTCGGGTTCTTTCATAATTTTCTTGGACATTTCTTTCAACTTATCGTCCGTATATATGGTTCTGAATAAGAGAGGATGCATGCAAGCCTTACGAAGAGCCATCATAACATTAGAAGATGATGCAATTGGCTTGAAACGATTCAAATCGGCTTCTTTACCCTTTAATGCCTTCCGACGCTCTCTTTCCAAACGTGTCTCTTTACCTTGACGAATGTATTTGTCATAAATTTCACGTTGTTTTGGTGTCATATCACATCTGACAATTTCATGCGATTTTCCAGGCAAGTATTTCAAAACTTGAGCCTTTTTACGTCTCAATACAAACGGAGTCATCATTGTTTTCGCTTTGTTGATAGCTTGTTGTGAGAGCAATGGGTTGTAATCGCCTGTTCCATCAACACTGGCTTTTTTGTTGAAAAGACCCTGTAAATCGTCTCTTTTCTCGACGAAAAGCCCAGGAAGCATGAAAGCTAAAAGAGAAACCAATTCCTTCAAGTTATTTTGAAGCGGAGTTCCGGTTAAAAGTAGACGAAATCCAGCCTTGAGTCTCATTAATTTATTGTACCGCTCACTATTAGAGTTCTTCAACATGTGACCTTCATCATATACAATCATGTCAAAATTGCGGCTCTTCAAGAATTTAAAGTCCGGAGCCGAACCTGTGGCCAAGTTGTATGTAGTCACCAATACATCAAACGTAGACTCTGCCAACTCGTAACGTAAATCTTCTCTTTCACTTTGAGATCCATAGTATGCTTGAACCTCCAAAGAAGGACAGAATTTCTGGAACTCACGAAGCCAATTTTCCAACGTGGATGCAGGGACAACAACAAGATGAGGCCCGCTTTCTTCTGAAACTGCTTTTAAGTGAGCCATGAACGTAATCACTTGACATGTCTTTCCTAGACCCATCTCGTCTGCCAAAATACAAGAGAGTTTGTGGTGGTATAATAAATGGAGCCAATTGAGACCAACTTGTTGATAACTCTTTAATTCCACCTCTGGTGCTAGTAAAGTTGGTTTATGCTTAACATATGGAATACTTCTTCTGCTAGAAAGACCGCCACCAACGTCATCATCATCATCGTCATCTTCAGCGTTTTCCAGAATTTCTATTATCTCCGGTTTGTTCACATCCTTGGTCACTTCAGGTTGGTCTTCATCCTTCACATCAATGTCCACAACACTAAGTTCACCTTCCCCAGTGACTTTTACACCCCAACGGGCCATTTGTCTCAGAATAAGATTTCCATAGTCAGAACATTTCTTGACCAATGAGTCCACAGCCTTGTATCCCTTCAAACTGTACTCAGCACTCTCTACGATCTTGAGCCCAAGAGCTTTACGCTGATACTTTCTTTTACCCTCTGGCTCAGGTGTAGCGCCTTCAAGTTTGTCCTCAGCGATTTCGTAGATGGTATTAAAAGGTCTTTTTTCGATGAGCATCTCTGCAGCTTTAGGTGGAGCGTTACAAATTTCTATAATATCCTCAGCAGGCGCTTGATTCAAGAATTCAAGAATTTGATCGTCAATAGACGTCAAACCAGCGTGATTTTTGTCAAAGTCGTCTTCTTCCGACATGTCGTCGCTGAAAACTTCCTCTTCAAGCTCTCCATCGCTATCAATGGGGAAAGCAGACTTCTTTTTCCGGTTGTTCTTAATTTTCTCTTCTAAAATCTCCAACTCGTCTACTTCTATAGGCGTGTTCGATATACTTTTGAGACGAGGAATTTCATCTCCAGTATATCCAAAAGATGCAGTTAGAACACCAGGTTTGATTGTAGATCCCATACTTCCATGGGACGATGTAGAGGGAGCCGGACTGGCAGTTTTGGATACAGGCAAAGATGAGGAGAGGTCTGAAGCTCTTACCAATTTCCTTTTCTTCACCTCTGGCGCTGGAGCTGGCGCTGGGGCTCTTTGGAACAGGTAATCAATTTTGGATTGCTGTCTATTACGATATTTCTCTAAAATGGAAACTTTAGGCTTCAGCAAATGTACTTTGGTATCAGGAGCTGGCGGTTTAGAATCTACAGTAGGCAATGGCCTTTTCTGGCGGGCTTTACCAGCTTTTTTAATGGGCGAAGCGTCTTCATCATCATAAGTCGAAGTGATGGAAGCGTTTTCGGATGCAAGGTCTGTTCTAGCCACTTTGGGCGATGCAATAGGAATAGGAGAAGGTTCAGAACCGTTTGGAGTCTGGTACAGAGACTCTGGCAGCGGCTTCCAGTCCCCAAACCATTTAGAAGGGGGCTTACTGATAGGATCATTCGATGGGGTCATTGGCTTTTCAGTCTCGATATTGGCATTATTGACATTATTAGATACGTTTTCAAGAGGTTTCTGTTGTTGTGGCGCATATTGTGGCGCATATTGTGCATTCTGGACGTCTTGTTTCTCTTTTAATTGCTGCTTTTGTTGTTGCACTCGAAGCTCTTCTTGCTTTAAATCATATTGATGTAGACGGTCATTCAAGTTTATATTCTCTGCAAGCCACAGACTGATATCACGAAGATTTCCTTTCCCTTTAACCATACCTTTAAATATTTCCGGCTCTTCTAAATAGTAAAAACGCTTCCGAAGCACTGGCCAATGGATATGATCATGGAACCGCTTTCTTGTGGCCTCTCGATTTTTTGCAGCCGCCTCAGCTCGACTCTGTTGGTCGATAGGCGACGAGCTAGGAACCTGTAACACATCCACGCTTTTTTTCGGTGTTTGTTGAGTCATAGAGGCGATAAGGCAATAAGATGATGTTTCAGGTTTTTGTGATATAGGGTTCAGATCAAGGAGCGCGAAGGCGATGTGATAGGAAACTACGAGACGAGACGCGACTGGATTTTTAATATTAGGGCCAAATTAAATAAACGAGTTTTCATTTGACTTTCTTTTTTTAATTTTTTTTTTGGCTCTTTGTATGACGGAATCGGGAAAGATTGCGATGGTGTTTCATGTGGTAATTGACTTCAGATCTGAAACGCAATCTGAAACACGGAAGATACGACGTCTTGAAAACAAATAATGTCAGTGGTGTATTCATTAGTCTCAGTGATAAAAAGAAATTCTAATTCATTTTAATCGAATATTACTGTGACTTGTTACATATTCAGTCGATTGTAATGATTGGAGAGTCATCTTCAAACCCAATTAAAATACTTTCACAAAACTATTAGACTTTAATCTATAAATTAAAGTCTTTTCTGTAATCTCAAAAATTGACTTTATGCTGGGAGCCCTAGCTGCTTCTTATACCCCCGTCATTACGTCAAGAAACTCAAACACGATAAATTAAAAAAAAAAAAAACACATATCTCACAAAGTAAAGAAAAAAACGTTGCACTCGTTACACAGTTCTTCAGATCTGTGATTCCATCTTTACCCTCAGGTACTAATTAGAATGCCCCACTTACCCCAGATCACCTAATAAAATGCCTTATCGTCTCTTAGTCTGTGGATCTAATGGATCGTATCAGTTGGGCTTAGAGAATGATGACGACCACTCAACTTTGCAGAGTATTGATTTACCTGCCCTAGCCTCCATGAAGCCTCAAGCCTTTGCATTTGGAGGTAACCATACTCTTGTACTTTTCCCAGATGGGAGAGTTTTTGCAGCTGGAAATAACGAATTTGGACAATGTGGGATTCCCAATAGTGAATCTCTCCAAAGTTTCACCGAATTGTCTGGACGTTGGCTTGAGATTGCTGCTGGTTGGGAATTCTCATTACTTAGGTCTGTAGATGGACACATCTATAGTTGTGGTCATGGCCCTCGAGGAGAATTGGGACATGGAAAAGAAACTAAAATTTGTCGAGAACTTAGAAAAATTGACTTAAGTCAAGTTTTGAGTAATCTCAGCCATGAGAGCTCGTCAATTCATCTGATGAAAGCATCCTTGAATCATGTAGTCATTCAACTAAAAAACGGTACTTTTATTGGATGGGGAGCATGCAAAAAGGGACAGTTAGGTCATATTGATCCAATCGATGATAATGCAGAGAGATTAAAATATCCGCTTGCCCTTTGGAACCCTAAAATACTAGATCTCCCATCAGGTCCATTCTTTGTTGTTGGGAAGGAAAAAACAGTAATATATAATGAAGTTGGGAAAATCATGAATCTAGTGTCTTTAAAACAACTTTTAGAAGACCAATCACTGTCAGAAAGTGGACCTTCATTAGCAGCATTTTCTTGCGGGACAAATAAATTAAGCGCTAACCCTGATGACTTTTCATCCTCAGAATTAAATTCAGAGGACGAGTTCAAATCAGAATTTCTGGAAGAGTCATCGATCAACATTTCATCTTCTACAAAGATTCAATGCGGGTGGTCTTCTATACATATTCTTAAAGACGGCGCCTTACACAGCTACGGAAAGAACACACATGGCCAATTGTATAATCAGAGCGTTTGCCAGGATTCAATTCTTGATTTCGCAATTGGTAGTGAGCATGGAGTTATCCTTACCAATAACCAAACTGTTTATGCGTGGGGTTGGGGAGAACATGGGAATTGTGGTCTCGGTGAAGATCCATTCGATCATAATGAAATCTACAAAGGAAACAAAAAGGAGAAAGCCGTAGGCTTGGCGTGTGGGCTTGCAACCACATGGATTGTTGTCGAGGAATTGGACCAGACAGATTTCTCTACGAATCTTCTCTAGTTAGCCTTTTTATTTCAGTGCAACGTTCTGTACGAAAGCACTTAATTCAAATACTTTAAAGATAAGATTTTTTTCTCATAATGACTACAAATTAAAATGTAACGATGCTTCTTCCCCATATTCATCTATGCAAAGCACAAAGATGGAAAATATGTCCACCGTTCGTCTATTTAGGACAAGTAGTATCGAGACAAGCCAATGAAAAGCCGAAGCTGGCGAGTCTTTTTCTATTATCCAAAGAAATTTTTACCGGGAGAAAAATCTCGTGAAAGAGTAACAAGCCTTTGTTAAGCGTTCACGAAACCATCACAAGGAGCCCCAGCCAACCGGCCAAGCGAACTTGAAGAGATCGCGCAAAAGATCCTATCAATTCTCAAAAGTCAAAAGCTTTAAGATTAATATAAAAATTTGTCGCGCGGTTCTTCAGTACAACAGTGCTTCGCTAGCTTTGATTAGGCTGTCTTCAATCCAAGGTCAAACTCTAGACCTAACGAACATCGAAGATACTTGAATAACTATTAAATTTGAATTCATAACAGTTTTTCACAGTCTTTCTCAATCAGGTTAGTCCATAGTATGTTGGATGAAAGTAGCTGAGTAGGCTGAAATATTAACTATGCGATGCCTGACAAAGTAGCTGTTTGTCCGGGTAACCCGCACCCCATATTTCGGAATAACTGCTTCTAGAATAAACCAGGCCAAAAGTGCCAAAACACATACACTATAACACAATATCTTGATAATTGAAAATCAGAGATCAGATCTCTCTCCTACTTAAAGCGAACAATAGCATAATAATATAATTTTGTCAAACATGTTTGGAGCTGTATGTTCTGGTCGCCCAATTCAATTAGCCCAGCAAGTAGAACCCACCAAGTTTGTCATTGCGATTCCCAATGCATCGAAAGTAAACCATATGGCGATATTTCTTCTTCCACAGACGGAGTTCACCGACGTGAACTACACCGCTCTTGTGTATTTCCAATTACCCAATTCGAGCGAGTTTAAGCTTCTAGGCGGTTTAAACCCACTCAAACCTTCAGCCATATTTAAATTGAATACCGCAGGTCCGGCTCTCAGTTCAATGGACGAAGATGATGTTATGAACGATGGTGATGCTTCCGACACAGAGGTGTTGAATGTGGGAATCTCAATAGAACCTACTCCTCAAGCAGAAGCTCTTCTTGAACAAGAGAAGTCAAGACAAAGATCAATCATGCCTGCTGCAAAGCCTGTATCTTCGATTCCTTCTGTAGCAGCTCCTCTGGCCCCACAAGATATAGCTGCCTTAGCCAATAAGATCGTGGCACATGCTTATAATTATTTGGGTGGTTTTGTTGACTCGGCGGGTAAGGTTCCAATGAAACAATTTGATAATTGGTGGCTGAAGTTTAAGACGAAACTATCGAACAATCCCAATTTTCTTAATGAACTAGATTAGATAATGTATAATTTGTGATATTTTTTTGTAAGAGCGAACTTTGTGGTAAGAGCTCTAGTTTCCATATTTGACATTTAATTGCATTTTAGTCAACAAATGTGGCATAAATCTGTAAATTGTAGAAGCACTTAATTACTGTGATTTATTATTTTTTTCGATAAAAGTTGAAGTTAAAAACGCAAATAATAAAATAAGAATAGAATACATATTTGCTTCAATTGCTTCAATTGCTTCAATTGGTTCTTGTAAGAGTATGCATGAACTGAAAAATTATACGAGGCGCGTCTAATTAAACACCCTAATTAGTACACGCGGATGAAGATAAACCAAGTTAGGCATTATGTAAACAATTAAATACAGAATTCAGATTTTAAGTATTAGACAAAAAACAATTTTATTAGAGTATTAGAATTAATTCTAGACAGTCCGTTCATTCCACTTACAACAAGAGGACAGAGACACCGGCAAGAAGAGCACCAATGGCAAGAGGCTTCTCGTGACCAGCAGCAATAGCCTTGGAAGAAGAAGAGGCAGCAGCAGAGGAAGAGGCAGCCTTGGAAGAAGAAACAGAGGCAGAAACAGAGCTGGCGGCGCTGGAGATCTTGGAGTCAAGGCTGGAAAGAACACTGGATCCACCGCTCTTAGTCTTCAAACTGGAGACAGCAGAAGAAATGGCAGAGGAAACAGAGGAAGCTGCACCGATGACAGTGTTGGCCTTGGAACCAGTAAGAGTGCTGGAGCCAATGACAACGGTACCGGAGTTACCGCCAATGGAGATGATGTTGTCGGCGGCAACAGAGGCAGCAGCGACGGCGAAAACAGCGACAGTAGAGAATTGCATTGTTAGATGTAGAAGTGTTTGAGGAAGTGACACGAAGAAAAGAAAAGAATTTCGAAGCGAAGGGATAATCCCCTCTCTTATATAGAGCAAATTTCGGTTAGCATATTAATTAAAGTTTATTGAGGCAGGCCGCCCGGAGCCCAAAATTGCAATAATTAGTTTGATTTTCAAACGTCTTAGCACTGTATGCAGGAAACACACACGTTGTGCATTTGGCGGGATTATCTGCAGGCCGTGCAGCCTCGTTTGTGCATTGTGGTGTCCCAAATTGGCTTCAATTACTGGCTGGTTAGTAGTATTGGTGACATACACGAGAGAAATGGGCGGGTCACGTGACTGGGACCCACTAAAAGTGTGGGTCAGTGGTGTGTGGTGTGTGAATACGATTTTACGTGTTTTAAAAAAGTAATAAAAAGAGTCAAAAGGGTCATTTTGGTCCAAAAGTATCAGAAAAGGGATGAATAGGGGCTGGTGGATGGTGGCGAAGTGTTCCTCACAGTGGCATTGGTTACGACTCTGCGCCCAGCACAGGCTGACAAAACACGAAACTCCTCGAAAACAAAGTAAAGGCAAGGCTACACACAAAGGGGCTCGGAACGAAATTAATTATATATTGATACAATTACATACAGTCCTGAAAATGTCAGGCGAGGTGGGGAAACACACACAGTGTGTATACTGGCTGCTCGGCTGTAGAAAGAGAAGTAAGTGTAGGAATAGGGATCGTCTGTGATATTTTTCCGGTAAAGAAAGAGAGAAGACAGAAACTGTGGTGCGTTTCAGAAAACTGGTGCTTTCATTTGTCTATTCTCATCATTAGCAACTTCATCGTTATTATTGTGTATCTCGTGTTCATCTCCATTTATCTTTATTCTCTCTCTTTTTTTTCAATGTTTTTATCTATTTCATCTAAGTCATTTCTTTTTCTCTTCACTTGATCTCTTTTCCTCTTCGCTTGATCTCTTGTCTACATCCTTTGATCTCTTAATTAGTCACTTTCTGAACTTACAAAATAAGGACAGAGAGAGCACCAATAAGACCAGTGAATGCCAACAATGGACCTTGTTGGTTGGCAGCGCCAGCCTTGGAAGAAGAGGAGGAAGCAGCAGAGGTGCTGGAAGCCTTAGAAGAAGAAGAACCGGAAGAAGAGCCAGAAGAAGAACCAGCAGAGGAAGAAGAGCCACCAGAAGAAGAGGCTGCGGAAGAACCGCCAGAGGTAGAAGTGGCAGAAGATGCGCCGGAAGCAGTGTTGGATGGGGCGGCATCAGCAGTGAGACTGCTCAAGAAGCTGTCATCGGTGTTGAGAGGAACGCTGTAAGCACTGTAGATCGAAGAGAGCTCAGTCCAGTACTTGGAGTTGAAACTCTCAAGGTAAGAAAGGTATTGGGAGTCAGCACTGACAGTAGTCAAGCCATTGATGGCAGAGGCAACATCGGATCTACCGTAGAAAGAGTTGATGGCGCCGTAGTAACCGGTGGTAAGCTCGCTGGCAAGCTTAGACAACTCAGAGTAGTAGGAGCTGTAGTACTCACCGTAGTTGGTGATGGCAAATGGGTCGTCCGAGGCAGTTGTGGTGTCGGCGACAACGACGTTAGCAGCAACGGCGGCGATGGTGAGGACTTGCAACTTCATTCTTGGGGAGTATGTGATAGAAAAGTAACTTCAAATAGAATTCAAATAAAATTCAAACTAATTAGTTTTGCTTGAAGGAATGGAAGAAAGCGGGGGGTAAATCTGGAAATTATAGCCTCCTTTTATAGGCCAGACCTGCGCGGCTATCAGATCATGTGGGGATTGGGTAGGGCTTATGGGATAGGGCAATTGGAGCTGCGGAAGTGGGCGAGAGGGGGCGAAGATGAAGGAACAAAAGAATCGTGAAATCTTTAAATAAACTCATGGTTTATCGCGTTCCACAGGGTCAATTGGTTAGCGCATCGTGAAGAAGGTTGTCAGTGGAACCAATGCAATTGAAATGGGTGGACATGAGCCCTGAGTGGAAATTGATTTGTTTGATTTCATTTCATTTTATTTGCCTTCAGTTCAGTTCAATTCAGTTCAATTGGTATCAATTCTTTCTCTTTCCAGATTATGGTAATTCTTTGCGGCATACTATGCATGAACATTGACAATGGAAATCTAGCTCATAATCGTGATTATACGCACGAGATCCTGCATAAAAGACTGCATTAAAGCTTATATGCCTCATTATATACAGTACCACATTAGCTAAGAGTGGTCAGGTGTGGGCAGTGCTCTGAATACGAAGAAATGAAGCTTCGAACCAAATCCAAACCAAACAAAGTGGAGAACTTTGTCGAGGGGTAAAAGATAAGTCAAGAGTTACGCAAAGAACAAAAAATTTGATTGACGTTTTCCGTTCTTAGCAGCAATTGAACTGACCTTGTTTGTCTCACTCTCACATTCACACCCTTAGAGTTGTGGTCGCCAATGGAACCACAATGGTGGTTCTAAATGCGTGTTTTACGAGGAGTAGTGGGAAACGGGCCGGCGCTTCCAGGTCCGATTCACATGATATGGAATTGAATGGGCGAGACTTTGAATTGATTGAGAAAGAGACTACATTTGCAGAGACATGTACAGAATGTTCAATGTAAAATAATCCTGATCACTCACCTAATGTTCAATTATTTGCGATTTGAATCAGGCATTGAATCACCTCCTGACTGTCTGGCGCTTGATTTAGCTTGATTTGAGGTTTGGCTAGAGTCTGTGAGTTACTCAAATGGATCCGCGTTTTATCCCTTCTCACCTAAACTTTACCGCAACTTTCTTCATCCCCTTTGCTCCGACCTCAAAAATAGTATAGAATAGGCAGTTGTGCTGGAGAATTGTTAGTGTTGATGCTTATGCTTAAGGTATTTAGCCTAGTTAGGAAAAAGTTTTACGCATATGAGCGACGTGGTTGCCGTCTTGTCTGCAGGACTGCATATCCCGACGCGGCTAAGGTTTTTGCCCGTTCCGTCATATTTCAAACTTACATTGATTTTCCTACTTATGTGATTTTACACTAATCTGGGGAACGAGTTCGGCGATTGAGAGGTTCTTGGCATGTTGATTGAAGACTTTCCGTGAATAAGTCGGTGCCTGGAATCTTGGCGCTTATCTAGCCACCGAGAGAGAAATGATGGCTGCAATATGAAGCTGTCGATTATGTAAGACAATTCTTTGAGAATACGACAGTCAAAACCAATATTACAAGTACTATCACAATCAACATTTGTGATCGAATTATTGAACATCAACACAATCAAGATAATATTTAAAACCTAGCAAAAAGCTATCAAATCCTCTCGGTGGCCAAGCTGGCTAAGGCGCGAGACTGTAATGTATTGTAATCTTGAGATCGGGTGTTCGACTCACCCCCGGGAGAATTTTTTTGTTGTTGATGAAACAAAAGACCCGTACACCATTATCTTTTGCATACCATGCAGGACCAGCATACTCATCGCATCATCTCCATCTCTATCTACAACTCTGGAACCTACCCCATCAATCAGAAGGCAAAACATAGACAAAAATGGCTTCTAAAAACTCGATCAACAAACCCAAAGGAAAACTCCACAGAGCCGCCCACGCCAACCGTCTTGGCCAAAGAAGAGCTGCAAGAGCCAAGGCCGCTGCTCCTACCAGATCTTCTCACGGTAGATACAACTTGGAAACCGTGCCTAGACCTACCGATTCCAAAGCACTTGCCTTATATTCGGGCACTGCTCCTTCTGCATGCACTAGAGCAGTCACAACAAACATTCTCTCGAAGAAGAGAGCTCGTAAAATCGAACGTAATGCCAGATACATCGCCAAGAGAAAGCTTCAGCTAGATGCTGGTCTTGCGGCTCAAGAAGGTATGGATGTTGATCTTGAGGGCCTTGGTAAGAGACAAAAGGAAGTTAAGCCAGAGACCAAATTGGACAAAGTGAAGAAGGCTCTTTGGACTGCTGTTGCAGATGCCTCCGCCGAGAGATTGGCCTTGGATGTTAGCGGTGAGGGAACCACACTTGGAATCCAGGCCTTTTAAGAGCATTAAAGGAAGTCCTTTCGAGTATTAAAAATTGGTCCTTGAAACAAGCTGTCTCATCTATACGGAATGGTCTCCTTGTTTAAAGGACGGGCCCTTTTTCGAAAGCAGGGTCTTCTTATTGGTAGATAGGTGAATCTCTTTTTTTGCTTTCGTCTCTGAAACTTTTCTTTTTTTCTTCAATCCGTTCTTTAGCTTTGAACGTTTATGCATACGACCATGGGAGGCCATACGATGGGAACTCTGGGCGCCATCCTTACATCCTTTCAATCCAATTCAATGATTGCGCTTACGCTTCGTTAATGAATAGTCAAATAATTACATTGTCAATGTGTCAATAATCATGTAGAATCTGAAATTTTGTTTAGTGGTCTGTATGTGCATGTTGAGGTTGCATTTAGTTTCGGCTTGCACGTATTGAAATAGGTATTAAGGCTTTACAAGTCGAGTTCAATTAGGTCTTCAGGAAGTTTGACTCCCTCTCGACTGAGCGTGACATAGTAACTAATCTCAAAGATTGCCTTCGAGCACATCAAAGGCCTACGGTATTACAAGCCTTACAAGCAACAGAAACACTCCAACTATTGTAGAATTGATAATTACGACGAACATTGCTCCAAACAGTATTACTGAAAGCCACAATTCAATGACGACTTTCTATACCCTCAATAGTCTCTACACACTCGAGCTTTCTTACTGCCCATACATTCTACTGATACAAACTTACCTACTCTTCGGTGTAAACCCCCTTTACCTTCAAACTATTGTTAACTGTGTCTCTCATATAATCAATGAGCTCAATTGGCTCAGGAGCAGTGAAACATGAAGTACCCGCAACAATGACATTTGCACCAGCGTCAGCGGCAGCAGGAACCGTCTCACGACCTAAACCACCATCGACTTGGATGTTCAATTGAGGGAACCGCTTTCTCAATTCATCTACCTTTGACATCATGTCAGGCATGAACTTTTGTCCTCCGAAACCTGGCTCAACAGTCATGACAAGAATCATGTCCAAATGTTCACCCAACTCAAACAAAACATCGGCGGGAGTTCCAGGCTTCACTGCACATGCAGCCTTCATACCATTCTCCTTAATCAATTTAATCAATGCTACAGGGTCTTTGGTAGATTCGTAGTGGAAAGTGTATTGATCTCCACCAGCCTTTGCAATCTCCGGAACCCACTGTTCCGGGTTAGCAACCATCATGTGACAATCGAAGAAAGATTTCTTCTCCGAACGGGGAATAGCTTTCCGCAAGCTAGTAATAATTGGTGGCCCTAGCGAGATGTTGGGGACAAAGTTACCGTCCATGACATCGACATGGAGCCAATCAGCTCCCGAGTCGTACATTCTCCGACACTCGCAGCCGAGGTTGGAGAAGTCAGAGGCAAGAATTGAGGGTGCAATGATAGCTTTGACCATTGTAATAGGAATAAATGTGTAGTTGCAGACGTGGGGGTCTGGGTAGGGTATACTAGCAAGTAAGCGTATAGGGAGTATGCGGATTGGGAGAGGGTGTTGAATTTGGACTATCAAAGTAGGATCATGTAAACAAAAATTACGTGATATATAAAATAATTGCCTGTTTTTTCATTCCAATGTATTTTTTTGCTTTTAAAAGCCTGTTTTGTTTGCTTCTTCCTCCCGTTGTTTAGGTACTTACCAGAGTGAGTAGATGTACTGGGTGTCACTGTAAGTCGATGAAAAATCAACCAATCAAAAGCAAAATGACTCAATTGAAACGAGCTCACTTCTCTTCAATAAAAAATTACTGGAATAAATTTTGAAATTGGCCCTGTGCATTGCAAATTGGCCGTGAACTTCAAATTTGCAACCGTTTTCCCGCTGTAGGCTCTGTCGCACTCAGAGGCAGCTTAGTCAGAGCAAATGAAACATGATAAACCAAGTTACGATGAACATACATTAAACGGAAACGAATAAAATTATTGCGAATTTCAGTTCTTTGTTTCAAACACAATTTCTAATTTTAAAAAGTCGTAAAATGTTTATAAATACCTCCTTTCATCTCTCGCCCCTTTCCTCGCGCATCCTCTCACGGCATGGTAGAGTGTATATGTATAATGTTGCAAGGATCTTTCTAGCTACTACCAAACTCCCAATTAGAACGCCAAATCCACCGAAAATACCTATAATAATGCACGAGGGCGCCTCTCACTCTGAACAGCTTTTGGAATGTGCACGCAGAAATAACACAGAGCTTCTATCCGAAATAGGCGCCCAGTTGCTGGACAACGACGCTGCTTTGGGCCAATTGATCAATACGACCAAAGAGGCCATCTCTGGAAACGGCCCGCTTCACATTGCAACCATGTTGGGGAATTGGGATGTTTTAGATCAATTTCTCGATGTTCCTGGCGTCGAAATTGACCCGTTGAACCGTGAAAACTCGACCCCTTTGCATTTGGCTGTGAAATACGCCTCCGACGAGCCTGAACTCGGCTTGTTCATCGCAGACAATCTTCTTGACGCAGGAAGTGATGCTAAGGCTATGGATAAATATGGTCTTAAGCCATCTAGTTACGTAAAGGATAACCAGAAGCTTTTGGAGTTGTTGAGAAGTGCCGAGTACGCCACTCATGCACCAATTGTACTGGTGGTTGAAGAGAACGGCGATGAAGATGATGAGGAAAGCGCGTCTGACTCAGAGTAATTCCCATACCCAAAGTTACATGAACTGTATTTAGATACTTTTGTGTATATGTAAATGTAAATTATTAAAAGTAGATAGATGCACCGATAAGCAGAATAGTTATAGCTTCGGCTTGAGAAACCGTGTCGACCACAGAATTTTTATAAAGTCAAAGGTTTATTGGTCGGTATCGTTTTAATTTAGACTTCACCTTAGGTCTTTGTCTCTAAAGAGGGAAGTTTTCAGGGGTGGATTCAGGCCACAGTCCCATACTTCTTCTAATAGTCTTTTTCAATTCTGTTCTAGAGCTATTCTCATTTTTTATACTAGAATAGTTTTCAAAGTCACCTATCACTTCTTTGGCTTGATTCCATAAGACCCGGCGGCTAAGAATAGATGCACCTTTAAACGCCGGCGCTCTGTTCTTCACGTACGCACCGTTTTTAACTCCATTTTGAAGTACTTGCCCTGTTTTATCTAGATCACAATACGCAAAGGATAATGGCAGTGGACTCGACTTATCCCCATGTTTTCTATGTGAAAACTTCTCTTCTTCGTAGAGTAGGAACTGAAGCGGATGAGTCAAAGAGTCATTTATGTTTGGAAGGTCAAGTCTTTCTCGAAAGCAACGATTTAAATCACTAAGCAGTGACCGTTCGTTTGGAACTACTAAGTACAGAAGATACAAGGGTTCTATACATAGACTGTTGATGGCATTGAGGACTCCAGTGAATTGTTTCAAACATAACTTATCAGAACATGACTTACTATAGGAGACTTTACTATCTGACCTACCTGGTTTTGTTCTCACTTTGCCAACACTACTGAAGTTGGCTCTTCCTCTTAAAATCTCTTCTTTCTGTTCTTTCCAGGGCTCACCTTTGGCTACAGAGGACATGGAGGCATCGCCGCATGGTGGTTCTGAAATAAATAAAGCCAATTTGATTCCTGGCCGTAGATTAAATGCATTGTCGTCATTCTTTGGCGTTAGTAGTCTAAATGTTTGAGTTTTGTTCACTGAAATTGTCTTATTCAGGTTATGCTGGGATTTTTCTGTACCTTTTTCATCATTTGCTTGAATTGAAGATTTGACGCTGTTTCTATCATCAGTTGTAGTTTCTAGCTCCGAAAGATGAGTCTTTTTTGTTACACTGCCGTTGTCATTTGGTTCGGTTCCATCAGATACCGTTTCTTCGCGGCTATTCTGAGGCAATTCGTGCAAAATACTCTTTTTCAGCATCTCTGATTCATTCTCAAAGAGACACTTTCTTTTTTTCCCAATTTTGACATCACTTCTCAACTCTTCATACTGTTGTTTGACTTCTTGCATCAACCACCAATTGAACATCCTCAAACAAAGGATCTCTGCGTGAAGATCATGAACTATGAGACCAGAGGAGTACTGCCGTATTTCATTGGGCATTGTTTTCATTCCGGTAGCAAGTGTGATTAAGGTAAGCTTCTCCCCTTCGATAGCTACTAGGCCAGCCAAGATAGTCCATTCTGCAATGCCATTCAGTCTGATTATTGGCTTCGCTGCTTTTGTCTTAATGCCTTCATACGTAGATGTACATAGATCAGCGATTCTTTGTGCAAGCTGAGAATTAGCAGTGTCATTTGTAGACATGTGTTTGAAGATGGAACAAAAGGGGAAATGGCGAGGAAGAGGAAAGTCGAAAAAATAATAATTTAGAAAGGATTTACTATAAAAATTTCTCACTTTGGATATTTATGTTTTTCGTTTCTTCGAATTGAGATTAGTTGGTGTTTTATCAGTTGCAGCTTTATTTTTTGCAACCAGTACGGATTTGGTAATTAATACCTAACCACCACTTGATTGAACATTGAAACAGAGCTCGAGAAAGTAGTTTTTAAAAGAAAAATTATTGTAAACAAATCTTGAATTCAATTCACCAGTTAATTTCCTTTTACACATTTCATAATACATCCCTTAATAGACAAGCATTTAATAAACTAATCATTCATTAATACGAATATACATTAACAATTACTATTCCAAATAAAACCTTAAATAATACACTAACGTTTCTTTCTGAGGAGTGCTCCCATAACACCTAAACCTACAGCCAAAACACCACCAGCAATTCCCAAACCAATCAAGCCATCTTGAGTTACTTGGTCATCAATAGCCTGCTTCAATGCCTTAAATTGAGCATTGTCAGGTTCCTTCTCAATTAAAGAATCAGCGTATTTCCTTGCATTCGACCATTCTCCAAGCTTCACACTACCAAGAGCCATGTAATATAGCGCCTCACGTCTTAAAGAAGGGGCGTCTCTATAGACAGTAGATAAGAGTTCCAAAGCCTTTCTTTGAGCAGGCGAACGGTCACTTTTCAACAATCCCCATGCATAATTGAAAGTAGATTGAGGAGTTGGAGGGTTTTCTGAGTCAAGTTGGTTCTTGAGTACTTGGAGTTGTTCTGGGGCAATTCCCATATTAAGCTCTTCTAGAGCTGGATAATTTGATTGGCCGAAAAGCATGTACTTAATTGAATTGATGATTCTTAACTGGTTGCTTGTTTTTATATTTGTTTGTTTCCTGTTTTGGATCACTTGTCGTTTGAAGCTAAAATTGGCAGGAGGAAATGTACTTGAAACAACCTTATCAAGGGATACAACATAGAAGCCGAAGTTTTATAAAGAGTCTGCCGGCGCAAACACAAGAAACAAAACCATAAATATTACTAAATAATTGAATCAATTGAAAAAAATTGGTTGTTTTTTTTCTCTCCAATCGTTGACTTGTTGCATTGATTGAATCAGCGCAGAAAAGAAGTCTAAAAGAAAAGCCACTTTGGAACAAACGCGGGAAAAAATATTCCAAATTTCCAAAAGAATTTCTAGTTAGATTTTAAATTTGATTATCATTTTCAGATATTTCGAATATTCCACTTTCCCATACTTCTAGCGTGTCTACTAATTGCACTATCTTCAAGCATCAATTACTACCTTGACACAGAAAATGGCCAAGTCTCATGGGAAAAAACAAGACCGACGGCTCTCTGCTTCGCCTGGTGCTTCCTCAAAATCAATTTCGTCCGCTCCAAACTCCCCCAGCCCAGCTAGAAAAGATGAAACACCGAGTCCTTCAATAGTCAAGCCTAAAGAAGACAAAGAGGCAGAATTATCAGAGTTCTCTGAATCATCTGAATTGGCTGAAGAAACACAGAAAACCAAACTCTTGAACCTTTGGCTCATTTCTTTATTCATCAAGGTCCTTCTTTTTGTAGGTTACCATTCGACTGATTTTGACGTTCATAGGAATTGGCTAGCAATTACAAACAAGCTTCCAATACGAGATTGGTATACGGAAAATACGTCTCAATGGACACTTGACTATCCACCCTTTTTCGCCTACTTTGAGTGGGCCTTGTCTCAGTTCGTTCCAAAATCAGTAGCTGAGGACGGATGCTTGGATATTGTAGAAAAGGGATTGTACGGATTTCCTACCGTTGTTTTCCAGAGATTTACTGTCATTGTCAGCGAAATTGTGTTGTTTGTGGCGCTTCAAATGTATATAGATAGCTTCCGTATCCAAACCGAAAAGAGCCGCGCCTTAGTTCTAGCCCTGAGTCTAGTTCTTTCGCCTGGTTTACTCATAATTGATCATATCCATTTCCAATACAATGGAATGATGTATGGTATTTTGGTTTTGGTTATTAGTTGTGCACGCTTAAAGAAGTACTTATGGTGTGGATTCTGGTTCAGCGTTCTTCTCTGTTTTAAGCACATCTATTTGTATTTGGCGCCGGCTGTGTTTGTTTTCTTGTTGAGAGCTTATACACTCAATCTTCTGTACGATACTAAAAGAAGTTTTTACCATAATGCTATTAGATTGGTCAGATGGACGAACCTTATCAAGCTTGGCTCAATTGTTATCGCTGTCTTCGCAGTAGCCTTTGGTCCATTTGTTTACTACTCAAAAATGCCTAATTTGGTGGCAAGACTTTTCCCCTTTAGTAGAGGCTTAAACCATGCTTATTGGGCGCCTAATGTATGGGCAGTCTACTCTTTTTGCGACCGGTTTCTCATTCAAATTTATAAGAGGATCCCTCTTTCAAGAAACATTTTAATGACTCTTTTTCATTTCAATCCTGAGTTATTAAAGAATGATGCTTTGTTAAGCTCTTCTACCAGAGGTATTGTCGGAGATATCGAGTTTCTTATTCTTCCAACAATCACACCCCGTCTCTCTTTCTTACTAACGCTCTTTTATCAAGTAATGGCTCTCATTCCACTTTTTATTCAACCAACTTATGAGCGCTTCATTGGAGCATTGACCCTTTGTGGTTACGCGTCGTTCCTTTTCGGATGGCACGTTCACGAGAAGGCAATTCTCATAGTAATTTTCCCACTCACTTTCCTTGTTTTGAAGGATATTAGGCTTTTAAATTGTTTCAGTTTATTGGTCTCGTGTGGTTATGTATCGTTGTTCCCGCTCATATATACTTGTGAAGAGTGGCTAATTAAAGTACTCTATACACTTCTTTGGTACATTATATATTACTTCAGTTTCCGGAAAGTGGCAAATGTTTCGCCAACCTCGAGATTTGAAGGAAATGGTTTACTTCTGGTCGAAAGAGTAAGCTCTCTATATATCCTAGGTTTAATACCCGTGGTAATCATGGTTTCGGCGATTGAGATGTTGAATGTCAAATTCGAAGTTTTGAAAAAATTGGAGTTCATGAAGCTTATGATTGTTAGCATATATTGTGGTATTGGAATCATTGCTTCCTGGAACCGCTTCAATTGGCTCTACTTCGTTGACGAAAGTATTTGGAATGGCTCAGATTGAGTAGCATAATTTACATATGAATTAAATAATTATTGTGGATTGGTTCTATGTAGATTGACTAGATTGGCCGCTTGAACTAGAAACAATTCTTAACTGTTCAGCACCTAAAATAACAAAAAAAAGAAATCGTTATACATCTTCTCTCTTCTATTTCAAATTCTCTTTACTCTTCTTTTCTCCATTTCGAGTGCTCTTATCATTTGGGTGTGTTTCAGATTAACCTGTCTGCAGGACGATCTCCTTATCTAATAAAATCCATTCTAACAAGTTTCATCCCCCAACCACATCCTCTTGCAAAATATCCAAAGAATAGTATAAAGAATTTATACCCTTAAAAATACTAAAATGCAAACCGTAGACTTCACGAATTTTTGGCAAACAAATACCATTGAAATGGTTACCGCTGAGCCAGGAACCCCAATTATCGATTTGGAACTCAAACCATGCCCATATCAGAGAATTGTACATCAAACACGAAAAAACTTATGTGTTTTTGAAAAAGCAATGATTGACCGCGGTTGGAAATCTGCAAATCCTACTTCGAAATTACCATTTTGGAACGAGTGGTATGCGAGAATGTTCCTTGAGGTTGACTCTTTCGTATTTCTCGCATTTATGACATTCAATAAGATGATCGAGAGATTTGACGAAATTACCCTTAGTGACAAATTCTGTCATCATAAATGGGGTTATGGGATAGTCGATAGGGACATGGTATGTAAATGTGAAATGGTTGTGTATAAGGCGTACTTCGGACTTCTTATTCCTAGAAAAATTGATCACTTGAGTCTGAGAGAATTTAGAAATTCTTTCTCTTTATCAAGAATTGAAATCCTTTTTAATGAGCTACTCAAAGCAATGGCAGAATCAGCAACTTTGCTGAGTTTAGTATTAACGGATCAATCAGCGCCCTTAGTGCAATTCAGAGAGAAAGAATCAAAGAAGACAAAAGATGAGGTTTTGGCTCCGAAGGAAATAAATGATAAGGAAAATTCCAATAGTGCAAAATGTGATAATGCATACTCTGTCCCCGCCAAGGTTCAATCTTGGTATATCTCTCCAGCTCTAGGAGTTATGATTAAAACCGAGAAAGATGATATGAGACTCAAGAAAAAGTTTGAGTTTGATTTGGAAAATTGTCCTTCTACAATAACTCCCAGCACCAAAGAGAATAAGGTGAATGGTAGGAATCATAGAAGAATTCGGCCAAGGCAAACTCTCAATAGGTCATATCGGATTATGATGTTTGATCACGACCAACAAAGTCCAGAGTATGATTGGAAACTCGCAAAGTTTGATATCAAATTGTCGTGATTGATTATGCGTATGGTTGTCTTCTTGCGCCTTTCACAGCCGCCACATATCTTTCATTATTGAAAACAGGCTCATATTATTGAATGGGTATGGAATATGAGTAAGGGCTATGCTTATTTCTACCAATACCAATTGATAAGATCGGAGAACCAATTTCACACATCGTCTCCTATGCGTCATTGTAGATTCTTGTGGTTTAACTGGAATGCGGAAAGACTACAATGTCTTCTAATGATTTCTCCAGTTTTTAAGTTTAATACACTGTGATTCAAACTCTGTATTTTTACGTTCTTTTTTTGGATACATGCAACTGTTTCAGTTGTTCATTAGATCTACTTAGACTCATTAAGCAACAATGAACCGAGCCGTAATACGAAACAGAAGGGAAAGAACAAAAGAAAGTTCGAAACGAACAAGTAATTTTTTTCAATTCAGATATAACATTCGCAAAAAAGAAACTCGAAACCTGAATACCTTAACTTCAAATTAATTAATTAATTGCATTGGTGCCTTACAAGTGCTCGGCTTCCACTTCCTGAATAGACGGTCGCAGCCAATTTCCCTGCTCATCATTCATCTGCAATAGAGGCCCACAGTATTCAATACTTGCGAGAAGAAAGGAGAAAGAAAAGTAAAAGAGAAGAAAAGCAAAGGAAAAGATACACAAAATAATCGAAATCTCAGTTGTCTTTCTCCCTGTTTGCTCATATAAATACGACCTCGAATCCATCTCATTCCCATACTTGCCAAATTTCCAACTTCAAATTACCAAATTTTCAGCGAGACTAAAGCTTTAATAGTTATAGAAGCTTGGTTCCAAAGTTGCATAATTGCAAAATTTGAAAATCATAATCTCATAAATCAATGTCGTCTTACAAGCAACTGCTCAACGAGACGTTTCTGGGCACATCGATCCAGAATCTGCCTCGAAATGCACAATTCCTCCAATCACCGCTGCTCAATTCGTCATACTCTCCTCTGGTACATGGCTCATTGGCTAATGGTGCTGCTTCTGCTAATGCGTATGGTGGTTCAGAAAGTGTTGGCACTGACACGAGAAACATGGCTCGTTCTGACTCTGTATCCAACTCCATCTCCTACGATGAGCAAGTATCCGGTTTAAACCCAGGAAGTGTTGGGTATGTAGATTATAAAACTGTGACGAAACATTTGGGTAAACCTCAAGAAATCCTTAAAATGCAAGGTGGTGACGTTGCTCGTCATATGTACCACCAGTTGGAAAACGCCGCCAAGTCCACTCCAGATAGTAGAGATATGCGCCGTGCACGTCTGTCGTCATTTTCAGATTATCTTTCTGCGCTGCGAAGAGAGTCGACTGCTAGTGACATTAACGTTCCTGGCGGTTTTAGAAGAGAGTTCTTGATCAATAAGTCTTTACAGGAGAACAAGGCCCCACCTAACTTCTTAACCCAAAACTTCATGGAGTTTCTTACCATATATGGTCATTTCGCTGGTGAAGACTTCGAAGACGATGACTCCGATGATGTTGACTCGGAACTGGTCTCTTATGAGGATGTCTTTGATGAAGAGTCTCTGCTTCTCCACGAGCGTAGAATGCAATCCAGTCAGCGTCGCTCCAAGAAAAGATCTGAGCCTGCTAAGGGAACCGCCAGTGAACTTAAGACTTTCTTCTTGTTATTTAAAGCTCTTGTTGGGTCAGGTGTCTTATTCTTACCTCGTGCCTTCTGTAATGGTGGACTTCTCTTCTCTACGCTTACACTTTCTGGGTTTGGTGTTTTGACTTACTTATGTTACATTGTTCTTATCCACAGTAAGAGAATACTTGGGAAAAGCTCCTTTGGTGAGTTGGGCTTCCTCACTTATGGTAAGCCGCTCAAATACTCCATCATGGTGTCTATCATTATTTCCCAAATAGGTTTCGTGGCCACGTATATTCTCTTTACGGCAGAGAATATGAGTTCCTTCATAAAAGGTGTTTTCGAAGTCACTGTTGCAAAATCTCATATTGTCATCTTGCAATGTGCACTTTTAATTCCATTGGTTCTTATTAGGGACCTAACAAAATTGTCATTCACTTCATTCATCTCTTCCGTTTTCATTCTCTTGGGTCTCGTGATCATCTTTTACTTTGCAGGCATTCAGCTATACACTGAAGGTTTGGGTCCAAATATCGAACAATTTAATGCTGCAACATGGCCAATGCTTATTGGAGTTGCCGTGACTGCATTTGAAGGTATTGGGTTGATCCTTCCTATCCAAGCGTCAATGGAACGTCCTGAGAACTTTCCAAAAGTGTTGTTTGTAAGTATGGTGATCATTACATCTCTTTTTGTTCTGATTGGTGTGATTGGATACACCGCTTACGGAGAAAATGTGCGGTCGATTATCATTTTGAATTTGGACCAATCAAATATGGCTGTTCAACTGATTATGATGCTTTACTCTGTGGCGGTGTTTTTAACTGCACCATTGCAATTATTCCCCGCGATCAAAATCGGAGAATCAGCTATTTTCAACTCTCGTATCTTCGTTAAGAAGAGCGAGAGAATAAATACCGACCAAGGGAAGTTATATCAAACTTCTGGAAAATATAACCCACAAGTTAAGTGGATGAAGAATCTTTTCCGGGCGCTTTTTGTCATTGTAATTTCCCTTTTGGCATATTTGAACTCCAACAATATTGACAAATTTGTTAGTTTGAATGGATGTTTTGCATGTATTCCATTGGTGTACATATATCCACCAATGATTCATTTAAAGACATTTGAGAATAAGCCCGGAAAATCCAGATTATTTCAAATGATTGATTGTTTGATTATCATTGTTGGATTCATGGCCGTTGTATACACAACTTACCAGATTTTGTTTCAAGTTGAATAAAATAGTTAAGTATGGCTTTTTGGGGTGTTTCAGTCTATTCAGGCAAATGGCTGCCCGAAGGCTATTCAATCTTCTCAATTGTTTTTAATTCTCAAAAACGCAATAAATGAAAAGCTTAGACATGGCTTGTAAGGTTTAAATGAAGATTCAAAAGGTAAATAGAAACAAATACGTATTCCTAAATGAATATTCAGGAGAGATTAGAGTTTCTACGATAAAAGCATGCATTGGAAAGGTTTGAAGTGTTTAGCAAAATTAAAATAATTTAACTATATATTTTGAAAAAGTTTTAAGAAGTCTGTCTAGTGATTTTGGATCCCTTGAATAGAGTTAGCGATAAAAGACAGAACCGCTAAGACAGAAAGAAACGCTTAATTATAGTGACTTTTCTTTAAATAAAGAGCACGGTCCGTTTAATTTTCATAAGCCACCCTTGTTTCAAAAATTCAATGATTTGATCACAGTCTCTCATTTCCTTAATCAAGACCTAACTTACACTCGCTGTTTTACCCCACTACGAAAGAAAAAAAAATAAAAAAAAAAATCCAGCTCCCATATTCTTCACCATTGCCAATAATCACAAAATCGAGTCTCTTTTTTTCCAATCATTGATGCGTCATATGCCCCGCATCTCATCTCGCACCGGTTTCCCTTTTTAGTCAAGGCCACTAGAGAGGTTCACTATAGGTCTGGATAAGTCGTTGAAGACCACAAACAATTAATTAAAAACCAATTAAAACATTAGTTTCAATTCATAATTTCACTTCTAATCCAACTGATATTTCTAGACCCTTCTTTCCCTGATCGTACGTCCCATAGCCCGAGTCTCAGTCGCACCCTCTGGAAATTAGCTTCCCTTATCTACACATTAAAATCAAAACAGCTTCGTCCATCACACAGCCAGAAACAGCCAGAAACAGCCAGTAGCGCAACTAGCCAATCAGCCAGTCACTCATGCAAGCCGTTCTGGATACTCAGATTAAAACAGAGTCGAATGTCGAGACTGGTTTATTATCTTCAAATGAGTCTATGATCTCAACTCTGGGTCCTCTTCCAGGTGCTCCACCGGGTCCTCCGCCAGGTTCCAGCAACACTAACTCTGGTCGTATCATTGCTGGTAATTCTAACAGTAATATTGGCGGTAATGCTGGCAGTAATGCTGGCAGTAAACCCGGTGTTAATACATCTTTAGGTTCTGCATCAGGATATGCCGGTGGGGGTGTTACGGGTGCCAATGACACTGCCCCGCCAAAAAAAGAAATGCCCCTCTCTTGCCAAAGATGTCGTCTAAGGAAAGTGAAATGCAATTTTGCTCATCCATGCCTGAGTTGTGTGAAACTTGGCGTTGAGTGTATTCAAATCTCAAATGATATGAGAAAGAAAAGGCCTAGAGCGAATTATGTTTCAACACTTGAGAAACAGATTGATTCTGTTCAAAAGTTTGTAACTACTCTCCAGAAACTATGTTCGCCGGAAGAACGTATGAAATTTCTTGATGCTAATATTTCATCAATTGGTCAAGAATTGGGTATTGGGAGCCCTGGTGGTCAATCCCCAAATGTAATTAAGCCATTATCTTTGCCATCATCTCTTAGTAAAGGGGGTGGTAAGCTGGGCGCTGACCTGGACAATACAGATTTGCCTACCCCAACAAGCGCTAATGAAAATTCAAATAAAAATAGACCAATCTACGGTCCAACCAGTGTATATAATAATTATGAGCTCGATCTGCTGAGACTTCGAACAACTGCTCAAAAAAGAGAGGCTAGAGATGTTACTACGCTACGTGCTTTAAATTGTAACGCGGACATTTTACATTGTTTAAAATTGTTCTTCACTTGGCAGTATCCAGATACAAGTCTGTTTGTATTCCGTGAAGCTTTTTTACTGGATTTTTTCCATCCAAAACAGAATTCCTTGTATTGCCTGCCTGTTTTAGTGCTTAGTATATGTGCTCTCGGTGCGCGAATGTCTGATTTGGAGTCTATTCATTTGAAGTCAATTTCTTACTACAATGAAGCAAGAAGTTGTCTTTTGTCGAGTTTTGAACACCCCTCAATCACTTCTGTTCAAAGTTTCCTACTTCTTGCCTTCTACGATATATGTAATGGTCACAATTCAACAGGATGGATGCTTTCAGGAAATGCAATTCGAATGGGTTACGATTTAGGATTCCAGCTTTCTCCTGAGGTCTGGTTTCTCAAAACTGCAGGTATGGTGAAGGATATAGATCGAGCCATTCGAAGTCGGATCTATTGGGGTTGCTTCATGGCTGATCATTTCATTAGTCTAGTTCTAGGGCGACCATCGCTCTTGAAACTGCTGGATGCTTCAATTCCCGAAACAGAAGACCTTCCGGAATTAGATTGGATTGATGATTATAAGTATATTCCTGATACAGACACGAACATTTCCGATCCATTAAAAAATATCATTAATCTTATCAATATCTCTGATAATATGCTCAATGACGTTTTCACGAAATCAGAAAGTGATACTGGGGAGCTGCAAGACCAAAATTTGCATGACGATTATGACCTTGAATCTAGGCTTTCAAAGTTATTCCAGTATAATAATGAAATTCAGAAATGGAGAGATAATTTACCACAAGACTTGAAATGGGATCAAGAAAACTTGAAAATTACTGCAGACAACCCGACAATCTCTTGTGTGCGTTATTACTACTATATTCTTCTTCTTTGTTTAAATCGACCATTTGTGGGGTTGGCTAAAGAGTTTAAGGATAACGCTCATCTTTCTCCTGCATTCATTTGTTCCAACGTAATCGATGACTTGTATATTGCAATCAGCAGATTTCAGGAGACACATGGGCTTCGGCGTGCTTCAATCTTTATCGTTTACTGTAGCATTTTATCCATCTCGGTGATTTTACTCACAGTCACTACTGACCAAATTGGAGCCAAGAAAAAGTCACTTATTAAATACTTCATGAGTGTTTTGGAGGAATGTTCAAAAACATGGGGTTTGGCGGAAAAATCTTATCGGATGATTCGAAGTAAGCTTGAATTAGAGTTTACAGATGATCCTGTATTTGCTGTGAGCACCGAGACAGAGAAAAAGGCAAGGACTAAGCGTCCACGGAAAATGATGCCGCCTCCGCCACCGCCGGAGATTAAATTGGAACATATTGAGGTTCCCTCAGAAATGGCCGCTTCAAATAATCAACAACTTATACTACCTCATCAGGGAGGAAACATTTTTACTCCAGCGCTTTCAGCTGGTGGAGAACGTATAAAAGAGTCATTAAATATTGGAGAGGGCATTCCGGCTTTGGATGAGGCAGCCAATCAATTTGAATACACGGAAGAGACGACCGCCGAGTTCTTCGGAGGACCTCCTGTACTCATGACCTCAGATTTGTTTAATGAAGATTGGGAAGCTTTATTTCCAGATTCTATTTTCAGTCAGCGTGTGGGACATCATCATGATTAGGAGATTAATGAGACATTCAGTGACTGTAAATAGATGACTAATAATGACTATACGATATTATTAATTGTAGATGAAGATTTTTTTATAGACTTGAATGAGTTGAGGTTACACTAGAGTTCGTGAAGTAAATCAGAAAACTGAATTCCAATCTGGTCAACTTTTGCGCCTTGATTTCAAGTGCTAGCAAGTATAAGGCTGTAATGATGTCAATAAGAAAGATGATAAATCGTGGTGAGTATTGGGTGCTGTGAATTATTGATGTGTTCAAGAATAGACTAAATTAAGAATAGAGTCTGTAGATTCATAAAAATAATTAAAAGAAATATTCAAGTTGAATGCTATTCAATTGCGTATATGATTCATTCAATTCTAATGACTATGTAGTCCGGCGCTGAAAAGAAGAATAATAAACAGGCAGTCTACTCTCTAAATTGATAATATTTATCTTACGTTTAGTGAAATTCCATCATTTATGTTTTGGGAGGTTTTAATTCGAAAGCGGACTGCTAGAAGAGTCAGCGTCAGCACAACACACCATACCAAACCGCCTTTTAGAGAATTTTAAGAAATGAAAGAAAAAACCTTCAAAATCGAAAATTCAAATCATAATTTCAGTCCACATGTTTAAAATAATTGCATTTTTTATCCTTTATGAAGACGGTTTTAGATCCTCGGCGCTACAATCTCTTCTCAATACCAAACCTTCTTCCACCATATATAAATTGTACGAAATAAATCTCCTGAAATTTTTTTCTAAAATTAAAAAGGCTACAAATTATTTTTTTAAGATCGAAATCTCACATGACTGTCATCTCCACAATTCCCAGCTCCCGGCCCATCTCGGGTGTTAATATATGCAGGATTTCCCCAGACATTCTTCCCTGGAAAAACGAAGCCCTGTTATCGCTAACTTGGAGATCCACCTCTCGTCCTTCGCCCGCCGTGCCCCGCTCGCCTCTATTTATTCAATAATTATTATTAAATTTCTGTTTTTCATAACGACTCGGGACTGACCAATCATACTCCATCTTTACTTTTGCTCGTTGTGATCGGATAAGTCGATGCCCCGCATTCCATATCCAACCATTGATCTCCAAGCCGAACCAATCAAGCTGACAGAAAACAGACTGTAAAAGTATCAAATCATTCAGATCGAAATTTACACAAAAACTCAAGTCAATAGGCTACACCAAATTGGTCTCTGTCTCCACTGATCCAAGCACTCTTAGTCATAAATAGAACATATTCAACTTCAGACAGTAGTACTTAAATCGCATTAATATGTCTTACCGACTTGCTAACTTCCGCTCATATCAGCTTCCGACTCATTTTCAGGTTCGGCTTCGTCATATTCCTGGTCAACTTAGTGATCACACTAGACTTGGGATTCGGGTTACCCAAATAGGTAATCGCACTAGACCTCTTCATGCCTCTGCTCAAGAAGCTAACCCAATTCAAGCATACGATGCACGTGTTGCGGAAGGTCGTCTTCAAAATGATCCTTATCAAAGAAAAATTCTTCTGAGTCTTTCTCAGTTGCATAGTAGCCTTGCAACATACAAGCCACCAGCGGTAGAAACTCCGGATGTGAATCTGTTAAAGCCTAAAGTGGGACTCTCAAAGTTTTTTTCAGGTTTTCTAAAACGAAACAATTCGGAACAAACAGGTTCGAATAAAACCCCGGAAAATGATGTCAAGGGAATATATTTGTATGGAGACGTCGGTTGCGGAAAGACAATGTTGATGGATCTATTTTACTTGACAGTTCCTAAACATCTTCCAAAGAAACGAATGCATTTCCATCAGTTCATGCAGAACCTACACAAGCGATCCCATCAACTTAAGATGGAACATAATCATATGGATCTCGATGTGATTCCACTTCTTGCGAGTGAAATCGCTCAAAACTCGACTATTCTTTGTTTCGACGAGTTCCAGGTTACCGACGTTGCAGATGCGATGCTTTTACGCCGGCTTTTGACGTTGCTCTTAAGTCCGCAGTATGGAGTAATCCTCTTTGCTACATCTAATAGAGCGCCAGATGATTTATATTTGAATGGTATCCAAAGAGTCCTGTTTATTCCCTGCATCCAGCTCATTAAGAAACAAACAAAAGTTATTTATTTGAACTCACCCACTGACTATAGAAAGGTCCCGCGCCCTGTTTCCTCCGTTTACTATTATCCTAAACCAGGAGTTAAGTATCATAGTAAAACTAATATCGCAGGGTGTAAGAAGCATGTTGAAACATGGACAACGTATTTCAATCAGGGAGAAGATGCAGGGCAATTAGTTTTGAACGATGTTCTTACCGTTTGGGGAAGACAACTTGTTGTCCCTGTAGGTCATAAACCTTTAGTTGCACAATTTACATTTGAGGAACTTTGTGGCAAGAACTTGAGTGCAGGAGACTATTTATCACTTGCAAATACGTATCATGGTTTCATCATTTGTGATATTCCTTACTTGAGCATCAATGTTCGAGATAAGGTTCGGCGCTTTATTACCTTTTTGGATGCTGTATATGACGCTCATGGGTGTATTGCCACGACGGCAGCTGCACCTTTCAAAGATCTTTTCGTCGAGCCAGAGGATGTTAAAGCGGACAATTATCAGCTATTCAAAAAACAGGCCGATACAGGTACCGTTGAGACGTTTGAAGATGATGATTTGGTGGTGAAGCATGGTTTCGATAAACTGGTGGCCAAGAAGGCATCTATGTTTGTTAATGACGAAGAAAAGTTTGCATTTGCACGCGCGCTCAGTCGTTTGACTCAAATGGGGACGACAGATTGGCTTGAGGCGCCACGAGAATTACGATAGACAATACATATTCATTTGAAGTAGTACGTGTAGGTATCTGAAGTGAGTGTGGATATTCCGAGAATATGAAGTTTGTGAAGAATTTCTTAAACGGTTTGGGTGATGTGAACTTTTTACAATGTCAATCGAGTTGATAAGTTACTTGTAATTATTGTTGACGAACCTTACTGAAACTAACAAGTTCAATCATTTGAGAATTTAAAGTCTGCAATGCTACATTGTTGAAATTCTTCTGATATGAATAGCTCTGAGATTTTCAATTATCTTGAAAGTTTGGAGATTTGTGGTGACTTCGTTCAAGGTCTAGCAATATTCCAATGTACAAGTTAGCGGGACGCCTTCATTTTAGTGATTTATCTTGATGAAAAAAACTTGATCCGAAAAGTGACCTGAATTAAATGATACTTTGTCTTTTCCAATATGAAATGTGATATTGCAAGTACTCATGCCGCTGAGCATCATGGCCTTATTTAAAAAAATCAAGCTCGAAGATTATTACTTTGTTAAAATAATTGTTAATAAAAATACTTCATGTAATAATGCACCATGTCTTAGGTATTGAATTTTAAATGTCATTAGACAAGCAAGCAGCCAGAACAACCTAGATATTCATAAGAACCTAAACTTGGCAATGACTTATTTTATTGACACTTCCAAATTATAAACATATGAATTAAATAAAAATTACAAAGGCTTAAATCTTCTTTTAAAAGATTCTTGAATCATTAACCTCGAATTACTATATGCCTGCATATAATCCAAATTATTCAATTCTAGTATCAATACAACATTAACATTCCATCCACTTTCAACAACTTTAACACCCTTTACAACATCCCCTCGATCCCATATACATATAAAAAGGCCACAAGATGTCAGCTCACGACGTTCTAGACGTCCTTAATGTCCAGAGAGATGACCTTGTGCAACCAGCAAAGAAAAAGGCGAAAACAGAAACTGTACAAATCCCAAAAAGTGGAATTTCTCGTGAATTGTACAATCTTATAGGTGCGAACACGCCCCCTATTCTTGTGAATATGGGAAACAATCGATTGAAAGATCGGAAACTGCGTGTTTCTCCATGGACCAGAATGCCCTTTGTTCCTAATCAACGTAGCGGGAAAGCCCCAACTTTACATCATTGGGAGAAAGGCGCAAAAGAATTATTGACCGAAACCTCGAAGGATAAACCTTATTATTTCGACAAGTATGTTGTTTCCGTAGACATCCCCGAGTTAGTGGATGAGGAGTTCTTCGAAAAGTTCATGACTGAGATTGTAGACGATCAGAAACAAAGGAGTGAAAAGATTAATGCCGCTGCTAAATTGGCTGATAAAGCGAAAGAAGCTGCTAGCCTGCGTTCCACAAAGCCGGCTCCAGCTCCAGCTTCTAAACCACAAGAGTCTAAGAAGGAGGACCCCAGTAAATCTGGTTTAGAAGACGTAAGAGTCAAAGAAGAGGAAGGATCTAGTAAAGAAGGTGAGAACTCTGATGTAAAAATTGACGAGAAGGGGGCTAAAGAGCTGGAGGAAGTAGCTAAAGCGCTGGAAGAAGGAGTTAAAGTGCCGGAAAAAGAAGCTAAGGATCTGGAAAAGCTGGTATTAGATGCAGAAAATGACGAATCAGAACCTCATAATGACGGTCCGTCACCTTGGACTTACGAAGAAACAAAGCTTCTCTTCCAATATTGTAAAGATTTCGAACTCAAATGGTTTGTTATAAATGATCGTTTTCCACGAAAGTATAATCGATCTCTTGAAGACTTGAAGGAACAGTTCTATGCCATGTGTCATAAAATCATGACTCATAAGTCCATTGGAAACCCATCGCTAATTGATGCTCTTAAAGGTTATTCTAAGCCGGATGAAATCGAACGAAAAGAATATCTCCTGAATTTACTTAAAAGAACGCCGACGGAGATTGCTGAAGAGTCACTGCTTGTTATTGAAGCTCGCCGGTTTGAAATTGCCGCCAAGAAAATGCTCATGGAACGTGCCAATTTACTTACTCTTCTAGATCTGCCCCAAGCTGACCCGGCGGCACAAAACTTCCAATCTTCTCAAGGACTTGGTAATTTGTATAGTCAGTTAATGATTCTGAATAAGGATCGGAAAAAGAGCCAACATAAACTTTCACTGGCTAACTCTGACCCTGTGCCGCCACCGATCCCCATGGCGGCCTCATCTTCACATAAACGCGATTTCCAAACACATCTCCAACAGTACTTATCGGGTCACTTGAAGCAACAAGGAGTGAAACTGGAAGACAATGCAATCCAGCAATTGCTTGCGAAAAAGCTCACAGTGAAGGAAGAGGAAGCATATGGATTACATTACCATGCCAACGATCGGATCAATCCAGGTGTGATTCTTCGATCCACACAGAGACTTTCGGGGCTGCAACAAAGACAGTCTGTGTTTAAAGCCGTCAATAGTATGTTGCAGGAAATGGATATTCCAACCGCTGGTGGAACAACTTGGAAACCAAATATGCCTACACGGAAGACCATGGCAAAGTATGATGAGTTGACAAGAACAGTTGTTGCTTTGCTTGATGTGAAGAAGAGTAAGGATAAGTTGGAGGCGGAGATTGAGCTTATTAAGAGTCAGCGGGGTCTTTAATTGTATATTAATTAGTGGAAGGAACTAATCTAGAAAAATGTAGGCTGGAACATTGTTAAATTGTAATACTTTTCATCTGTTTTGCTTAATTTGACTCTTCAAGCTTATCAGCTCGTCTACGCTACTTTCGTGTGAATGGACATCCAAAAAATTAAAGGACACTGTGACAAAAACTTCCGGTTGCGGTCATATCAAGTGGAAAATACTGTTTCCCGTCCGATCAACGTAAGTCAAGCCACTTAGAGCCACACTGAGTAATGCAGTGGGAGACCATGTGTGAAATTGTGGTGCTGCAATCTTTTTGCCTGTTCTAATGCCAATTTTATTGAATTAAATTGAAAAGGTAAATAAAAGATATTCCGGGGAATGAGGAAGCACTATAGTCAACGGTCGAACCTTGAATTATAATCAAAGCGGCCAGAAAATAATGAAGAGGTTTAAAATCAAAGTTAGAGTTAAAATTTTTTGAAGCAGAAGAAGTAAATTGATCATGTAATGTTCTTCCGTTTAGGGAATTGATATTAGAACAAATCATATTGCGCAGTAAAAGTCATTTAACTCGTGATTCAATAAATAAATCCAATGACATCCAATTGATAAAACTATCTTGCTATATCAGCTCCAACCATGTTTGTCATTGAACGACTAATTGAAGTCTATCAATTTATCAAGATAATAAACATAAGCGGAGAAAACAATGTAAAGGTATTAGACACTCTAGAAAAAATTATAGCACGTATTGCTAATTCTTTAGTTGATAATGCAATGGTATTAATACATATGGCTACTGATGCGTTCATCAAACTAGCTAGTCATTAAATAGTTCTACTCTAGAAATTGAAATCAAAGTCTAGTGGGTTTACCGCGGAGAATTCGAGTCTTTGCCGAATTCTTTGAATGTTGTTAAACTCAACGTCATAAACGTTTACACGTCCTTTCTGACATGCAGAGTAAACCTGTTGGGGATCTGGTATAGTAATAGCACGACCATTCAGATCTTGACCAGATAATATCTGTTCAGTTGAAAAAGTAGTGAATATTCGTGGTTGGTCTGTTATGAGAGAAGGGTCAAGGTCAATATTTGCGAAAAATACTCTGGCTAACTCAACCAAATCCTTCTGCTCCAAATATCCTTCATAACTGAAGTACCCAAATTCTATAAGGGAAGCACTTTGTGAAACACTTTGAACTTCAAATTGTGTTAAATTTGTTGAGCGGAACGAGAGTTTCTTTAAAACTACCATTAACTTTAAGAAACTGCCGTCCGAAAAGGAAATTTCAAAGTTTCGATAGCGGCGTAAGATAATCTCAAGAAGCAACTTAACATGACACCAATAGGCGGTCTCTATCGCTAAAAGGTCAGCATAAATTTCCAAAAGAGCAAAAAGTACTCGAGCCTCTATTTCTGTCGACCAAACCATCATACGTGCAAGCGGGTCTTTTTCAAATTGTAGAGAACACGCCAATTCACGATGAAACGCTGTCAACTTTTCATCATCGTTTAAGTTCATCCATGTAGATTGCATTTCTCGGTTTAAAAGACCTAATTTCTCAGCAAAATCCCAAAAGTTCGACATCTTTGTAATAACACCTTTCCCAGTCACCCTGATAAGCTCCATTAAGTGTTTACAAAGCTCCAGGTATCCAGCTATATGAAAACTCTTATTATATTCTGAGTGTAGACACTCAATTAAGTAAGAGATGAGACTTTCTCTTTCCACAACTGAGAGGCGACTACTTGTAAGAGTGTTTCGAACAAAATCCGATAGAATTTGAAACTTGTTGGCCAGAAGAGCATACATGGAGTCGATTTGATTTTGGCGCCATTTGGTAGAACGAAAAATCGATTTCAGCTCTCTTGATAATACTTGAAACAAATCAACGACATACCCATTTATTGTCGATGCGCAAAAAGCACGTATGAATATTTTGTCTATGCTCAGAATATCGTCCGGGCGCACATGCGTTTTGTTTTCGTTAAGGTACTCCAGAGCAAAAAAACATAAGAATTGTTCTCGCGCGAATTTCTCACCCATGTACGAGAATTTTTGAAACATCATTACATTCCAGTGCCTATTTTTCAAGATTTGCGCTGATGAGTTCCAGAGCTGGATGCATAATTCTATGAGTTCTCTATGAGTTTCTATGTTGATATCAGACAAAAGACTCATGCGAGACGATAAAAAAGTCAAAAGGTTTTTTTGAAAATTTACCAATTCCTCCATCGTCTTTTCTTTGAGCAGAAGCTTATTCGGTTCATTTAACGTTAAAAGAAGTAGACTTAAGACATTGACAGACTCCGAATCCGGTAATAAATGAAGATCAAAATTACCAAATACATTGAAAACAAATTCAGCTTTCAGATCCGGATCATCTTTCTGCTGTGCAATTGATCCAATCAATTTCAACATTTTGTTAGTAGAGTTATGAGCCCGCGTATGACGAATGTAAGTGTCAAAGGACATCTTTAAGCAAGTCACAATACATTCAATTGGATAAGGTCTGTTTTTGTGATTCATAATTTCGCAATATGCGGTTGTTGCGTCGGCTGCCTTTAGATAAACTTTTAAGTCGGAAGAGCCCGAAATCAGCTCGAGTAGAATTTTGAACTGAGCGCTCAAATCAATACTTGAAATTTGAGACAACAACATCACCAAATTTACTCTATTCACGAATATAGCTCGAGTTGTGTGATCCTTCTTGTATACTAGAGCAGTGGAAGGAAGAAGCTTAGAGATAAGTCTCTTCACTTTTGTCTCAGTGTCTACTGAAGATACATACCTGTAAATGAGAACAAGAAATCTTTCAAAGACAGTATTATCAAATAAATCGCTTTCTGAACGAATCACACCTGAAAGAACACGGGGTGTCAGTTCTTCGTCCTTGAAATTCCCGAACTTTCTACGGGCTAAAGAACTATAAATTGAAGTCAAGACACGTTCCTCGAAGGGCCAATGTAGCCTATTTATAAGCGCCTCAAACAAATCAAAACAATTATGACGAGTTTCTGAGTATCGATCATTTTTTGCCATTGAAAGCGCAGTGAAGAACGGGGTCCAATTAAATTCTGAGGACGGTACTAAAGAAGCTAAGTAAAATAACAAATCAAGCATGTCCGACAGAGACTCTACGAGTACACATTCGGAGATCGCTTCCAGAATCGACAGCCACCACATTTGTCTATTTCTTTGGAAGATTGTACTCATGACCATTACAGAATCGTGAACTAAAGGCTCTTTCACTTCGTCAGGCAGAAACGACAGAAAGAGCAGGAGCCAAAAGTCCAGAGCGTACTTTTCCAAATCTGCTCCATTTCCACTAGATTCCGTAGAGTCTAGTCTCAACAAAATCCAATACAAGGCAAGAATTTGACTATGGATAGGACATTGTGAGCGCCGAATCTGCTTAGTCTGAAACTTGGAAAAGAGAGAAAGAATTTTTGTAACCGTCGAAAGATGCTCAAGCGATGGCTTTTCGCGAACGATCAAAAACCACTTCATTAATTCAGGAAGCGCTTTAATGATTTCATCTCGGGCGGTGTCATTATTGAACGTCTCGGCTCTTTCTAAATGAGCAAGTAGCTTGAATAGAAAATGGGAGACGTACTCCCTTGATTCATTCGATTGATATAAACCCAATGTATATACACGTTTAGAGAGTGTGAAAATGACGGTGTCTATTCCAGGAAAGTAGTCAAAACTGCCATTTAGGAGGTCAAGCTTCGAGAAGGAACAATCACAAAGGAGAGGGTTTTTCTGTTCTTCGGGATTTCCATTGAATAGCTCATCTCGTGTTGGTGTGAACCGCTGAGCGTTGAATGAAGGAACTCGATTGGTCCGCACGAATTTTTTCAGACTTTCAATCTCGTAGATGAAAGTAGACGAATTTGGTGTTCTTTTATGATCAAGATTCGAAAATCCACCTGGATGATTTGACGGATGAGTTTGTTTAGAAGGTTGAGGTTGTTTGGCAACTTGCTTAGGCTGTAATACCTGTTGAATTTTTGTGCTTCTTTGTTTCGCCTTCGAATCAATACTAGCAGCTGTTCTTGGAGTACTAGGTGTTTTTGGCGTCGGCGCACTTCTTTTGAAACCGCCGCTTCCGGTTTCTTCAATATTGAACGTTGTTTGATGGAATTTACGCTTTAGTAACCGTGGCCCTCGAACTTTGGTTGGTCCTTTAACTGCTGGTGCCTTGGAAGTAGCAAGTCTCCTTGCGCTTCCCAAATTTATTCTTTTTTGAACAGGAACACGTTTCTCATGGGGAAGCTCTGAATCATTCTCGAAACTCGTATGCTCAAGATGAGACTGATTTATGGAAGACCCACTCAATGAAAACAAGTCTATCTCACCTTCAGACTCATCCTCCAGAGAAGAAAGCGAAAAATGGGCTTCAGGCGAAACCAGCTGGTAACTGAGATTAGACAGTTGTCTTGAAAGTTGACGAAGTGTAGGCGACGCTTCTAGGAAATGGGCCTGTACCCGGTGATTTGGGTGGCCGTTTTCTCCATCGTCATCATCGTCACCATAGCTCTTTAATTCCTGTTCTAATTGAGCAGATTGTGCCGAAAGCGAACCAAATTTCTTCTGAGCAAGGCCCTTCCTTGGAGTGATTTCTCTCAGTTTCTTTTTACGGGTCTTTTGAGGTACCTTCTGCTGAAACAAACTTAGTCGCTTTGCAGATTCGGGTAAGACACCTTTAAGAATTTTAGAGAGTTTTCGATACCTTCCACCGATTTTAATTAGTTGCTCAGGTTCAGATTCGCTCAGGCTATCGGCGCTACTATTACTATTTTCGGATTGAGAAAGCGGTTCAGGACTTGAATATCTACTTCGTTGACTTTGATTAAGGAACCGGATATCATCGTCGTCACTACCATCGTCACTTTCATCGAATCTTGAAGCATCAAGTCTGGAGAGGATATCTGGTGTTGATGGTATAGAGAAATCTAACTCTCCTCCTTTGGCACCTCTCTCTACGTCATCATGATCAGCTACACCAGCACCATCGCCAGCGCCTGAATTCACAGCTTGGCCTTCAGATACCTGACTGCTGCTCAACAAATCTTGTGCTTGAGAGTCACCACTACCCTGTAATGCTAAAACTCGGTTTTTTCCTAAATGAACATAAAAGTTGGCGGAGCGGTAGCGGTCTTCATCCGGATATCGTTTCTTTTTACGTACATATAGATAATTAAGTGTCTTCACCACACTAGCAAGGTCAGACTCTGCATTGAACATTTCATTCATGCTTTCAATTGAGCAGATCTCCAAGTAGTCGGCTTGATCGGCGATATACGGATGCATACTAGCGAATGTTCTTCGGCGCAAACTTCTATGAGGTCTGACGAAGGTGCCCTCATTTAATTCACCGCCATTTTGAGTAGATCTTTGGTTTTCTTCACCTCTTCCAATTCTGGTTTCTACGATTTGCCGATTAGAATCTATAGAGTGACTAGCATTCAATGTTTCTGATCTCGGACCATTAGAGTCATTTGACTGGTCCTGAGTAAGAACTACAATTGGTTCGTGGCTTTCAGACACTAGATTTGGAAGTGAGTTCTCGGATGTTTCTATTCTTCTAATTGGCTCAGAACCTCTACTTCCAATTGGGCCGCTTAAATCCTCACCAATAGTTCCATGAGAAGGGGAAGACGCTGGATTTTTCGGTAATGCAAAGAGTTCAGACGTGTCAGAAATATCAAAGACGCGTCTTAAAGAAGTGTTTTCTACCTCTTGTCGTAGTCGTTCACGTGTATGTCTTGAGAGTACCAGTAACGAATCTCTTAACAGATCCACATCGATATCTGACTCAAGCAACTGAGGGAGTGAATTCTCGGGATCCGAGTCATAGATATAGTCCATTAGGCATTTGAGATGAATTAATTGATTAGATAGGGCTTTGGGTCGGTTGGGGTTGGTTGGATTGAGTTGTGTAAACAAAGGTCGTGTAAAAGTCAACTAGAAATGTTTTTTTTCGGATTTAAAGAAATGAACGGAATTTGTTGATGCTATTGATTCTTTGCTAATATTTTAACCGAATTGAGCCTATGCTAGTGTTTGAATGGATCCTGTAGTGATGATAGTTAGCTTTGGTAGTAGATCAGTGTAAGTACTTGAATAATTCGGAGAAAAAAGTTGGACGAAGAATTGAAACAAGTTTTGAATTTTGAATTTGTAAATTTGAAGAGTCTTCGTTGAAAAAAAATCTTGCGTTGTTTGTTCGTTTAAATTGGCTGCAAATTAATAGATCGGAATAAGAGACAACGATTCCAAGGAGGAAATTGACTATATTTAATAAAAAACCATCGAGGTATAGAATATCAACCATTTATAGAAATAAAGAAAAGAAGCATGAAGTAATTAAAAAACCAAAGATCTAAATGATTTTGGAAAAATTGAATAGATACAACTAAAGCTAGTGAATTTGGGGATCTTTTTCACAACAAGAAGATTCTACTATTAACTGTAATAAAGGCTTTTTATTATTGAATTATAAAAGAGAAATACAATATAGTTTCGGGAGAGGTTGCTTCTATCTTAGCGGATTCAAACTTGATTATGTAGTAACAAAGAGCAAAGCATCATTGCCGTTTCAATGCGAATTTTCCATTCAAAAAACCCAAATCAATAGAATTTCATCCATTGCAGAATTCTCTTCTTCGCTTTCTCTACCCCTTTCTTTTTGCTTTCTTCGTCCCCTCTACTTTCACTACTACATCACGTGATTGCTTTTCTACTCTCTTCCCTCTCATCATAACCGTATTGATCCCAAGTATCCACTACAAAACATCTAAAAACACCCGGAAACTAACCGGAAAACTACCCATTATGGATAATCGCCGTGTCATGAAGGCGTACAGAGACCGCTCAGGCCAATATCAACTGTCAGGAGGTCTTTTTTCGCGTGTCAAACGGTACTTTTCAGGGTCTGCTGCGCCAGATCTTCAGATCCAACCACTTTCTTCCGGAAAAGATCCGAAACGTAGCGCCACTTCTCATGAACATGTGCCTCTGCATTCCAACACACTTTTGGCCGATGTAAGTAGGTCTATTCTTTCTACAAGTGTATTACCAGCCACGGACAGTGAAGACTCCAATCGAATCTTATCGACATTTTTCCAAGAAAAGGGTGGGAAGCCACTCACTGATGTTGAATACGAAGGTGTTATGTCATTGTTGGAACGGTCCAAGGCTTCAATTACACTCCCACTTCCTGATCTGACTCCAAGGAAGAACTCAATTGCTGCAAGCAGCCTAAACGTAAACAAACCAAATATAAACAACAACCAAAACAGCCGTGATGACAACGACAACGAGAACAAAGGCATCAAGACAAACAATTCCATTAATCCAGTGGGCGGGCTCAATTTGAATTCTAATACCTCAACTAACGGCCATCCTAATCATACTTTTGGCCCTTACTCTCAAACCAAACTTAGAAACTCAAGCATGTACCTGAATAACTCATCATTTGCTGCTTCTGATTATAAACCACAATATCATACATTTAACGAGAGTTCATCTCGAGCAAATCTTCCTATGAAAAGAGTATATCAATTTTCAGGGCTTCCTTCTCCATACAGGACCCGTATCAAAGCTCCAAACCTTGCTGCAAGAAAGCTAAGGCGCATTACTCCAATGGTCGGTAATTCTGATGGTTCTGTTAGTAATAAAGCCGCCAACACCACTATTAATACTACCGGCGCTAATACTTCTACCAACCTTGGCGCCAACACTGCTAATACGACTAGCAGCAAAATAGTGGAAACAGAATCTTTCCGACCGAAATCCAAAGCTGCCAATGCCCTTCTATCTGTTTTAGATGGGAATTCCGAAAGTAATGGCAATCAAGATATCGATATACAGCTGGAAGTCGTAGAAGAAGAAGAAACTCGTAGACCGCTTCATAATCCATATTTCCGTCCTAAACGGAGACAAATCACTAGACATCCCGTGACTAGTTTGACTGCCGCCGATATCTCCAGCACCATTCTTCATAATAAGGCTGAGGAGATGAAGCCTCCTATGAATTCAAAAAGCACCTCACTTTTTGAAAATATTGATGAGTCGGTAAAGGTGCCAGAAGAGGAAAAAAAGAAGAGCACGACGTTGACGACGGAAAATTTGGAGGTAAAAGATCTTGAAAAGCCAGAAAAGCCAACCAATACGTTCAGTTTTGGAACGAAGGCTTCCAGCCTGTCAATAAAACCAACATTTGGATTCTCTTCTGGAGTTTCTGATGATAAAGATGACGTTCCCAAATCTACATTTACCTTCAAAGCCACAGAGAAGGGCGATAACTCTGGCACCAAAAGTCCCGAAAAGGGTTCCGGTTTCACATTTTCTGCACCAAAAGCAGCAGAAAAGGAAGTAACAGAGAAAAAGTCAGAAACCCCAATTGTTTTCGGATTTGGTGTTGGCTCTAACACAGAAGCCAAGGCCGTGGAAACACTGCAAAAGTCCCTTTTCAGCGGTGAAAAGACTGCGAACACTGCCCCATCCACAACCGATTCTACCGCTGCCACCACCGCTTCAACTTTCTCATTTGGAGGCCAAACACTGAAGCCTTTCAGTTTCGGTGATAGTAAGAAAACGGAGCCAAGCAGCTTCAATTTTGGCAAAGTTCCTGAGAAGCAGCTGATTCTGTTTGGAGAGAGTAAACAGCTGGAGCCAGTCAGTTTCGGCGCTCAAAACGCATCTCCTCAAAGCAATACAAACGGAGCAAACGCTACACCAAAATTCAGTTTCGGAAAACAAGCAAATGGCACGGGGTTCAGTTTTGGCAAAAACAATGCTGCAGTAGCATCTATTGATCAAGCCACCACTTTTGGGTCAACAGCACCAACAGCGCCAGCAGAATCAACGGCATCAAAAACATCAAAAGCATCAACAGCATCAAATACTTCGTCGGGTACAGCGTTTTCCTTTGGTAGCGCCAACGGAGTAAGCGGAGACAAAGTGAGTGGAAGCAATGTCGGCAAGAGTATTGCAGTTCCTGAGTTCACGTTTCCAGAAATCAAAAGACTTCAAGCCGAAGTCGATGAAAATAAGGTGAAATCCTATGAGAGTTTATATAAATTTTAGGTCAAGCACAACGTCACATTATACATTAGAGATGAAAACGAGATCAATCAATTAATAAACAAATTGACAAAGACAGACAAGAGTCAAATAAGAAAGATAAACACTTGAAATTTTTATTCAATAAAATCAAAGATAATTCACAAATTTCAATTAACTTCAATTGATTTTCCCATCTCTATCCTCGTACATTCGCGTCTCACTGGATACTTAATCTACTACACCGGAACCTACCACACCACTCAATTTGATATTTTCCATCACTAGGTTCAATTGCCAGTATCATTAATTAGACCCAACCAAATCAGTACATTTCTTAATCACCCACGCTGAAGGAATCTTAATTACCCATAATGTCTGCTCTTTCTTCCGTCTTACTCGTTGGTGGATCAGGATTTCTCGGGTTGCATCTCGTACAACAGTTCTTCACACATTGTCCCGAAACGGATATTCATATATTCGATATTCGTCCGATTCCAGACGAAATATCCAAATATTTCACTTTCGATCAAAAAAAGATTCATTTCCACAAAGGTGACTTAACTAACGAAAATGATGTTCGCACCGCTATTGAAAAATCACAGTGTCAAGTAATTGTGCATTCTGCGTCGCCAATCCACGGCATGGGCCAAGAGATTTACCAGAAAGTGAATGTCGTTGGAACTCAAACTCTTATTAAAGTCGCCAAAGATTCTTCGGTGAAAGCTTTGGTTTATACGTCTTCTGCCGGTGTAGTGTTTAATGGTGAAGATGTGTTTAACGCTGATGAACTGTGGCCTTACCCAGAGGTGCATATGGATGGATACAATGAAACAAAGGCGATTGCTGAACAAGCTGTCATGAATGCAAACGATCCAAATGGTTTACTTACTGTCTGTTTACGTCCTGCTGGTATTTTCGGCCCTGGTGATCGTCAATTAGTCCCTGGTTTACGTACTGCCGCTCGTTTAGGCCAATCCAAGTTCCAGCTTGGTGATAATAATAATCTTTTCGATTGGACGTATGCAGGTAACGTTGCTGATGCCCATGTTTTGGCTGCGCAGAAGATTTTGAATCCTGAAAATGCTTCGAAGCTCGGCGGTGAAACTTTCTTCATTACTAATGATGCTCCTGTCTACTTTTGGACTTTGGCACGTACAGTTTGGAAAGCTGATGGACATATTGATAAATACAACATTGTTTTGAATCGTCCAGTGGCTCTTGTTGCTGGTTACCTCTCTGAGTTTGTTTCCAAGTTGTTGAAGAAAGAACCTGGTTTGACTCCATTCAGAGTGAAAATCACATGCGCTACTCGTTATCATGATATTACAAAGGCAAAGGAAATCTTGGGATATCTGCCTGCTGTGTCCTTAGAGGATGGTATTAAACACACTCTTGATTGGATTTACGAGACTCATAAAGACTAGTGTCTTTTAATTCATTAACAAATATAATATCTCACTTTAATAGAAAAGACTCGTGAAATAATTCTTCGAATTTGACTATAAATTAATTAAAAATGATTCGCTAATTATACTTAATAATTAGAGTGATCCCCTAAAAGAGAAGAAACACTGCAAAAATTACTAATAATGAAACTACTCCATTAAACGTCTTTTTCACTGCTTTGGAGTTGGCATCCATTGTTTTGTTAGGCATGATCAAGTTGAGTTTCGGCTTAGGCTTGACCTGAGTCTCTTCTTCGTCGGCGGCGACTTTATTAGAAAGTGACGAAGCAAAGCTCGCCAGTGAAAGTTGCGCTGGTGCCATTCCGTCGTTTTTCCGTCTATAATCTGATTTCCTTTCACCATCAACCTTCTTAAATGGAATGTTACATGCATTCACGTCATTAAGCGGTACACAATCGTCTAACAAGACCGATAAAAAGTTGGCTGATGGGTTTCCAGGACATAAATTATAACATAAACTGTCCATACTTTGAAGCGCACAGCACTCACATGCCAAATCCCCTGCTTTGCAATCTCCCAAATTGGCTAAAATGTTATTGCAACACGTAGATAACTGGATCAAATCTGAAGCGTCACAATTATCATATGGTCGAGGGTTTGGATTTTTGTAACTTTCAGATTCAAGGTATCCATTTGAGTACTTTAAAATCAAGGTACAGAATAAAATAGATGAAAAACGCATCTTCGTTTCTTTGCGTTGGAGTACGTACTTTTGTGTCCGCAGTGTGGCTGCAAATTTGCAGCTGTCCTCTAAAATCGCATACCAACTTATTATGTAAATTTATGGGAATTATTATATTAGAATTTCTGGGTTCAATTTGAATGATTTTTTTGATTTCTTTCCCAAATCTTCGAAATTACTGAGTACTTGTTCTTAACAAACAAGAAACGCCATGAGTGAAGATTTTGAGATATATTGATACAAATGTAAAAAATTAATTGTTTATATCTAAGCCTACTTTATTTGTTAAATTTGAGCATCCCACTTTCCAATTTTACTTCTCCAGTGTACAATTCAATACATGTATGCCAAAGAAGCGATCGATGGATCTCGTTCAAATAGAGACCAGTTATTAAATCTACTTCCAAATATAGATATTGACGCATTTTTAATGTTCCTGCGTTGACAATGGGTTTGATCACATGAAACAATGGTCTATTTGTCGTCGCAACCGACGCTTCAAAGGATGTGTAAAACGTAATTACAACTAAATATAGGCTCAAAGTCAATCACTGACCTCAATGATCCCTACCTTTTAACAATGGGATTGAGGTTATGGCGCTTGGACAGTCAACGATTTAGATGATATTGAAGCTTCTATTAGGAGTCTATTTTATTCTTAAATTTGCTTGACAAATCATTTTTTCGAGAGATTTGTCTAGAAATGAGATTTTGGGAAATATTTACCTGAATTGCAAGTATTTCGTTTTCGTAGAAAATTACCATAGCCTCCCAAATCTATAAACACCCGCCACTACTACGTCAAACAAACACCTACGTCAAACAAACACCTACCTCAAACAAACACAACTTCTTCAAAACTTTTACTTTTTAATTTCTTCAAATTAATTTCAATTCAATTCGATAATCTTACTATGAGTTTCTCCTTCCAGACTCTGGTAACCTCCGTGCCGAGCTACCCCTAGTATAAACACTTCGCCACGTTCCGATATAAATAGAATACTCAGCCATTGTGGGGAGTTGTATGATCTCGTTACCTGAACACCAAGAAATCGGGGCAATCGTCATAAGCCAAGGATTATGGCTGTGCATGGGGCCGTCACATTGTCTTGGCCATCGGCGGCCCTTCGACACGCGACTTGAACGGGAAAAACAAGTCGAAGGTGTTTTATTCTTCAAAGTTGCATCTCTTGATTTACGAGGAAAAAAAGAAATTTAAATCAACCTCCAGATCAATCGTCTGATTCCTTGATGAGTCTGGATCAACTGAACACCCCGACTTCATATGCGGAATGAACAAATGGATGTTCGAATCCTGCATACACACTAGACCTGGACCTCGAGTTCCGTTAGGAAATTGAGGGAGTCGGGGCATAATATACACGCCGAAGCATTGTATGCAGTAGTTGCGCAAACAATTCAAACATAAAGTAGCTTAGGTGCAGTACCATCATAATAAAGTAGACGCTCCCAAACCGCATACCTGCAGTATTGCGTAGAGGTTTGCAACTTATGGCTATTTTCGGCCATTCTCTGCCTCACAATGACTAGGCAAAAAGGAAAATCCAACAAAGCGCTAATATTTCCTTGATTCTTGCAGACCCTATCGTATTATGCATTCCTAGACGTTTTATTTGTACGCGGTGTGCACAAGTCGCGTTTCTATTAAAATCCTCTGTTGTCGTCAAATTCCGACAATCTCTTCTTTTTTGCTTGTTGTCTGCTCTGCCATTCTTTTACTCAAACCTCGGAAAGTCAATCAATTTAAAAAGACTTTCGGCCCCTACATCGTTTCAAACTTCAAATCACGGGCGGTTAGAATTTTCAATTGAATTAGAGCGAAAATAATTCAAGAGAGAAAAAGAAAAGATAGAAAAAATGAAGGTTGTTGCGTGTATCCTCTCGTTTTTGTTCACGCTTCTCTCAGTCGCTGCTGCTGACTTGCCAGCCATTCAAGTGGTTGGTAACAAGTTCTTTTTCAAGAACAATGGTTCTCAATTTTTGATTAGAGGTATTGCTTACCAACAAAACACTGCTGAAAGATCCAATGCTACTGGTGACGTTACTTCTTACAATGATCCATTGGCTGACCCTGCTGCTTGTAAGAGAGATGTTGAGTACATGGTCAAATCCAACACCAATGCATTGAGAGTTTACGCAGTTGACCCAACCAAGAACCACGATGAGTGTATGAAGACTTTTGCTGACGCAGGAATTTACATTATTGCTGATCTTTCTGAGCCTAAGTCTTCTATTAACAGAGACAGCCCAGAATGGAACTTGGACTTGTACAATAGATACACTTCTGTCGTTGACATGTTTGCTAACTACACCAACGTTTTGGGTTTCTTTGCCGGTAACGAGGTCACTAACAACAAGACCAACACTGGCGCTTCTCCTTTCGTTAAGGCTGCTATCAGAGACATGAAGTCCTACATCAAATCTAAGGGTTGGACTTTCCCTGTCGGTTACTCTTCTAATGATGATGAGGACATTCGTGTGCCAATTGCTGATTACTTCTCTTGTGGTAGTCTCGAAGAAAGAGCTGACTTCTTTGGTATTAACATGTACGAATGGTGTGGTGAATCTACCTACGCTACCTCTGGATACAAGGACAGAACCGAAGAGTACAAGAACTTGACGATTCCTGTTTTCTTCTCTGAGTATGGTTGTAACACTATCAGACCAAGAAAGTTCAGTGAGATCGGTACCATCTTCAGTGGTCAAATGACTAATGTCTGGTCCGGTGGTATTCTTTACATGTACTTCGAAGAGGAGAACAATTACGGTATTGTATCTGTCGATGGTAACAATGTCAAGACCATGGATGACTTCCAATACTACTCTTCTCAAATGAATGCCATCAAGCCAACTTACGCTAAGTCTGCTGATGTCGGCTCTGCTGCTACTGCCACTTTGGAATGTCCACCAGCCGGCGCTAACTGGAAGGCATCCCCATCTTTGCCTCCTAAGCCAGATAAGGGTGTTTGTGAGTGTATTGTCAGCTCATTGAAGTGTGTGGTTTCTGACAAGGTTGCCTCTAAGGACTACGGTGAATTGTTCGGCCACGTTTGTGGTAACATTGACTGTTCTGCTGTTGCCGTCAACGGTACTACTGGTAAGTACGGATCCATTTCTTTCTGTAACGACAAGGACAAGTTGTCATACGTTCTTAATGCATACTACTTGAAGCAAAATGGACGTTCGGATGCTTGTGACTTCAATGGATCTGCCTCTTTGGTCTCTCTGCCAAGCAGCCCAGCGGACTCATGTAAGTCTGTGATTTCGTCTGTTTCTGCCAACTCTGTGGCTACTGGCTCCAGCGCTGGCACTGGTGGTTCTAGCTCTGGTTCCAGCTCTCAAACTGGAAGCTCTACCTCAAGAAAGAATGCTGGAAATGCCGCTCAACCTGCTTCTGGCCACAGTCTTTTGACTTTGTTTACCCTTGTCATGGCTGCCGCTGGTGGTTTCACTTCTTTCTTCATTTAGGAAAGCTGAAAATGAATCAAAGTCTATAGAGAATGAATTATATAGTTGATAAAATTATGTTGTATTTATCAAAATTTGTATTTATCAAAATATGTATTTATTAAAACTTGCTACTCAACGAGTGTCTAAATATTTATAAAACTTGCTTACTGAAAGTGAAATCTATGCTACTTGTTTTGATAACGATAATATGTATATTGAATGTATGCTAAGGAAAGATGCTAATTAGTTTGTGATCATGAAAATCTCATTAAGAGCCTTTGCATCCATAACCGACGCTCTCTTCTGTTTAATCCATTTACTGCGCGCAGATAATCTTGTGGCGATTTGGGAAGTGTTTTGACGGGGCTGTAGCATTTCATCTCTGGTTACCGAAGGAGAAGATTCTTTGAGTTCTTTACTCTTCTTTTCTTTCTTCTCTTTTTTGTCTTTTTTGTCTTTCTTATCTTTCTTTTCCTTCTTCTCCTTCTTTTCCTTCTTCTCCTTCTTTTCCTTCTTCTCTTTCTTCTCCTTCTTCTCTGTTTTCTCCTTCTTTTCCTTCTTCTCTGTTTTCTCCTTCTTTTCCTTCTTTTCCTTCTTCTCTTTTTTATCCTTCTTTTCCTTTTCAACCTTTACTTTCTTTCTTGGAGTCTCATCAACAGACGCTCTGCGTTTAGTAGACATAAGCTTCTTACATCCTGCATTCCATGTTGATTCAAGAACTTCACCTTTAACAAAATGCATGCCCCATTTTCCATTGATGATATTCTCAGTTCTCTTTCTTTCCAATTCACGATCCACCAGATCTTGGTTTCCATTTAAACGCCCTAGAATACGCTGGAATACATCGAGCCCTGCACACTCTCCACTATCGAACTCGTCTTTCTTGGTCTTCTTAGCCAATTTCGATCCCAATCCAGAATTGTCTGTCTTGATGCTTACCTTCACGTGTGTGGTGGTGGCATGGTCTACAAGCCCCAACCCTTTTCCAGGCGCCCATCCCATTTTTTCGAGATACTGATGGCCGAATCGGTCAGTGTTATTGGACCATGAGGTATTCCTTGGATCTAGACCGAATCTTTGTTTAACTTTCACGCCAGCCAATCCCATTGTCTTTGCTTATTAACTATTATTTGTTCGTTTGTTGGAGGTTTTATGGTAGGTCTTATGGAAGCGATGAGCTGTTGATGTCTAAAAAAGAAGAGCGATGCGATGCGATGTGCATGGGCATACACCGTCCTGCACTCAGAGATAAGATCGTCTGGAGAGTGGATATCTGAAACAAGGTCTGTTGTATAGTCAATTATCATATTTTCTTTTCTGTTTTTTTTTTATTGAAAACGCTTTGTGTCGATTGATTTTGTTATCTGAAATCAATCGAGTTCAGCTGTTCTTAAAGTCTAAACCACTGCTGTATTGAGTCCTCTGACACACGTGATGGAGCTAAATAGTATCAAAGGTGGTACCAGAAAATTTTGGTTCTTTTAATTTAGGAACTCCTCTTTTTAATTCGAGAATATTCTGTTGTTTTGGTGATCCTGTTCTGGATAGACCACAAACAGCGCCGAGTTCGCAACGATTGAATACCTTAAATACCATGTGCTCAACAATCAATTTATGTAAGAGATATGTTCGGGATTTTTTGCAATTGAATTTTTTTGTTTCTTTACGTACTAGAATCCAGTTTGGTTCATACTGATGTGGGCGCCGATGTTTAGGGCAGAAACTCGATCGGAGTTCAAATCAATTATGTACATTAAAAAATCTGGAAAATAAGCGATGAGTAATGATGAACTAGATTAAATTCATTTACGGTATAGCGTACAATCTGTGAACTCTTTGGACCTAATGAAGTAAGCTAGGAATAAATTTTCAAAATAACTCTATATTTAGATCTATTTTAAGTTCAATCAGCTTTTTAAGCCACTTTCAATTGATTTGTGTCAATACCTGTGCTCTTCAACGATATGGACTATCTATCTCGTTGCTATAATTCACACCCATATTGGCTGTAAGATAACAAATATACTATTTGTAATTATTGTGTTAGCTCTAATGTTCTTTTGTTGTAGTTGCATAACACTGTCAATTTTTTCATTGAATAGTGTTTATTGTACATTGTCCATTTGCCTCGGAAAAAACGGAACTATTTTCCAAGAATATACTGCCAGTTATGAGTGACAGTGAGACTATCATCTGACTCAACTATACACTTGTTTTCAATTAACCAATGTATGGCCCGCTCGAAACCGTCGGCGCTGAATATTACATCTAACTTGGCGAAAAGCGAACCCATACTAACTCCAGGTTTAAACACAATATGATATAGCAAAATAATAATGATTTTCGCCCATAATTCCAGGTTGATTGTAGCTTTTAAATTAGCCCATAAAGGCTTGCAAGGTCCCAAAATTGGCACAGGACTCGTTGCTTGAACAGCCAAATCACTAATGTTTGTGACGCCATGAACAATTATGTCACAAGAAATTTGTTCTCTATCAATTAATCTGGATTCGTAATTTTCAAACTTAAGCGTGCGGTCAATACGGACAAGTTTGATATTGTTCTCGGAGATGAGTTGTAGCAACGAGGCCATTTCTCCAGAAGTTATGCCCGGGGAAATAATGAGTCCCTTTTCAGCTTTGGAGATATCACACGCCAAAGTTCGGAAAGTTTCTGCGTCGTGGAAGAACTTTTCCGTAAATACTTTTGAGTTCATTGTGTTCAGGAACCGTTCACTTAAAACAAACTTTTTCTCGTCATCAATAGATACCAATAGAATCTCTTTGTCACGAATCATTTGATCAGCTGTTTTCTGAACATCCTCTGGGTCAAATTTGCCAAGAATCTCCTTTGCAGCAGCAGAATTGAGGTCGTTTACGTCGATACAGAGAATACTTTTTAAAATAGAACGCAACTCGTCATTATCTTTCCTTGCAATGGCTGTTGGCGTTTTGAAAGTAAAGAGCGTATTTGCCAAGATTCCTTCCTTCTGTCTCATCGACGTTTCCTCGATTTTCTCAGCTAAATCCACCGATGCAATCTCTGTAGTGTCTTCCAAATCGTATTTTTCTTCATTGAGAGCATAAGACGCGTATAAAGGCATTTCGTCCGGAGCGGAGAGCTCAGCGTTGAGATCGAACCTCTTCCAAAATTCAAGAAAGAAAATTGGGTCCGGGTCGGATAAATCTTTAGCTAATATTTCGCCTTCTTCAATTCCTTGTAAGACCATATTTTGAAACGCTTCAACACCTTTATTAACCGCCTCAGCACCTCCAAACAGTCTCCGGAGAGTCGACCATTTCCGCCGGATAAGAGCGCCATCTGATTCTCCAATGAGCGCTGCTATGGCCGTGAAGTCAATTGCATCTTTAGAGAATGCTCGATGAATGATCACAGCTCTATAAATGGTGGTAGCGTGCAGTTTCTCCAACTTGAGACTGCGTCTAGGTCTTTTCGTTGTCAAAAGCGAAGAATCTGCAGAACCCAGCAGAACCACTTTACGGGCCTTTCTTGTCATTTTTAACGAATCAAAAACGTCCGCGCTTTCGGGCTTTGCATGTTTAACGTTGTTCTTCGCCAGCGCCTTTGTCGCTTTCGCGAGCGCCTTGGACTCGGCTGCCTCATCGACAGATTTAAGTCTATTTTCGCTTTGCTCGCGTCTACGCGTAGTCAATTTAATATCTGCAAGCTCTCGAGGTTTTTCTACATGGAGGTTTAACTCCGACTCGATGATTCTACGCTGAAGCTTCCTTTTCGTCAGGCTCTCCTCAGCGAACTTGGCTAATACAGCATCCATCCGACTTTCATTCAATTGACTCTTATGACTCGTGAGAACGAGAAGAGTTCGTTTACTCTGTTTTCCTTCTGGTCCTATATACTCCGTACTACTCTCTAGAAGCCCCTCTTGTGCCAATGCAGCTATATCTCTGAATAATGTTTTGCTATCGGTCTCTGTAGATTTGTCTAGTCTTGTGTCTAGTTTCCTTCTCAAAACACCAGTGATTATGGCGGCGCCGCCTTCTTCTGCTAAGATTTTAAGAAGTTCATCGCGCCTTTTTTGGGAAGATAGTGAACTTTCGGGCTTCAAGGTTTCTTTTGAAGCCGGGCGACGTTTCCGAGAATTTGCTTTTCTTTGTTGTAAATCGTGATTGACAAGGTCAGGTGAAATTGTTGCTTCGAATTTGAGAATTGGCTCTTGCTTAGCGCCAGCGCCAGCACCAGAGGCCTCAATGGCACCAAATTGATCTTTCACGGCTTGATCTTCACCATTATCAGCCTCATCCTCATCTGCGTCCATATCAGAAGTTTCCTCAGCTTCTGAAACTTCACTCTTTTTTTCCGGCTCAAATGCTGCATCATCGCTATCAGAGCCTACTAATGCACTATTCACATAAGTATAAGAAACTGCTCGACGCGTCCGTTTTGGTCGGGGTCCTTGTTCGTCAATAGCCAATTGCGCTAACGCCGAAGGTCCGAGGTCATTCTCCAAATCTTCGTTTTTCAATTTGGGCTTCCGACCTCGTTTCTTGGATACAGGTGTTTCTTCTTCAAGAGAAGAAGGAGGAAGAGATTCTATGGGTCGTCCAGTCAATGGCGCTAAAAGTCTTTCTCTTTTTTGAAGAAGTGATTGTGAAGAGATCCTACCTACAGCGGTGTTCAATTTCTTTTCCAAAGCCAATAAACTCAACTTGTTCGGTTTCGGCGCTAAACTATAATTCTTAGGTTTAGGCTTGCTCTCTTTACAAAAACGGGTAACATAATATCTATAGAACTTGACTTTACCCTCGTGATCATATAGTTTTGCGACGGAATAATCATCGTATGGTTCCGGATACTTTTTAAAGTGTTTGAGTGTTTTGGAATTACTCAAATACGTTGGGAGTTGCTCAAAAACACGACAAAATGGTCTATACTCGGAAGTTCCTAGTAATATTTTAAACATTTCACCATGAGTCATTCCAGCTTCACCGCGGGAGAGAATTTGTTGAAACATTTGATGGAATGGTGGGAAAATGAGGTTGAAGCATGGAGTAAGCTTTGAACTAACAGGCTCAAGTTCATCATCAGAGAACTCATCCTTGATACCGGGTACGCCAGCTTCAAGAAGGTCAGTATCAATATTTTGATTATCTTCTTCGATTTCTTCATTGCTGTTGCCGATTGCTCTCTCATTCTCGTTGTCGTCGGCGGTGTTCAAATCTTTAATCAACCGCATCGCATACACTCTTTGCTTCGTCTGAGGCAATTCTACATGAAGCTTCTCTATAAACCCGCCATGATGTAGTTTATTACATACCGCCTTGAAGAATTTCCCCTCCGAGACAGAGCCTTCAAGTTTCAAATCCTTTCTTAAGTCAGAGAATCCACGCATTTGATTGGAAGACTTCTTTAATGCATCAATGATGAGTTGTCTCAATCTCTTAGGGTCACGTGAAACATGTATGTCTTCTTCTACATCAGCATTTTGTTTCGCTAGCAATGACTTGGGTGCAAACCGGACATGAATCGACTGGTTAGTATGCTTTTTATCGACATAAACGTTACAACAAACAATCAAGCCGGCTGCTTCGAGTTTCTGTAAACGAACACCAATAGAACGAATGTCTTGATTTGATTTTTGAGCCAATACTCCATTAACTATTCCTTGAGAGCCATGACGAGCTATAACTCCTAATAACTCGAGCGGTTTTTCACCCAAAGTGGTCAAAATATTTTGGTAGTTCGTTGTCCCCGTCAAATACAGATATTTGCATTTCTCCGTCGGTGAGATGTATATGTTTTCCTCAGTTCCGTATTGTAGTAGTGATCCATAAGTAAGTTCAGCAGGTGATGAAATGATCTGCTGGTCAATATGTACAGTAAATAAGATTTCTGCACGTTGAGATGCAAGTGATCTCCATATAATGTTTTTTTGAAAATTGTCAATCGTTTCTGTGGTGAGTTTCTCTTTTGCGATGGACCATAAATCCCCTAGAGATACAGAGTCCACTACAGCAATTGCTGCTAAGAGATGCGAGGCCAATACTCCAGGAGTACAGATAAGCAGCATTGCTAAAGATCTCGGGAGAGTTCAATTGATATTAAAGGGGTTGTTGCGAGTGTGGCTGGGTGTGTTTTGTTTTGACAGGTCTGGGGTATACTGCGGAGATAAGGGCTTAAACTGTGAATTTCGACTAATTTTTTGGGGAAGTTTTGTTCAATTAGATTCAAAGAGTGTCTTCGAAAATTAATCTTGTTTTTGGTGAATTCTTTAAATAGGGTATTTTTCTTGTAGTTACTCAGGCAAGCCCTAATTGCAGAGCAGTCGTGAATTTAAGGCAATACAGGTTAGATAATAAAAAGAAAGAAAGATTGAAAATTTATGACAAGAGATGGAATTGAAATTGTATAACAAAAATTTATGACCAGTGATATAAATTGAAATTGTATAGTTGAAGAATTTATTTATGTGAATGCTTGGGTGGGTTAACAGGTAAAGTATATAAAAGGGAGGTGACTGTTTATTGACTGAAACTGTCTAATCAACATCCATTCCTTTTTGCTCTTTAGTATTATTCTTTATTTTTTATAACTGCAACGTCTAGCTGTTGTTGTTGAAACCTAGCGCCGAAATAGAGCCAATAACACGCCTTTCGAGAAGTATAGTTCAAAGATGCCAAAAAGCCGAAGCCAATCTATCGAATGGAAGAAAATTTCATTTTGTCATATGTTGACTCCTTCGCATATAGTCTAGAGTTGTGACTACTGCGCTGGGCTTTATCACAATCGTAGCAAGATTCTTAGCATCAAAAGTCAATTATTTCCCGGATTCTGTCTTTGGATTTTATCTAGAATAAATTCTTCGTTGATTGGGTGTTCGTATGTATAAATGAGCAATAAAGTGGCTCAAAAAGTACATACACTCAGAGGCTCAATTATAGGACGGTGAGATAAGAAAAGTTTACAAAATCCATCTAGAGTCTATCGATTACACAAGCCTTACAGCTATTCAATAATTTAAAAAGATCAAATTGCACCCTTTTGGAGGAACGTTAGTCTATATCAATTGTGCTCTTGTCAAGCTCCCCTAAAATACTCACTAATTCCTTAGTGTTTTGCTATCGTAAACAAAAAGATGTTAAGATAATGAATTAAATGCAAAAGTTTTTGTTAAACTTCTGTGGTAGAAGACTAGTCTAGGGCCTATACTTAGATCCCAGAACCAAGAATTAACAAGGATCAAGAAGGATCAATCTAAGGCAACAAGCAATTCAATTCCAAAAGAAGAAGCAAAAAGATTGCAGCACCACAATTTCACACATGGTCTCCCACTGCATTACTCAGTGTGGCTCTAAGTGGCTTGACTAACGTTGATCGGACGGGAAACAGTATTTTCCACTTGATATGGCCGCAACCGGAAGTTGTACCTCTGGCTTAATTATGTTGTTGTATACTGATTTCATTATAATCGATTTTCAAGCTGCATGGATGGGTTAGGGAAGGGAAAATTTTCTTCAATTGATTGAAACTCGTACAAATGTTGACTACACTCTTGCCTGTAGTGAAATCTGGTCACTTAGATCTTTAATAATTTGCGCCAAATAATGCCACTGATAGTTTATATTTTGTTTAAAGTAGTGATTTTTTTAACTTCTTGACTTTACTTAGAACCAAGAAAGACCAACAAACACAACGAAAAGCAGTCGAGCATTAGCGAAAGCTTGATAAATCAACATTTTTTTTCAAAAACAAAAATGACACAAAGTATTGTATTTTTCTAAGATCAAAATTGGCTCTATCATAAAAGATGTTGTTCTTTTTTCTCATACAATGCACCTGCATATAGTGCAATGACAGGTCCCGCATAACTTGACAACCTGTATATAGAAAACGACGTTACAACTGACTTCTACATTGAGAAGAAAACCGTTAACCACAAGAATGAGTAAGAATATTGACAAAATTACACGGGAGAATCCATCAATATAATAAAATTTATAATGTTATTTCTAAAGGTTATTAGCTACCTGCATACTAAATGTACCCCACAATCAGCATTGAACGGGATTCGCATTTGTAACACTGGCTTGGGGGGAAAGCCATTCTCCGACGCCAAAAGGGAGAGAAAATGCTTATATGCAGTATTATCCTTAAGTCCGAAATTCACAAAGACGGATCGAACATCAACGCTTCAATCAGCGTTTCAAGACATGCATGAAGCAGAAAACCGTTTTGGTCCAAGTTTATCTTCGAAAATAAATCTATTTAAATACTTATTCTTTTCTTTTATTCTGTTTCATGTATCCCAAGTGACGTTCTCAGGGCTGGGTACAAACGTGAGGCGGCAGTCTTCATACAGTTCATCACCGTACCCGTACCCCCCGCTTTTAAGCCACCCTAAGCACCCTAAAATCTTTGAATTCAATACGTATCTTCTACTTTTCTTTCAGCACGCATCAAGCGAAAAGAAACCTTTTTATTATTCATCACCTGGGCGTCTTTCCTCGTTCGTCTGTCCCCATAGCTAGTGTTCGCCAATCTCCAGAGCCAGAGGCTGAAAATTCGAGTATTTAAGTTAAGAAGGCCACTTTCTGTTCAAACTAGTTAGGTGACCGCCACATTTGAAACTTGAGAATTGTTACTGTTATCGGAACCAATCGTTTTTCAAATTTATATTTTTAATTTCTTCATTTCTTCCTTTGTTTTGGACGACTCACTTTAGGTCATTCGGCATTACTCATTACCCCAGACTCGATTCCGTCAGTCAGAAAGAGCAATTCCGTCGGTTAGATAAAGAAATTTTTTAGTGAGACTGAGAGAGATACAACGAGAAGGGTTGAAAAATCTACTAAAAGTCATTAAAGAATCTTCCAAGAGTCGTTTCGGTTGTTCTTGATTGTTCATTGTTTGCAAATTGGACATATATCCCTAATTCGGCATTACTGAAACTGAAAAGAATCACTTATCTGATCAAATCTTTTCAAATAAATTATCCCAATTATAAGTAGTCTACTACATCTAGCCAGTTCAACTCATCATGGAGGTTGTTAACGTTCCTCTTCTGTCGATTTCGTTCCAAAACCAACAGATGGCAAGTGGCCAATTTGACCACAATCCACAAAATGAAGCCAACGACAACATTAACAGTATTAAAACAGATGCTTCTGCCAAACAAAAAGCAACTAAAAGAGCAGAGGAAATGACTGTTCTTGCAAATGGAAACGTCATGAAACATCAAAAATCTCGTCAAAGACGTATTTTAAGTTGTGTGTATTGTCACTCTAAGAAGATCAAATGTAATCGGGAACAGCCCGAATGTAAGAATTGCAAAAAACTGAATGTTGAGTGCAAATACTTTATAAATGAAAGAATTAGTAAAGGCAAACGGAGACAATCACAGTCACAATCGCAGGCACAATCGTCTTCTTCGGCGCGTAAGTCACTGACACCGTCCATTCCTAAATCCCAAACACACTCAGAACATCCAGCGCTGGATTCTGATTCGTCCTCGGGCGGCCATAAATCTTCAACGATGGCTCGGAAAGAGCTGTTGATGTCAGAGAATTCAAGTGGCCATTCAGCGCTGGTTACAAGCCCTGATGTGCACGATAAGAAAGATTTCAATGAAAAAGATTTTTCGGAAAAGAATTTTGGTGTTGAAAAAGACCTTAAGTCCGAGCAAATTATGGGCCACCATAGTGACTCGCCTATTAATTTCCACGGAATGGGAACTTTTCTGCCTAATATGGCATCGCCTGGCGCGGCAAAATTCTCGTTTGTGAAAACCCCAAATACGTTTTTCCCATCAACTGTAGCTTCTCCCGCCGCCAACGTTTTACAGGCGCCGATTGCAAACTCTGCAAGCAACAATATTACCAACAATTTCTTCAATACTAACTATGCAAACAACAGCAGCGTTCCATCAACAGTCGCTCCAGATGATCAGTTTGCATTTAATCTTAGCTCTTTCACATTTACGCCAGCCACAGAAAACATGATAGCACGTGCACTGAAAGTTCCAGGGCTCTCCAATAATAACAACAATATTAATAATGGAAATGGAAGTAATGGGATCAATGCACTTAATGCCAGTATGAATGCGACCATGAATGCTAATATGAATGCTAATATGAGTAGTGTTAGCGGCGGTGTAAGCGGTGTAAGCGGTGATGGAGACAGAAAACTGGATCTTAAGCTTTTTGGTGGAATTGCCGAATTAAGCTCGACAAACTTAAATGGTTACATCAAAAGTCAAACTACAAATTTTGTCGATGGTCCTACTCCGCCGGGAAACTCAATTGCATCTAACATCTCCGCAACATCAAAAAATTCTCAACTGATGAATCCTGGCCTTCACAATTCACTCAATGCCTACCTGTCCAATCCGGAAACTACAATAAATTATTTGTACGGAACAAATACGTACTATGAGAATGATAATTTGCTTTCGGATTTAGTGACACACCTTCCAAATTCTCGTGAACGCTCTTTTGAGTCAATCGATAGATATGTTAACTCCGTCCATATTTTATTGCCTATTATGGTTAATCTTCCTGAATTCCTAAAACAGCATGAAATCTTTTGGGACCATTTTGATCCTTACAGGACAATGTCCCCATCTTCATCGTCCTCGTCATCGTCAAAGCATTCGATTAAGGACTTTAATTTTCTTCAGTTCTATACACTTTATTTTCCCGTTTTGTACGCTTCAACAATATCTGAATTCGAGGAATATGATAATCTCTTGTTAAATCAAGACATCAATAAGTATTTGAAAGGATTTAACAAAATTTGCCAATATTATAATTACCCGCATGGAATAAAGACCATTCCACTTTTATTAGGTAATGTTATTATCCAATCAACATCTCCAAATCCATCTACAATGGAAATGTCACAAATAATAAGGTACGCAAAGTTTTTGCAACTTCACAAGGATCCCCTTGTTTCGCTCCGAATATCTGATTGGAAAGTAGTGAAATTTAGGCGGATGCTTTGGTGGGTGATTTTCGGCTTGGACGCTGTTTCAAGTCACAATTTCTGTTTGCCGCCAGTATGTAAATTTGATGATTTCAACGTCGTAATGCCTGAAGATGAAGATCCTGTCTTTGACGAGGCAGGAAACCTTTTGAAGAAAAAACTTAATGTCACCGTTTTGGCAATGACTGTAAAATTCAAATACGATCGTATTCTAAGTGAGTTGGTATACCATTTACATAATGGACTAGCTACCAACATCGCCGCTGAGGAGATCAATGAGATCAAAGTCATGATTGTTCAATTGTTTCATTATATCCATAAATCCATAATCAAGATGAACGCTTTCTATAAGAATCATCCACCTGCCACTGTACAGGAAATGAATCTTCTTAACTTCATCAAAAATCATTCTTGGAGTTTTGTCGATCGTGCACTTATGCTTCTTCACAAAAAGATCCTTCTTCGTGATCCAGAGAAGAATCCTGGCTTGAATGATCCCGCTGCCGATAACTATGAGTTACTGTCTAACCCAACACAAAATGGGCTTCTTTCGCTTAGTCAATATGAAGATACTTTTGGAAGGATTCAGGAAGCAAATATTATCAGAAATTTTGATAATTCCTCAATTTCTCAGCTTAAGTTCAACCAGAGTGAACTTTTCGCTTATGAGAATCTTCACAATAACTTGATTCCATCAATTCTACACAACTTGAATGATTTCTTGAAATACAACGATTTCATCAAATTTGGAAAGTTCAATTGGTACGTCAAACGGACTATTCCGTTAGACTCGATCATTTTGTTATTTGTGATTATCTGTGTTAAGTTTAAGTACGAATTTATGACGCCAAACGAATTGATCATCTATGTGAAATTGATCAATAAGGCGCTTTTCATCTTAAACCGCAAATACTTCAAAAACGAAAAGTATAAGAGAATGTTATCGTTAACCAACTTGACTTGGGAATACATTTTGAAGAAACATCACGTGGTCAAGCGTGTAAGCATGGCTGGAGATAAGAAAGCTGGTCTGTTGGTGCATTTTTTCGATCATCAAGTTAGTGGATTTATGAATATGAGTGAATTGTTTAGTATTATGGACGTTCCTCAGCCGGCGCTCATCAATAACGGTGTCAATTTCGGTAGTATTAAGCTCGATGAACCTCTCCAACTTGAACTGCTGCGTTGGGATACGGAAGATTCCGAGTTTGATCCAATTGAAGGGAAGTTGTTGCGTGCAGACACTCCGCCAACTCTGTTAATTCTGCAACAACTTGAAGAAAGGAGAGAGGATGAAGATGAGCAGGGCTACAAGCTTAAAGTGATGCAATTGAGTGAAAAAATCTATTACGATTTACGTAATAATTTTGTCGATATTAACGACTACTGTACCTTTTACCTGTCGTTGGAGAATGTTCTTCACGAGCTTATGGATTACATCAATGCCGAAGTTTAAATGCTAAGGATGAAAATTGAGAATCCGGAAAGTAGTAATTAATGTTTATGTTTACGCGTATATGTCAAAATAAAAGTTCCAGAAGTTTTTAATTCGTTTTTGAGTTTAAATTTGAAGTAGCTAAATGCTAACCCAGCATTCCTTGCGTTTAAGATCTTACAATAAAATCATTTCACTAGATTCAAGCGTCTTTTTCATTTTGTTAGTAGATAAGGCTGCTTTCTTGACCCCTTATTTTCGATGTTATTGTAAACTCACTTCTCTTAGAAACAAAAAGTAATTTTTTAATTGAAATTTCTCTTCTTTCATTTATAAAGTAAATATTTTTTTCTGGTTCTACAGAACGGCAAGCTTTTTTTAAGGACGGCTCAAGCGCCGAATCAATAGGACGTGACAGAGTTGACGAAACAAGAAAATCACCTTCATTTGATTCCCATGAAAACCTTGGATTCATCAACTACGATTTTCAATTCTTAAATTCCCTGGTAGCTTCTTGCGAACAAGAGACAGAACAAACATCAAAGAAAAGAAACCATTAACAAAAAAAATTAAAGCACAAACCGAAATTAATCGAATTTATGCTTCCGAAATATTGAGTTGACATATTTTTCAAATAAAAAAAGTAAGGTCGTACCCGGATTCGAACCGGGGTTGGTCGGATCAAAACCGACAGTGATAACCACTACACTATACAACCTATAGCTGTTCGTATTAAGTCTCTTTATCGTCAAGTTAGTAATTAATTTATTTATCTTATCCGAGACATGATTTTAAGACTTGTCTTATCCGACTTCGCTGTTCAAACGTGATTGAAGTGAGTTAACAACAAATCCTCGAGGTAAGTCACCTTGCCAACAGACAAGTTGCACAGATCATAGTCCAGATAGCGTAATTTAAAGAGAGGGCACTTACGGTGGTGCAGACCATTATTTAGATAGGGATCCAAAAGGGACCCCTATCTAATTTAGGTTATTAAAAAGAAATTGGAGCTTGGGTTTAAAGAGCCTGCTTCAACGTTGAAACCCCTTTTTTCTCTTGCCAACCTTTGTAGCTTTTGCCTCGTGGAGTTCTATGGACGTCCTCCTATCTCTCTTTCATACGCTGCTGGAATAATTATAATCCTGGATAATTCGCTACTTCAACTTTCACTGCAATTTATATCTCTAAAATTTACGGTTGCACTGCAAATTCAGCTACCCCTGCGCCTAAAATATTAACCTTGGCTTTGGCGCCATAAACTGATTCTAGTCCCAGTGCAACTTCTGGGGTCCCGAACGGTATTACAGTTTTGATAAGAAAAATTCTGACAGTTTTGCTTGAGTGGTTCCTTATTCTGTTGCTCTCTGCAATCGTAATCTGTTAGAGCGCGGGATAGGTGCCCTCATTAGCTTGATGGGCTCCAGGTCCATTCATGATAAGAAGAAAAAGAGATCTTCGTATATGTGCAAATTTATTTATTTACTTATTTCTTCTCTTTTCCATGCTTCATGGGTTGAAAATGACCCTCACCGTAACCCCTTCGCTCACATTAATGTGTTTGACATCGAAATAGGTACCAATCTTCAAAATAGTTTTCAGCGTCATCTGCCAATAATTAGAAAGCAAATCGTGGTCCTCAATGGGTACTTCTTTAATGGGTTGCTCTCGATGAGTATTTCTAGCGCCAACTCCACTCAACGTGACTGCAAAATCAAAACCACCCAAATCACAACCTAAAGGCAAAACTAAATAACAAAAAGATGCCTATGCTTGGTAAAACTTGAGAATTGCATGTAATTGAGAAGCGTATCGCGAGCAATCAAAAGCGTACTCATTAAAAAGAAAAGAAACACTCAAGCTAAGTGATGCTCAAAAAGAACTCAATGCAATATTAATATTTCACTCAGATACATGGCTTATAGAAAAAAAAAGAAGGTCGTACCCGGATTCGAACCGGGGTTGGTCGGATCAAAACCGACAGTGATAACCACTACACTATACAACCTTTTGATTTTCAAGATTCACAAGAAATAGAAATGATTCCGAAAGCTAAGTAAAGTGAAACTCATATGGAAAGAAGATATTTTATAGGCTCTTATAATTCAAGTGCATGATCCTTGATTTCCTACAGGACTAATGCATTGACTGAAGAAGAGCAAAACTTAGGCCAGACTGCTGATAATCGATATTAAATCGCCTACCAATCAAAAAGTATCGGATACATTGCAGTTAGAATAATCAACTTCTTCCGAAACTAGTGAAGGAAAAAGTCTTCAAGTATTTACATGAATTGAGCTTCAAATTGAGTATCTCCCATGAAAATGTGGGCTCATTAATGATAGAAATCGCCAGTTATCGCTCTAGAAAAAGTTGCAGATTCCATACGCAACTTCGCTACTTAAAAAATCGTATTTAGATATTACTGAAAATCTGTCTATGCCTTTTACAATCTCATTGTTCTTATCTCTCATGTGGTGCAACGTAAGCTTCAAATGCTTCAAAAATCGCTTTGACTACAAGCACGTTTCTTTTGGCTAATTTTATATATCGCCACAAACGCGTTCGTGTCCACCAAGATGAAGACCGCATGCGCCAAAGAGAGGGCGCTTATTCTATTATGGGATATCTTACAGACATTGTTCAACTCAGAAAGGGTCCTGCAGATTCTTCAACGCCTCGTAATTTTGAGACTTGTTTATTTAATACTGCGGGTAGTTGCACTGTATTGTGAAGAAGTTTATTAAAGTTGCAGCCCAGTCTTCTTTGGGACATAAAGATACCGTGTCTGGTTGAATGCAGGATCCACCTCAATATGACATCTTGGCATTATTCAATTGTTATGATCAAGTCAACTGAAAAATATGGTGTTAATTACCAGACAAAAGCCTGTCGGGGTTTATGTGGCTGCATTTATTTCCTAGAGCTCTCCTAGAGTTTTCCTAGAGTTTGGAACCAAATATAGCTTTGACACTTATCGCGCCAACGATGCGACGCCAGTGGACCAAATCAAGTCTTCGAATATTTACGCATCTGACATGTGTATATGCACTCCAATAAAAAGACAAAACCGATATTATTCAAAGAAACTGGAGAAAGACCTTTTATTATTCATAGAAAAAAGAAAGAAATTTAGGTAGAAGTTTTTAATCATCTCAATTATCTATCGCGAGTGGCAGTGTAATACATATTTTTGAAGGCATTTGTCATGTTTACATCAACGCTCAGCGGTTATTTACGGCGCTTATTGTTATCCAAATTTCGTGAATATCACCGGATGCGTATGTAGAATTATTGTGTAAATTATCAATAAAGACTCAGTGTATAAATAGAGTTCGAGATTCCAGTGAACTTGAGTTCTGTGATTGCTCAAACAGTTAGTATGCAACGCTTTCTAAAGAAACTTAACCTCTTAGTTCCCATGCTATCGATTTTTTTCGTTTTGAATCTTATTGGAAAGGCAGCCGCCAATAAATACTTTTATGACCCTCTGATCACAGTGACTAATGTGGCGCTTGCTCAAAATGATATTGATGTTTACTATGGATCATACTTGAAAGTTCAAAATTCATTTCAGAACGATGGCAGCATTTCCTTCCTTAGAACTAAACCGTCGGATTATATTGGCTTTTTTGGAACGAACTATTTTCAAAATTCCGGAACTTTTTCTATCGCAAGTTCAGGCGGCCAAGGAACTTTCAAATTTTCTGGAAGTCTGTTTACCAATACTGGCATTATATATCTGGATGTGAACATATACTGCAACCCAAATACCTTTCTGAACCTGGGTGTTATGCTTGTCTCTGGCGATGGGTCAATGTCGCAAATTAGCAGTGCAACAAATGAAGTCTTGACAAATGAGGGAACTATTTTATTCAATAACACGGCGACTTATCAGATAGATTTCACGGGACTGGGTTGTATCATATTAAGTAATCGTGCTCAATATATCATTAATAATGTACCAGGATACACCCAAAAGCACCGCCTTCTTGGTGATACAAGGGTAATCTTCCAACCGACCTCACTTCCGATGCCAGCTATAAACTTGCAAGGTTTCACCGCTGGAAACTCGCTAATTTTTTTGGGTGGCTCGCAAGATATATTCACTAAAAGTTATGATGAAAATCAAGGACTTCTTACAGTAACTGTTTCCCTGGGCGGTTCTTACGAAATAATGATAGGCCCTGGATACACAAACACTATTATAGAGCAGATTTTGGGTAATAATTATATGCTTCAAACGCTGCGGACCGACTTTAACCCTGTTGATGATAAATGTAAGGTACCTAACTTCACTCCGAATACAGTCCTGGCTGTTGTGAGTTCAACAACTGTATGGACGGAAACTGTAACATCAACGACTACGATTGTAGGATCTGGAGCTCCAGATACTGTCCTAGAATTTGACCCAATGCCCACATTAACCATGGTGTCGTATTGGAGTCTGACTTACACTGCAACCTTGACGGAGACTGGAGCAAGTGCTGTCACTATTATTGTAGCTATTCCAACTCCTGTTGTTTCTACTACTCTGACCTCCTCTACAGCAACATCCAGTTCTATAACAACATCCAGTTCTATAACAACATCCAGTTCTATAACAACATCCAGTTCTATAACAACATCCAGTTCTATAACAACATCCAGTTCTACAACAATAAGCAGTACAACTTCAGTGGACACCAACTTAAGTTCCATTAGCAGTAGTTCTGTTGTCACTGCTTCCATAAGTACGCCTTCGAACAATTTTACGACAGCTTCCCCAAGTTTATCTTCAGTAATTTCGGCAGGAATTAAAAGCACTTCCACTTCAACAACATTACTCGAATCGGTTACTGCGCCAGGCTCTGCAATAAACATGACTTCAGCGCAGTCAATTTCTCTCTCTATTGACTCGATTTCTTCAACTACTATACCTGAGACTCCTCTTGATACTCAGCTGGAAATGCCGATCTCTGATTCAGGTACCACTCAAACTATTTCCTCTCAATTGGGTGTCTCAGGATCTGTTACTTCTAATTCTCTTGCGTCAAGTTCAACCATTTCAAGCACCGCCATGACAGATCATTCAGAACTCAGCAACGCTATAACTTCCATAACTTCAAAGATACCAATCACGTCTCAAAACTCCTTTACAACGGGATATTTTAATCTGTCCCTGACCCAAGTAGCCACCACTGCTCAAATTAGCGGAGCGGTTCAAACTTTTGCTCCAGCCCCATTGCTAGTTATGGGCAACATTGATATTATTTCTTATATCTCAATTTCTGATGATACCACAAACTCGCGCTCTGCTTTCAAGGGAGACCTTTTCTCATACACCATTCAATTGGAGCACCCCGAAGAGATACCTGCAAACTCTTATGCGCGCTTTGCTCTTCCTGGTCCCTTAACTGGATACAACACCGAATTTTTTCTTGTGGATCAGGATGGCGGCGTGCTTGCAACCGTCACTGCTGACACCTCCACTAATATCTTTACCATCGAATTCAACAATAATTGGACTGCACAAAATTTTGGTTTAAGTGGATCCTTTGTCATCTATGGCTTCAAGTCGTACATTTCCGGTCGCCTCTTAAAGCGTGACAGTAAGTCTATCGATTTGAGCCGCCCGACTTCCGTCGTTCTTGTTGCATTCGCTGGTCATGGTAAAGTTTTCTCTTTTACTTTCGACTATAATGATGTCGCCACCGTTCACTCGGCTACTTTGCTTCCAGTAGCAATGTCGTTATCTAAAATTACAAGCGCTACATCGAGTGTTACATCTGGAGCCTCAGGAGTGAGTGAATCAACAGGTTATAGTGCTAGCTATTATACCGAGACTTTAACTGGATACCCATTTTCATTTTCCACGCCGTCCTTTAGTTACTATGGATCATCAAGTATGGCCTCTGGAACTCTGCTGAGAAGTTCTATGTCGTCTAAATCTTCCGCAAAGCCTGACTTTTCGCCCGCTTCTGCATCTGTAAAATCCAGCTCGTCTGCTATTTCTGGATCCATTAAATCCTCTGGCGTTCTCAGATCATCTACGTCTTCCTCTTCCTTGCTTGCCCCAATCATCACTACTACTGCCAAATCTGCAACTACTTTGATTACAATTACAGATTGCGGGACCGAGAAATGCAGCAAGGTTGTTCCAATGATCACGAATTACGTCACCTATTGCCCCTTGCCAACTGTAGTGACTATTACCTCTTGTAGTATCAGTGGATGTTCTCCTGTCTCTGTCTCACTAGCCGCTGGAACAACCACTATTCCTGGATGTTTTGCTATCGCAACTCCGGTAAGTTCCATTATTTTGAAAACCGGTAACGTTGCAAAATCCGTGACCACGCCTGCACCTGCATTATCCATCTCAACCCTTGGCGCACAAGCTGTTGCTGGTTCAGGTTCAAACCCTAATGCTCTAAACAGTGTAGCCTCAACTTCAAACGCTGCGGCTTCAAGCAATGTGATAGTTATCGCTAATTTAGCAACGAAGGCTGCAAGCAGCTTCGCGTTGCTCTTTACCTCTTTCTTGTTGCTTTGTTAAGCTGATATCCTTTTTCTTTTTTGATCCGTTCTCAAACGTTTTATAATGAGGAGTATAATTGCTTTCCCTGTCGAATTTTAAAAACTTATTTTTGTAAGCCACATTCGTCAATGAATTGAATCTTTCGTTTTTTTTCTAAACAAATATTATTTGTGATTCAATTCGCAATATTTTGTAGCGTTTTTGTATGTCTTCAAAAATTACTGACTCTCTTTGTTGAAAATTTCATAGCCGAATAACATTTTACAAATACAAAGAAAAGAAAAATTGGCGTAAAAAAGAAGGTCAATATTAGCCATTATATTTTTAAATCAATGAAACACTCTGTTTGAAGATCCCTAAAATAGATGTATAGCTACACAGTGCCTGTGAATGCTCACAACAAGCAAGCCATAGCAAAGAAAAATAAATAAATTAAAAGATGCTAACAGCTTGGGAAAGTTTTGTGTTAAAAGCAAAAAAGAAAGGTCGTACCCGGATTCGAACCGGGGTTGGTCGGATCAAAACCGACAGTGATAACCACTACACTATACAACCAATAGCTGTTGTATTAGGACCTGTTGTTTAATATATTAAGTATAGGAATGTGTTTAAATTAAATGTCAACGATTATTTTATCTGCTCTAAATAGCTTGTCTTTCTCAACTCTAAAAGTGTGAGAAGTCTTGAGAGTATCCTAATTTAGTATTATGAGACGTTTATTGATGCCACAAGAAGATACAATTTTCATAGGAGAAATTTCAATAACAATATTTAATTTTTTTTACTCGAAATAAAACATAATTCGGAAGAATTGACTTAATTGACGCCATATGGGTCAATTCCTAGATTAAAACTCAGATGAAAAGACGAGAAAACATAATGCCTTTCTTCGAAATCAAGGCAATCAGGGCTACTTAAATTGAAAAATGCAGTTAAAATTAGAAAAAAATCGAAAAAAATACAGATCTTCACCAATACTTTATTAAATTCTTCATTTACTTGCCTCATTCGGACTCCAGATAACTGGTAGTGCATCTGGACTGAGTCTCCAAATCGTCTACATCCACCAAACTCGAAACATTCTTAGCTAATTGAGATTTATTTCGTTTGAAATGTCACTGTTTCTAGATCATGTGACTAAGCCCGTTAATTCCAATACAATTGCACCCCCGTTTGACCTCCTAGTAACCAATCTATGGGGCCAGCTCGAGGCAACAAACAGCGAGAACAAAGGTCTGTTCCCAACAGTCAGTGCAAAGAAAGTCCACATCATTGAAACTTTCATTAAGACTTGGAGAACTCATTTCGGTCTTAACATTGATCCTGCAATTAAACTCACTTTCCCGAATCGGGACGGTCGTAAATACTTCATTAAAGACGTAGCATTAGTTCGATTAGTTTCTAAACTCTTAAATCTTCAAAAAGGTCTGGCAGATTATACTATTATTCGTAATTGGAAGAAATCATATCATTACAAAGCTCGCTTGGCGGGAGAAAACGAACGTCCTGGAGTCAGTGACTTGCCACTAATTATATCTCGAATAGTTCTGCGTCGGCGTGATGCAAGTTCTATTGTCAAATCTACAGTTAGTGTCATTGAAGTTAATTCCGTTCTAGATAAGTTGTCGGAAACTTCTCATGCAAATGATCAGGTGGAATTACTTAGACCGTTTATTGACAAATTGACGATTGCAGAGGTGCGATATTTATTTCTGATCATTCTTAAAGAGTCAATGTTATCCTTTTTCGAACGTAGTTTCTTCGTAGCGTGGCATCCGGATGCCTATGAACTATACAAGGTATGTAATGATATTCAGAAGATCTTTTGGGCGCTTCCGGATCCCCTGAAACGACTCACACGCGACCAATTATGTGTTCAATTGATGTATCAGTTTGTTCCTCAATCTCTGAAGAAATTGGAAGTTTCCTATGAAGCTTTGTGTCAACGCATGGCGGCGAAAATTGGCCGCGACGGGAAAGACCCAAAACTCCTACAGGACTACGATGAACAAAAGATAGAAGATGTATTTCTTATAGAAGAAAAAGTCGATGGCGATCGAATGCTAATGCATATGAATGAGGAAGGGAAGTTCTTGTGGCACACTCGAAGACGCCGTGACTACTCTACCGTGTACGGAGAAAACTTCCATATTGGCTCTTTAACTAAACATTTAGGTGCTGCATTCAATCCTGCTGTGAAAAGTATTGTTCTTGATGGTGAAATGGTCGCTTGGAGTAAAGATCTGAACGCTTTGCTTCCCTTTGGAACTCTTCGTCTGGCAGCCATCCAAGAAGCCATTCAACAGTTCAATACTGTCGATGTTTATGAGGGAAACAATAGTTGGCCGTTCTTCCTTATTTTTGACATCTTACATTTGAATGGGAAAGATCTTACTCACCTCCCACTATTCTATCGAAAAAATTTATTGAACAAAGTAGTCATACCAGTGCCACATCGGTTTGAGCTACTTCGATGGGTTAAAGCAAGTCTGCCGCTTGACCTTAAGGCCAATATGCAACAGATTGTCTCGGAGAATAACGAAGGTATAATGGTCAAGTCCTTACTTTCAAACTATAGGGTGCATAGTCGAGACTCCACTTGGATCAAGGTCAAACCAGAGTATTTAGAAAGTTTTGGGGAGAACTTAGATCTTGTGGTCATTGGGAAAGTTGGAAAGGTTAAGACTTCTTATGTGTGCGGGCTTCGAGACGATGAGATGGAAGGATGCTACAAACTGTTCTGCTCTGTCGCAAATGGGTTTCTGAACGCTGTTTATAGGCACATAGAGTCTAAGTTATGCAATTATTGGGTGGATTATAATGACCGCAAGCCGCCAGGAGAGTTGATTCAGTTTGGAACGAAAAAACCGGATTTTTGGATCGATCCAGCCAACCTGGTAGTTCTCGAAATCAAAGCGCGGTCCATTGAAGTCACCGCTGAAACTCCATATGCTGCCGGGTCAACTCTACATAATCTTTGGTGCAGAGCAGTCCGAGACGATAAGAGTTACGAGGAATGTATCAGTTTACAAGAATACCAAGAGTTGAAATCGAGGTATTCTCTGGATATTCACAAATCGCAAGCGGTGAATCGGAATTTGAAGAGAATGAAGGAGGATTCCTTATACGGGATATATCAACACAAGAAGCGGTCCAAAAATCCAAGTGTTTTCGGCGCCGGCGCCGGAGTCAGCGCTATTGGAGGTATTGGTAATGGTGACAACGGCAAGTCCAAGCTTTTCCAAAACATAAATTTTGTAATTGTCAATGACTACGTCACCAAAGATGAAGAAATCTTACAATATGAAATGGAAGAGATTGTACGGAATCATCTGGGAACCACACATTTACATCCTAAAAAAGATGAGCTTCATGGCAAGATCATAGTGGTGATCAGTGACAGGATCACGCCAAGAATAGAAAGATGGCTACATGAGGGGTTCGATGCTATACATCCGAAATGGATTGTTGATTGTGTTTTGCAAAAACGACTAATTGCGATAGAACCCCAATATGTGGTCGCTTCGGAAAATCCGCAATTGTTGCCCCGCCTAAAGAGGAGAACCGATAAGTATGGGGACAGTTACTCCGTGTGTGGAGCAAGTCCGGCGGGGTTTTTCCGACAATTGTTGGGGTATCGTATCGAAGATTCGATGCCAAATGAGCAGATAAACTACCAATTAAAGATCTTATCGGATGCGGGGATCGCCCCAATGTGCCAAATGTTAAACGGCTGCAAAATCTATATCGTGGGGTATTCTGCGAATCCTGCAGGTAAACCAAACACATCTGGTCCTCTAGATCCTGCAGATTCTCCAGATGCTGCAGAAGCCTGCAGAGTGACCCGGAGAATTGAAAGGTACGGAGGGTTAAACACGGAAAAACTCACCGACTGCAGCTATGTGGTTGTGCCCTGTGTGCAGTCCGCCCGCCTCCTGCATTGCATGACTGAAGCCCAAAGTCTGGAAGTAAAGGCTATTCGAAAAGAATTGGCTGAGAATTTTAATGAGAATTCACGTTTGCCTTATATTGTGCATGAATCCTTTATAAATGCATCGATTGATGCAAAGGAGTTGGCTGACCCAGGTCAACATTTAGTCTGATCTTTGCTGCCCGAGTTGACTTGTCTAATTCAAAAAATATTCAGATTATGATACCAGAAACAAATAAGAATTAAAAGGGGTCAATATGGGCTGAAAGTTTATTCCGTTGGATGCCATGAGAGATTATCCAGCGTATGCATTTCGATGCACGCCCTTCCGAAAGTTGTGCATATAACCCGGATCTATGGATCTGTACGATGACATAAATTGGATGCAGGCCATGTGATGATCTTAGAGGCGGGAGCTTAATTGAGAAATAGGGATGAGACACTTTGATAATGCAAAAACGAATCAAAAAAAAGAAAAAAAAGTTTGGCTAGATTTTTGAAGTTAATTACGCGCACAAACTCACAAATTTGTATGAAAAAGTCATCATTCATCGTCCTCTTTCAAGGATCTCCATGGTCCCCCTAAGTCGCCCTGAAAATCGTACATTGCAATATACCGGTGAGGCTCCGTATGAAGATATGTTTTGCATATTTTATTACCGATCTTGGATCACCCCTATATTCGAGCCCAGAACTCTCGTGATTGGGCCGTCAGTTGAAAGTATGGGGTTAGGATAGCATTAGCACCTCATTGGCGCCGTTACGTAAATGTGTCATGGACCAAGCAAAAAGGCGCTTGCAAAAAATGAAGCAATTAATTATTTGATCACTTGATTATTTGATCATTTAATCGTCTGACCATTTCGAACGCTTTGTTTATCTTAACACTCGATTGAGACTGATTGAGACTGATTGAGTCAGAAAGTTCCTAATCAAGCAGTAGTGAAGCTCAAATTACTTGGTATTCTCCTACAGAACCCACGGGCTACAAAAACATTCACATTTTGAAATTTTCTGACTCAACTGAGATCTCTTTATTTCTTGGTTCTCAATTATTAGGCTATTCTGAGACTTTATTCCTAGACTCTATTCTTAGTTAATTAAACGCCAAACTATCTACTTGGCTATTACGATGAAAAATTTAATTTTCTCAAATAAAAATTACGATTAATTGAAAAAAAAAGCCTTAATTTTTCCTATCTTATTCTGGAATAATCATTACGTATTCTACGAAACGCCGTTGCATCCGGTGGGCTTCCAGAATACTCGCCTTCACCTGCTGGATCTGTCAGCCAAGACTAAGAGTTTTTCCGACGACAGCAAAAAAGACATCTCGTTACGAATGAAGACAGGAAAACCACGGCTAGAGAACTGGGGAGAATAGCCAAAAGCGGAGAAAAAGAATTCCTTTGATGGGCCCCAAAATTAGTTTGTTCTACGAAATGTGGAGGTCCCAGTCGTTATCAGATTCGAGGGGAAGTTTTTAGCTTGTTTCTTTTGCATATGCACGGCGGCTACGCAAAGATTGACTCGCAAAAACTTAGGAAGCTTGCCTTGTGGACGGTAGGAGAATTCGAGATCCTGCATCTAATTATATGTCCACTTATTATATAAAGGTTATGGTGCTGTATATACCTATATTATATGCAAGACAAGTGGAGTTTGAGCCACCTGTGCTTCCGCGTGCAGCCCCCATGCGAGTTAATGCCGTCCAATGCTGCACATGCACTTGAGCCTTGGCACATTGCGGCTTTAGTTGTACTTCCCCCGCTTGGGGGTAGACGTGCATATAGCCTATCAACGACACTTTAGGCAATCCTTTAAAAAGGGATGAGTTTGCCAATTGGCAAGTCTCCATCCAATTCGAATTTTAACGACTGGTTCTTCCGAATTATTTCAGACCTCTCAAAAAGGCTTCCAAATCTTCATCTTCATTCCCATTCTTGTGACTCATCCCCACTTTTTCATCTTGTTCTCAGTTACCGTTTGACACGCTAATCTCCGAACGAGTCCCTCTACCACCGACTTCTCCCGATCCTCAAACTCGACTCCCGGGACGTTGTCCTTTATAAACCGAAGCCGTTCCAACGAAAAAAAAAAGTTTTGATTTACTGGCCAATCTCCATTTTCCAAAGAAAACTTTTTTATTTCATCACTTCTAGTTCGAGTTCTGTGCTTTCCTTGCAAATCTCGATCTACCCTCAACTTTGCGCACCTCTCTAATTCCGCTTTTGTGCCTCCACTTTCAAATTTCTAATTAAATTTTCAATTACATTATATTTAAATTTTTAATTAGAATCTTTCATTAACCGTCACGTCAACTTATCGCGCCGGCTCGCTCTCCATTTCACATTCACATTCACATTCCCACTCAATACAGTGGTAGTCAAGTCGAACTCTAGACCCAGCTTCATATCTAATATAGCCGAAGTTTGCATCCACACGCCGACTGCCAAAATCACAGATTTGCCGTGGACGAAAAAATAGACGGGCAAAAAACTCATATTCTAAGTTTTCGATAATATTCTCCCATTTCGATCATCTCGGTCATTTCGATATTGTCGATTAGTTCCCGATACTTCTGTTCATTCTAACTTTACTTCCTCGGAATATCCTGCCAAGGATTGTCTTATTTTAGAAAGCTCCAGAATCAAAGAAACTGAGTTAATTCTAATTAATTCAATCAGCAAAAAAAGAACTACAACCAACTAATACTAGAAAAAATCACTTTCATAATGGACGACTCTTGCATTCACCATACGGTTCCATTTTCGGAAAATGTCGATTACCTTTCAAGTAATTACATCTCCGACTACCATTTATATGTCTGTTGGAAACAAAACAATACCATTTCAATCAAGGCACATAAAGAAGATATCTCGTTGACGATTCCTCTGACAATCTCCAGACGTCTAGAGAACACAAGCTGGAGAAGATGGGTCAAACAACAAAAGCTTCTTACGGAGATTCTGCCTGCTGCCATCAATTGGAATAAATATCAAGATGTCACATGGCTCTATGGACCGAAATACACGAGTCCATGTCCATATGACCAACAAAGCACACAAAGTAGCCAATGTATGAACGGCGAGAGCACGAATACTCAAAATAGAAACGACCAAAACAAAAGAAAAAGCATAAAAAATAATCAGGATTCTTCCGATTCTAATATCGACACTTACATGCATGATTGTGAAGGTAATAATGATAGCGCCAACATCTCTCAAAAACACAATCAAAATGAAAATAATACTTGTTTAGAACTCACACAAAGTAATTTACGCAAATGGAACGATGCTCCAGATGTTGATTCCGACGACTCCGCTTCCATTCGCCTGGCCTCTTCTATGTCCTTTGGAAGTGACTCTATTCCTTCTGACGGATACAGCGATGACGAAGATGAAATGGATGGTTACTCTCACATCAAGCCTGTGTTGAAGCAACGGAGTAATCCATTTGTACGTAATTCGAAGTCGAAGAAACTGGTCAAGTTTAGTTACGTGATTAATTCACGTGAATATTCCAATGGTCTTTCTTTTGACTACTATTTCTTGGACACTCTGTGTTTATAATTAATGAATTAATGACTTGATAAAGTGTATTCCTTAAAAGTTTTTTTTGTCTGCTTCTGCTTCTGCTTCTGCCTCTGCTCTAACTTCTGCTGAACAATTTTCAACTAGGATTCTAGATTCATTAGCTTAAAAATTTGCATTTCATGACGTCAATTGTAAACTTCTCATAATTAGCTGCGTTTTCTTGACTATCTTTCGGCAATTACTGTTCGAATAGTTTAATTTTTTAGGCTAATTTCAATATGACAACTCCGAACACTCAAATTTACTGCATCTAAGACGCTTATCTCCTTCTTGCTCTGCATATAACGCCTCTCTACTGTCTTCCCACGAAGCTAGTTATTACACTTTCTTCCGACAACTTTCATTATCTTTTACTAATCTGAACAGACTCAAGCCCCATTTTTTCTTTTCCAGTTTCCTAAATCCTAATTCCGAATCTACCCCGTCTCTCAACTCACTCTACCTCAAAAAGAACTCGTTTGACTCCTCAGTTTCTCTGCCTAATTTGGGTGTTTGTCCTGCAGATAGATGCGTCTATGCATACTATTTTGTCCTAATTAGGCAACAGTAGGTAATCCGCCCCTTTTAGGCGAGTGCAACTTGATGCATTTGGCTTTTAAAGGAAGGAGAAAAACTTAAAGTAAACAGAAATGTGTCACGAGACATTTTCTTTGGACAACCCCACAAAGATTTTATTTTGTTGGTTGTTTTGGGCTTATTCTACTCTTGTGCTTCCCCCCATCCCCCACTCCCAAAACCCCCACCAATATGACTACAAAATCTTTTTTGGTTAGCTGATACTTTAATTGAAATTAGGAAATTGCTATTAGGTGGTTTCTCCGGGAATAAAGTTGAAACTCTCTTGGGTCGCCTCGGCGGGTGAAACTCCTATTCTATCGCCAAGAAACGAAAGTAACTCATCCTGAAAAGCCAATAAAGAAAAGAGTTAGCAGTTATTTGAGAGTGAAATTCGCAGTAACACGAAATCAGTGAGAATTCAGTGATACTAAATCAGTGAGAGAAATCAGTGAAAAGCTAGCGAAACTGAAGCGCCAATAAAGTCGATTTAGTAACGAAAGATCCCTAATACAGAAATAAATATTGAGTAAAAAAAACACAGCAATGAATCTTTAGCACAACAAAATTTTCAAATGTCTCCTGTTTATTACCCTATCGCACGGCTATTCTTCCCATTCTACTCCCTATATTGCTGAAATTAGGTTTGGGGGTTCTGGAGGGGTATCCAATTTCTACGTGGGGGCAAAGTTGGGTTATGTGCCAAATTTGACTTGTTTTTACTCCGTCTTGCATTTCAGTACATATGACGCATCTAAGTTATGAACAAGTGCCATTGTTCTGACTAGATAAGATCTGATTTCCTAATTGATTAAAGTGGAGAGAAACTTCCACCATGCAGAGAAATATGCGAACGGAAACGTACAATTGAATGGATTCGAGTGTGTACTGATTGAGGCGGTTGTTTCTTTTAAACTTAAGTTCGCGTTCTCCTTCCTTCTGATTTCTTTTAATTCCAACTTGCATCGATTATGTACGAAAATAAATCTGGCGCCATATAGACTATAGGCTCTTTGCTGTAGGAAGGCTGTAGGTAGACTATAGCTTTAGCTGTAGCTGTAGGTGTGTGCCGCCATGTTGGCGCTCGGCAAGAAGTCTTAAACGCTGAAAAATTACATCATGACGTCTCGAGTGGTTGTCTCGATCCATCAAGTTGCTTTATGTCTCTTTTTCTTTTACTTTCATTGGCTGAGATCGACGAGTATCAGTGTCACGACCGCTCGGGTTTTGCTCGCCGCCACTGGATCGTCTAGCTTTACAAACAACTTAATCCCGAAACCCTTTATCAATATCTTCGTTGGGGCTTCGAATGGTGGTTAGACTCCTTCCAAATCATTTCAGGGAGGGGCATGATCTCTAAGCGATCACACCGCTACTGCAGATTTAAAGGTCTAGACAGCCCAGGGGCCCATATAGCAACTGGAATTAAGAAGATCCGTCTCGGAGTTAACTAATGCCATACTATCCCTAACGCCTTCTATTGATTAAAATTCAAGATCTTCTTTAGTTTAATGCATTATTTTCAATCTCTATATGTTACGTTACAATTGACTAATTAGGAAAGTATTCTTCGCCCCAGGTTTCCCCGGAGTTTCCTGCAGGAGCACCTGCACCTTGGTTTCTAGAAAGAGACTGCACCAACCTTAATTCCGGTTCCGGTTCCACCCGAAGCGTATCTTTGCAATGCATATCGTTTCGGACTTAGGAACTCCATTACCTGTGGATTGCAAAAAACAAAACTTGCAGCTTTTAAACGTCGTGCGACCATTAGCGGATTATTAATCGAGAAAAACATTTTCCTTTGGTCCGGCTGGGCTCAACTTTCCCTTAACCTTTCAAATGCAAGTATTCATGTCCATTTAGGCCTAAGTGCATGAGGTTTATCCGAAAATCCATTCTCTTTTTCCTGGCCGTGGGTGCTTTAACAATGCATGAATGAGTAGATTATGCAGTTGATTGGAAATAAATGCAGAATCGATTCATTGATTTAATATGTGAAGAGGTATATTTTGGTGTGCACATTCTCATTTAGTAGGAATGGTTTTTATTGGGTGATAAGAATAATTTTTATTGGATCAGAGGAGTTGTAATTAAGCCCCATCAACAGAAAGTTGATTAAATCTTGCATTTTGTGGGATTAAACTCGCTCAGATTAGGTTTACTTGGGTGTTGAGGTCAGCGCCGAAAAACTCCTTTCTGTTTGAGAATCTTGCATCGTAAGGAGATAAGAGGTAGATTTCCCGGTGTCGATGATGCAAATTGTGTTGAAGTAAGAAAATAAGTTTAAGAAAAGTCTTCGAATAAAAAATTCGCTTTCTGTGCTCAGACTGTTGTTGGGGTGTTAAGATAAGTGGGGCCCAACTCATGCTGTGAGCCCAAGCGCCCGACAGCTAAGAAAAATGTGTTTAGAGGTCATTTGAAAATTAATTTTTGCTAGAATATTTTGAGCTGTTTATCGGATACCAACAAGTTTCTACGATGTGAGGCATTGTGATACTAATGGAACAAATCTAACATTACATATTGCAAACTGTCATATTATCCAATCCCAAGACAGATTCTTCAAAATAATATCAATCATCAAATCAATACATATCTAAAGACAATGGACATTTATTTCAATGTCTTTGCCTACCGTCAAACATTCTTTGGAAGTACACGCATGCCACAAGCCGGAAGATTTCAAAGAGAAGCAAAAAATCTTTTACATTAAGTAAGATTCTTTTTTTCATAAAAAAGAAATTTAAAAGAATTCCAACTGGCCGTCTTAATACATTGATCTTTAAGAATCTCACCAAAACCCAATCAAGCTGAACACCTTTAGGAAAAAATTTCAAAAATCATAGAATTCAAAAAACCTTATTCCAAAATTTAGAACAAGAGAAAATTTAACAAATATCACATTTCATCAAATTCACTCGTTATCTCCTCATCACTTGACCTCAACCCCGGATTATCTATAATGATCGCTGATCCAGATGAATTTGACGATGACTTTAGTGATGACCTTGATATCAAAGCTCTAGAACAAGCAAATTCACTTGGAGATGTCAATTCTACGAAAAAAGGCGAGAATTTCCCCCCGTCTCATCACTATATAGACGTGTCACAGATCGGCTCGTATATATACCCAACAAACCTTCCGATACGAGATTATCAATACTCAATTGTGAATCGAGCGCTTTTTCATAATGTTCTTGTTGCCCTACCGACAGGTTTGGGTAAAACGTTTATTGCCAGTACAGTTATGCTCAATTTTTTGAGGTGGTTTCCAAAACTGAAGATAGTTTTTATGGCGCCGACGAAACCTTTGGTTGCGCAACAAATCAAAGCCTGCTGTGGAATTACGGGCATTCCATCTTCAAAAGTGGCGATTTTGTTGGACCGAACGCGTAAGAACCGTGCGGAAATCTGGGACGAAAAGAGCGTGTTCTTCACTACGCCTCAAGTCGTAGAAAATGATTTGACCGCCGGTATTGTAGACCCGAAACTGATAGTTTTATTGGTCGTGGATGAAGCACATCGCTCAAAGGGCAATTATGCATATAATAACGTGGTGAAGTTCATTAGTCGATTTTCGAAGTCATTCAGAATTTTGGCACTAACAGCAACACCTGCCGCTGACGTTGATGGCGTCCAAGAAATTGTGAATAATCTCCACATCTCGTATGTCGAAGTTAGAACCGAGAAAAGCATCGATATATTCAAATATTTGAAACGGAAAAAGATAGAAAGAATCACCGCTGACCTAAGCGACGAAGTCATTTGGTCAATTGACCAAATTTGTAAAGCCGCTGCCCCAATTCTTAAAGTTGCGAATGAAAAGGGTATTTATGACATCCAAGATCCTCTGAAAATCAATGCCTTCACTGCTATGGATGCGCAACAACGTTTAGTGCGTAATCAAGCAATTCCTGAAGGACTCAAGTGGGCCAATTATTTTATTTTGCAACTTTTGATTGTAATTGGTCAATGTTTACGCCGTCTTAATATCTATGGTGTCCGAGCCTTTTATCTGTACTTTCTTGAAAAATATACAGAGTTTAACGCCAAATATAAAGCTGGCAAGCTGAAAAACCATATGGCAGCCAAGTTTTATACGCACCCGAGTATTGTAGAGCTTATGAGTAAATGTCAAAGTTTAGTCGAAGACCCTGGGTTTCTAGGTCACCGGAAATTAGAAATTGTCATTTTTGAATTGTCTAATTTCTTCGAAAAAACATGGCACGAAGATTCGAGGGTTATTATTTTCACGGAGTTCAGGCAATCGGCGCTTGATATTGTTCGCGGTATTGAGAATTTTTCCAGCGGCGGAAACTCAAAACTGAAGAACGCTCTTCGACCTCATATTTTTATTGGACAAGCTAAAGAGAAGGAAAAATTTGATGAGACTGCGTTTCTAGGTAAGGGGAAGAAAAAGAAGGCGCCGAAGACGTCAAAAGCACCAAAGGACTCGGATTTGGACTTGGACTTGGAACTAACGAAGAAATCGAGTAAAAGCGGAACCAGAAAGCAAAAAGATTCGAGCGAAAAAGATGCAAAAAGTTCTGCGACCTCATCAGAACAAGCTCAAATCACAGGCATGAACCAGAAGATGCAAAAAGAACTAATCAAACAATTCAAAAGCGGAACATACAACATTTTGGTAGCAACTTCTATTGGTGAGGAAGGTCTTGATATTGGAGAAGTTGATTTGATCATTTGTTATGATCTGACATCTTCACCGATCAAAAATGTCCAACGGATGGGTCGAACAGGTCGTAATCGAGACGGAAAAGTGATTCTCTTGTTCTCCAGTAACGAAGAAACCAAATTTGATAAAGCTATGGCTGGTTATGAATATATACAAAATCATATCATGAAAGGTCTGGTGGAGATGGTGGAACAGAACAGAATCATTCCCATTCAGTATGCGCCGAAAGTTGAAGAAAAGGAAATCGATATCCCACGTGAAAATTTGGAAATTAAACAAGAAGATGATGAAGATGAGATTATTAGATTAGCTACAAAGTATATGAACCAAACACAAAGTAATACAAGTGGGACTGTCAAAGCTACCAAAGTTGGAAAGACAAAGGCTGCAAGTTCCAAAAGAGAAAAGATTGAAAAACGGTTCTTTATGCCAGATGACGTGGAAACGGGTTTCAGACTGGCGGGGCTGGTTCTAAAAGGAGATTTCGAAAGCTCGAAAAAACGACGTATTGAAGAGCATGGGTCAGATATTTTGGATAGTATTTTGGATTCTGAGGAGGAAAGTACGGTTGGAAAAGTAGATACGAAGTCGATTTTGGAGGAGCTAGAGCTGCCATCAACTGAAGCAGTAATTGAAGCGTCAAAGGCCGCGGCAAAGACAACGCCAAAGACTGCGCCAAAATCTGTTGGAGAAGTGAAACGAGATTTTGCACCTAATACAGCTAAAGCACCCAAGAAAGCAATAAAACTGGAAAAAAAGTCACATAAACCAACCCTTGGCGTTAAACCCCTTCGTCAGCCGGAGATCTTTAATTGGCGATCAAGTTCGGGAATAATTCTGTCCAGTGACGACCACTCATTCAAAGAAGAGAAATCAAGTAAAAATAAAGACTTAAATTCAGAAGTTGTGGAAGTTAAACCCTTAGACTCTGTTCCGGAGTCAACAAATGCTTTCACTAAGGAAGACGCTCCTAACAAAAGCCATGATGCCGACTCTGATGATTTTAGTGATGACGAAGATATCCTTGCACTTGTAAAGAAAACACAACTGCATTGGACGAATGAGGCGGCCGCACCTATTCAGGAACCTAGCTCTGAGCCTTTAACAACGGAACAACCTGCGCCACAATGCGGCCCAGTAAACGTACACCCAAAACAATTCCCATCCCCAGAAAATGAAAAGGTTTACAAAATCCAACCAGGAGATGGAATCCTTAGTGATGCTCAGAGACTGGAACTCTATTTACATTATTACGCCGCTCCAGACCATACCGATCAGCCCAACCTCGTAGTTCCACTGACAGTTCCTCAGGATGGTTATGAGATTGGGCATAGTGAAAAGAGTCAGAAATTGATTTCTTTCTGTCTGTCGTCCACTGCATTAACTGATTCGAAGGCAGAGGATCTATTGGATTTGTACGATACTGTAGCTGCTCTGAGCATTCCTGAGAGAAAATGATCTACACAAAATCTATAAAAGACAATCAATAGACAACAATTCAATAACAACGATGAAAATAGTTTTCAATAAATACATATAGAACTGGTAAGAGATTAAAGGTGATTACTACTTTTGGAACAATTAGTGCCTGCATATGTTCTCAGGTTACCCGGACCAAGTTGGAAACATATATAAACCCAGTGAAAAATCCCAAGGCCACCCCCGATTTCCCTCTCTATCTTTATGCAGGGGCATTACATGTTTCAGTGAGGATTCGTCCGAGATCATGTTTTTGCTGGTTGAAAACTATAACCTGACAGCTCCTATGGTGTCGTTCGCGGCATCAGAGGGAATTTTTGGACTCTACAGCTCAATGACACTTCTTGAAGGTCAACTGCTTCTCTGAGTAAGTGTGGACATTTATGCAGAGTAGAAGATGAGAAAAGAGGAAGAATAGAAGAAAAAGAACAGAATAGGAACGTGAGAAGAAGAAAAAGAGGGCTTGAAATCGATTGGTGGAGCTATCTGCACACACCTCTAATTGTAGTCGTAGATCCGCCTTGTGCCTCGCTCGGTGCGCTTTCTCGCGTCATCTTGAGCTGGATACTTCATTTATGAAAGTAATGGGCCAAAGAGAAGCCGGGCTTTTTTTGAGTGCGGTGACGCCAAGGTTCTCCGGATGGCGGCACTGTAATTATCGGCCTCAACAACTTAGTCTTATAAGTGCGAAGGCATTTATGAGTTTAGGATTAAAAGCAATTTGAATTCTTTAATCAACCTGAAACTGAATCTATCGTAATTGATTTTTAAAAATATAAAGTTCAGTAATTGCAAGGGGAAGTTCGTCTTATTTCTTGACTGTCCTGCATATATTACCCATCCATTAGTATTCTTCTGTGTGTTCCAAATTTCAACTCCCAAAACCAACCTTTCTTTCCCAAATGTTTAAAAAGTTCGGTAAAGCTGAAATCCATTCAAGGTCAAATATCAAATCTTCTGCCCAACGTGGTTTGAAATCAAATTTTGTGTCTCAATATCCAGATATCGAGCCAGTGATTGATACCATCATTCCCAAGAAATCACAGGCCATTTTGATTAAATGCGAAGAAAAAATACTGCTATACTCTGTCGAAACGGAAGTTGTTGTTTTTCAGACATTTGATGATTTGGTCCCCACCTTAAAAACCGTCCATAAGTACCCAGACTGTTTTCAAAAAGTACAAGTGGATAGAGGAGCAATTAAGTTTGTTCTCTCGGGTGCTAATGTCATGTGCCCTGGTTTGACCTCAGCAGGTGCTAAATTGCCAGAAGAAAACATTGAAAAGGACTCAATTGTGACCATTTACGCTGAAGGAAAGGAGAATGCTTTGGCCGTGGGTAGATTGACTATGAGTACAGATGACATTAAGTCTAAGAATAAGGGAATTGGCATTGAGTTGTTGCATTATTTGGGTGATGGTTTATGGCTTCTTGATGAGAGTGCTTAAGCACGTTCGCATTTGCGTATAAGTGTGCTTGAGGTAAACGAGGGCGCTCAGAGTAATTAAGGGAACCTGATTGTTTGCGCTGGAGTACGCTTAATGCGCTCAAAGTATTTGAGTGGTGATTGGTATTCATATTTTAAAGTCCGGTTTAGTCAGCCTAAAGGACTTTACCAATTGTTAAGAAATTGCGCAAGCGCTCAAGTGTGGTAAGTGCGCTTACAGGATGTTCGAGTTTGAGTGCTTGAGTAAGTATGAGCGCTTTCGTATCAAGTGTTTTAGATATTAAAAGGAATCAATCTGGATTTTACGGTTCCATGGTGTATATTGTAATTAATGGCTTGATAGAACTAATGTTAGCAACTTCATGCAAATAGTCTTCCAAAACTTTTCAATTTAAGGAGCGGTTTTATTTGATTTGTCAGTTTATCATTTTAGAAGTAGGATGAGCTTGTCATTTTATGTCTTTATCAACTATCTTGATAACCGTGCTTGGAAAACAATTCTTCATTTTATCTTGATTGGTTGTCTGTAGGGTGCTTCGCTTGTAGAAATAGACAATAGGGCCTCGTTGTAACTCACCTTCGTATGGGATTTCCACTTAATGATTGTACAAGTGAGTTTGATTGTTTTACTAATCACTGTTCTTGATCTATGTACTTTCCTCGAACTATTTACTGTCCGTGTCTCACAAACACTACTCGTAAACGATACTTTGATAAGATTACATTTCAAATGATTTATTACTTCACGTAATCCATGTTGTGTATTTATCTTACTCAATATCCCATTACAGGGCTGAGAACCTCTCCAACCACTAAGCTATGAACAACAGATAAATTACAAGATACATAAGTATAAATTATAGTCTGTTTGTTCGAACTAGCACTTAAAGTAGCTTGCTTGGTCCTCTTAGTCTATTCGTAGGCCCTTTGCTGGGCATGATTCTTCAACGTAAATTTTTTGCTTTTGTATGAAGCTCATACTCAGAATTATCGCAATATCGTCGTCCAAATAACGCTTGAGAGAACTTTTATCGTTATGAAGGTAATAAAACATATCAAAGTTGAGAACAGATTTACCTATGACCTTCGAGACAAATCCTTTGAGACGAAGAACAGAATTACTTTGCATAAGGCGCCGCAAAAGCACTAGTTCTTCTCTCCCTTCCCCTTCTATGCCTTTACATTCGTGACAGTAAATGCCTACTAGTACAGTCTTGTCATCATCTTCTGGCAAATCTTCAACATCTTCTATCCTATACTTTTCCTGAAGAAACAGCATACGATAGGGATTGTTTACTTCTACAATCTTCTTTCGTATCTTACTGACTATATACACTTCTCCATTGGTGACTTCTTCCGGCAGAAGAACACTTCCATTCAACTTGAAAATCCCCGTCTTGGCAGCCGAGGACGAACAATTGAGTCGTCCTATCAACTCCATCGTCATCTCCTCAGCCAGTAGACCAGCTACAGCAGGACAATGACTTAGGCGGAGCAGAGTGAGCTTCGGGCACACCACAGAGATAACGTCCAACAGAGAAAGCGACTCAAACAAGTTGTGGCGAATGTCCAAACGCCTTAACTTAGAGAAAACAATGCTCCTGTCAAGTTTCTTGATTCTGTTGTCACATATTGTCAACTCCTCGATCTCGGTGGCTTGTAAAATTGAAGGAATCGACACAAAGTTGCCTCCCAGTAAGTCGAGCGATTGAATCGTCAGAGGCACCTTCCATCCATTTAACTCATCCTCCGTCCAACCGTTTCCTGCCAAGTCCAATTTCAGGATGTTTCCAGAATCAAGCCGTGGAAGATTAATGGGTTTGACTCGAACATCACATAAAGAGATATGTGTAAGCGCCGATGGCAAAAACGTCCAAGAACCCTCCGAAAACCTATTTCCGTTTAGATTTAAACTTCTAAGTTTGGGCGTATGTCGAAGAATCATATCTACATTGCTCCACAGGGTAAATAGATTATAACTTAGGTCTAGATGTTCCAAATTTGGAAACAACTTCAATTCCCCGATGCTCAGGATACACTGACGGTCCAACATCAAAACAGTAAGGTTTTGATAGTCATTTACAATGTCATTAAGCTTAGAAAAGCCATATCTCTCCACTTTTTTTGTCCCAATGGTGAGTTGTTCGTCAAGAGAAGTAACGTTCTCAGGACTTGCGTAACGATGCTCTAGAGCCTCTAGAACCAGTCTAGACCTCTCAATTAAATTGTTTGATTCTTTTAAAAACGATCCTGAACCTTTTGAACATTCAAAGTACCGTATAGAGTCCACACTGCCGTCGTTTTTGCCTCTTGTATGATCATCCCATTCAATGCCTAAAGCCGTAGAATCTGGCCAGACATGAACTTTTCCAACAAACCTGACAGTACCTAAGCTTCCTCCAACGGAGATTCTATTGTTCACAGTGACCATATTTGAATTATGGGGCTATTTTGGTCTTTTCTGGCGTAATTCATGAGTAGGAGATGACTGACACAAAAAGCTGCCTTTGAATAGCGAAAAGAGGATTTTATTTTTTTACTAGTATCTTAACTCTTTGATTGAGCTTCAAATTGTAAAGATTTTTGCCGCTTCACAACTATTTAGGTGATAATTCGTGGAAGATAGTCGGTCGTTTAAGAGTAATATGGGGTTTGTGTAGACGCAAATATGGGTGCAAATATCCCTTATTATGACGTAAACATAAAAATCAAATTCTACGAAAGGAGTGAAAATCGGTAAATTTTACATCCTTATATTTTTATGAACGTGAATTTGTTTCATTTTCGTTCGTTTGTTTGTTTTTTGGCCAGTCCAATTCTTCTACCGAATCTGAATAAGGCTATCAGTTATGCCATTGAATCTAAAGACAAACCAAAAAATGGTACAGGGGATTGTTGTCTAAGATTTGTGCCTCTTCTTCATTTGTCCAAAAATTCTAACATTCCACAGAGGTCAACCTTAACAATTTCCAGGAAATTACAGAACTCATAACGATTAGTTAACTTTAAAAACTTCCGAAATATCGTTTATACCTATTAAATGCTAATGTCTTTTCCTAAGCGCCAAGACCGAAGTTATCACCCAACAATCCGTCCAAGTCGAACTCAGCGGCCCACTCACTCACAACAGTAGTTTGTTCAACCTTAGCAGGCTCCTTTTCACCTCTCAAAGCACTCTTAGGAGCATCAATTGGACGCTCTTCAGTAGCACTTCTGGAAGAGTTGGGCAAGACCCAGCCTGTGATTCTGCCATCTCTCCAATCGTTTAAAACCGTCAAAGCGGCGGCTTCTAAGTTAGGAATACCTCCACGACTCAAACGGCCTCTGTTACGAGCCACATGAATCAAGAAATGTTTTGTAAACTCCTTCAAGTCCGATGAAGGAAGCGCTGGAATTTGATAGTATTTCTTTAAAGCATCAGCCATGGCATCGTCCTTAGACAAACGCTTTAGAAGCTGTTCAATCACCGCAGAGGGATCTTTAATGTTCTTAGGTGAAATTGCAGATAAAAGGGCCAACTTGGCTTCACTTACTTGTTTCTTATTGGAGATTTCATCGGGGAATACAATACCTGGAGAATCCAAGATTTTTAGCTTGTTGTCAACCTTCACTTCTCTCATATGTGTAGTGACACCAGCCATGTTTCCAACAGGACATGCAGCCTTGCTTTGTCCGTGCCTACTAGTCAAAGCGTTGATGATGGAAGACTTACCAACGTTAGGGTAACCAATGACACCGACAACAATGGATCTCTTGAGGTTAGCCTTGTTGGCAAACGTTTTAAGTGCTTGTAGAAGAGCGCCAGCAGTCATGGCATTAGAAAGGTTCTTGTTATAAGTGCTCAGGCCAGCGGCGCCTTGAGAGGCCTTTACAGGGATAGTTGGGAATGACAGTTTCAAGTAATTGAGCCATTGAGTCAAAACAGGTGTTGGTACTAAATCCACCTTGTTTAAAATCAAAATCAATCGTTTTCCACCTGCTTGTAAGACGGCTTCTTCAACTTTTCTAGAACGGGTAGATTCAGGGTCACGTGCGTCCAAAACATATAAAACAACATCAGATGCATCAACAACTGTCTTAAAAATCTTATCGTAAGCCTTTCTAGATTTATCAATATCTCCTGTATCGACCTCAGTGTCGGAAACTTCAAGGTCTACAGCGTCAAGGTCTTCATCCATTCCATCGTCGTCTTCAAGGTCAGCGCCCTCATAGGACTCAGCAGCTTGTCTTGCTGATTCCATCAAAGCAGACATACCGTTTCCTTCTGAGTCAGAGTCATCTCCACTTTCGTCCATGGCATCGTCAGCGTCTGCCATTCCACCATTAGCTAAAAGAGCCTCTCTGGCGGCTTGTTTCTGTTGACGGAGCTCTTCTTTCTTCTCCTTTTCAATTCTTCTATTCTCCTCCAATTCATGGATAATTTGTTCCTTGTATGGGAAACTAGAAGGAATGCCAGGATCTTTGTTAACTCTGGATTTCCAAGTGACGTCCTTCTTGGCCACCTTTTTGTTTTTTCTACGTTGTGCGGCGGCCTTTTTCTTAATACCTTCTCGCATACGAGTGGTAGATCTCTTGGATGTTGGCTTTTTAACTCTCATTTTTGATTGAGTTATATGAGGGGCAAGGTTGTGTTTTGTGGAATGGAGAGGTAAGTATTAGGTTGTGGGATCCTGAAATTATTTGTGCGGTGCGATGAGCATCGGTATTCCTGTACATAGATCGAAATTGGCTGCAAATTGATAATCTACGATATAATTTAAACAGAGTGAATTGAATCTTAGATTTCTGCTGTTTCATTTACAAAAGTATCTAGTTTTTTTGATCACATTCAATCATTGGTTGTTGCTTCGGGAGACTTGGGCACATATCAACAGAAGGCTGGATTTGGAAACACAAAACAACATTGTTTATAAGGATTTTACAAACAGTCAATAAAATTTTTGCCTTACTTTTATTTTTGTAAATGTATAGCAGTTCCTGAAAATTCAATCCCGCTGTAAGAAGACAGCGCCATTGGGCGGGATAAAACGGTGTCCATGGGCTATATTATCTTCAATTTTCAAGCTCCATTGCAATTCTGTATAGAGCAAAAACTGCTAAAGTTTTAAACGAATTTTAGTTTCATAGTCCAGCAGTTAAGGGTTTGTGGTCCCTAGGTTTGTTCTGGACTATTAGAATGTTAGAGAATAAAACGTGATAGAAAAGAGGCTCTTGATATGACTTTTCTCTGCTTCATTTTTGTAATTGTAAAATTATTAGAGAAGTTAGCCTTGTCGAGCCACCAATAGAATCACGAGCCCAACGCCAGAACTGCAAACAGGGCCCAAGTGGACTATAGAAACAAACTGATCACTTTACGCTTCTATACATATAAATTCATCGCCTCTAAGTTGTTTACCAGGGAATAACTTTAAATCCAAGTCTAGGAGTCGGTGATATGATAAACAAAACAAAACCAATGATACTGTCTAAAATACAATTTCTTTATTTAAATACTTAAAGATTTAAGTTTATCATATTTATACATAATTTTAAGAAAAATGTACCTTAAGATTTGTTTGTTCATTTTCAATTTGCAGTTTTATTACCTATCTGTCTTGACATGTGCTCATACTTAATTATCTCCACGAAATCCGAGAATTCCTATTTATTAAAAAATTGCCCCAATAAGATGCGTCATTTATTGCTTGAAAATTGAGGCCGCTTGTTTCGGATTTAAAAATGGCTTGTTTATAAACTCTGGCGCTGCTTGTGGTTGCCCATAATCGCTAGCTAAGTTAATTGATGATCGTGTCCTTAAGACCGACTGTTGAGGTGCTATCCTAGGCGACATCCGAGAAGTGCCTTCCTCTAAACGCATATCCAAGTCCATCTGTTGTTGCACTTCCATATAATTGATCACACGCGTAATTGGAGGACGCAAAAACTCGGGACTGCTGTTTCTTATTGACGAAAGCGCTGTCTTCACTTTCGGCTTGAATTCTGAAAACTTTCGTGATGAAAATCTTGGAGATTCATTAAAAAAATTTCTCAATCTCCGGCGCTCAAATCGCGCCAAAAGTAGGAGCATTAGGAAAAACACCATCGTCCATGTATAAAATCCAAACCCAAGCCCGGCTCGGAATTTGATGTCATCATCGGAGTCGTAATCTATGTCAACAAGTGATTTTCCCGTGATTCCAACAGGTCTGCTATCCAGGGTAGCGATCTGAGAAGACGCCACTAAGAGAATCTTTCCTAAAGTCCATGAAAGTTCTTTTCCATCGACTGATTGAGCAGATTTGAAGGGAACGTGTACTTTTTCCACCTCTTTATCTGTTTTCATTTCTCCAGGATCTTTCATATCAATGTTTAGTCTTGGCAAGCCAAAACCTTCATGAAGAACATTAAGGACCCAGGTAGCTTTAAAACATGCGTCTAGAAGGGCTGTTTCAGGTAAATTCAGATATTCGCCGTTTCTGGAATTTTTTTGAATAACATCCCATTTACTATCACAAAAACCTTTGACTTTTTCGTTAAATGTATGGAAATTGTACTCGCCACCACTATGGAATATGTCATTGGCCGAATACCAGTACTCGGAAATTCCAACAAACTTATCTTTCTCAAAATCCATCTTTGGAGCATGAACTCCATTGAATAAACATGGATCATCTTTACATGGAAGATGTTTCATCAATAATGGGTACGTGTCTTTAAGACATTGATCATAGCTTCCAGTACCTTGGATGGTGAATTTTTTACCATCATATTCATAATTCTTTAAGAGAGCACCGGCGGGCATGCACGGATCTTTGATTATTTTTTTGTTGGAAGTTGGATTCGAGCCTACGTATAGATGAATGAGTGCACTTAAATGACGAGCACGAGCTTGGTTAGCGCCGAAACCAAGCCAAGTTTCCACGAATACACGCCATTCTTGTGTTTTTCCGTTATTTTTCCGTAGAATGACCGTGGCAAGGTCCTCGTCGTGCTTGGAAATTTCCTCTTCCGCGGGAACAAAAGCGATTTGAGTTGAGGCACCACCCATATCCAAGAAACCAATCGATTCAGGATTCTTATTGTTCTCAGGACTTGGCTTTGCATACAGCCCCATAAGGTAATTAAGAGCGAGCCACCCGTAAAGACCTTCTGTAGAGCCATCAATAACCTTAACATGTTCGGCACAATCCGGTAGCAAAAACCGTGAATTCCGCCTTATCAGTTTACAAGTTTGTTGCAAAACGTCAGCTCTTTGTTGTTCTGGAAGTAATCTCATTCCAGCAGTCGAGAGGACGTAAATTGGAGTTTCTGGGATTTGAGCAGCGGGAACTATATTCTCTGCAAATTGAATTAAGCGTCTATAATGGTTTTTCCATACTTTTGAAGGTTTGCTTCCAAAAGTAGATACGCCAGGTGTGATTTTGGTAGTCCAGCCATCTTCCAGGCTAATTATAGGTGGACCCTCGTAGAAGGAATCGGGGAGTTCTGACGGAGCAGCCAGTGACGCTGAAACAGGGTCAATCCATCTATAAACCATAATTCGTGACCCTGACGATCCAGAGTCTATAACTACTCCATATTTGTAATCAACCATTGGTAATTGATGTGATGTGATGTGATGTGATGTGATGAGGTGGGGTGGCCTAGGATGCGACGTTGGAACTGTAAGATATGAGGACAATATTATTAGGAATTGGGTGAACTTTTAAGCCTTTCATAAATTTATAGTAGATTTGAAACCAATTGAATATCTGTGCTTGTCGCTATTTATACTCCTCCAGGAAGTACGTGGAGATTTGGAGGTTCACGTTACTTGCAATTTCATGGACCCGCGTTGATTACATATAGACACGTCAAGAGGTCGATATTTTTGGAGCTAGAAGTGATTCTATCTTTTTGTCACCTTCAATTTTTTTTAGCTACAGAAGTATGAAACTGGGATTTAAAATTATTTTTCACTCTATTTCAAAACTTTCTTTGCTTTATATTAGTGTGAAAGTTCAAGCCAGACGTGATCATGTTTGGCGGATGTTAAATTTTTGTTTCATTCTTAAAATTTTTGTGAATTTATAAACAATCTGTCAACTTCCCTGAGTCTAATGTTATATCCTGACTCTTTCGAGACCGCTTATTGTCTTCTTGTTTTCGTGTTTCACCATGCGATGGATACAACGCGCTCTTTAATTCATTTTAGCCAATACATTTCTTTAAAATAATTGTTAAGCCCTATGAGTAGTCGCAAATATACCGGCGGTGTTTAAGGATAAGACACATTTAGTTCAATTTTAGCAGACTTATTATAATAGCCCAAATGTCATAGAAGTTAAAACCAAATTTTTTTTTAAAAAAAGATAAATCGGATCAATGAATTTTAGGCTCGGTTTTTCTAAAAGGGCAAGGCTTAGTTTATCAGGGGTCTGAGAGCGTATCCCTTACTATTAGAGCCCATCAAAATATATTATTGAAATGAATTAAGTGGAATAAAACCTGAAAGCTTTTCGGTTTCTGGTAAATAGTTGGCGCGCTCAGCTTTGCAATACCAATTTATCATGTTTAAAAAGATGATCGATATGCCTTTATGTTTGTCGTTTACATTAATAGTCGTCAGGGGTAAAAAATACATCAGTTCTGGCAATATTACTTGCCTGGACTTCACTTAAGTCTATCATTAATCTCAAGAGATTAAAAAGAGGTCAAGGGATGAAATGATGCAGTATTTTAAATAACCTTCCTTGTTTTTGCAAGTTGGATCCGGGACCATAAACAGATATTTTCGATTTTTCGCAGCAGGCTCTACTTGATGAAAAAATGTGAATGCACTTGCTAATAATAGAGATAGGTTCAGACATATCGAGCAACTAGGCAATAAAAACTATGGATGTAATAAGAGGAATTTTTTAAAAAAGAGTGCATCACAAAGATTTGTACATTTGGTAACTTAAGTTTGGGCAAGTTTCGCCGAATAGCCACATGTGTAACTATCTAATTAACTTCCTAATTGTAACAAATCAGGTTGAATATTAATATACAGAGACTTTCAAGAGGATGGCTCAATATTTAGGGCCAGTTTGATACTGTTTGATTCATTAGTCTATAAATTCCAAACAAACGCCTACAAACGCCCTTGGCTTAAAATAGAGCTCAAAAATAAAAATCTCATTGAAATAAGTGTAGATTCTTGAAAAATTTAAACTTTAATTTGCTTTCAATGACTTTTAAAAGTTTGAATAGGTTCCTTTAATATCAGTTATAATGGTATATATAAGCAGTGCTAGAAGGTACCAAATGATTAAACAATATAAGCAAGGCGAAATGCGGGTCACCATCTTGGTTAACACTAAAGCGTTTGTGCCAATAAATACAATTAGTCAGGAGAAACGTGCTTGTAGTCAAAGCGATGCGAGAAGCATTCTAGAGCCGAAATTGCGTAAGAGATAAGGACAACGAAATTGAAAGAGGCATAGGCAAATTGTCAGCGATATCTAACTATGATTTTTCGAGTAAGCAAGTCGCGTATGGAATCTGCAATTTTTCAATAGAAAAGATTGGTGAATTCTATTCATCAATGAGCCTACATGTTTACGGAAGACACTATTTAAAGTACAAAACATGCAAATACTTAAATACTATTTCTTTCACTGGCTTCAGAAGATATTGACTTAAATAACTCCATTTCATTCGATTCTTTTTCATTCGTAACGATTAATTATCGACTTTAAGCAGTATAGCCTTTCTTCCGCTCGTCTTTAGCCAATGCATTAGCCCTTTGAGGCATCAAGTATCGTGCACTTAAAAAAAAAAGAGCCTATGGGTTTTCCATATACTTTCAATAGCTTTCTGATTCATTTTAATCTGTTGTATATTTTGAAATTCAAAAGGTTGTGTAGGGTGATTATCATTGCCGGTATTAATCCAACCAACCCCGATTTGAATCCGGGTACAACCTTTCTTTTTTGCTTTTAAAATAAGCCACTACCCAAGATATTGACATCTTCTTTCATTTACTAAATTTTATTTGCTCTTGCTTGCAACTTTTGACCATTCATGGGCACTATATAGCTATACATCTATTCCAGGGAACTTAGAATAGAGAAGGTGTTATTAGTTAATTGAAAATAATAATGACGTGAATTGGAATTTTATTCGGCCAGTTCTTCTTTTGGTTGTATTTGTAAAATGTGGTTCGGCGAAAAAATTCCCAATAAAAAGAGTCAGTAGTATTTAAAAGCATACAGAATTTCGCTACAAAATATCAAGAAATAAAGAAAGTTTAACATTTAATGAAAAGAAAGCCGCTTCATACAATGAGGAACGTGGCTAACAAAGATAAACCCGAAGATGATGAAGAGGAAAGCAATTATACACGCCTGACATGCAATAAATACTTGCACATTTTAAAACGTTTGAGAACGGATCAAAAAAGAAAAAGGTTATCAGTTTAACAAAGCAACAAGAAAGAGGCAAAGAGCAACGCGAAGCTGCTTGCAGCCTTCGTCGCAAAATTAGCGATAACTGTCACATTGCTTGAAGCCGCAGCGTTTGAAGCTGAGGCTACACCGTTTAGAGCATTAGGATTTGAACCTGAACCAGCAACAGCTTGTGTGCCAAGGGTTAAGGTGGACAATGCAGGCGCAGGTGTGGTCACGGATTCTGCAGCGTTACCTTTATTTGAAACAATGGAACCTACTGGAGTTGTGAGAGCAAAACATCCAGGAATAGTGGTTGTTCCAGCGGCTAGTGAGACAGAGACAGGAGAACATCCACTGATACTACAAGAGGTAATAGTGACTACAGTTGGCAAGGGGCAATAGGTGACGTAATTCGTGATCACTGGAACAACCTTGCTGCATTTCTCGGTCCCGCAATCTGTAATTGTAATCAAAGTAGTGGTTGCAGATTTGGCAGTAGAAGTAATGATTGGGGCAAGCAAAGAAGAGGAAGACGTGGATGATCTGAGAACGCCAGAGAATTTAATGGATCCAGAAATAGCAGACGAGCTAGATTTTACAGATACAGAAGCGGGCGAAAAGTCAGGCTTTGCGGAAGATCTAGACGACATAGAACTTCTCAGCAGAGTTCCAGAGGCCATACTTGATGATCCATAGTAACTAGAGGGCGGCGTGGAAAATGAAAATGGGTATCCAGTTAAAGTCTCGGTATAATAGCTAGCACTATAATCTGTTGATTCACTCACTCCTGAGGCTCCAGATGTAACACTCGATGTAGCGCTTGTAATTTTAGAGAACGACATTGCTACTGGAAGCAAAGTAGCCGAGTGAACGGTGGCGACATCATTATAGTCGAAAGTAAAAGAGAAAACTTTACCATGACCAGCGATTGCAACAAGAACGACGGAAGTCGGGCGGCTCAAATCAATAGACTTACTGTCACGCTTTAAGAGGCGACCGGAAGTGTACGACTTGAAGCCATAGATAACAAAAGAACCACGTAAAGAAAAATTTTGTGCAGTCCAATTATTGTTGAATTCGATGGTAAAGATATTAGTGGAGGTGTCAGCAGTGACAGTTGCAAATACGCTACCATCCTGATCCACAAGAGAAAATTCGGTGTTGTATCCAGTTAGAGGACCAGGGAGAGCAAAGCGCGCATAAGAGTTTGCAGGTATCTCTTTGGAGTACTCCAATTGAATGGTGTATGAGAAAAGGTCTCCCTTAAAAGCAGAGCGCGAATTTGTGGTATCATCAGAAATTGAGATATACGAAATGATATCAATGTTGCCCATATCTAGCAATGGGGCTGGAGCAAAAGTTTGAACCGCTCCGCTAATTTGAGCGGTGGTAGTTATTTGGGTCAGGGACAGATTGAAGTATCCCGTTGTAAAGGGGTTTTGAGATGTGATTGGCATGTTTGAAGTCATAGAAGTTATAGCGTTGCTGGGTTCGGTATGATCTGTCATGGCGGGGCTTGAAATGGTTGAACTTGACACAAGTGAATTAGAAGTAACAGATCCTGAGACACCCAATTGAGAGGAAATAGTTTGAATGGTGCCTGAATCAGAGACCGGCATTTCCAGCTGAGTACCAAGAGGAGTTTCAGGTATAGTAGTTGAAGAAATCGAGTCAATAGAGAGAGAAATTGACTGCGCCGAAGTCATGTTCATTGCAGACCCTGGAGCAGTGACCGATTCAAGTAATGTTGTTGAAGTGGAAGTGCTATTAATTGCTGCCGAGACAACTGAAGATAAACTTGAGGAAGCTGTCGTAGAATTGCTCGAAGGCGTACTTATGGAAGCAGTGACAACAGAACTAATGCTAATGGAACTTGAGCTGGCGTCCAGTGAAGTTGTACTGCTTATTGTGGTAGAGCTGGATGTTGTTGTGGAACTGGATGTTGTTGTGGAACTGGATGTTGTTGTGGAACTGGATGTTGCTGTAGAGGAGGTCAGAGTAGTAGAAACAACAGGAGTTGGAATAGCTACAACAATAGTGACAGTACTTGTTCCAGTCTCGGTTAAGGTAGCAGTGTAAGTCAGACTCCAATACGATACCGTGGTTATTGTGGGCATTGGATCAAATTCTAGGACAGTATCCGGAGCTCCAGATCCTACAATCGTAGTCGTTGATGTTACAGTTTCCGTCCATACAGTTGTTGAACTCACAACAGCCAGAACTGTATTCGGAGTGAAGTTAGGTATCTTACATTTATCATCAACAGGGTTAAAGTCAGTCCGCAGCGTTTGAAGGACATAAGTCATACCCACAGTCAGTTCTGTAAAAGTGTTAGCGTATCCAGGGCCTATCATGATGTTGTAAGAGCCACCCAGGGAAACAGTTACTGTAAGGAGTCCTTGATTGTTATCATAGCTATGAGTATATGTATCTTGCAGGTTGCCTAAAAACATTAGCGAGTTTCCAGCGGTGAAACCTTGCAAGTCCATAACCGACGTCAGCAGTTGAATTGGTTGGAAAATCACCTTCGTATTATCAAGAACGCGGTGCTTTTGGTTGTATCCTGCTAAATTTTTCATTATATATTGAGCATTATTGGCTAAGACAATGCATCCCAGTCCCGTGAAATCTATTTGATATAACACTGTGTTATTAAATATAATGGTTCCGTCATTTGTCAATTTATTGTTCACAGGGCTTTCAATTTGCGACATCGTTCTCCCTGCTATGACATACAAAACACCCAGGTTCAGAAAAGTTTCCGAGCTCACGTAAATGCCACCCTGCAATTGCAGATATATAAAGCCAGTATTGGCCCACAGAACTCCAGAATATTGAAAAGCTCCTTGGGAGCCCTTATCTACTATTGAGAAAGTTCCAGAATTTTGGAAAGAGCCCATTCCATAAAAGCCAATATAATCCGAAGGTTGAGTACCAAGAAAGGAAATGCTGCCATCATTTCTAAATGAATTGTAAACACTCAAGAATGATCCATAGTATACATCAATATCATTTTGAGCAATCACCATATCAGTCGCTGTGATTTGAGGGTTATAAAAGTAATTATTGGCAGCGGCTTTTCCAATGAGGTTTAAGATGAAAAAAATCGAAAGCATCGGAACCAAGAGGTTGAGCTTCTTCAGAAAGCGTTGCATACTAACTGTTTAAGCAATCACAGAACTCTAGTTTACTGGAATTCCAAACTCTATTTATACACTGAGTCTTCATTGATAATATACACAATAATTCTACATACGGATCTGGTGATATTCACGAAATTTAGAAAAGAAATAGGCGCCTTAAATAACCGCTGAGCGTCTACGTAAACATGACAAATGCCTTAAAAAGTATGTAATACACTGCCACTCGCGATAGATAATTAAGAGATTAAAGACTTCTACCTAGGTGTTTTTCGTTTTCTCAAGAATTAATGAAAGTATGCCATCAGTTTCTTTGAATAATATCGGTTTTGTTTTTTAAATGGAGTGCATATAAACTTGTCAGTTCGTTCTAAAACTTGGTTTGGTTCTCTGGCGCCGCATCGTTGACACGATAAGTGTCACAGCTATATGTGATTTTAAACTCTAGGAAAACTCTAGGAAATAAATACCGCCACATAAATCTCGGTGGGCTCTAGCCTGATAATTAATTCCAAAACTATTTAATTGACTCGATCATGACAATTGAAAAATGCCAAGATGTTCACTTAAGGCGGATCCTGCACTCAACCAGACACGGTATCCCAAAGAAGACTGGGCTGCAACTTTAATAAACTTCTTCACGACACAGTGCAACTACACGCAGTATCAAACAAAGCAGTTTCTATTTAAGAGGCTTTACAGAATCAGCATTACCCTTTCTGGGTTGAACAATGAGCGTAAGATATCCCATAATTGAATAAGGGCCCTCTTTTTGGCGCATGCGGTCTTTATCTTGGTGGACATGAAAGCGTTTGTGGCGATATGTACAATCAGCCAGAAGAAACGTGTTTGTAGTCACAGCGATTTTAGAAGCATTCTTAAGCCGAAATTGCATCACATGAGAGATCAAGACAACGAGATTGTAAGAGGCATAGACAGATTTCCAGTGATATCTAAATATGATTTTTCGAGTAGCCCAATTGCGTATGGAATATGCAACTTCTTAAGAGCGATGATTGGCAAATCCTATTTATCAATGAGCCAACATCTATACGAGAACTACTTTGTTAATTTGAGTTTCAAAACACGTAAACACTTGAAAGATAATTTTCTCATGAGTTTTGAAAGGAGTTTAGAGTTTCAATTCCAAATAATACGATCATTTTTGATTTGTAACCGATTAACTATCGATTTTCAGCAGTCTAGCCTCAGTTTCGCTCCTCTTTAGTCAATGCAATAGTCCTATGGCATCAAGGATCGTGCACTTGTATTTTAAGAGCCTATGAGATGTCTTCTTTCCATGTGAGTTTCACATAAAGTAGCTTTTCGACTCAATTCTATTTGTTGTAATATCTGAAAATCGAAAGGTTTTATAGTGTAGTGGTTATTACTGTCGGTTTTGATCCGACCAACTCCGATTTGAGTTCGGGTGCGACCTTTCTTTTTTGCTTTTGAAACAACCCATTACCAAAGCTATTGGCATCTTTTTTATTTACCAATTTTTTTTTTGCTATTGCTTGCGACTTTTGACCATTCATGTGCACTATGTAGCTATACATCTATTCCAGGGATCTTGGAATAGAGAATGGGTAATATATTAATTGAAAATTATAATTGCTAAAATTTGCCTTTTTTTCGGCTAGTTCTCCTTTTGTTTGTATTTGTTAATTGTGGTTCGGCGAGGAAATTCCCAATAAAAAGAGTCAGTAGTATTCAAAAGCATAAGGTGTTTCAGTACAAATTATTGATAATTAAAGCAAATTTAACATTTAATGAAAATAAAACCGCATTATCCAATGAGGAACGTGGCTAACGAAGATAAGTCCGAAGATGATGACGAGGAAAGCAATTATACACTCCTGACATGCAATAATCCTGGCACATTAACTCCCTTATAGCTCAGCCCCTTACTCTTCATGCCCTTGAAGTGCCCAAATTTCTGGCAATTAGAGATTTATCTTTTGTATAAGAGTTTCACCTTCTATGGACCTATGGAGTTTGGGGTGAACTTGAGGGAGCGTATATGATAATATCATAGAAAGAGGAATTGTATATAACCATTTTGCAAATTTAAATAAAAGGCCAGTAATGAAAAAAGTTTGGGAACGGATCATGTACTAAAAATGTTAACAGATCAACAAAGCAACAAGAAAGAGGCAAAAAGCAACGCGAAGCTGCTTGCAGCCTTTGTCGCAAAATTAGCGACAACTATCACATTGCTTGGAGCCGCACCGTTTGAAGCTGAGGCTACACCGTTCATAGCATTAGGGTTTAAACTTGAGCCAGAAGCAGCTTGTGCGTCAAGGGTTGAGGTGGACAATGCAGGTGCAGGTGTGGTCACGGATTTTGCAACGTTACCGTTATTTAAAACAATGGAACCTACCGGAGTTGCGATAGCAAAACATCCAGGAATAGTGGTTGTTCCAGCGATTAGTGAGACAGAGACAGGAGAACATCCACTGACACTACAAGAGGTAATAGTGACAACAGTCGGTAAGGGGCAATAGGTGATGTAATTTGTAATCACGGGAACAACCTTGCTGCATTTCTCAGTCCCGCAATCTGTAATTGTAATTAAAGTAGTGGTTGCAGGTTTAGCAGTAGTAGTAATGATAGGGGCAACCAAAGAAGAGGAAGACGTAGATGAGCTGGAAGCACCAGAAGATTTAACGGAACCAGAAATAGCAGAGGAGCTAGATTTTACAGATACAGAAGCGGGCGAAAAGTCAGGCTTTGCGGAAGATCTAGACGACATAGAACTTCTCAGCAGAGTTCCAGAGGCCATACTTGATGATCCATAGTAACTAGAGGGCGGCGTGGAAAATGAAAATGGGTATCCAGTTAAAGTCTCGGTATAATAGCTAGCACTATAATCTGTTGATTCACTCACTCCTGAGGCTCCAGATGTAACACTCGATGTAGCGCTTGTAATTTTAGAGAACGACATTGCTACTGGAAGCAAAGTAGCCGAGTGAACGGTGGCGACATCATTATAGTCGAAAGTAAAAGAGAAAACTTTACCATGACCAGCGATTGCAACAAGAACGACGGAAGTCGGGCGGCTCAAATCAATAGACTTACTGTCACGCTTTAAGAGGCGACCGGAAGTGTACGACTTGAAGCCATAGATAACAAAAGAACCACGTAAAGAAAAATTTTGTGCAGTCCAATTATTGTTGAATTCGATGGTAAAGATATTAGTGGAGGTGTCAGCAGTGACAGTTGCAAATACGCTACCATCCTGATCCACAAGAGAAAATTCGGTGTTGTATCCAGTTAGAGGACCAGGGAGAGCAAAGCGCGCATAAGAGTTTGCAGGTATCTCTTTGGAGTACTCCAATTGAATGGTGTATGAGAAAAGGTCTCCCTTAAAAGCAGAGCGCGAATTTGTGGTATCATCAGAAATTGAGATATACGAAATGATATCAATGTTGCCCATATCTAGCAATGGGGCTGGAGCAAAAGTTTGAACCGCTCCGCTAATTTGAGCGGTGGTAGTTATTTGGGTCAGGGACAGATTGAAGTATCCCGTTGTAAAGGGGTTTTGAGATGTGATTGGCATGTTTGAAGTCATAGAAGTTATAGCGTTGCTGGGTTCGGTATGATCTGTCATGGCGGGGCTTGAAATGGTTGAACTTGACGCAAGTGAATTAGAAGTAACAGATCCTGAGACACCCAATTGAGAGGAAGTAGTTTGAGTGGTACCTGGATCAGAGGCCGGCATTTCCAGCTGAGTACCAAGAGGAGTCTCGGGTATAGTAGTTGAAGAAATCGAGTCAATAGAGAGAGAAATTGACTGCGCCGAAGTCATGTTCATTGCAGACCCTGGAGCAGTAGCCGATTCAAGTAATGTTGTTGAAGTGGAAGTGCTGTTAGATCCTGCCGAAACAGCTGAAGATAAACTTGAGGAGGCTGTCGTATAATTGCTTGAAGATGTAATTAAGGAAGCAGTGACAACAGAACTAATGCTAATGGAACTAAAGCTGGCGTCCAGTGAAGTTGTACTGCTTATTGTTGTAGAACTAGATGTTGTTGTCGAATTGGATGATGTTGTAGAACTGGATGTCGTTGTGGAGGAAGTCGAAGTAGTGGAAGCAACAGGAGTTGGAATAGCTACAACAATAGTGACAGCACTTGCTCCAGTCTCCGTTAAGGTTGCAGTGTAAGTCAGACTCCAATACGACACCATGGTTATTGTGGGCATTGGATCAAATTCTAGGACAGTATCTGGAGCTCCAGATCCTACAATCGTGGTCGTTGATGTTACAGTTTCCGTCCATACAGTTGTCGAACTCACAACAGCCAGAACTGTATTCGGAGTGAAGTTAGGTACCTTACATTTATCATCAACAGGGTTAAAGTCGGTCCGCAGAGTTTTAAGCTCGTAATTGAAATCCAGAGTCAGTTCTGTAAAAGTGTTAGCGTATCCAGGGCCTATCATTATGTTGTAAGAACCGCCCAGGGAAACAGTTACTGTAAGAAGTCCTTGAGTATCATCATAACTATTAGTAAATGTATCTTGCTCGCTACCTACAAAAACTAGCGTGTTTCCATTTGTAAAACCTTGCAAGTCTATAGCTGGCATCAGAAGTGAGGTCTGTTGGAATACCATCTTCGAATTGTCAAGAAACCGATGTTTTTGGTTGTATCCTGATATACCGTCTATAACATACTGAGCCAGATTACTCAAGACAATGCATCCCAGTCCCGTGAAACTTATCTGGTGTGACACTGTGTTATCGAATACAATAGTTCCGTCATTTGTGAATGCGTTATTCGTAGGGCTTTCAATTTGCGTCATTGATCCGTACGCTCTAATAAATACAACACCCAGGTTCAGAAAACCATCCGTGCTCAAGTAAAAGCCACTCTGCATATCCAGATAAATAATGCCAGTATTGGTGAACAGATCTCCAGAGAAAATGAAATATCCTTGGGCGGCGCCAGAACCCACTACAGATAAAGTCCCGGAATTTTGAAAAGAGCCAAATCCATTTAAGCCAAAATAATCCGAAGGTTTAGATCCTAAGAAGGAAATGCTGCCATCGTTTTGTAATGAATTTTGAAAATTCAAGAATGATCCATAGTAAACATTAAAAACATTTTGAGCAACCACCATATGTTTCTCTGTGATCACAGGGTCATAAAAATAATTATTGGCAGCTGCTTTTCCAATTAGATTCAAAGCGGAAAAAACCGAAAGCATGGGAACTAAGAGGTTGAGTTTCTTAAGAAAGCGTCTCATTGTAAGTGTTTGAGCAATCACAAAACTGAAGTTTACTACTGGAATTCTAAACTCTATTTATACACTGAGTCTTTGGTGACGATATAAACAATTTTATACATACGGACCCTGATGGTGATATTCACGAAATGTGCAAAAGAAGTAAGCGCCTTGAATAACCGCCCAGCGTCAATGTAATCATGACACTTCAAAAGTATGTGTTCCACCATCACTTGCGATAAATAGTCCAAATAATTTAAAACTAATACCCAATTTTGTCGTTTTTGTAAGAATTAATATTTATCGACCTCCAGTTTCTTCAAATAATTTCGGTTTTGTTTGTTTTGGAAGTGGAATGCATATAAACATGTCAGCGCGTAAATATTCGAAGACTTATTTTGGTCCTCTGGCGCCGCAACGTTGACACGGTAAGTGTCACAGCTATATATGATTTTAAACTCTAGAAAAACTCTAAGAAAACTCTAAGAAATAAACACCACCACATAAATACTCGGCGGGCTTTTGTCTGGTGATTAACACCATATTTTTCAGTTGACTTGATCATAACAATTGAATAATGCCAAGATGTTAACTTGAGGCGGATCCTGCATTCAACCAGACACGGTATCTTTATGTCCCGAAGAAGACTGGGCTGCAACTTTAATAGATTTCTTCACGACACAGTACAACTACCCGCAGTATTAAACAAACAAGTCTCAAAATTACGAGGCGCTACAGAATCTGCATTACTCTAACTGAACTGAACAATTAGTGTAAGATATTCCATGAATAAACGCCCTCTTTTTGGCGCATGCGGGGGTGAGGTATTCTTACAGGCGCAACTTCTAATAAATGCCATAATACACCACGTCAGTGTCTGAAAAGTACCTGCATTCCTCATAAAAAAACTTTTTGAGATACAAGCGCAAGGTTTCATTTCTTTTCAAGACCGCGATGAATTGAAATAATACATTATGAATTGAAAGCACGATTGACACAGTGCTGCTCCATTTGCCAGATAAACGTCATTGAATAGCCACAGGAGAGGCCCGTTATAAAAATACTGCAAATTAAAAAAAAAGAAATACAATGCCTGTGAATAAAATGGAAAAGACCAGCTCGGTCTTGAAGGTGCCCTAAGGGTCGTCTCATCTGCTCATGGTGGATTTTTGAACCCACAGGTTGAAGTTCAGGCACGATTTGGACTACAGATTATGTTGCAGCCATGAGTCAAGCAGCATTAAGTAAGCTGCTTACTCAGAAGATTAAGTTTTGATCTTAAGGTTGGATTCCTATTCGAGACAAAATATGATTTGCTGATTGAAAAAACGCTTAATCTAGGTTTACAATTTAGCTCATTATTTGATACTTTGCTGGAAAGTTTCAATTTTGCACACTTTAAAAGTTCCCATAATACTCTCTAAATTGATATTTTTAGGCTGATCATTAAATCATAAGTGTGCTGAACAAAACTGAACAATTCAAATTGGTGCTCCGTTTCATATTTTCCTAAGATCCCTTGGTCTGGCACGTATTTCCGACCGTAAGATTACTCTCAAACTTCTAAAAACCCACGCAGATATGTGAATACTCAAACTCCTAGTTTTGGCATACATTTCAAAAGTTCTTTAGACAAAATCTACGAATAGAAAGGCAAAGAGAAGATTTAAAGGCAAAGTTGGTAATAACTTCAAGCCCAATGTAATGAGTGAAATTTTTTTTACTAACTTCCCATTGACTGTTCTCTTTGGTTTGGGATGAAAATAAAACATCTCGTTACTAAAACATCTGGTAATTAACAAGGAAAGTTTTGACCGAAATTTAATTCGAAATAAAAGAAAGATTCTAATCAACAATAAAGCTCAAATTTGGGAAGAAGCATGTCAAACACTTACTCTGTTCACTTCGTTACTGGCTCTGCTCAGCGGCGTTTTCTGGTTTTGCATGTACTTGGAGCAACAAACCAAAAACCTAATTGAATTCTTGAAAGAAAACCTTAAACCTTCAAAACGTATTTAATATATATTACTAGCTTACCGAAGTTCTTCCGTGCAAGTCTTCAAAAAAAACCTTCCAATACCCTCAAGAAACAATGGAAATGAAAAGCAACAAATCGATGTAACACTTCCAATCTTGCAATGAGTTTCAAATACATTTTTTTACAATTAATTTAATTGATACCTTTACCAATTTGTGTCACCACTAAGCTTGGTTCCAACAATATCAAAGCGCCGAAGGAGAAAATGCAAGAAAAGTAAACTTATATACAATAAATACAGAAGACAGGAAGCTTTCTAATAAAAATTTTGAGTTTCCATGATTATAAGGATACTTAGTACATCAGAGGTATCTCGCTCGTACATGGACCAAATATTCGTCACAGATGCCTCATGGATGTGATTCGGACCTCGCAAACTGAATTCTAGAAATTATAAGCTGTTAATCAAATAAAGCTTACTTAAAATATACTCAGAAGATAGCTATAAGTTGTGGAATCAAGATTTGACCAAAAAATACAACAGAGAATTGCATTTGCTTTGTTTAGGGCTAATATTTCTTTTATTATAAAACCGCCAATTTAAACGGAAAGTCGAATTTTTGCAGTCTTTTTTTAGTTCTTCTAGTTTGTGATGGATGCCCGCAGCTCTAAACAAATACGAAGTGCCAATTGTTGTTTATGGGAGCGTATAGGGCCTCTTTTCCTCAAATTTTTTATATTTTGCCTGTAAACCCCTCTTACCCTACTCACCATTCTTCCCTCGCCATAACAATTTAGGGTCAGAAGGAAAAAAAAGACAAAAATTCTTTTATGAAATCATTCAATCAATTTGTAATACACTCATTTGATCTATCCACTTATGCATTTATATATATCTATACACGAGAATAGAGGAAAAAAAAAGAAAAACGGCAGAAAATGGGAAAAATGGGAAAAAATAACCCAAAAATAACACTAAAACTGCACCAGTACTAAGAAATTGTTGTTGGCGGTTGCAAGAATTGGATATATCTAACCAATTGACAAACAACCAAGTGATAATCAGAATCTTGTAGGCAGAGACCCGCAACGGGTGCACCCAAACCTTGTAAAACGTGGTAAACTAAAAAAAAAACAAGAAGAAAAAAAATCAACGAAATGAAAACATAATGAATTAGTCACCATTCTCATTTGGAAGAGCTAATCAAGTCATTGAACGAGATCCTCTGGCCAGACTGAGACTGAGAAAGAGGCTGAGACTGATAGGGCGATGCATTAGCAGCAGCTACTGGCGCCAAAGGGTAAGGGTGATGGTAAGGGTGTAATGGAGGGACAGCGTTCATTGGACCAGCAGAAGGAATAGGGCCATTAGCATAACGAGGCATTGGATAAGAGTACTCTTGTTTAGAGGCAGGATAACTTGTGATTGGATAACGAGGAGGACCAGACCCTGGAACACCTTGATAAACAAAAGCAGGATGTAAGTTATACTGGCCAGAAGTAGGTGCAGCAAGACCACCTGCACCAGAAGGTACAGGATGGACTATTTGTTGAGCTGGAGAACGATAGATTGGAGCCACCATATGGCCATTAGAGGGGCCAGGAGCATTAAGAATTGGGCCCATGATATGTGGCAGATTGGCAGGATTTCCTAACTTTTGAGAGGGAGAAGGAGCCAATGCAGAGCCAGAGCCAGAGCCAGAAACGGAACCAGAGGCAAACGATGGTTTTGGTAATGCTACAGCTTCTGGCGATGAATGAAACGATGAACCGGCATAACATTCCATATTCTTTCCAGAAGAACGAGCGTCATGGCCATCGGACGCAGACGAAGACGAAGAAGATGGTGAAACAAGTGCATTATCTAAACCAGAGGTCTCACCTTTCTTAGCGTTGCTCTTCTTCTTCTTTGCCTTCCCATCTCTTTTCCCATGAATTTTCGACAGTTCACCGGTTCCAAAATCAGGTTTTTCCCCATTAGGGAGTTGAGGAGGGCGCTGTTGCTGGTGCAGCAGCTGATTGTAACTCATATTCTGATGTTGTTGTTGGTGCTTTGCTGGCCCAAAATCCGGTTTCTGTCCATTTGGTAATTGGATTTTCGCTTGATGGTGTTTCGACTTTCTTGTTTTCGGAGCCGGCGAGTGATGAGGTGCCCCATGCGCTTGTAGAGGAAGCTCGTGTGCCATCATATTGAAATTGTTTGGTTAGAGGTAGAAAGTTGGGTACTTAAGGAAAAGGTGTTACAAAAAGGCCGGGCGGACCCTAAAGGAGTAAGTCGCATTACATGACGGCATGTAAGGGTGCGAGAACCAGACTTGTATACAGGACGGTCATTTAATCAATTACTTTAAATTAAAAGACAATGCAGAAGGAAGCGATCCACTATTTAATATAATAGTTGATTCAGATTTTTTATTGATTTCTTCGATAATTTTAGTAGTAACTAGTTAGTTGTAACTTAACGTTTCAGCGACTCTGTTTTCCTTCCTCTGCTAATTAAGAGTAGTGCATTTATCAAGGCACATAAATTAGACCGAATTGAATAAAAGATTCTCAAACAACCAGTAAGAATATATATTTACTCGATCATGCTATATAAACATTAAAAAGATAGTTCAATTGTATGAAATATGATGTCAATTATTCCAACAATTAGTATAAGAATTATGCTATATAGATTATGTTATATAGATTAATCACGATTGGTGAAGATCGTCGAAAGACAAATAAGACACATTCCCAATAACGACCAAATACAAACAAAATTTGGCAGTCCACTAAAGGACACTGCAGAGCCATACATTGACAATGCAATCACTGTAAGAAAGCCAGCGGTCATGGCCATAGAAACTCCAAAGACATAGTTCAATTTATCTACATCAACTGATCCATCACCAAGATGAGCCATAAACAAGTACCCGAAAAATGCACCTGCTGGCTGAGAGAAACCTCCGAGGAAAGCGCTAATAGCGACCGCCTTCCATTTTCTCCATTTGGACTCCCCAAAGGAGTAATACAATGGTAAACACATTGAAAACCCCTCAGTATAGTTATGAATAAGTAAACTTAAAAAAATCGATACTCCTAATTGTGGGTTCGTTTTCAGAGTGATATATGTAATAAACCCCTCTGGAAACTTATGAAGAGTAATTGCAAGAATGGTTTGAATACCAATAAGTAGAAGACGGGACATTGGAGAGTTCACGTGATGATGATGATGTTCACCCACTTTATGATGAGAATGACTATCCCAATTTGAATCAATTCTTTGAGGTTCAGTAAGAGACTGGTCTTCCAAATCGTTGGCGCCTTTTCTAAATTGCGGCACTTCACAGAAATGAAGACCACCATTTTGTTCATAATGACAAAGTTCTGCAGATGTATAGCCTTTACATTCACCTAGAAGTTGTTCGTCTTCAGTTGAACCATGAGCCAAGAAGTGAATTAATGATTTCTTACGAGTTAGAGTAGGAGGATGAGAGGAATGATCATCATGAGTTAAGAGGGCAGAGGTTTCTGTGAGGTCAATGATTTCTGAGGAAGAATTTGAAGATCCTTTAAGGTTTGAATTCGAATTTGAATTCGAATCTGAGGTATCATTATGATTATGCGCTTCGTTGTGATTATGAGAATGGGCATGAACTTCATTATGATCATGAGATTCATTATGACCATGAGATTCATTATGATTATGGGAATGGTTATGAGTCTCATTATGATCATGAGAATGGTTATGAGCCTCGTTATGATTATGATTATGGTTATGGTTATGGCTATGATTATTCTCTGTTTCTCCATCATGTGAACAATGTACAACCGATTCAGTTGTAAGCATATGTAAACCTTGATTGAATAATCCACATATGAAAATGCCACCAATAAATGAAATCAGTAACAGAAAATTATAATTTTCTTCAGGTCGAGATTTCTTGAAATGTGATACAGCTTCTGGTAAAAGCCTATAAAGAGCTGTAAGTAATAGGCATCCACTACTGAACGCAAGAGAACCATTCATAAACGCATAATTCTCTTTCAATTGGAAAGGGTATTTCGATGAGATTTTCTTCGGCATCACAAAATAATAGATATTATCTAGAAAAATGATGAAACATCCTAGCACGCAAAGTAATGACAGAAGGGCCGTCAAAACCCAGCCCTGAGAGAAATTGATTTCGATCGGTGGGTCGAAGAAGATCATAACAAGGATTGTAGAATGGAAGAATAAATGGAAGAAAGAATAATTGGGGAAAAGAATTAATGGTGGTTTTCTTCTCTAAGGAACTTGTGGTAACCTCTGGGGTACTTTGGTCTGTGTTATATGCAGCCCTAATAGTTAAATGCTTGAAAGTAATGAGTAGGGAGACTGGATTAATAATCCGTTTTTCTTATTGTTTTAAATACTTTCTATTCCCCTTTTAATTTTCTCCACTTATAAATAATTCTTTAAGATTTTTAATCGGATTCTGATAACTATTTTTTAAAACAAGTCGATTGTGGATAATTATTCAGTGGTGCACATAACGGTATGCACTTAAATGGCTGCAAATGCCATTCACCGACTGAAAGGGAATCTTGTTTCTTTAAAACATCAACACTTAAGCAAATTAAAAATAACAGTCCTGTAACATCGTTTAATTATGTCTCTTGGAAGAATTCAGTTGAAATTAGCTATTAAGTCTCTTGCCACGCTCATATAAACAAGTAAACATTCATCAGAAGATACCACAGGGGATAACAAAAGGTAATGAAAAGAAACTTCTTTGCTTAATTCAGTACATTATTATGAATTACCTATACTATAAACACAACAATCAATCCTTCTTCTGACCTTGCCATTGAGGCAATTCAGCATACAGACCCTTAGCACGACCGCCAGAAGATCTCTTATTCTTATTGAATTTCACCTTCTTCAAGAAACTCAAATCGTACTGTCTCTTGTTATACAAAACAAGGAAGTACATCACTACTGCGACGAGCAAAACACACGTAGGTAACGTGACAATGGTGACGTATGTTTCGAAATTAATACCTTCTTCAATGTCATAACTATCACCATAAATAGCCTTCATTTCCAGCAACTCTTCTTGCTCTTTCAAATCTAAATAATGACCCTTGGCTACACGAGCCTTCTTTGCAATCTCAACAACGACATAGTTCTCCAAATGATCAAAATCTTCATCGCTCATGTTATCTGGTTGAAGAGAAATTAAGATTTTATGATAGTATTCGTTATCACCAAACCATTCTGGATCAATGAAGATTGGAAGCATTCCTTCCTCTTTAGGAAGCCAGTCTGAAGCAAAAAATGAGGTTTTTCCTAACAGTCCTCCTTTCTCCATAACCGAGGACCGCTTTTCAAGATCGTCTTCAACAAAATCTCTCTTCAATCCCTTCTGATGTAAACTTTCCTTGACATAAGATAAGTGTAATTTGACTTTTTCAACTTTTTTACCAAAAAATGGATAATACCACGTAACAAAATACGTCTTATCCATATAAAGACGAGAATTATCTCTTGGGAAACAAAATGGTTCTGGAGACTGATCCTTAGCCATACCTTTCATTTTATAGAGATCTGGTGTACACCTAACAATTGGATTCAACAGTCTATAAGTTAAATCTTCCGGGATCAAGGTTTCCTCTATGAATACTTCATCTTCATCCATGTTATGAGCCTTTAATTCTTCATGAGAGTAAGTCACAGTTTTAACCTCTTGGAACCAAGTAGAATAATCAGGAGACTTATTTTTAATGACACCATTCTTCATTTTTGGATTAATCGTTTTGGGACTACCATCATTATTAAGAGATATCCATGGCTCCAAACCATCGGTAGTCGTCAAAGGTTTAGCACTTATAGTAACACCTTCAATGACCGTTGGAGTGACGATTTCAACTTTATCTTTATAAATTGTACGAATCCAGGGTTTTGGAATTTCCGTCGTTGTTGTAGGTTCACCATTATTTTTCAAATCCTGTAATTTCTTGTAGTCCTTATTCACCACAACCTCTTTTATACGTTTTTCAAGACGAGGTTCGTCCGTTGAGACGGCATCAACGCTTGTAACTGTGGGATATGCAAGTACAGTACATGATAGGGTCAAGATCGAGCCTAAAACTTGTAGCTTCATCTTATTTGAGGATGTTTCAAAGGAAGAATTGATGTGAAACTTATTAGATCAAAACAGTTGTGCATATGGAATTCTTCCAGGGATATCGTATGGGAAGAAATTTAAAGACTTCTAAGATGACCGGATTCGTGAATATCAAATTAATTTAATTTATTTTTAATTTATTCGAAAATTCAACGTTTTCTTTTAAAATTTGCTCTTGTTTGGGTAGTTTAGATGATGACTCACTGATTCTGGACAGTCGTGCTTCGGATGAGAGACATACGAGGTACTGTGTTCCAAAAAAAAAAAATAAGAAGAAGTCATTGATTTAATAAAATCAGAAGAGTTCTGTTCTTTCTAGCCGATTATTCTATCTTGCAACATTAAGGCGCTTCAGGGCTTTCGAGTCCTCAGGACTTAAAATCCATGATCCCCTCCGAAACTATTGAAAAGATAAAAAAGAAGAAGAAAAATTGAAGAAAATAAAACAAAGCAATGAGATCCTTTACTTAAAAACATAAAGAAAGCCCAATTTCGGCAAACTACGTGTGTTGGAACCGCAATGGAGACAGAAAAAGATAGTTTCTATAAAAAAAAAACTAATGCCTCAATTGCACATTTCTTTGATCTTTGGCACAATATATCCATCATCTTCAGCACGGGGTTGTCTGGATGAAACTATGCTGAAGTGCCAGTAGTGTGGAAAGTTTTTCAAAGCGACCCTCACAAGATATATAGAGGTGCGGGTAACCTCCAGGAGTGAAATTTTTAAAATATATTCAAAATAATTTAATCGTTTTTTAATTTTGTTCAATTTGCCTTGTTATTATATATACTTTGAGTTTTGTGCTTCGGGTGTGAGCGATCGTAGTGTGGTATATGTGAAAACTGACATTTAGTAGTTCAATATTGTTGATCAAGGGTGTCCACATTCAAAATTAAACAAGACTTTTTGTTTCAAATTGAATATATTCAATATCTAATTTATCAAAAAATAAACCAAAATGTCAAACTGCGACGAACGATATCAAGTTAAAATAATGGATGCCGCTAAAGTTACCTCAACTAAAATTGGAAACAAAAATTTCACTCCGCTTCGACTCAGTAGATAATTCAATAAAATTGAATCAACTTTTATTTGCTTCGATCAACATATGTTGCGGATTTAAGATGAAGATATCAGATAATCACGCAAAGGTTATAAGTTACAAATTGCCGCTTTATTTCTTCATTACTACCATAGCTATAGTACCTTTCTTCCTATAAATACTAAACGTATCTTGCTTTTACTAACTCTACAATCAATTACAAAGTGATATTGAATGTAGGATTATTTATCAGTTCTAATCGGAAGCCACAACTTGACTTCGTTGAAAAAACTTGGAATTTCATCTGCGACAGGTTCTCTAAACTTGTCACTCGTCATGGAAGCATTGAGCGCTTCTGTGATGGTCGCATAGAACAGCATGAAGGAGGGAAATTTTTCTTTTAAATACTTGTAAATGAACCGATCGGGAAGGTCCGAATGAGCCATAGAGTAAATATGAGAATAAAGTAGAAGCTCAGATGCACTAATTTTCGTTGGTCTAAACAAATGTGCAAATTCAACTGGAGACTCAGGGTTCAATTCCTTAAATAATGCAATTACATGATTTACATATTCATCGAGAAGATTAAGACACCGGAGTCCCATTCTTGATTCTCTTAGAAGGGCTTTGTTTTTGTCTTTAGCAAGCATTGCCTTTTCATGTAATGCGCTAATGGCGACAGTATTTGACTTATCATACTCGTCATCATCGTCATCGGCGCCCTTTACAGTTTCGGTATCGGGAATTGCACCGGAAAGCCCAAAAAAACCGGCGGAACTGGCGCCAAGGCCGACGATTTTCACAACTTCACATGCATTTTGATGTAGTTTCAATGGCTGATTATAATACATGGGGAAAGGTAACAATTTGGAGAATTGCTTCCTGGTGAACAGCTCATAGTTACGAGTATTTACATAAAGATTATATTGGTGAATACAATGAAAAGTACTTTCAATGTATTTTGTCAATGTGAGATTTATCAACAGTTCAGATGCGTTTAAACGATTGGTTGGTATAAACTTGGATTCTGAAGGATACAACGTTGAAACATATTCAACAATGGAATAAAAACCTTCATGGGTGTTTTTGATTTTATCTTCATGAACTACCAAAACCGGTAGTTTCTTCGTATCGGCGACGTTTGTGTTACAAGAAGTCACAACGGAGAACGGGGTGTCAGTGGGCGATAAGTGGAGGAAAAGGAGCCATGCGCATGCACGCGATTCGGGATCGAGAATGGAAACATCTCCTTCTCGTCCCCAGACGTGCAATTCAAGGTGCTGTCGATGCATTGGAGGGGTTTCTTGATGAAAGGTGGGTATATAGACAGGTCGAGGGAGTAGAGATAATTTGCAGCCAATGAGGAAATCAAGTATCTTGAAAAGATTTCTTATTGAAAACAGTCTTTTTTTTTGTTACATTTTCTATTAGATTTCTTTTATTATGTTAATTTATTTTGTTTAGCTAATGGTTTGGGTGATTAAGAATAATGTATCTATGGAGTCAGGTGCAAGTGATGAATGAATTTGAACTATTTACAACGTATTATAATTTTTAAAAAAGTGAAAAATCTAAAGTTCTTTCCAGTATTTGTCGACTATGGTGGCTCACATGTGCTTGTCGACAGAGTATCACGTAGAAGTGTGTGAAATCCAGTATTTCAACTGTTAGTCAAGAAGTTTCAAATTACTTGAAATTATGCATATAATTTCACATTGTTTTTGTTCGGTTTGACGAGTAATTGACGACATTTGTGGACCCAATAACAAGAACTTCTCTTAAAAAACTGTACCCAATTGATCTTGAATCCTCCATGTCTCCCAAATGAACTTAAAGTGTATCCATGCCCTGCTTTCAACATTCAACATCTATCCAATTGTAACACTTATTTTATCCTCTAATGTATAAATGGGCGCTTGTACTTTCATATCAATCATATTGCCTGACTCTTATCAATACCATCAATTCGTGCAGATCAGCCTCAGAGAACCTTAATTTTTTTACTATTGCATTAATTGTCTCCTTAAAGTGCCTTTAAGTGCCTTCGAGTGCCTCGTCATTGTTGGCCGAAGACCTATTTACGAAAGACTTCTCGAAACAACGAATGAAGAAGACGAATTAAAAACGCCCAGAAAATTAGCCGAGAGAAATTGGATCTTTTTGAAATGTAAAAGAAGAATCGCTTGCCCAATTTGGCTTAATTACGTGGGGTACGTGTCTTACATGCAATCGTATCAAAGTTAAATTGATTGATCACTTATTACTCTTTCTGCAGGATCCTATATTGAGCACATGTGCACATATGCCACTGTCAATTAAGCATATACGAATTTTAATGCAGAAGAAGCGTTTAAACTGACCTCGCTGAATCATCGGAAACTGATTTTTTAAAATGTTTTTTGTATCTTCGATGAGGAGATTGATCTTCTATAGTAATTCTTTAGAAGGTCCTGTATCCAGTGACGCACAAAAGGCTAAACTGTTAAGGGATGATTATAGTCTATTCAAGTTATTAAAACATATGCTACCAAATTACGGATTCAAAGTACATTTCTCGGTTATGAGCTCAAACTTCTGATCCTAAGGCGTCTCACCATTGCTATTCAAAGTACATTTAAAGAACCCATCATGACCGCTTGACCAACGTTCAGAGCCCTCAAACCGATTTTGCAGCCAATGAATCCATTAACTCTTTTGTTATTAGCTGCATCTGCGTCTGCTATTGCCTTACCTATTTCCTTTGACATGGACGCAAATCAGACAAGCGTTGATTATTTTGATTTTAATGTCCAATCATGTGCCTGTGCCCCAGAAGCTAGGTACTTCTCTTGTGAGAGCCCCACCGCCGTCTCTAATACAAGTTGTTGTTATGAAAATTATGGACTTATTATGCAAACACAATTTTGGACCTATAACCGCGACTACCTCTCGAAGATCAAAGATAAGAGCAATGACACCGCTGAGCTAGAATGTTTTCTGTCATCGTCTCAGACCGATATTGACCTTGATGAGGATTACCTCAGCAACATTGACGGTGAAGATTCTGTTAACGCAAGTGAAGTTTTCACTGTCCATGGTCTTTGGAGTGACTTATGTAATGGTAGCTACAAAACATTTTGTAGGAAAAATCTCAATATTCCGGAATCTGCCAACCTAACTGGGCTAATTTCTGAAACTTTTGACCGTCCAGATATGCTAGAGGCAATGTTAAAGTATTGGACCAATTCGACTGGCTCCGATGTTAAGAAGGACTCTATCTCTCTCTGGCGACATGAGTACAATAAGCATGGCACATGCTTCAACACTTTACAGCCAAAATGTTTTGCTGGCTCATATACTAAACATCAAGCAGCCATGGCATACTTTCAGAAAACTCTTGAGGTCTGGAATGAATTGCCTACATACAAATTTTTATTGCAAGCGGGCATTACACCTTCTCTTGAAATGCCATATGCCTTATCTGACATTGAACAAGCTTTGAAGGTAGCACACCAAAACAAGAAGGTGCGCGTTGGATGTACAAAGGGAGCAATTGATGAGGTATGGTATTACTACCAGATCAGAGGAAGTGCCTTGGATGGAGATTACGTCGCCACAGACTCAGTAGCGGATTCTGATTGCCCTTCTTATGTTTGGTATCTCCCAAAGTAAGCCAAATTATTAAACAAACTTTCTTATTTTCAGACATTATTTTTTTCGAACTCGGCCTTGCGCAAATTTATATCTTGATTTTTAGTAATGTAGTAGTGATTATAGCGCTGGGCGCAATAGCATAAAAAGAGCAGTTTTTAGAAGTTTGTCTATAAATTAGCTGGAGCTTCTTCAAGTAATGATGTTTGGGTTTAGGAGTCATCAGAATTCAAAGGTTTACTGCTAGTATGACCGTATGATCTAATAAGACATCATTTCATACATTGAACATAAATGTAAATGAAAGGTCTTAACCACGTTTTGCAGCCGATAACCAAAACACAATATTACACAGCTCCAATTACTTCAACCTACTTGTAATAAATGGTTCCAATTACTTTTCAACTACACTGACGCAACAATTTCATAATTTATTTTTATTCAATTTCAAGCGCTTGAATTCAATTCAAACCACAGTAAGTCGATCAATTGAAAACTATTTAATCAGCCAAACCAATAACACCACAAGCGGCTCTGCCACCAGCGTTACCAGTCTTCAAGGAGTCAGCATGACCACCCTTACCCAAGTCATCAGTGGCGTCATGAACGACAACGGATCTACCGATGACGGAATGTTCACCAAACAACTTGATCAAAGTGTCTTGCTTAGTACCCTTAGCAACACCGTTGGAGTCGGTGGAAATGTTACCCAAGTCACCGACGTGTCTCTCATCATCCTCTGGAGCACCGTGGTTCTTACCGGCTGGGTTGAAGTGAGGACCTGCAGAAGTACAACCATTGGTGTTGTCACCAAATGCGTGAATGTGGAATCCTCTCAAAGCGTTGGCGCCATTACCGGTAATTTCCCAAGAAATGGTGGTTGGCTCAGCTTCGGAAGCTTGAACGAAGGTTACGATACCGTTGACGTTGGAGTCACCTCTGAGAATAGCAACTGGATGTTAGTAAATTGAAGACCATCGAATTGGAAATGATATAGATGATTTAACTGATTTCGGTTAACTTTAACATTTTGGTAGGTTTCGGTCGATAGCGGTCGATCTGAACCGATCTGAGTTAATCTGACATCGGCAACGTTTCAATGATGAACAACATGAAAAATGAAGTAACTCATAGACTTTTCTTGGTTATGAGCCTCGATGTTATGGAATCTATAACCCTTAATTAATTGATTGTATGAAGGCCCGACCTTTGGGTTGTCCGAAGTAGAAATAAAACTTGCTCACCTCAGTGGTTAATCGAGTAGTTATTTGCTCAATTGGGCAAATGTGAAAGGATGTGCATGTTTCAGATCGTGTTTCTTGCATACAAGCGTTTTGAGTTACCTTCCAGCGAATCAATCGATTTCACATACCTGCTTTGACCATGATTTATGTAATTGAGTTGTAAGTTGGAGTAGTTGTCCGAGAAAGGCTTCCCTCTGATTTTATAGGTTACTGGGTGACTTGCAGATTAGTCAGTGATAGGGCTTATATGCAGGACTTGCTTTGAGCCACAGTGAAAAGCTTGTGCGGGGCCGACGAGTATTGAGTGAGTCAGTGCTCTGCAATACGTCAGTACAGTGTATATGCAGGAATCTAATATTGATTAGAGTGTTTTTTGGATTATATTTAAGAAAAGAATAGATTTTGAATGAACTCATAGAATTTGAAAGAATTTATTGAGAGTTTGGTAGAGGTTGGAGACGCTTTGGGTTTTTTCTGGAATCAGATCCTGTTCAAAGGCGTTTCCTTAAATGAAACATGGTCAAGAATTATGCAGCGATGAACTGTTGTCAGTGTATCCAAACAATTTTCTTCCATATTTCTGAAATTGAGGAAAAATTGTTTTACGAATCTCTTATATTTTGTTTCCCATTGGGGCGTACATGATGTTCAGTGGTTTAAAGGAGCTCCGTTCAAAAAACTAGAACTTCAAGAGGACCTACTTTAAGGAAACAAAAGGCAATTTTTTTGAGATCTGATTGAGGATCAAAAAAAACTAGAAACCTCTAGATTTGAAATTAGAGAACTCGTTTGTAAACACCTGAGGCTGCTATAGTAAATTCGACTAGCGCTGATAACATCAACATAGCCATGACAACATTTGAAAAATTTCGGCTCCACTTTTTTGAGTTACTGGGAAAATTAAAAAAAAAAAATTAAATGTGCTTGTCTGATATGTTTGAGGAACTTGAGCACTAAGGCCAGCCAAGTAGTACATCAAATACATCTAAGTTGAAGGAATTAAACACTAATAGTAAATAATTAACGTTATTTAGAATTCAAGATCCTGAAAGTTTTTTGTATAATGGTGTGCTCTAATTACGTACTCGAACATACTAGCGTTAAGAAAGCAACACATCATAAGCCTGATAGCTCTTCAACAGTTCACTCAAAATTTCTCTGAATAATAAAAAGCTTTCTAAATTTGTTAACGGAATTTTATACGACTTCAACCAATCTCATCCCTGTTTAAGCAATTAAAAATACCGCCCATTAACCCCAACGAACCAAATCACGAAACAAAGTTCTCCAGAATTTTCTTATATGATCCAAAGAAAACAAATCTGTATTTTACAATGAACTAAAAATTCTCAAAGAATTTCATGAAGCCAATGCAAAAGTCATTTTGTTCCCTCTTAGGGCGCATTAAGACCCTATCTTATCTACCTGCGCATTCCAAACCAAATCAACCAAATCAACCAAATTCATGACTACCCAGGCCAAAAACTTAAAGCCCGTAGCTCCAGTTCCAATCTCATTGGTCGAAGGAGCTCTAGACCATTCACATTTCAATTCAACATCTCATATAACAGACGTCCTTGTAGGAGACTATCATTATATTTCAGGCGATGGCCTTTCTGCTCTGTACATGACCTGGTCGATAAGAGTAGTCGTTGATGATGCATTTCATTCGCTGATATTAATTTATAAAAGATATAGCGATATTGAAAAGTTAAGATTTCGACTTATTGCGGATTTCCCCTCTGAGTCAATTCCGTCTCTTCCTCCAAAAGATACATTCAGTGTTCAAAGATTGTGCGGGCTGGATCTGTGGCTAGAACATAGAAGAAATGGGCTACAATGGTTCTTGACAAACGTTTTATTGAATCCAAAATACCAGCATCATCAAATTATAACTGAATTTGTGTTACAGTAGGGTCTCTACCACAAACAAAGCTTGATTAGACAGTGAAGGGATTTATTATTGGGAATTGGCTGAAATTGACCCTTTGTGTTTTTTTTTTCTGGTCCAAACGGAACTCGAGCGCTGTCCTCGAACTTATTCTAATCCAGTCAATCTGATCACTCAAATGACTATAGTCGATCTACTATTTTACTCATTCCACTCACAATTCCCAAATTACATTGTGTGAAATCTTCTTCTCGCCCTCATTTATATAAGAAGTCGTCCACATCACCCTTCTATAACTAATCAGAAACAGGCAAACTCGCTTTTAATACACAAATTAATGACAATAATCGTAGAATGAAGATATAAACTATAAAGCAGTCACTTTATATGCATGACCTATACTTCCGTTTAAATTACGAACAAACACTCTTTTCAAATCCTTGAAATTGGCGCTGATAATCGCTATGCCGGATGGATTCCCAAGAGAAATGTTATAGGAGGAAGTTGAAACAAATCCAATCAAATTTCTTAAATCCTGAACATTTTCATTGCAATAAACCCGAGCGTTATCCTTAATTAGACCGCCCTTGACTGGTTGAAGCGAAATTTGAATGACTGGAAGTGAAGGAAACTTTGAAATATCTGGCTTAAAAGTTCCATTCATGAACGATTTGTGTGTTGGATTCAGAAAATCCAATAGCTCTATTGGAATCTGATCTTTACCTTGAGTTCTAGTTGAATCAATAATGAGAGCCAAATCTTCGGCTGTTCGAAGAATTCTATTATTTTCAGCATCAAATTCACCAAACAAGTTTAGTGGGTTAGCAGGTATTTGATTATTCGATTTGTTCAATTGGCTTAATTTATCGTTCAAGAGTTGAAGACCAAAAACCCATTTTCTCAAGAAAAACCAATCACACCCAGGTTGAACCTGACCCTCATTTTTTTCAAAAGAGATTTTTTTACTTGAGGGAAGCTTCTCATGAGCCATAATATTCGAGGTGATATTCAATTGATGCTCCTTATACCCAGAGAATGTAAATGGGTAATCATAAGGATATGTTGGTTGCAACTTCTCGGAATTAATTTGGTGCATTTGTCTATAGCCAGCAATCTTGAGGCCATTAACTTTCGTTAACATACCCCAAAGCGGTTGAATCCAAAACCAAGGCATGTTAACAGACCAAGAACCATTTTCAAGTTTATACACTAGAATGGGGAAGCCATAATCTTTCAAAATAACATTGCTCTTATTTGAGCCAATCCGACGTTCTTTTTCGAGTTCTTTGAGTGGTAGACATCCAATGTACAGTTCATGTCTTTTTTGATGCAGCAAAAGTGCACTTAATGCTTTTGAATCGGAGCTTAAATCTTCCACCTCGACATTTTGGGCTTCGACAGCAATTAATTCCGTTGCATCTTCTTTGGTTTTCTCCACGAGATATTTTTTTATATCTCCCTCTATGGATGGAGGCTGGATAGGCTTTTTCCAATAACGTGGGTCTCTTGCATGAAATGCGAACATATGGCCAGACTCAATCAAATTTAAATCTGAGCTTTGACCGAATAGCTTCCATTCATTCGACAAAACTCTTCCGCGCATTGGATGTAAAACTTTACTCAAACAATTGAGCGCCAAGGGTCCACGCACCTCTAGGCTCCCAATAGCATATCTACAATCGTAAACTTTAACCTCGTCTGCAAGTTTACTTCCATTTAATGCCCAATCAGCAAATGCCTTGAAACAGTCAGAAAAATCACTTGGATGTACTCTAACCAATAAATTAAAGTGTGCTGGGTTATGACAAAGAGATATCATCGCTGAGCGCCGACCTTTGAGGTATAGCCAGCCATTATAAACTTTCTTCCCGTCTTTCAACCAATCGGGTAATTTCCCACAATAACGAGTGAATTCATTTAGGGCTAATTTCACATTTTCGTCGTTCACACAGTCTATAACTATATGACTATAATAAGACGTGTCAAAAAGTAAGGCTTGATCTTTTGAAGCTCGACTTGTAGAACGAAAGCATTTTTGATTTGGAGAATATGGAATATGCCAGCCCCACTTCTTTATCATATGAAATCTTTTCGCATGCCAAATATGATTGGGTGTCCAAGTGAACTCCCTCTGGCGAGTGCCATACTTAATGCCGCCGAATGGCTTTTCACATAGCAAATTGATTCCAACGCGATCACAACATCCATTGAAAGTTTCACGGCGAGGCTTGTCCTCCTTTTTTACAACTTTCCATTGTTTATTCAATGACCGAAACCGTTCTTTGATAGACCCCTCTGCAGCCACCTGCGCTCCCATCAGATGCAATTTTGCAGCCAATTGAATATTTTTTTTCATGATTCGTAATTTATACAATTCTCTTTCTGTTGTCCTTTTCTTACTCTTCGCAGAAGGTCCAGACGCTTGCATCTCTCGAACCGCTCGAGCTCGTAACCGTTTAGGGATTCTTTTAACATTATGAGACGCAGTTCTTCTACGTAGCGTGCGTGGTAAACTTTGAAAAATACGAGAGGACGATGCGCTTTTCGTATTAAGTTGAGATTGTTCAAATGCTCTGATTTCGAATTCTCTAGAGTTGATGAATTCTGATGCATTTAAGATTCCATTACGTAAGCTTGGATCAGGTGATTCTGTACGAATTGTACGACTGTTATATAGTTTTGCCTTTCTATTTAAAGGTTCCTTCGGTTGCATTGGGTACTTAAGGGTTCGATGAGTTTAGGAAGCTTGGGGAATTGTGGGGTCGCTCAAGGGCATCGCGATGGCGATGGCGATGAGCATCGCGTCTGAAAAGTAAACATTTGAATTTTTTTCTTCTTTCAATTTGTTTAAATTTTCAATTGGATTTTGCAGTATAATTTTCATGTTAACTTTTGGAACGACGTTGGTCTATCGTCTCTCAATTGCCTAGGTTCAAACATAAACAAAATACCTGTAAAATAAACTGAAAACAATTTTTCTTCAAATGGAAATAGTTTAGCTCCTTATATATATATTTTTTTTTGTGTTGAAAGAAAGGGAATTTCTATTTTCGATCATTGTTTTTCGTTCAGACAAGTCTTTTGTTAAATACAGTTAAATCAGAATTTATGCCACATAAAAAGAGTAAACACAGAACTTTTACAAGGTCACAATATATTTACAAGGCTTGCCAGTGAGTCATTCATTTCTTAAGGCTCTTTAAATTTGAAACGACTCTATCATGCTAATTCTATACTTTACAATACCTTCAATACTATCAATACTCGCTTAATAATAAGATAACGTATATATAGTTGGCAAATGAGTATGTTCCTTTTGCCATTCCGTTAAAATTTCCATCATCTCATCTTCCAATATTGGGGGGTAGTTCGAATCATCGGCCCTCGCGCTGGCGTCAGCGCCCTTTCTTTCCTTATACTCATGAATCATTTTGACCAACTTAACAATACCCTTACCACCAATTTTTGCATTTTCGTTATCATCCTTAATATCTACGTTGATAATATGAACTGATTGTTTTACGTCCAACAGCTCAGCGTCTTCAGATTTACAATTCATTCTATGCATCAAATCTTCAACTACAGAATCAAAACATCTTTCTTCACAAGTGATAACCAAGTCGAATTTCCCGTCGGATGCATTATTGTGCCATTTCTCGGGCGCTCTCTTCACCAGTTTGTTTCTTAGAAGCATACTAATAAGACCTTGAGCTTCATACATTTTGCGATGCTCCAGAGAAACAAGTTCTTGATAAATATCTTCATATGGAGTTCCAAATGCATAAACGTTAGGTTTATCTGCGGAAGGTCCGGGAAGTTTCACTGATGAGCCAGTTCCAAATGATCTTGGGTGGAATCCAGCTTCGAGGAGTTGTTTATGCGCTTCCATGGATCTATTATTGTTGGCTGCACAGACGGTACATAGTCGTAATTCTGACATTATAATTGCAAGTATTTCGGTTTTGGGACGTGGTTGATGGTTTGAGGTAGGTTTGGTCCGGGGAGGTGGTTTGGTGTATGGACTCTATATAAAGACTCCATAAAGGCTGCAAAAAAGAAAGCGCCTGCAAATGCGCCAGCTCACCAAGTGACAGCTAATTATTAATTTTTTTAATTCAGCTATTTTTTATTTTATAAGCCAATATGTAACTTTTGTCGATTTGTTTGGGCTAGGCAATGAAGGATGGGTTAATGAAAGGGGAAAAGAGTGGAAGAGCAGAAAGTAAATTCTAAACCGATTATTGAATCTATTAAATTTGAATAAGAATTGATTCGATTTCCTCTATACTTGCAAGTCTTTTATACAGATGGCTCCTAGTAAACTGATAATTCGGTTCGTTAAAAAGGCAGAATTTAACTGTTGTCAGCGACATAATAAAAGTCAAAAACACATCAACTCGGAGTCATTTTGGCCAAAATGACTTTAGAGAGAACAACTTTAGTTTTTTAATTGCATTGAGAACAGGAAAAGAAAGATGACTGGTATAGGTAGTAACTTGCGACGACCGCTCGATCGACAACCCTGGAGTTTTTTTCAGGTATGCAAGGACTGATTTCATGATTATTGATTTAGCTGGAGATCGTGGTTTTGCTTCGAAAGGATCGTTCATTCCATGAGCGAATAGCAATTGTATGTTCAGAGGTGTTCGAATGAGTACCAAGTTTTCTCGAAACAGAAAAAAATATGATTCTTTTGCCAATTCTTATTCGGTATTTATTACTGTCCTCGATTTCACGAGCCATTTCTTGTATCGGTACATTAGTAGATGATCCTTACCGCATGCAGCCAAGCGCCATATTGATAGCTTAACAAAACTAGCAGTCAATTTTTACGCACTAACTTATTAAATACTTCAACGCAACTCATTCAAATTATTAAAATTCGAATTCTCATAAGTCTATGAACTCAGATATAGTTGGTTCTCATTCCTCACTCTGTAAGGTTTATTATAGATGAACAACAAGACTGAGGTGGCGATGGTTTCAAGAAAGTAGAATTTTCATTAAATTATTAAGTTGCTCATATTTTACTTTCCCGCAGAGGGATGATGTTTATCAGGAATTGACAATGTAACGAATGAGGGGATAAGGTGTCAATATAAATTTAAGTGATGCTATAGGATGATGGAGACTATTACTTGATTCTCAAGAATGCATTTAACAGGCTTGAACACTGACATACTAAACTCGACCATCTATGTTTTTAGTGAACTCATCTTTAGATTAGGTAAACATTCACGATTCTTTCGCGATTAATAATCAGCGTTTTTGTGTGTATTTCAAGTGTTCTTTTTTTTTTTTCAGAAAAAAGGAAATCAAAACGATTCGGCGAGCAATTAAGCCTATAGGTTCCACGTTAGCAATATGTTTGCAAGTTGATGCAAAAAGAGTTTCATATCTATGTGATACATAATATCTTTTTAAACTTAAGAAATAATTAAGTGTTTGTATTTCCATCCTTTTTTTGATTTTGAAGTTGCTCAGAAGTTGCAACCGCGAAATTGCAGCCAATTTAGTTTCATCGCGCTTAAGTATGTAGACTGACATTTCCATTCATTACAACAAGCTCTTTAAGACTACTCTAAGGACTAGAAATCACCCTTGCATTTTTCAAGCCAGTCTCCTAATAATCTCCCAAACCCACATATTTATTATTGCCCGAATAATATGTTTCGTTACCTCTGATTTCAAAAGAACTCTGCGACAAGAGGCTCAGATCAAATCTACTAATACAACAGAAGCGCATTGTAATTTTTTATCTCAAAACAAAAACACTAAATCTTTAGGTGCTTTATGTCCTCTGGGCGTCATTGAAGCATTTTCTTTCTCATGGATTTGCCGAGATTTCTCGTCTTCATCTCCTCGAAGTGTCTTTTCGCACCTCTCAATGGACGTATCTCTATCATTTTTCAATAAATTGACAATTTTCTAGCTTGCATATTTTTGTCAAAATCATTTAATGCTTGTATCATCTAACCATAAATCTAGTTGAGTTGATCGTCTGACTGAGGTCTGATATCAATTACGGGTCTTACCTAAAGGAATCGACTGTCTCGGGCAGAACCCATTACACGCTGATTAAGCCACTGTATTACCCTGCAATTTCAATTTCTTTTACCAAAAAAAGAGAAAGAAGTGACCATGGCGCCTGTTCTGGAGTTCAATGGTGTTCCAGTGTTGGTCGCGGAAATCACTATAGTCCTTAATGTTATCTTATTATTTATGTTATGTATTTGTATATTTATTTTATATATCTATTTATTTTTATTTTATAATTTTTTTTTTATTTTTTTGTTTTATATTTTTTTTTTAATTTTTATTTTTTTATTTTTTTATTTTTTTTATTCTTTTTTTGTTGGTAGTAGATGTTGTATTTTTTTATTTTTTATTTTTTTTTTGTTTTTGTTTTCTTATTTTTTTTTATCTTTTTTTGTTTTCATCTTTTTTTGTTTTTTGTTTGTAGTATAAGTAGATTCTTATCTACTGGAATGTAGAAGCAGCTTCTCTAAACTCGGGTCTTTTACCGGTCCCTTCAGGTTT